>OX376670.1:10943880-12143880 GCA_947386135.1 Melanchra persicariae | reverse complement strand
GATACTGAAACACATGATTATGGTATGTTCGAACATGAATGTATGGGACAGCTGATTTTTTTTCGCGATTTCAGGTTTGGTCCCATAGTAAAAGTTGTTTATTATCATGAGTATAATCATATGTTTAAGTATCGGTTACTAATTGCCAGTCACCCTATATATAAGATTACCAAGTATCTAAAATACAACGATCGTACGGCCGTTGCTATAATACCTCTCCTAGAAATAACATTCTAAAATAAAATAAAACTATGAAACACAAGACAACTTCTATTCAAGAATAATACTTAGAATGTTAAGAAAAAAACGCGGTTTGCATGGAAAAATACTAAAAAACCTTGAATGCTAGCTATCACACAGCCGACCAGTTCTTCTAGACATACCCTGCCCCTCTCTAGCCATACAAAAAAGGGGGCCTCTCGGGGACAAACCAGCCGGAGTAAATGTCAACTTAGAATGGTTTATTAATATATGATAATCAGATGGAATCAGAGACAGGCGAATCCTGAATTGATTTAATTATATTGTTTTATTAGTATTTTATACCGGTTTTAAATTACCGAGTTCTGTTACAGATGGTACTGGTTTTTTTGTCTCAAGGTTGACCATATTTGGTTTTGACTATCTATCTAAATGAAATAAAAATATTACATTATTGTACACAGAAACAGTTACACCGCTGAGTGCTAATTGCACTGTTTCTTAACCGACTTCAAAAAAAGGAGGATCTCAATAATTTTAATTTTTTTTTTATTTTAAACTAGGATTAAAATAAAATACAACCGAATAACTCCATCATTTATGAACCGACTTGAAAAAATCCTTTTTTGTGAAATTTCATCAAAATCAGTTTTGTACGTTGGGTTTTAAATCAAAATAACTGAAAAAAAGGCCAAGTACGAGTCAGACTCGCGCACGAAGGGTACCATTATATATAGAAAAACGGCAAAAAATCACGTTTGTTGTATGGGAGCCCCACTTTTAAATATTTATTTTATTCTGTTTTTAGTATGTGTTGTTATAGCGGCAACAGAAATACATCATCTGTGAAAATTTCAACTGTCTAGCTATCACGGTTCATGAGATACAGTCTGGTGACAGATAGAAAAACGGACAGACGGACAGCGGAGTCTTAGTAATAGGGTCCCATTTTTACCCTTTGGGTACGAAACCCTAAAAATATGTCACCCAAGTAAATGAAATTGCGTCTTTTCAGTGGTGTTTACGAATTACGATAAAGTACCTACTAAAAAGTGTAAAATAAAATTAAACTTTTCCAAAAAACACCACCGACTTCCAAAATTAAAATTATTTTGTACTTTTTAGTATTAGTAGGTAGGTTTTAATTTTTTTAAGTAACAATTTGTCAAAAATGTACGAAAATTGAGGATTTTTTGGCAGTTTGCGACTGAGATGCGTATACATACGAGCGTGGCGTAAAAAATAGTAGATTTGGCCCTCAGTGCTCTGGATTTTTATAAGTTGGTAATAATTACAGACAGAAAGTTTTAAATACCGAAAACGTCTATATTTCGGAACATTTGTGCGCGAATAAACTCAAAACTAATGAACCAAATCTTGTTTCAAAATTTTTCTTTTCATTCCTCTAAACTTACAACCAAAATAATTTTATTATTTATTTTATTATTCCTTTATTTCAGGCATCTGTGGCCCGTACAATTAAACACACAAATATAAAAAATAAACTATACTAGTACATACAAAAATGATAACTTATAAACTAAGACGGAGCCGCGGGCGCCAGCTCGTGTTCTATAAATCCATGGGCACAGAGAGTTATTTCAATAAAACTGTTTTATAAAAAACTCAGGCGTCTCGTAAGTACCAAAATCATTAGAATAAACAGCATTTTATTATTCGAGTGACCTTCCTACAAGTTAGCGTAGGTAGGTAGGTACCGTCATCAATAAAGACGCTGTGGAAGTTCGTTCAACCATACATAACCTTAAAACTGTTTACCTTAATCTTACAGTGTGGTAAAAGTCAAAAGAGATTTTTAATATTAGGCTTTGTGGTGGTTTGCGTATCTATTAAGAGTTAAACAAGATTTATGAACAAGAAACTCACTATGACACAAAAACGACCATTTTATTTCGAAATTTTTAACCGACTTCAAAAAAAGGAGGAAGTTCTCAATTCGTTGATTTTTTATTTTTCCGCCAAAAATTTTTTTAGGATGGAGATTTATTTAGTAGATAAATAAACAATTTTTTGAATAAAAGTTAACTATATACAAAAAATAAGTAATACTTATACAAAAATAAATAATTTATTTTATTGTATTTTTGTTCAGCGATATTTTTGCCAATTGTCAACCGATTTTGATGATTATTATTTGGTTTGGAAGAATAGTTTTCCAGATTGGTCTCATTTCAATTTGGTGAAGATCTGATGAAAAACTTCGGAGATAGGTAACGGAACTCTTCAATAAATGATAGCAAATCTCCCCGAATTCCGACGAACTGGGGTAAACCCCAGTTCATAACATAACATCACGCCGGTACGCTGTGAAACCACGGTTTTGGGGTTATCTATTCGGGCATAACTTTATTGTTTATGAACCGATCTTTATGATTGTTTTTGTGTTGGATTTAGTTAAAGCTAACCACCACTAAAAAAGTGAAAAATTAAAAAGACTTTAAAATAAAAAAACAACAGACTTCGAAATGAAAAAAAAAACACTACAAAGTATAAAATAATTTTTTCAACACATTTGCTCAAAAAATGCATTTATGAAGCCTGTATGTATCGTTCGAAAGTTCAAAATTATGCACCACACAATGGAGCGTGCGGCAAAATAGGTACTCTCACTTAAGTACATATTTTACCGCTAACTCCGTTGTATAGCGCCGTGCGTATTCTTTACGGTTTTTTTTTTAATTTCCATAAAAATTAATAAGAATTCCACCAAGGAGTTTCACATCACGAGAATAATATAAGCTGAATGATCGAACAGATTCGAACCTCCTTGGAAGTGCTTTTGCTGTATACGTTTGTCTCGTTTTAATATTAAAGAGAAAATGAGAGAAGATAAATAAAAATAAATGAAAGACTTGGTTCTAATTTTCACCACGCGCATGTGGCGGCCTTTGCAAATTCGCGCCATTTTCATATTAGAAACGTCAAAGATTGTTGCGACTTTCCTACTGATTTCTAAAGACAATTTTTTTTTATTTCATTACTTATTGTACTGTTTTCTCGCAAATGTGTCGAAAAACGTTGTATGACACACGTGCGGATTTGGTTTTTACAAACTCGTAACTATGGTAAGCCCTCGACTTCGTCTCGTGCTTACATTCGTCTACTCGTTTGTAAAAACCAACTTACCGCACTAATATCATAAATAACTATAACTTCGGAAGTCGATGTCAATAAACGAAAAAACAACGGTTTCATACCGAAACCGTGAGAAATAAACACTTTTTTAATCGAGTTCTATTATATTCTCAGTTCAGTCTTCATAAACATCAGTGTGACCAAACGAGTATGTAGTTTTATCATCATCATATGAGCCGAAAGACGTCCACTGCTGGATAGACCTCCCACAGGATCGATGACTATTCCATTCAGAGTCCGACTTCGCCATAAGGTGACCCTTGATTAGCGTGGACGCAGGTTACTAAGTAAAGTGTCTATAGTATACGCCAGATAAATGAAGAATAACGGTCATTGACCCACCTACATTTATTGACACACTTAATTTCAAAAACAGAAATAATGACATAAAGCTGTCCTGAGTCGACATCTATCGTGATCCTTACTGTTCTAGTAATGAAAACCGATTCATAATTTACTGTCCGGGGGTAGTAGGTACCCCCGGACAGTGAATTATGAATCGTTTCGTTTCGTTTAAATTATGAAGTGATATTAAGGAAAGGTCAATGACCGTTAGTCTTCATTTATCTGGCGCCCACTATAACGATATATTATAGTGCCAGTGAACATGTGATCTATCAATATTAACACAATACCACTAATGATAAGCTCAAAAATAAAATGTTACATATGTTCGAGCGCGTTGAGATCTTTTGAACTGTAGAAAATTCGTTCAATTTGAGAAGTGAAATAACTTTTTTTACAGAACAATTTTAATCATTTTTTAAGTAACTTATAATAGTATTACACCTAATAAATTAAGGCTTTTATTTAATACTACAGTGCAGGAAGTTTACTTTAGTTAGAAAAAAAAAAAAAATAATAAATTCGCCACGGTTGCATTGTACTTCGGACTTGATCAAAGTACGAATCTAAAATGGTTATTTAAACCCCAAGTAAGTTTCATTGTGACACTTATTTCATAAAACCGAAAATCTAACAAATTGATTTGAGTACCTGTCAAGATAATGCATCAAATTTGTAATTTTTTGACAATAATTACGGAGCATTGTCAGTTAAGTATATTAAAAGTTGTTGCTGTATTATGTCACTTGAGTCCGATGTCAAATTGACATTTATAGCACTGAACTGCTATTCTAATAATAATTACAATCATTATACTGTAAGTCAATAAAATTAACTGTTCCTTATTATGAGTTATGAAATCTGATTTCATAAATGATTTATGAAAATCTAAATTAAAGTCGTGATATGCCGTTGGTCACGAGTTTAATTTCGATTTTAATCAATCAAATGTCTTATCTGCATTCCGTTTAATATTGCTTCTGTATTACTGTGTTGACAAGAGTGTTACAGTTAACCCACATATTGCTCGTACAGATCCCTCGCGTTTATCTGGAAGTACAGAAAATCTTTCACCGATCGGAAGCTGCACTAATGATACGATAATATCATTTGCTAGTCAGGAGCCGTTACAAAAATATAGTTAAACATGATATGTACAATGATATATACCTTTGTGTAACATATATTTTTCTGCAGCTTAAAACTAAACGATTTGGCTAAAATTACGGTATAAAACCATCAATTTTTCAGTTTTTGCTGTTCACAGCATTTTAATATTGGCTTTCATAGAGAGACCATATTACCAAATTAAAACCAACAGGTGACAGAATAATACTGATTCAATAAACTATCTCTAAAATTTGAGAATAATTATGTTTTTTTTTTACAAATATTGACATTGTCAGTTAGACCTCTATCGTCAAGGGGAGCCAATTTAACAAAATAAAGGTAAATGAAAACAAACCGTAAATAACCACAGAATTAGTGTAGTTAAAATCAATTCGCGGTTTGATGGAACCAATTGGTTCCATCCGGAGGAGACCTGTGGGTCCTGGGTTCTAAGTTCTGGTTGTCAAAGGACTTCATCGGGTTATTTACTGAATTTTGGATTAGCATCTCAATTTACCAGGCTTGAAGATGTTCTTTTCTCTCAATGGATCAGCCTCTTTACAGACTGGCCTCATTTGGGACTAACCTCACTTCGGACCAGCCTCATTTCGCACCAGCCTCACTTCGGACCAGCCTCATTTCGGACCAGCCTAATTTCGGACCAACCTCATTTCGCATTAGCCTCACTTCGGACCAGCCTCATTTTGGATCAGCTCTTCCCAGGGATGTTGACCTAGCCTCTCCTTGGCTTTGTCTGTATCTTAGAGATGTTTCAGACATAGCCTGATAGAGGTTACGTTTTATCCCTGCGTTTCAACGGTTCAACAGAAGATGACAGAAGATTTTTATGAAGATAGAAGAATTTTATTTCAATGATGATGGAAAATATTTGACTCGATTTTTTCTTGTGTATTATTATCTTGTGTGTGTAATATATAGTATTTAAAGTTAGCTATTGGTTATTTTTATACTTTAATAAGTTTGTGTTTAAATTACTTATTTACTTACAGGATGCTTGATTTAAGAATGTTTTTCTGTCTCATAACGTTTTTTGTGTGTGTTTTTTTATATTACGTTGTTTCGTGTGTATTGTTTAAAAAGCTTATAGAAGATACTCGTGTCGTTACCGTAATTGATTGATTGCTTGAATGTGTACACCAAAATATTATTGAGTTCTTGTTGTTTCTTCATCAAATTAATTTATTCCATCTCAGTGTAGTATTATTACTTTGGCTACAAGTGTAGGTATACTAGATCTATCAATTATTTAAATAAGACATAAATCACATTCAGTTGCTATGTTCTTAGTTGTAATTTCGTGATTATAAATTCGCATCAACAATAACATATATCATGATCCATTTCTGAGAAAATCACTGGAAAATCTTGTGAAAAGACAGTCATGAAACACAGAACTATTTGTATGGTGCTTTACGCAATAGATCCGACTTCCGTCATCCGATTCCTCTCCATCATCCGTGAGTCTCCAATTCGGAAGAAATATTGACGAAGTAGCCGTAGTACTATTTATATGAACGCTTATATGAACCTCAAATTCAAATCGGACATATCTGTCCGTGTTCGTACATACAATCGATCGATGTTGATCGATAGGTGGGTAGCTTTGGCTGATCGACGGACACCGGGCCACAAACAATTGATGGATCCTTGATCGATTGTGTGGCTGATAGGAGAAAGAAGTAAAAACGATACGATAGATTGGTGTCGGAGAAACTATCTATCGACGTTGACTTTTAGCGCAGTATCAGTTTTCCCTGCTATTTGAACATGTATCTGTCGCAGCCCTCTAGCTGAATCAGCCGTTTCATTAAAAGTCTAGCCTTTTCATTGAACTGTGCCGTTTAATCAGCGACATAAGTGTCATGGGCAAGTCATTAAACGATAGTGAACAGAAGATGTCACTTAAGTCGCTAAAAAATCGGTACATTTAAATGAAAATGCTAGGCAACCAATTAAACAGCTGATTAAGCTAATTGGCTGCGACATATCTATTCTATCATCGATCGTCGATCGATTGATTGGCGTGGTAACACCCTTAGATATGCCAAAGACGTCCCATGAATAGTTTCGAATTGGATCAGAGGGCCAAATTCTAATAATTTTTAAACAACGTACGCATTCGCCAAAAAAAGCCTCAAACTCAAACTGTCAAAAAAGCCTTATAATTTTCATTAATTTTTGACAGATTGCGACTGAGATGCAAAAAGTTTTACGACTCTAGATCCGTATTTTCACGAATTCGGATACAGTGCGTAAAGCAATATCCGAATTCGGTCCGAGTTTTTTACTTCCGTAAATTTTATTATCGTTTTCACGGATTCGGATCGGATGCAGTGCGTAACCGCTATAAAGAGCGTTTACGCGGTACGGCTATTCATACAAAATTTCAAATCCTTATTTTTCGAAATTAATGAACCGATTTTAACATAACTTGGTATGCATACGCTAGATATCTAGGTCTAAATAGTTATCAGAGAAAATTTTCAAAATAGAGTTCAGGGGGAAGGATACAGTGATTTTTCACTTTCTGTAGAAAACTTAAAAGCGCTCTCTCTCGCCCTCTAAAATCTTTTTCAAAAATGTTTTCTGATAACTATTGAGACCTGGATATCTAGCGTATGCATACCAAGTTTCATTAAAATCAATAATTCATTCATTTCGAAAAATAAGGATTTGAAAGTTTGTATGAAAAGCCGACGACGAAGCCGAGCTGTTATTCTGTAACAGAATAAACGCACTATTTTGAAACGCCTAAACATAATTATATTCAACGAGTTGGCACTTCCATAATAAAACACAATTAACCTTTTAAATATTTAAGTAATTCTATTTGAAATCTTCTAAATCTCAACTCCACTGTCCAAGCTGCGCGCGCACAACTAACACTGTGACGTCAGAGCTCGACGCCCTTGGACACATGACTATTAATATTTAAAAGTCAAATAGTTTACCTGTTTCTAAATATTATTAACTTGATAAAATGTTGTATTTTTGTAGCAGAACTAGTGTGTTGCTATGGTGAAGTCTTTTGTGCAGCGTTCGGTCTTGAAGATATTTCATACAGACTTTGCGAGTTATTCTTGGAAATGAATGATTTAATATAATTAAACTCGATTGATACAATCAATCTACGTCGGAGGAGCTCGACAGTAGCACGGGTTAATCTTCATAGTAAAGCAACGCTTGCCGGGGGGCTGGTCTGTGGATGGGTGACCATCATAACATACCGAGATTCCTCCGTGTTGTTAAGCTGTTTTAGCCGGCTGTCATATGAATATATGACAGCCGGTATAACATAATTATGGTATCGGATTCGTGTATTTGAGCCGTTTGGGGTTGAAAAACTAGGGCCATGGGGTCCGAGTGCTCATCGAGTTTTTCGTGAAATCAGCAAATAGTTAGTCAGTACTCAATACTCAATACTTTATTTGCATTCCACAATTACAATGTCTTCTTAGGTGGTAAGTTTAAAAAAAAATTTGATCATTATGGACCCTGTCGGGCACAGCAAAATAATTAAAAATATGGTAGTCGACTCTTCACGTGACCAGAGGGCTGGCCTTTTCTTTGGCCAACGAATCAGATTGCCATTCAACGTGGCAATGCGGCCAGTGTTCTGGGCACTTTTCCCGTTGACAGCGATGTGGACGAATTTTTCGATGTTCTATGAGTTTTTCCCCTCCCCTTTTTACTCCGCTTTTATATTTTCTACTAGTTTGTTTTTAGTATATAAGTTTTATATACTAAGAACAAACTAGGGCCGACCTCGGCAGGCTTTGCTTTACAGTCAAGATCAACCTGTGCCACTGTCATTGTAGTCCAGTAGGGATACAATATTTTTTCCACAAATCCTTCGATAATTCCAAAGTTTTTTATTTTCGCGGAGTGGATAGGTTTAGTGAATTCATTGCTATGTACAAAAATGCTAACAGTTTAGAGTTATGCAATAGGAGATAAGCAGGTATTTCCTATTATTTCGTGTTATAACAAAATTAGAATATTTAAATCAAAATACTATGCTGGTTCTTTGTAAGTACTATCTAAAGGATATATTAGTGAAAATGCTAACAGATAGGTACTGTGGAATAATAGAAATCTGAAAATGTCCCTTAATTCATTCAATAAAAAATTTAAGTTTTCAAATCATTTATTATACACATAAAAGGAATGAGTTATACCTTACAACAAAAGTTCTAACATCTAAGTATTATGGATCACAAGTTATTGTATTTTTACTTTGCGATTAGCGAAATATTGAATTTAAGTTTATAATTTTGCGCCTACATATTCGTATTAATAAACTCTGCCACCATACAAAAGTTTCAACATATACATGCTATGCCTTTTGTTTAAAAAATAAAATACAATTTGGATATTGGGGCGCAGTGTAGGTACGCGGCAATTCCGAACCAAACTCACTGCAAACGTACCTATTGAATGAGGCGCGAAATCATTTAACTATTGTCACATCTCACAAATTACTAGGTACGTACTTACTCTGTTCCAGTCCGTGACTTCGTCCACGTGTAATTATGAAAATCCCGTCACTGCTGTTTAAAAAATCTGTTTTGAAAATACGTTGTTGATAGTTTATTTCAAAGAATTTAATACCTACCTACCAAGATCGCAATATGTTGACTATAGTTTTATTATTATTATGTATCTACTTGTTATATGGATAGAGGAACAGAGACAGAAAGTGGAGATTCCATTACAACATATTTTTCCGGGATAGCTGTCCCGGGTTTTGGGACATCACATAAGTAGGTACAAAAATAATTATAACAAAGCAATAAAATAATTGTATTCAATAAGTAGGTACCTGTTTTTGTTTCATTATTAATTTAATGTACACTTTAGTGATACCTATCCTGATACTCGAAACAATTTCCTGAAAAAAAAGTTGTCGCATGGAAGTCACTATTTTTTGTCTCTGATACTATAACAAATGCTGTCTACCTATTCCGATCTGTCAAACAGATGGTGCTTTTAAATTTTCCCCATTCACATAATTAAGAGACCGTGCATAAAATTCACTTGTTAGATTCGCTGCAAATCTATGTTCGTGTGCATCGTTCATGCAGCTACACGCACACGCGCGCAAAAATCGAGCTCAGTGAGCGCTCAAATAATGTTGATCCTTTAGAAGATATTATTTTAAGTTACAAAATTATATAGTAGTAAGGTTTATAAATAAAAATCTGTAACGTCTGTATATTTTATATTTATCACAATTCCCATTAAATTTATTCAATTTTGTGTTAGATGGATGTTGATACATTGAGACATTTAACAAAATGATAAATAAAAAAACGATACAATACAATGATACTTGTTTTTTGTAAAATGGTTGTACAAAAAAACACTTTCCATACGGACATATTTACGAGAATTCTCTTTTATTCTGATATATTGTAATCTTGGTATAAACTAGTGTCTAAGATGTTTTTTGAGGATGGAATCATGCACATTAGAGTAGACCTGTTAAGTCAGTGCAACCATTTGTGAAAAATTACTTTGACAAAACAATACAAAGTTGAGGTTGTCGTTAAAAAAGGAAATAAAAAGACTTAAATATACAGGGTTATTTGTGAAACACTAGCAACCTCACCTGCAATACTAGCTATTTGGCATTGCCGAGTGACGCAAACATTATTATCATAAAAGGCTTTACTCGATCGGCAAATGAGTAATAAGGTTTCTAAAAGCGCAGTATTTGTCTCCTACCGAGCAGATTATAAAAAATAAGTATCTTAAACAGTCCGGTGCATATCTTTGGTTACCACCACGCTTGTAAGAACTATCACTATGCTAAAAATAGGAAAGTAGAAGTTAATATCCTTATAAAACTGCACGGCTCAATTATTATTCATTAAGTAACAACAGAACTAAGCAATTTAATCAATTGCGGCAAAATTAGTACGCGAAAATCGCATTATTAAAAAGAAAAAAAATCGTATCCAGCACGCTGTTATATCACAGTTATTTCATTTAATTCTACACGACCTCAGTACGCCATATTTTAAAAAACCAACAAGAGCAACAAGAACAAGAGTCCAGGTATTCACCATCACTATATCAGGTTTATTGGCTACAATAGACCTGTCAGTGATGATGAGTTGACTGTAGTACAATGTGATATTATCATTTTGGAGAACTAGATCGGGCAATACCTATAATATGGCACTTCCAATCCCACACGGCTGTATGTAGAGCAAATTACTGGTATTTAATCCTGGCTACAAGGTTGTGTCTATGCAAATAATCTCCGGTAGTTAGTTATCATCATAAGGTCATCCATAATCCATAGAGTACATCAAAACCAGTATGATCCAACGGACAAAGGCACGTGGAGAACTAGATCGGGCACATACCTACAATATGGCACTTCCGATCCCACAAGGCTCTAATTTAGAGCAAATTGAGGGAAAATAGTCCTGGCTACAAGGTTGTGTCTATGCAAGTAATCTCCAGAAGTTAATCATCATCATTACTTCATCCACAATCCAAAGAGTACCTAAACCAAAACCTAAAAAAATCTTAAAATGTTGTGTCCCTCAGTGGCATGGAGCGAGTTTTTCTCGTATCTACTATTTCTGGTAGAAGACAAGTATTGTGACGGACGGACGGACTCACACTACTTTTTTCCATAGCCATAGAAGCTTCTTCTTTACCGGCAGCAATCATACATGATTCAGCCGTAGTCTTCCACCAGTCATACAAGTTGTCGTGACATTTCTGGTAGGTCGATTTGCTAGTAAGTGGCAAATTAATGGATGCTGCTAGCTCGTTCAAGTTGGCCCGACCACAACCGATACTAACAATACCCGAAACTACGCTATGGTTTACGTCCAATTCGTTTTCTTACTCTCACATGTGTTTATTTCGAATCGACTTCCATGAAAACGACACCCATGACGAAAATATTGATATAGAATACCTATTGCAGTCGCCATCTTGGATGTACTTATTGTTACCACTATCACTATTGCACTATCAGCTTAAAATACCCTCAAAACCGCCGCATTAATGATTTACAAGTAAGTTCACGAATTCATTATGATCGATCACACGGACTTATACGTAATTCGATAACAATTAAATAACAATAACTAGAAGTCATTCTTACCTTTCAATATCAGCAGGAAGTTTAAAATACGATAGCTCCGGTTTTGATGAAGCCGAGTTCAAACAGCCGTATAGGTACTACGCAATACTTTCCTGGCATTTTCAAAACGATCGCGGAGATAAAGTTAAACGTGACCACTCGTCTTGATGCGGCACTCGCTACTGCTAGTCCCGCGAAGTCACCTTAGGAGTCTCGTCGGTGTGCATGTTTGTGTGAGTGTGCCGTTTCGAGCGTTTGTAGGCAGTTTCCCTACTGTCCATATTTATATTGTGGTATAAGTAACCATAAAAAATGTCAACATTCTGTGGATGATAATATAGCTGTACTTAACCATTGTAGATGCCATTAGAGAAAGTATTTTAATTTAACCTGTCCGGCCCCGGCAACACACCGGTGTGTCGCGAATTAATTTTTTTTTTTTTTTTTTTTTTTTTTTCGGTATGACCACTAGCAAGTTAACACGCAAGGGCTAGCAACTGCTCAACCGGACTAACCTGTGGTGGCCTCAAAAGAATTTAAGGCCCCCAGCCAAGGCAACAAATCTAGCTACAAGCTAAACTACTGACCGCTCGCTAAGGGCATTCCCTGTGGAATACGACCTCGGCTTAGCGGCGTCAGTTTGGGACAGCAAGGGACAATCAGGCTGGGTCGTTTTATTATTTAGGGGTTATTAAAGCTAAGGGCTCAGCGGCGCGGGCTGGCTCGTTTGCAAAAGTCGGGGAGGGTTTTGAATGGGGCGTCGCGACGGACCTCGGCGGCGAGGTCGGAATACGGAACGCGGTCTGTGTTTGTTTTTTCTAAGAGTGCTGGTTTCCCTACAGCTTTCCTGAATCGTTGTGATCTCGTCATCTGACTCGACGAGTGTATGCCGAGGACGGCGAATCTTGCTAATACGAGAGGGAGTGTATTGTGAGGCCTTTGAAATCAAAGGGTTGCTGTGTTTCTCAGCTGATTCAATAAAACGCTTTGTAAGACGTTTCATGAATTGTTTTATTGTCGGGATTTTGAGGTCGACATGAAGTCGTTCATTCCTAATAAACCACGGGGCGCCCGTGGCTTTTCGGAGAAATCGGTTTTGGACTACTTGCATCCTGTGGATTTGCTTTGACTTTGAGTGTGCGAATGTGGCACACGCATAAGTCATAATCGGGCGAATGCACGTTGTGTAAATGCGCAGTTTACATTTAAGGGACAGCTTGCTGCGTGCATTCAGCATGGAGTGGAGTCTACCTAGAGCAAAAGCGGCGCGCGAACGTACCGTTTTTATGTGCTCAGCAAAAGTGAGTCTGTGGTCTAGTATCACACCTAGATATTTGGCTTGCTTTTCCCACGGGATCTGCTTACCAAACATGGTGATCGGACTCGGTGGTTTGGGAACGAGTCTAGCCCGCTGCTTGTAAAACAAGACCGCCTGGCTTTTCTCGGGATTAACTTCAAATCTCCAGAATTTAAACCAATCGCCTAGGTCGATGGCCGCCTTCTGGAGATTTTTGGCTATTGACGTTTCACTACTGCCTGAGCAATAGATGGCCGTGTCATCGGCAAAAAGAGCTAACTGCGTCTTGTCATTTCTGGGAATGTCGCTTGTGAACAGCGTGAAAAATAAGGGTGAGAGCACACCGCCTTGAGGGACGCCGGCTCGGATAGGGTGGGGGGAGGAAAGCGCACCTTCGATACGATACCGAAAGGTGCGATTCGACAAATAGTCTCGTATGATGAGCACGAGACGGTCAGGCACGCCGAGTTTGTATAGCTTATAAATTAAGCCATTGTGCCAGACTTTGTCGAAAGCTTTCGCTATATCAAAGAACACGGCTCCCGTTTTTAAACCGCGTTGAGTGCGGTCGCTGATATGCTCAACGATACGGTAAACCTGTTGGACACATGAGTGATTAGCTCGAAAGCCAAACTGTTCATTTGGGAGGAGGCCCTTGGCTTCGGCATAGTCCCTGAGTCGCTTATAAATAAGGCGCTCATAGATTTTACCTAAGACCTTGAGCAGACTGATGGGGCGATAGCTATTAGGGGAGGACTTTGGCTTTCCCGGTTTTGGAATACCGATAACGGTCGCCTCTTTCCACGATTGTGGGAACATGTTGTTGGACAGAGCGCCGTTGAAAATGGCAGTCATCAACATGATAAGGGAAGCTGGGAAAAAACGGAACACCTTGTTGGTGATACCGTCTGACCCAGGGGCTTTCCTGGGTTTGAGTTTCCCGATTATATCCTTCACCTCATCTGGAGTGATGGGGGGGAGGGGGTCTTCGGGGTCCTCAACGGGGGGGAGAGAAGTCCTACGTTCGACCTCAGCGTCCACCTTGGCGAGGTGAACTGGGTCTACCGGGTAGGAGCTAGGAGAGCACTGGGACTCTAGGCTGTCGGCCAGGCATTCAGCTTTCTCATCGTCTTCAAATGCGATGGTATTGTCAGGGCGAGTGAGGGGAGGCATAGTTGTAACTTCAGAGGCGCGTAACTTCCTCTGGAGTTCCCAGAAGGCCTGGTGATTGGGTTCGAGGTCGCCAAGCATCTTTTCCCAGCGACTGTTACGCAGTTCAGCGATGGCGCGACTTACTTTACGCTGTAAGTAGCGCATGTGAACTTTGTTACTGTGGCAGGGAAAGGAAGAGTAGGCACGGACCGCCGCGTTCTTCTCCGTCAGCAGAGCACGCACCTCGTCCGGGAGTTTCCAGCGATGATCGCTCATCGCCGGGACCTCCTTTGAGCATTCGCTCAGGACGGATCGCACATGTTCCGTGAAGGAGTCGACTGCAGCCGTCGTGTCGGCGGCAGACTCGATGAGATCTGGAATCTTATCCAAGTGAGGTGACGTGGTGATTTTCAGCTTTTCGCTTACTTTTCTCCAGTCAGTGATCACTCGGGAAGGAGGGGGTTGAGTGGGGTCCATGGTTCCCGATCTGGGAGCAAGTTCCAGAATAACGGGCCTGTGGTCCGAGTTTAGCTCGTCAATTGTCTCCACAGAATGCAGCCTTAGGCTAACATTCTTTAAGAGGGCAATGTCGAGCACATCAGGACGAAAGTTGGGGTCATGAGGGTAGTGAGTGGGATGCATCGGAGCGATGACATCAAAGTTGAGGGGGCCGGAGAGTTCGAAAACGACTCTCCCCCTGGGGTTGGCCGTGAGGCTATTCCACGAGGGGTGTTTGGCATTGAGGTCACCCGCCAGAATGACGGAATCACTCAAACCGAGAAGTTTAATGAGGTCATCTTTTATCTCCGAGGTGTTAGCCGCCGTGTTGCTGGCGCTAGGAGGAGGGAT
Source organism: Melanchra persicariae (assembly GCA_947386135.1). NCBI lineage: Eukaryota > Metazoa > Arthropoda > Insecta > Lepidoptera > Noctuidae > Melanchra > Melanchra persicariae. The sequence goes on along the minus strand of OX376670.1, from coordinate 12,128,641 downwards.
GTAAGAGGAGATGACCGTGATGGGCTGATGGCCTGTCATACCTAGCCGACAGACAGAGACCTCTACTTGTGCAAGAGTGGGAGGATCCACAGGGATGCAGTAGAGTGAATTCGCGAATTAATCGCGAATTTAATGTTTATTTACCTATTACATAAGATTTATTTTATTTTAGGGAATTTTCACATGTTGGGCCTGAGCGGGTAGTAGTAGAGTAATTCCGCAGATTTACTTTTACATACAAACATACAACCGTTACCTCTAATTATTATAAAGGTGAAAAAAATATAATCAGTCCTAATAAACAAACAAAATATAAAAAATAATACTTACTCAAAATGTGGTAGTCGGCGTACAATTTTGTAAATGTATTTACGTAAAACAATCGAGCGGCTGCGAAACAAAGTAGTACGTGCTGACGCTGTGAGAGCCCGATCGGTAGTGACGCGATCGAGTTTGCGCGCTCACTAATATAGCTCAATTTGCTTGTAATTTACGAAATGAAGTTATTGTTTATTTATTAAATAAATTTTAGATTCTATTAAAAGGTTAACTTAAGATTATTGTGCAATTTTTAAATTTTCTTAAAAGTGTTTCTAAGGTATAGAAAAAAATATTTATTTGTATAGATGTTTTCCAAGAATTCCGTTTTTTCAACACTTTTTTTCTGCCATATTTTCTATTCAAGTCAATAATGTTTTCAACGCATCTGATTGTTGACAATACAATGATGGTAGTGATATTTTTTTAAATGTTATAAATCTGTCGTAGTTTTGTGTAAAACGTAACCAAACATCACTCGCTCGTTACTTTTGCGAAAAAAGGGTTTTGAATATGGGTAATTACCATTAATACATACATTATTTTTGAAAAATTCTCAAGCCATCTGAGAGAATAAGAACTTGACTTTTATCATCTAAAACAAGTAGGTTCAAATTCTTCTCACCCTTGTCACAAACGATGTTCAAAAATGTTCAAAATGATTTAATTTCATGCACGGCCTCTTAATACCCTCAACATAATTAATTTACAGACAGTTTACTTTACTATGTTCGAGACGTTCTTGTGCGGTGATGTAGATGGAGTACAGTTAGTAGGAATTTATAAATAGAACTAGAACTTACTCGTTGGCTCCAATCGTCGTTATGTATTTCTGCAGCCCTTAATATGGTCACTTGTGTATCTGATCTTCTAACTTGAGAAACCGTAATTCTTTTGTCAGCGGAGTATTTTTGTTGCGAGTTAATAAACTCTTGATCCGCAGTTTCATTGCAAAAAATGCAGTTTCCAGGTACGTATGTTCTACTGGTGGGGTCATTTGGTTCTCTCTGTATCTGTTGCACCGCTTTACGCTTCTTGTGGGCTATGATACATTTTTCATTGATGTACATCATTCGGCACTTTCTATGTAATTGCAGTTCTTCTTTTCCTTGGAAAATAACATGCTTCCCGTCTTCTCGCTTATGGCTAGCGGTAATTAGTGTGTGTAGTGCCCGTAGTTTTACAGTCACTACGTCGGAATTTAGAAAAATCACTCATTTTAAAGTAAATCGCTCGTGCTCAATGCTTTATAAACATTTATAAACCAACACAACACAGAATGATTAAAAACAATATTCAAACGTGACGTGCAATGCAAACGCCAGGGAGAAAATTAAACAAGAATGAACAAGAGCGGTCAGTATACGGAGCTAGGTATCTACATCCCCGATCGGAGCTGGAGTGTTGCGATCGCACGCGCCGTACCTACGCGGCTCGGTAGCGAAAATAGTTATTTGCAATTTAAAAAACAAAAGCCATAATATGCATTTGTTGAAACTTTTGTATGGTAGTAGAGTTTATTATTACTAATGTGTAGGCGCAAACTTATAAACTTAAATTCAATATTTCGCTAATCGCAAAGTAAAAATACAATTACTTGTGATCCATATTACTTAGTTGTTAGAACTTTTGTTGTAAGGTATAACTAATCCCTTTTATGTGTACAAGAAATGATTTGAAAACTTAAATTTTTTATTGAATGAGTTAAGGGACATTTTCAGATTTCCATTGTTCCACAGTACCTATCTGTTAGCATTTTCACTAATAAATCCTTTAGACTGTACTTACAAAGAACCAGCATAGTATTTTGATTTAAATATTCTAATTTTGTTATAACACCAAATAATAGGAAATACCTGCTTATCTCCTATTGCATAACTCTAAACTGTTAGCATTTTTGTACATAGCAATGAATTCACTAAACCTATCCACTCCGCGAAAATAAAAAACTTTGGAATTATCGAAGGGCATATTCTTCTGGCTACTGGACTATTGTTATAAATGGTAACATCAAATAATCGACATTGTGAGATTACAAATTAATTTTATTGTGACTTTTATGAGGCGACTACCGTCTGAACTTTACGTAACTTAGATTAATTTGCATTATTTTATGTCACGGTAAATGTTAAGTATCGAATTTAATTAAAATGATCGATCAAGGATTAATAAGCGTACTATCGGGATAAGATTTATCCAGGGCAAGATCTACCATTCTATACTGTATATACTTTGAACCTACGCATACATAAAGAGGTATGTGGTACAGAGAGTAATGTCCCACCAACCTCCATTGAAAAGGATGGATCCTCCGACCGGACGGTTGTTGTGTCCGGTGGGCAACTGCCCGATAGTTGAAATTCGGACTGTTGTACAATGTTCACATCGCTCGGAAAACTTTGATACCGCGATGCAGGATTTCATTCAGCTAGTTCGCAGCTGGCGGGATAGATGGCGTCGCGGTTAGTTTTGTTGCGATGTAGATTTCGCTACGTTAGTTTTATGTGGCGGAATTGGTGAAAGCTAGGCCTAACAACTAGCAAGTATGTTTGCGTTCAATTTTTTTTTCTCATCCTACTCCATCCCACACGTTTTGTTACTCAGAATATAAACAACGTCTGGGGGCTCTGGTATCTTCTCAGACACTACATTGTCAAGCCAGTCGAACCCAAAATCTGTTTTATAAATGTAACATTAGCTTGCAAATTAATTCGTTAGCGACATGTTCTTAGCACGTGTGAGAGGCGGTTGCTCAACTAAAGTTGTCTGGCAACCAGTCGGTTGACAATCGGTTGCAGGTTTGATATTAACATTAACGTTTAGATTTGAAGGCTGACTTTTAAAGTGGCGCCGTTTTATGAGGCTATTTTATGTCGTTTGATGAACTACTAAGTAGCTGTAATAGCTTAGGTAGTGCTATTTGTGAGTGATGACGATGAGTGATGGATCTCGTACAGGTAACGGGTGGCACTCCGGGAGTGCCGGCAGAAGTGAAAACTTGAACATTAACGTTGTGCATTTTTGAATATTTTGGAATGGTTAGGGAAATATTTTTTTTAAAAGTACTATATATTTTTTTATATAAGTACACAAAGTGATTTAGCCACCATCCATTTTTGTTCAAGGCATTAGATCATCAATTCATCAATGATAAATATGTACATTTGTTGCGCTATCGTACACAAACATGACAATTTAGAATTATTACATATTACATTATCCGTCTTACGAATTTTCGATCAGGTCACGTGTCCTGTTACGTGTACGTGAGTTTAAAATTTTTTACCCATCCCAAAAAGTGCACACCGCCGCTAAAGAAGTTTTCAAAAATATTTCAGACCACTGGATCCATATAGTGTTAGTATGACCTTTAACCTCTCCGGCATCGCGCTCGCGAAACACAGACCAACAGTCAACTCCCACCATATTTATAATGGTATAATATTAGTATAAAATACCATAATAATAATATTAATAGAGTTTTAAAACGCGTAAATCGAGCGACACACCGGTGTGTCGGCGTAGCTCGACCGGTAATAAATAACCACAACTTACATCAATTGGCTACATGAACATGTGCACGCACATGTCTGTCCAGCCCAGAGTCTAATAAAAGGTCCGCCAACCTTGTCCGCCAGTGTAGCTAAAATACTCAACATCGATGCACACCGTTTGCGTATGATGGCATGAAAGTCATCTACATATTCCCGCTTCAACATGCCCGATGCACTGCGAGACCGGGGCAGCCCCAACAATATCCTCAGCGCATTATTATACTGCACGCGCAGAGCATTGTTAGCCTTCTTCGTATACCTAACCCACAAGCTGAACTAGTATACATATGGTAGCTAGAACATTGTCAGAAATCAAACTGACACTTCATTGATCACACAAACTTAACCGCTGCGGCCCCGACATGTGAAAATTCCCAAAAAAAAAATCTTATGTAATAGGTAAATAAACATTACATTCGCGATTAATTCGCGACACACCGGTGTGTCGCCGGGGCCGGAATACAATATTGAAATAGTGACTTATCTAGGTGTGGGGAAAGAGTATGTCAGACTCTTACCACCTGACTTCCCAATATTTTCTGTTTCCTCTCCTCATAAAAGTCAAAGTCAAAGCATTTATTTCAATTAAACCATTTACAGGCACTTTTGAATTGTCAAGGTCGGTCAGTCAAAGAGGTGAAGCTATTTGCACGTTCCAAAGCGTAGATCTCTATGGAGAAGAACGTACAAGAAACTCCATGGACACTCTTTTGAATCAATTAATTATTACAAAGTTGTGGTTACATTGTTCTTGTTGAAATTATTCATAGACATGTGAGAACGATGTAAAAAGACGTGCACGACAAAAGCAAAAAAGGAACAATTCAAAATACTAACAAATTAAAACAAACCGTGGCAGTTGAGAGATGACCAGTCCCAGCTGACGGAGCCAAATGATGAATGAAACACAAACTGCACCATCAGAGAGACTTGAGTGAGCATGACACTCCCATCCATATTGTCTAAAACCAACGACAATTCCAATCTCAATTCTTCGACTAAAATACTGGAAGATCGCGCAGTTTGTCCCACTCCCCAAGTCAGGAATGAGTTTTTTTTTTGTTTTTCTTTATTATTCAGGAATGGCTTGGCTCTTGACCTCGATCACGTCTGATGGAAAGCGATGGATGCGGTCTATGGTGGAGCGAGCGTGCCTTGAGGCACTGGTACACCCACGCGTCGACGAAACACAGCAGGCTGCTTGACTTCGGTGGGAATCGTGAGAATCAGGCGCTACCACCGCAAAGGAAGGATTGGCCAGTCGAGCAGTCTCATAAGGTATTAATAGGTGAGACTATCTAGGATGCGCCGATCGCTCGGTTCAGTAAATGTAGATTCCCTGCATTCACCATCGTCTGCGTCAATTGCTTACCATCAGATAAGATTAGTGGTCCAACTAAAAACTACATAATATGACTTTTGAGCATAAAAGTCTAACAGATAATGTTCTAGGAAATTTACATACGATAAACAGTCTACAAATATGGAAGTAACGTATTGAGCAATAATTTGACAAAGATTGCTAAATACAAAATGGCGTCTTCGCTTATTTGGAACATGTCTCAACTTTGGGTAAGTTGAGTGGGTGAGTAAGTTCTGTATCTAGTTTTCAAGTGTTTAAGTTACACAAATGAGCTATTTTTATGAACTCTTACTTTTAAAATAGACTCTGGGATTCATCACCTGGCTAATCTTTTCCCAACATGTTGGGGTCGGCTATTAGTCTTATTTGATGCTGTTCAATACCAGTATTTTACATGGAGCGACTGCCTATTTGTCTTCTACAACCCAGCAACTGGGATAACACGATAAACCTGGGTAAGATTGGTGGAGTTTCGGGCGGATAAATGCTTATATATATGCAAATACATGCTTTGATTTCATTAAAATATGAAATACTATCTCGCATAAATTTAGAATACGAAATACAAAACACTTTTAAGTTGTGTATGTGAAACATAAAATACAAAATTTTTATTTTAAATATTTTAATTTACAATTCAAATATTAATTACAAAAAAAAGTTAGGGCGCTGTTTTCTGCAGAAACGCACCCATTAATAAGCTTGCTAAGTGCATTCATGTGCAAATGTATTTGAAGTACTAACTACAAAATACCTCAGCGTCAGGTATTTGAAATACCAATAACATTTTAAGAAGTAATTGAAATACAATTATACCAAATACGTATTTGTATTTCAATTGCGTTTTTTAATTACAAGCAATTCAAATACTGCCCAGCCCTGTATGTATGGAATAAGTGGAGAAAATAAAGTATTGTATCCGTTCTTACACTCAGATTAATCTTTTGATATAATTTATTTGAAAATACAGGTCTGCGAGTTCGAGCGAGAAGGGGGAATGGAGCTATACACCCTATACCGCTCCATCCCTCCTTCTCGCTCGAACTACTCACGCTTTAACACGTCATGGTAAAGCCGCTGGTGCTTGCTTTAAACTGCTGATAATAGGTAGGTTTGGTTTTACGGATGGGAAATCCTCAAATGACTCCTCCCGCTCTGGGCGGAGTGGAAGGGAGTGTCAGACACTTACTGACTAAAACCCATCCGTGCTCTTCCTATTGCCCTTTGCGTTCCATGGCTGCGGTGACACTTTCGAACAAAATTCTCAACGCTGGCAGGAATAGGTAGTACCCCACTGCTTTAGTATTTGGGTAAAAATAGTGTTGTTTTTTAGGGTTCCGTACCCAAAGGGCAAAACGGGACCCTATTACTAAGACTCCGCTGTTCGTCTGTCCGTCCGTCTATCACCAGGCTGTATCTCATGAACCGTGATAGTTAGACAGTTGAAATTTTCACAGAGGATGTATTTCTGTTGCCGCTATAACAACGAATACTAAAAACAGAATAAAGGAAATATTTAAGGGGCTCCCATACAACAAACGTGATTTGTTTGCCGTTTATATAGAAAATGGTACGGAACCCTACGTGCGCGAGTCCGACTCGCACTTGGCCGGTTTTTTTTTTAAATCATTGATTAGTTCGCGTTTGACCATAATCTCACCTGTTGGTTGGCGCCGATGTGGTCGACTATGGCGCACGCTTGCCTAGAAGTAACTTGACGACTTGAAGCTCTTGGCCTAAAAGCTCCCAGGTTTTAGACATCAGGAAACCCAGACTCCAACAGGGAGTTCCACTTCTTAGCTGCACGCACAACGAATGTATTCCCATAACATTTTGAGATTCAGATGTTATTACTACATATTTGACACGCAAAATACGCACTTAGTCGTGGAGTTGCGGAAACCAGCCCGATTTACAAAACAAATACTAGGTACATATTTTACAAATAGAATAACTATATAAAAAGAAGTTCAAAAACTAAAACCTGACTACAGAAAATTCACGTTGGTTCTAAAAAGTATGAAACAAGAAAACATAGCCGTGGTCGTATGCCACCTATTCTGGTAAAACAGTATGTTTATAGTAATGAAACATCAAACTTTAGCATTCAAGTTTAGGGCAAAGTGGATCAGCGGATAATTTAGACGCTTCCAATGACACCTCATTTGTCAAACTAAAATAAATGGTTTAGAAGTTATGAGGGAACAGATGAACATAAATACATACCGGTCAAATTCATGATCCTCCTTTTTGCTTCACCGTAGTCGGGTTATAAGTAAGGGCTCTCTAACCCTTGAGATGCTGTAAGCATAGGTACATACCAACTCGTTGAGTATGTGCCGTGCAATCATCAGTGCTAACTAAATGTCCAAAGATTACATTAAGATGGCGTCACCTGCCTGTGAGTCAGATTCTTAGAAACAGTTATACTGTGACACATTTGTGTAGATATGTTAGAAATTAAGTCCCTGTGACTAATTGTGTGAGATTTATTTAAAAGCCGGTTGCAAGAATTAAGCTAATTGTTTGAAGTGATGGTTATTATACCTGCGCAACTTCGTCTGCGTCACATTTTTCATCAATGCTCAGCTGCTGTTGGTCATAGCGTGATGTAATATAGCCATAGTCTTTCTCGATAAATGGGCTATCCAACTCTAAAAGAATTTTTCAATTAGAACCAGGAGTTCCTGAGACAAGCGCGACCAACCAAACCAACAAACTCTTCAGCTTAAGGCACTTGTCTCACCGCCGACGATCAGCGAAAAAACTAGATACGAGTTGGTGAGCAGCGAGAAGCGAGTGTGTAGTTCCGATAGTTTTGTCGCTCGGCTATAAGCGAGTGCTCTTGTGCGACGGGCGATTACTCGCTCCACTCGCTCCGGCCGGCCGAGAGATGCATTCCTGCGCAAACCCACACGCGCTACGAAGCGCTAAATTCTTATCTAGCACTCAGATCCGCACTATAGGTGGAAATTACCTCTGGCTGGTCTTTCGCAGCCGTGTGAACAGCCAGTTATCAACTATAAAAAATGTATGTGTCTCTTTTACTGACACGAGATCTATATTTTTTGTCCGTTTCCTCAGCGAGAAATGAGTCGATAGGTAATCGCTTCCTCGTCGGCGGTGAGACTAGTGCCTTATCTATACTATATTACTATCTATACTATAAAGCTGAAAAGTCCGTTTTTGAACGCGCTAATCTCTGGAGCTACCAGTCGGATTTTGAAAATTCTTTTTGTATGTGATAGCCAAATTCACGAGAAAAACTTTTTAAAAAAAAAAACGATGACGACACGGTTGGCGCAGTGGTTGAGCGATCGGCTGCTGCACTGCGTGTCTCGGGCTCGATTCCCGCACGGAGCAAATATTTGTATGGCTTACAGATAGTTGTTCCGGGTCTGACTGTTTGTGTATGTGAATTTGTAGGTTTGTAAACGCACCCACGATACAGAAGACATTCCTAGAGTGGGGTAACGTTTGTTACAAAAAAATAAACGAGAAAAACTATACGGGAACGGGAAAAAAACGGGATACGCGCGTTCGAAGTCGAGTGCAAAAGCTAGTAACATTATAAGTATAGACAAGGCTGTCAATTATTGTAGAGTGACACGGCGCTGTCAATGTCAACAACAAAATTGTTACCACTGTAGGGCGTTTGTTTTACATTAGCAAGCAGACACAAACTGTCATAAACACCTCTAATTCCGTACATGTTGACAATTTTGAAATAGTCGCTGATATGGTATTAAGACTTGAGTTTGAACGCTTTAGAAGTATACAGAGAATAGAGAATTACTTTCTAATGTGCTAATCAATGTGACTATTTTATAGTGAAGTTATTTGTATGCAATAAATTACTACCTAACAAAAACACAAATTGTTCTATTTCCAACGACATTTCCCGTCATTTTACTTCTTTTTATTTAGATGCACGATGACATAAAATTGGGTAGTTTTAATTCCAGAAAAATTCTTTTACAGGCTGATCCACGAATACATAGCTTGTCTTATATAAACCTACAAAAGTGGAAATATACTGGTCGCAGTGAATTCTAACATTTTGATCGGTGGAACCAGTCGGCAAGGTTATGTGTCAAGGGTAGCGACTTAGCGAGTCGCGGTAGATTCTAACGCAGAGGTGCTCAAACTGCGACAAGCTTTTATTTAGTCACTAATTTTTAGTGTCCGACCGAAGCTTCGGCTTCGGCCACCTTCGGCCAAAAAAGCACCTTCGGCCAAATCTTCGGCTTCGGCCAAAAATTTGCCGAAGGTTTGGCCGAAGCCGAAGGTTTGCTAGTTGTCAAAATTTGAAATTTACTGAACGATGCTAGAGCGAGACGGAGAGTGTGCAGAGCAGCAGAGTTTCGCCGCGCCACCGCACCGGCCCAAACGAATCGCAGTTAGTAAACTAAACGAGTCAAAACAAGCTTGAGAGCGCGTCTTAAAATTCTAATAAGTGTTTTGTTTTTAAATATTTCCTATTTGTTATTACAAATTATTTTATTTATTACTGTGAGTAGTAGTACCTGTGGTGATAATTCGTATTTCTCAAGGTCAATGATACCTTCGGCTTCGGCTTCGGCTTCGGCCGAAGGTTTTGGTGAATACCGATTAATCGGCTTCGGCTTCGGCTTCGGCCAGAATTGCACCTTCGGTCGGACACTACTAATTTTAAGCATTTTGGAAGACTTTTAACTAAAACAAACAGGGCAAATTTCACCAGTGAAACTGAACGCGATCCGCGAATAAACCATGTTTATGAGCTGTCAGTGTCATTATTTTTCTACGGAATATTTACACTGACAGCTCTTGAACGCAGTTTAGATGTACTGATCGCGTTCAGTTTCATTGATGAAATCCGCTCTTAAATTACATTGTCAGCCAATTATTACAGGTGTCCGCTTACAAAATACAGAAAAAGAAGTGAGTTTTTAAAATGTTTTTCTTCTCCGATGTCAGTCTTACATGCAACTTGTATTTCAAAGTCAAAGTCAAAACGTTTATTTCAATTAAACCATTAAACGGCACTTTTGAACATCATTATTTACATTTAAAATAATATAAAGTGACTCTACTGTCCGTTCGCAAAGGTAGATTCTTATGGAGAAGAACGGACAAGAAACTCCATAGTTACTCTTTTCAAATAAATGTTTTACAATATTTGGAGTACAAAAATTAAATGTAATATGTGAGGTCGATGCACCTAGAGTGTACAACTTATAGGATCAAAGTATTACCAGCAGAGGTAAACTTTTCCATTTTCTTAATAAGACATGGTACTGATATATTTACAATCTACTCGTATATTATCTATCTATCTTTATGCTCATAAAATGGTTAATTTCCCTTGACTGGCTATCAACATAAAGGCAAAACTAATATGTCTGGAAAACTGTGGGCCAATTACATGCATGCATACATTTCATTTGCATGTCGGTCGCAATCTGTCAAAAATGTATGGTGACACTTTTTTGACGGATTGCGATTGAGATGCGTTGTTTAAAAATGAGTAAAAATTGGCCCTCTGTAATTTGGAATATGCATAGGTTTGGAAGCGCGAATAAGCGATATTGATCAATTGGAATATATTTTTTTTAAATCTTTATTTATTTACAGGGTTTTATCTATAAAGAATATGTCACCCCGATGATTGAATACAAATTATTATCTATGTCTAAGTATTAACCTACCCGCAACCTTATACCCATAATAATAATATGATAAAGTGTTCCAGCCTCATCCGATAGTGGTGAAGCTAGAACACTATTATAGAAGCCTACATTATAGCTATTGACAAAAGCTTGACGTCTATGGACTCCAACACGAATACAGTCTAACAGGATATGATGCACGTCTTCTACAACTCCACAGACAACGCAATTGGGTGAATCAACTTTGCGCATCATGAATCCGAAACTATTGAACAAATTTCACAAATGAACACTTTTTTTGACTACCACTATTGATGCTTTTCTAAGCCATTTGTCCCTTACAAGTGTCCAGCTAAAAAATCCAACATACCTACGAGGTCTCCATTTGGACTGGTACGGTTTTTCCATGCTGGAAATGACCTGATGGAGCCTTTGCACATTGTGGTCGCTAAAGGCTTCCTGGTTTTGGAAAGGAAGTCGAGGTGTGTGTGTTGTTTTTTTAAGGATTTGAGATCATCAAATGACTCCTTCCGCTCCGGGCGGAGCGGGAGGGAAGTGTCAGACTCTTACTGACTAAACCCCAACCATGTTCCTCCTAATGCCCTTTGCGTTCCAGGGCCGCGGTGGCTTTTTCGAACAAAATCCGCAACCTATATGCAGGGTATAGATTTTTACATAAGTAGTCAACATCCCTTAAGAAATGATTTTTGAAAATTTCAACTTTAAGAGGAGGAAATGGGAGCGGTCCTTGTATGAAACTCTTTGAACTAGATGAGGTCAGTGTTTCCTAGCTGACTACCCTGAGAAGAAACACACAGAGATTCAAGTCTCTTTTAAAATCTATGAACATAAAATTATTAACATGGTAATGGTGAAATCATATGAGTACCATGTAGGTTAATGTCTGAAGTGGTCTTTTGAGGAAAGAACCTCACAGATTTGAGTGGACCTGTTCAAACAGTGCAAGCATTTGTCAGTTGTTCTTTGTTGTTGACATCTACGGGAATGAAGTCGCGAACATCAGAGTACCAATTCTACAAATTTTCAAGCAATTTTCAATTTTGACAGGCCTGTTGGTCTAGTGGTTAGTGACCCTGACTGCAAAGCCGGAGGTCGTGGGTTCGATTCCCATCCAGGACAAACTTTGTGTGATGAGCATAATTGTTTGTTCTGTGTCTGGGTGTAATTTATCTATAATATGGATGTATTTATAAATTATATAAGTATGTATATCAGTTGTCTGGTTACCATAACACAAGCTCTGCTTAGCTTGGGATCAGATGGCCGTGTGTGAGTTGTCCCAAGATATTTATTATTTAATTTTCGCATTCAGTCGCAATCTGTCAAAAATGTATAAAAATTAAGGCTTTTTTGACAGTTCGCGACTAACATGAAAATGCAAACCTTTATTGAAATTTAGTAGAATTTGCCCTCAGGTAGGTAGTTTATTATTTAGTAGGTATAGTTTGAAAATACGTGTGAATTTTATTGTTACTTGCACGGGACCCAGGACTTTGCAGTGGCTTCATCTGCGTGATACTGAGTTAAGAAGTAAGCATCCCACAGGCACTACTAGGATAAAAGTATCCCAAGCTAATCATGATGTACCCTTGTATTGATAACAATATAATCACATTCTGGTTGTAATCATCAGTGATGATTTCTCTGCCGTCGCTCTCCGCACCAAGTCGCATTTTGTTCACACAGTGCTCTATCATCTGTCACTAAAATATCATTCTCTGAGTAAGGTTTGAGAATCACTGTTCCAAAGTTTTAACGCTATCTGTTTTCTGAGATAAACAGTTGTATGGGCTGGTTTTTGACGAATTGAATCGGTTCGAAGTGATTTACATATAGCCCTTAGAATAAAGAAGAAACCAGAAACTAACGCGCTCAAATGTGAGGGAGTGTAAACTACGCCGGAATAGCGTGGTTCGTTAAATTGTCAATTATACAATGGCCGACGCGCTTGTTATAGTCAAGTGTGGCCCACCTCTGCCAACTAAAACTTTTCATTTTACCCTACAAGAGGTAATGTGCACCATGGTGCGCAGGTACAACAGGTGGGTAAAGTGCGGGTGGGGAATTATTTTGGACACAATGCGCTGCGTACAAAATGTAATTGAACACTCTTTAATGTTTGTTATTCTGAGATATAGCCCTTCTGCGTGGTGTGTGTGATATACAAATTTTGGTTCTCACAAGGAATAAAAATAAACGTGGGATCAGTTTTTGAACCAAGATTTTGGGGTTAAGATTGGAGTTCAGCCATCTATAATGTCGCTTGACAGATTTTCAACATATTTAGTTGCCTATTATATAATTGACAATTTCCCTTGAACCGATAGAAAATGTCAAGGAAAACGGCGAAATGTTGACCGCAGACTTCATAGACGAAGAATGCAGGTTGAAAATTCCGTCCTAAAGGAAAACAACAAAAATAAATACAAACAACAAACACAAAATAATGTAGAAACCATTTATTATCTACACTTATTTAATATTAATTAAGCCTTGTCTAATGTACATACAAAAGAAATAAACATTACTTCGATATTATTTTCTAAATACTAAAGTATAACTTAATAACTTCCTGGTAACATACTAAAAGCCGTCAAGCTAATTAATCTTTGAAGCAAAAAGAAAGAGTGAAAGTATTTCTAAAATCAAGCACTGTCGATTGACAATAGAAATTACTTCAGTACAATAGCATCTACTTATGTTTCTATCTAGGTAGGGTAATGCCGAGATAGATGCCCCAGTGGTATAGGTGCCCCAATTGCAATTTCTCTAGCCTCGCGGATGAATCGCGTGCTTTATTATTTACCTATCGAGAGACTTTCCAACAGTGATATATATATTGGTTGAATGACTTTCCAACAGCATAATGCAAAACAAAATTGTGACTGCTCTATATTTTTTTTTCAGAGACCGGGGTTAATTTTGATAAGCTGATGATGACTCTGCAGGGGAAATATATTTTTGGATTGAGCATCTATTATAAACTACTTAGAACAAGTGGTTCACCTTCTTGGGGAGAAGTCCTACTTATAGTATGTATGGACCTTTTTGTTACACACTGTATTGATGTTAAAAAAATAGAGAAAGAAAAAAAGAGCCTAAAAAAGGTACTTAATTTAGTAATTGTAATTAACGCCGGATCCCAAGATTTTAGACAAATCCAATAAAGAACAAAAAAAAAATTTCTAAAATTCAAAAACATGGGCGTGATTTTTGGGAGATACAACTCCGAATACAAGGAATTTAACAAAACTGAAAACAAAAAGTTTACGATTTCAAGGAATCGATCCCGGGATATCACGGTCGGCAGTTTGGCTTTATAATCATGGTTCAGGATGACGACCATTTGATTCTTGAGTTGAAGATAGCACAAACATTATAATTAGTAACGTTAAAATAAAAACATTTTTTACAAAAAAATACAACCTACTTTCAAAGAAAAACTACAAGGTACAGTCGCCAGCACATCAAGCTACCCGAAACTGTCAAATTTTCACAGATTGTTGTAACTTGATGTGCTAGCGACTGTACATACTTAGAACTAAATAACTTTTTTTCAAAGTTGAGTGCACTGGTGTGGTTTCTTCGTTTTTTGACATCGATTTCCAAAATTAAAGTTATTTTGTACTTTGTAGTGGTTTTTACTTGGAAGCCGGTTGTATTTTTTGCTCGACTTCGTCAGAAGGAGGGTAATGTTTAAAAAGTTTTTATGTTTCTCTTTTTAGTGCTACCGCCCAAAAATTCCAACCAGGTCATATCAATTTAACTGTCTATCTCATAAATTCTTCATCCGATGTTATGGGACCTCTTTCGAATAAAAAAAATAATTCTGCAAATCCGTCTTTAATACGGAGTAATCCCCGAACATAAATAAAAAACATCCGAATTGATAACCTCCTCCTTTTTTGTAGTCGGTTAAAAATAGCTGTTTTTTGATGTCCCAACATAAATGAATCTGCCTAACTAACCTTTCCCCAACTATCTTGGGGTTGCCTACCAGACCTCCACAACTGGGTTACACGGTACTTCTTGGCAAGACTGGAGTCAGGCTTTCTGGCTTCTGACAATCCGTCTCTCCATCTACAATGACAGTCGGGAACTACAGATTATCTTGCTTTCCCAACATAGTCGACTGCTAAACATGGCGTCAACAAAACATGAGGAAATGCTAGCAGTCGCTAGGTTAGGCAAACAGACAAACGATTACTCAATCCAAATAGGTAAGACGTATACTAGGTATACCTACTGTAGGTACTAAAATATACCAAATTTTTCTATAGATACTCTGTTAATTACACGTTGATTGAGGTGGCACATTTATAAATTTAAAATTTTCCATAAATAGAGACATACATACCTACTACCAATCATAAAATAGACAGAGTATGTCAGGTCAATGTTATACTTATTCACCTTGACAAATCTCTTCAAAATAGGTACAGATTTTTTCGAAATTTTGTTACAATCAAATTAAGTAGGTATACCTACCTATTAGAAACATGAGAGCACACTTTTTTTATACATATTTTTTATGTGCTTAGGCTAGACAATGAAGACACAGCATTAGGAGAATCAACCCTCACGTAATTCCCGTACGGCGTGCTGATAGTTTGAGGACCTGCGGCTGCTGCATAAGGGTTTATAACCAGGTTGATATTCTTATTATCTGATGCTGAAGCTGCGGCTGTGCCATCTCTGTTCCAACCAGCTGTAAAAAATAAAAAATGGTTGTAACGACATCTGATAGTGAGTAGCTCAACTTTGGTATGTGTGTGTAAAGTAGTGCCATCTAGCGGTAGTTATCGAAGACGTAAAAAAGAATTGAATTAGAAGAGGTTGTAATTAGATACTTACAAACTAAAACAAGATAAAGAATTAAACAAACCTAAGATACGCAAAATAAAGTATTCAAGAGTTAGGTGTATTACGGATTTTGTATGACTCCATGCAGTTTAAAACAATTTAAAATTAAGGCTTACGTAGCGCCATCTAACAAATAACGGTAAAAGCACAATGCCTCGCAGTTCTTGAATGTTCAAATAGTTGCGCTATTCGATCATAGATGTCTCAAGTTGTGCATGAAAGTTAAAGTTAGCGACATCTGTGATCAAATAGTTCTACTATTTGATCACAGATGTCGCTAAAAACACAAAAGTATGACTTTTGATCCCGCTTCCAGTTCCAAACAAACATTCTACATCGACATTATTCTATTGCAAATAAATGGTAAAAAAATTAGAAGAACCTGTTATCGCCAATTATGTAGGTAATCATGAGAAGTCGCCAGTCTCAAATTATGATATAGGTACCAAGGTTGCTGTCTCATGAATTTGCCTCTCCAAAGCGACTCGTCTCGTGTTCCGAGCAGCCAATAAGCCGTTAAGCTTGAATCTACATAACCGTTGTAGGTACCTAACACTACAAAGGACGCACCTTAGTTTTTATACGGTTATTATATTACACTATTCAATTTGCAGAAAATATAACTAGGAACAGTTATAGTTAGCTAACTTAGATAAAATTTACAAACTACAGCAACGAATTCTCAAAAATATTGTACCCCTTAAAATTAAAACAAAATACCAAAATGATTATTCTGAACTATTTCATTATTGCAACATATTGCCCATACAAAACATGACCAAACTTTCAATATTAAAAGATGAATATAGCAATATAAATAAATTAATTAAGAAAACACGTCATCCTAAATTAAGAACTTTACCTAACATGAAAACTTTTACATTGCCTAAATACATACGGTATGAGAACATACACCTACATACTACCAAAAATAATAAACCAACTACCTGCGGACATACAAAATAAATACCTCTGCAACCCTAAAAAGTATTAAAGTGAATTAAAAAAGTATTTTTTGCAAATTAAACATTATGAGTATATACTTTAGTTTGATATACTTACTACCATCTTCATTTGTGCTAATGTGCAAAATTTGCATTTGGATTTGTACTTAAAATTTTTTTTCTTATCTCTAATGTAAAACACACAAAACACACAATTACAAATTTCTCACCTGTTTTTTAGTAGAAATTGTATTGGAAATAATTATTCCGAACTCACTAACCATACATAAGCCATCTAAGGCTTCTGTGGTTTTTAGCACATATATTGTAAATCAGCGATAGATATTTTGAACATTAATAAAAAAAATAAAAAAAAAAGTTACCTAAATTGCTAGCTAGTGATCACACTACACTAAATTGGATTCTAAATCGTACAGACCACGCATTATGAAGTAGTAACGTATTGGATTGCATGTTTCAAAAACAGAAGATTGGATCCAATTTCGATTAACGGCCGCTTTCTATAAATATCTCAATCCCAATCTTGATCCCGATCCTTGTCTGTAACCAATCAACGGCCGAGTTTGTGTCCTTCACCACACAATCCTCACCTTTGATTGGTTACAGACAAGGATCGGGATCAAGATTGGGAATGAGATATATTATAGAAAGCGGCCGTAAATCGGATCCAACCTGTTCTACTACGATTAGGTACATCTTCCGATTTCCTAGTTAGATTTCCTACAAATTGAATAGTGTAACCCTTTTAATCGCTTATCAAAGTTTTATCAACATACCTACACGGTACCTAACTAACGGCCTTAGCTAAAACTTTCACTGATTGCATTTTTCCCGTATCTTGGCAACTAGCATCGACATGCGTCATCGAAAAAACCTACTTTTGCT
Organism: Melanchra persicariae; assembly: GCA_947386135.1. Taxonomy (NCBI): domain Eukaryota; kingdom Metazoa; phylum Arthropoda; class Insecta; order Lepidoptera; family Noctuidae; genus Melanchra; species Melanchra persicariae. The sequence goes on along the minus strand of OX376670.1, from coordinate 12,111,021 downwards.
TTTGAAGAATCACTTTCTCAGTTTATTACCGTAATACTTCTACGAAAGGTGATAATAAGAAACTCGAAGGCTTTCTGAGGCCTGCGAAATATTTCGGTATTCATAAGAAAGAAAAAAACCAGCCCATACATAGATACATATATCTATAAAATATATATATGTATGGGGACACTTTAATTTTCAACTTTTATTATTTTTTGTTATTTTTCCTTGCTTTTTGCCAAATTTCGTGATTCTAGGTCAACGGGAACCATAAAGGATTTCGACCCAAAACCTAGGGTACTTCCGGTTAACCTAGAATTGTCAATTTTAGTTAAAAGCAAAAGTTGAAAATTAAGGTAAATTTTGGTACTTACAAGTTTTCGCGAAAACCTAAATTTGCCCATATCTTTTTATCGTGCTGACTCAGGACCTTGATTTGTGTACACCTAATAGGGACTATAGACCTCAGTATCTGGTATAAATTTCAACTTGCTAGGTCCACCCGTTCCTGAGAAAATCGGTGGTGACACACGGACAGACAGACAAGAGAGTGATCTGTGTGAATGATTTTTTTTTTACCAGGTACGCAACCCTAAAAAACAATGTAGAACTTGTTGTAGTTTTTTTCTATGATACTACTGTGCAAATTAACGACCTACTTATATAGAGAAGCTCAAGGAATCGAAAAAAAAATAAAATACTTAACACAATGGAAGAGTCGTATCCGCATGTGCAATGTGCATAGGTTTATCAAAAAAATAGAACAAGAAAAATATCAAACAAGTCTTGTCGATGATCAAAACGACAAAAAGGTACCATTGGTTCCTATGTTCCATATGTTGGTGAAATCAACAGTGCTCAACCTATGATGAAAACCAGTGCAGGAAATAGACATGAAGAAGAAACTCCAACCAACGAATCAACTACTCTGGTGGTCAAAGCTGAACATAAGACGTTGAAGACCGAAGTGATACAGAACGAAATCAAGAACAAAAAGATGAATAATGCCCTCAATAGCACGAAAAATAGATCACAATACTAAGAATGTGCAAAATGTGAGGAACGAACTTTTGGTAGAATTTTGTTTTACCTCTTTCCTGTGGCACACGCCGTCTAACTTAGATGATAAGAAGGTGCAACATTTCTAAATCATAGGAGATGACACTGTAAGTGCAAGAGGCATAGCACGAATGTATTTGACGTATAGTAACGTAACGTTAAATTTTACTATAACTATAATATTCGTTTCGCACATAACATTTACATGAATTGGATACTATTCATATTTTGTATAGTACAAATTGTGTATGTCGTCATAAAATTAACCCAAAATACTATGGGGTTGTAGTTTTTAAAATCGAAATTCACTTCTATGTTAACATTACTAGACGTCAAAACATTCGAGCTAGTCCCTCAGATATATTAAAACTCCAAGTGCTGGCAAACACACACAGTGCTAGGAAAGACAACACAAACTTCAAGATTCAAGTCAAACTCCTTGTAGGATAGAACATCACAGAGTGAATAGACAAGCAATCAGTGGTGACCAACCCGCAAGTAACCACTTACTGATCCACTTCCTTCTAAAACTTAAGATTTAGGATTCTTCTGGTTGCTTCAGTGGGAGCAGCACCAATGTAGAAACCCAACGGCTTGAACCCTCCTGGTGTCTGATAGGGTGGGGGTCCGAAGTAGTACCCGTTACCCACGGGAGCGACTGCCGCTGGGGCTACATGGGCCACGGGGGCATGTGTTGGTGCCCCTACAGGGGGTATGGGTACTTGCTTCCAATCTGACACTATGATAGAACAAGTTTTAGTAAATTGTTCTATCTTAAAATCTTTGAAATCTCTAAAGTCTGCCAAAAGACCTGAGTCATTAGTCATTAGTGTGAGATTTTTAACTTACTCGATCCCGATAACGTTTTTAAGCGTTCGCTTACGTCACATTGCATGGAAAAAAAGAGGTTTTCCGTTATTGTCACCAGACTGCGCATATTCAGTTTCAATACAAATTGACGTTTATGCTATCGCGATCGAGAACGTTAACTCTCACTAAGGCCATTATTATTACATGCGGAATGAGGATTGGTTGAATATGTCACCAGAAAATAGCAAACGCCGTAAGATTGTAAAATATCGCGTATTTTTTCTTAATAAGATACGGATATATTGGAAACTATTGAATTTAGATGGGATTTATTGTATTCAAAAGGATTCTTCCTTAATATTATAATATCGAGACATTAAAATCTAATACATTTATTACAATCTTAAAGGAGTCTGCAATTTTTTCGGTGACACATATAATATAACCTACGATATCTGCTGCGACATACTTAATATTTTATATGCTTTCTTGTCTGTAGCCTGCAAAGCTTCGACAGATCTTTGCACATTATGAAAAATACAACGAATGCATTGCCCACTTGTGACCAAATTACGAGTATTAGCTTTTCGGCATAAATCGTAGTAACCCCAGTTAACGCTAATAAAACTAGGAAGCATTCCTAGCTCAAAAAATTACCGGCATAGCTTACCGGTAGCGCCGCTATACGTTAGATGGTAATTTAAACCCAAACTTTCAAGAAATAAGGTCCATTTATAACTGTGCATCCTGAGTAGTAATAATATTGTTTTGGTTTGGCGAATCAGCGACGTGGTTTCGATGTGTGAATTTGTGAATTTGTTTGGGATTTAGTGTCAAGATGCACGATTTGACAGACCCCTTGAACTAATGCTTCCATGTTTTATTTGCGTTCACTGAGACAAATAGGGTTACCATTTGTGGATGATGTAACAGCACCAATTTTTTGTAGACGTGAACTAATGAAACCTGTGGACCTGGACAATAATGGACATGCTGCCTAAAGCTCTGATATCAAGGCTACTCTACAAGCAAAGACCACTGTAATACAGAACCCAATAGCACAGGAGGTAGTGTCCCTGTTACTGACGGCCCTACGATAGATTTCAATGTCGACTTACGTATTGTCCTCAATCAATCAATTCCTTCGCTTTTCTCCCTATTTGGAGCACATTTTCGCAACTTGATTTGCCTCATATGATTAAATTAATAAATGAAGGGTTGATCTTACAGATTGCGCCATGCTCGTCGTGAACTTCAGGATGTCCACCATTGTGTATGTGCAGGTGTATCTCCTTCTGATGGGGAGGCTCCCAGCCGTGACTGCTGCCGTGACTGCCGTGGGTTTTGCTGGCGAAGAGGGCGCCCACCTGGAATGAGAGAGAGAGGGAGAGAATAGTTTAGAGTTTTTTATGTAGACTAGACATAGTATGAATGATGAACACACAGCTGATGGCTAAACAAGTGGTTCAAGGTTATGAAATGCTTGCCGAGGTTGGTCCTTAGATGGGTTTTTAAGATCCTATTTTATTTTTTTATGGTGTACATTAAGAGCGTGTACGCCGCATGTCATTTCATACAAACTTTCAAGTCCTTATTCTTCAAAATGAATGAACCGATTTTAACGAAACTTGGTATGCATACGCTAGATATCCAGGTCTAAATAGTTATCAGAAAACATTTTTGAAAAAGATTTCAGAGGGAGAGAGAGAGCGATTTTAAGTTTTCTATAGAAAGTGAAAAATCACTATATCCTTCCCCTTGAGCTCTTTTTCGAAAATGTTTTCTGATAACTATTTAGACCTGGATCTCTAGCGTACGCATACCAAGTTTTATTAAAATCGGTTCATTAATTTCGAAAAATAGGGATTTGAAAGTTTGTATGAAAAGCCGTACCGCGTAAACGCTCTTAAGGAATATTCTCTATAAATTCTATAGGTGATCATCTTTTTTTTAGTGTAGGATATTATCAAATGACTCCTCCCGCTCTGGGCGGAGCGGAAGGGAATGTTCCCTTTGCGATGTAAGGCTTTTTTTTTTGGGATGGGAATCATCAAATGACCCCTCCCGCTCTGGGTGGAGCGGCAGGGAGTGTCAGACTTTTACTGACTAAAACCCACCCTTTAGTCCTCCTAGTGCCTTTCTTCCCAGGGCCGCGGTAACTCTTTCGAACAAATCCGCAACCCTGGTAGGCTCTGGCCTTAACGGGCCCCGACCCATGCTGACGACTGCTGGCTTGGCGCGCGTAGAACACAGCGCGCCGTCAACCCGGGCCTGTTCTGATCGGACGGCGAGCTACCCATTGCTCGCCGTCCACAGGCATCAGTCACTGCGCCATGCTCAGGAGCATCAGTTCCTGGGCGGCGCAGTGGCTGACGTTCAACAGGAGGGGGTGAAATGGGGCCATTACTGGCACTCCATTTCAGCCCCCTCCGGAGCCCGTTGTAGGGGCTCTACTGCGGCTGTTGCAGTAGCAGCAGCCGCAGTGGAATCGGCTTTGGCGGCGGAGGAAGCGGCGGCGGTGGCGGCGGTCGCGGCGGAGACGGCGGTGGCGGAGGGCTTTCTCCGATTTCCGGCTTTGGCGGGTGGGGCGCAGGCCCTACCCCCAGCCCAGTGGTCGGCCGGCTTGCCAGCTGCCGCACAGACCACGCAGTGCGGCGCGGCGACGCAAGAGCCGGCCCTGTGACCGGGCTGACCGCAGCGGAAACAAAGACCGCTGCGGTCCACCTCCGAGGTGCATTGAGCTCCCACATGGTGGCCCACTTGGCACCGGAAGCACCTCAGAGGTCGGGGTTCCAGCAGTTTGACCTGCGCGGAAACCCAACCCACCAAAAACCTTCGGCCCTCCGATATGGTTTTGGCCGCCGACACGGGGCAGCTCACCACAATGGTGCGCATGCCCGTGTTGTCAGGACGTAGGGTGCCCGCCTTCACCTCCTCTGCTGAGCACCCCCCCGTCCTAACGACGGCGGCCACCACCTCCGCCTCCGTGACGGAGTCGTCCAGGCCCAAGATGCGCATGTCGATGCGCTTGGTGGGCCTGGACACTCGGGCATCGTCCGCGCTTAGGGACGCCCTAAGCCTTTCGGCTAGAGCGTCCGCGGTTGGGCCGCTGGCTGCCCCGGAGATCTCCAGCATCCGGGCCCCAGTCATGGTGACCCGGAGCCGAAGGCCCCCTACGATGCCTAGCTCACCAAGGTTCACCGTCTCCTTCGCCTTGGTGAGCACGTCCGCGTACGTCACGCCCCGCTTCGCCGCGTCCGGCTGTAGTGTTAGCACTACAGCCGCGGTTTTCGGGGGGCGGAGCGCAGCCGCGACGCTTCGCGCCTTCTGCCGCCGCTTCCTCTCCCGCCTCTTGGCCGCCCTGGCTGCCTTTCCCGCCTTCTTCTTCTCCCCGGCAACTTGCCATTCGGCTTGAGCCGGGGGAGTAGCTGAAGGCGAGGAAGCCCGGGGGAGCTGCTGCTCAGACGGCGCAGGAGCCTTCGCCGTCCGCGCAGCAACCCCACCCTTCCTCTTCCTTCCCGGGGCCGGGTCCGGTTTTCCCGGCACCGGCTTCGCGGGTGCCGGCCCGGACCCTTTGTCCTGGCCGGACGACCCCGGTGTGGCAGCCACGGCGGCCGCGTACGACGCCGCCTTCGCCTTCCGGCCTGGAGCCTTCCCACTCGCCGCTAACGGGGGGCGCAGGACGATGCCCTCCAGGACGGAAAACCGCGCCTGGAAGGCAGCCATCTCCTGCCGCACCAGGTCCAGCACCTGGCCCTCCTGCGGCACGGGCTGGCTGTTCTCCCTGCGCCCCCCTTCAGGCGCCCCTGTGAGCCGGCTCCTTGGAGCCTGGCCAGGTCTGCTCGGAGCCCCGCATTCTCCCTCTGGAGGCGCTCCGTGGCGGCAGCCAAGCGGGCGACCTCCGCCCGCAGCTTGGACATCTCGTCCCGCGGAGGCCCCCCTGGGTTACCCTCCGCTGCCGCCAGAATGGAGGCCATCGCCTCGCTTATGGCCTTGTTCTTGGAGGACAACTTCCTCTTCAAGGCCACATCGCGAAGCGCGGCCTCTACAACCTCCGCAAACCCGGCCCTCCGAACACGCTCCTGTCCGGAGTCATCCGGCTCACCGCCGGAGGACTCCGAACCAGGAGCCCTGCGACCGCCCTCTCCGGGGGGTCGTCCGTCAGCGACGAGCCCCTCGGCTCGCTGGCCAGCCACCTTGGAGGCGGGCAATCTCCCCTTGCCTCCCTCTCGGCCCTTACCCCGCCTACTGGTGGGGATCTTGCGAGCCGAGGCAACCTCCTCGCTGCCAGACGACCCTCGGTCCCCCTCCGTTCTGGGCCGCTTGCGGAAGGACCTAGGGTCCTCCGCAGCAGCCCCCGCTCTCACGGGTTCAGAGCTCGCCGAGCTTAAGGTCGCTAGGTCGTCGGAGTCCAACTCGGACTACGACTCTTCACCCGTGCGACACTCAAGCGAGCCCTCCTCCCAATATAGAGCGCCACTTCCCGCGCTCTGCCCGACCGACACTTTGTCGGGTGAGCCAAAATTGAACCCGATTAGTTCCTCAAAGGACGTTTCGAATCGGGGGCCTCCTCGGCCACTGTTGCCCTTGGCAAGCGGAGTGCGGACAGCCCTGTTGCCCCCCCCCAGAATACGAGGGGCTTGACGCACTAGGCGTGGCGGATTCCCGGACTGCTGTGCAGTCCGAACCGCCCTGGGGTAATATCTTTTTAGCAGGCCTGTCCATGATTTCCTTTTTGAGGGTGCGGTCCCTATCTCCCCTCCTCTCCCCCTCTCTCTCAGTGCTTGCTCGCTGCCCTCACAGTCACGTCTGATGATCAGACGCGTACCAGAGAGCAGCGAGCAAGCCAATGAGACGCACACCGTCCGAGGACCCGAACACTGCTCAAGTCTCCGAACGGTGTGCCCCTCTTGTGTCTCTCTTGGTCTGGTCTCTCACTTGGGACCTTCCGGCATGAGTGGCTCTACCGGCAAAGCCCCCAAGATCATTGAGACACGCAAGCCCCACCACGACGACAACGTGGAGACACGGTTGGTGGGGAGCGTTGTAAGGCTGCGGTGACTTTTTCGCACAAATTCCGCAACCCTGGCAGGCACTGGCCCTGGCATACATCTCTATCGGTCGTCTCGACGAGGACGGTGCTCCGCCCAAGCAGGGCAGACCTCCACAGTGTCCTCCGGGCGATCTTTACAGCGATAACACCCGAACATGTCCTCTCACCGAATCCGAAACAGGTAGCTGCCGAAACAACCGTGTCCGGTTCCGGTGAGTAACTGCGTAATCCCAGAAAATCCATGCATCTTGTCCGATGCTGTAGTAGGCTCTTTGTAGTTCCATCGATCAATCTGAACGAAAGTTTTCTAAGCCCTACATTTATATACTTCTAAATATCTACGTGAGTGAAAGGCCTTTCATATTACATCACGAACATAATAATTACCACAAACATGAACTACTTCTTTAGTAAATAGTTTCGTCTTTTCAACCAGCACGTGCTTGTCTACGTAATATTTTAGGGTCATTATTCATTAATTATTATCATAATTCTTCTACAACCCGACTATTATAAGTTCATACAATCATGCCCACTGCTAAGGCTGTCAAAGATTTTTTGGAAAAAAATAGAGTAGGTAGGTAAGTACCTATTATCTAATGAAAAAGTAGTCTGTAGTCTTAGAAAAAAGAGTCCCCTGCTCTTATTATGTAGTTAAATAACATTTTGCTGTTTAGTTGATTAACTACACATTTAGGCTAGGCGCGCACTAGTGACTTTTGTCACTGTGACAATATCTCTCCCTCGCTTGTACTTCAAAAGTGCGAAAGAGTAAGATGCACTGTCACGCAGACAAAATGTCACCTGTGCGCGCTTAGCTTTACAATTTCAATGAAGTCATCACCCACACCGACAAACATTATGACCGTTGAGACAAAAACTGCTTCAGTTTTCACTGAAAAAGCAAGATCTCATTCAATTTAATTCAAAGTCAGTGTCACCACATTACCTATTTAAGTGTACTCTATTGTTTTTGTCTTTACTATTACTATAAGTGTATTACATAATAATATTCTTTAAGTATAATTATACCTATTATAGAATATATTTTGTTTTTGTAGGTACTTATACATATATGTTACGGCTAAAGGTGGGTGTGAACATAAACCTAAGTTTAGTCGGTCATTGGTCACATTTTTTTTTAAACCACTCAGAAATAGGAATTTTAAAGTGTTTTGAGGTTAGGTTAGAACTAGTTGTAGCCGGATAAACCTAAGGTTAGCCGGCTAATCATAAGTTTATGTGCACACCCACCTTTAGCCGTAACATATACATATAGTGTACCTATATAGGTAGTTAAGTTTTAACGTTTTTTCAATAAATATCACAGAATATTATAAAGAGGTAAGGTTTGTAAGTTTGTGAGGTTGTAGGGGGTAATCTCAGGATCTGCTGAACCGATTTTGAAAATTCTTTTTGTGAATGATAGCCACATTCAAGAGGAAGCCTAGGCTATCGGGGGCCGGAAAGCTTGTAGTTTATAAAGTACACCTCCGTAATACTATAGTTCAATACTCTAAATTAGAGTACTGTTGGCAACCCTACCAATTGCTTAGTTGATTTTGGTAGGCACGTTGAGAAAGTTTATCATACCTTCGTAATAATTATAATACGTGAAAGGTATGATTTATTTGTGTCGTTAAGGCGCTGTGATCAGCAAAAACTGAAAAATTGCTGGTTTCCTAACGGAATTTTAGCCAAATCTGTTTAGTTTCAAGCTGCTAAAAAAATATGTTTATTTTAACAATATTTCAAAGAACACTTGTTGTTTCCGAAACATGTTTAAAAATAAAATCCTCGAGAGAAATGATCGTCAAAGTTACCTATAACTTTGACCTTTGAAAAAAAAATCCTTTAGTTTTTTAATGATTTAGTTAATTATTTCGTATAAACTAGCCTTACCGGTTTTATACGAAATAATGCATAGAATAAAAAAAAAAAAAAAAAAAAAAGTGTGCAAAAGTTTATTAACTCTGATTTTTAATAGCTCAACTTAGTTTTGAGTAAATCGATAAAATGCTTCTTTTTTGGCAATAAATTGCAAGCATTGTGTCGTTGCGCTTCTCTTTCTTTTCTATACAGTCGGAGAGTGACCGAGTTTTTGCTGATCACAGCGCCTTAATAAATTCTTTCGTCTCCATAATAGGCATGTCTCATGTTACGTTATAATGTCCATCTGTGGTTCTGACTGCGGCTACCTCGAGTAACAGCTGTCCAACGTTCAATAGGGCCTCAGGCTGAATACAATGTACAATAGTATATCAGTCACTTTCGTTTTCTATAGCGAAGAAAGTTATAAGTATGTTATTCTTTTAAACGTAAAAAAAACCATTACAAAGATCATTTAAATACATGAGGATTTTCGACTCTATTGGAATCATTCTGGGTGACCTACTTTCCTTGAGATATATTAGAATTTCTTGTAGACCAGTATAAGTATCATAATAAGGACGCAAATCCACACTACCTAGAATATTATAAATGCGAAAGAAACTTTGTTTGTGACGTATCTTTTAGATACGTTTGTCTCTTCACCTCTAAAAAGTAGAACGGATTTGGTTGAAACTTGGAACACGGATATCCAACTTATTCCAAGCCTTTTACTAAACTCCAAAATAAAGATTGACATCAATCCAATTGTTTCACGAAATCAGCAAATCTTAACACCCAATACTATTCCCATCTCTTTCAAACTCGTCCTAAACTGTACTTCCATCCCGTTCTACAATCCGGTTGAAATGTAACTTTCTCTCTAAACTATGTGCAAATATGTGTGCTATGTTATAATCTGTTGTTATTTATTTTGACAGATATCTAACAGTTAATGACCTTGGATTGTGGGTCAAAGTTATGGTTGCCATTCGTAGGTACTATATAGGTACACCTAATATAGAGTATCGTACGCGTACGTGGTAAGTACTCTATTAGTCAATATTGCACTATTTAATAAGTACAGAAAAATAATGAGTATGAGTATATAATGATAATGACTATATATAATAATAAGGTCCCATTAAAATAGGTGGACAAACTTTTAGGAATCATTCAGACCACCAAAATAAGGACATTGGTAAAAACAATATAAGATAATCGCATTAGATACCTACAATTAAAATAATCAGTGAACAAAATACACTTATAAATGTTGGTTACCCAATGCATAAACACATCCCTTGATACTACAAATGTGCAGGCGCACGTGACCACGTCACCGCATACCTACCCCTATTGGATGGATGTGTTTATTCTAGAGTGCCAGGTATTTATTATTTTAGGTCAAAATGAAATCATTTTAAGCAGTGTTTTTTTTGCTTGGATATCTTTGGTTAGACCTACTGAGCACTGTGGTAAAATTTGTCCACATATTTTAATTGGACCCTATATATTTAAGAGTAGGTATATATGAATACTTATTTGTGGATTAAAAATGAACGTGACACTGAATGAGGTTCTCGCAAGGCCCCAAACAGAAACAAAAAAAGCAAAAAACAAACAAAAACCGTTCCCACTAAAAAGTTGAAAATAAATATTTGAATTGCTTTAAAGAAACATCATTTAAAAGTAAACTTATTCGACATTAATATTTTGCAAATATTTAAAATTTATTACTTCTTTTTGGAGCCGGTGCCAGCAGCTTTATTGTTGGAACTTGATAAGTATCTAATTATATTTAATATCCCGTGCCTTTGTTTTTTGATCTACAATGACAAAATTTAGCCACTTTTTAAGTAAGTACTTTGACATTTTTAGCATAAAGACAATGCTAAAAATGTCAAAGTACTTACTTAAAAAGTGGCTGGAATTTTTTGTAAGTATATTTTTTTCGTTTAAAAGAAATTATTGTGCATATTGTTTAATTTTTTTCGAATTTAGTCTAGTCCGTATTCGTCTTTTAATTAATATGTGTATGCAATTGGTATCTTGGTAGTTTTATAGTTAAGTTAGAGGTAGTTTTTCTAGGAATTATTGCCTATTCGTATTTCCTTGCTCTGGCTGGCACCGACTCCAAAAAGAAGTAATAAATTTTAAATATTTGCAAAATATTAATGTCAAATAAGTTTACTTTTAAATGATGTTTCTTTAAAGCAATTCAAATATTTATTTTCAACTTTTTAGTGGGAACGGTTTTTGTTTGTTTTTTTTGAAGGCGGTTTTTTTTTTGTAATTTTTTTTTTATTTCTCGCCGGTTAGTGTTTTTTTTATTAAAATGAAGGCAACGAAGTTAATATCGTTCCTACATTGAATATTCTTATGAAAAAGGTACCATGTCGCAAATATTGTACACTGTTTTTTTTTAAACGTTTTATTCCCGTGAAGGGATGATACGCCGCATAAAATACCTACTATCGATGTGTCTATTTCAAATAAAAAAAATGTCCTTTGTTACAAATTCGAATTAGTTCTCGCCTTACGAAAAACCGAAAAACTAGCAGTACTCAGTAGGCATTTTTCTCACCTTAACACTGCTAGAATTCATTGTTTTATTATGAAGTTCCCATGCCTACCTTCTACCTTCCGGTTCCATCATCAGAACAGTCTGACAGTACCTTATAGCCAAAGTGCATCTCATGACAATTCTAATAAGCCCAAACACGGCTGGGATACATTGATTAATTACGCAGTTCCGGTGCCTACCATCCAGCTCCATCATCATCAGATCAGTTCGATGATACCATTCTCAACATAACTATTCAGAATCATTTGTTTATTTGCATTGTCATAGTTGCATTGTGATATTTATGCGAGTGTCAAGTTCCGTTGGCCACTGGTTTCTGATCTTCTCCACCAGTTCCACTTCATCAAATGTTACTTTTTGACTGTAGATGCTTAAGTTCTCGATGAAAATACCAAAATAACTATATGGTTGCCTATAATATTTGAGGAGTTCCCTCGATTTCTCATAGATTCCATCATCAGAACTGGATTTTGAAAAATGGGACCAATCTGGAAGCATATCAGGCAAGGGGAAAAAAAAATTTTGCAAATCGGTTCATGAACGACGGAGTTCTGAGGTAACAAACATTAAAAAAAAAAAAAAAAAAAAATACAACCGAATTGAGAACCTCCTCCTTTTTTGAAGTCGGTTAAAAATGGGCTCTAAAATATAATATTGATAAATAACGAACAAATAACCTAAATGAAAAATGTGTACCAAGCATAATATACAACGTGTGATCGCGAAAAAAATCGACTGCTCCATACATTTTTCTGTGCGCATAACTCGACAACATTTACTGAACAGCTGATTTTATTTTTCGTGAATTCGAGGTTTGTCCCATAGTAAAAGTTGTTCATAATGATGAGTACAATGAGGCTTTAAGAGGTATTGTGTTTATTCTTTTACACGTTGTATGTTTAAAAAGTTTTTTTAAAATATTTAGTAATCTTTTCCTCCTGAATTTTCTAAAATACTACTAAAAAACAAAAATACAGACAAGGAAGCAATCTTAGTTCATCCCACCGGAGTCCGACGTCAAGCAGCCTGCTGTGTTTCGTCGACGCGTGGGAGTACCAGTGCCTCAAGGCATTTTCTGGGCACGCTCGCTTCATCATGGACCTCATCTATCGCTTTCCATCAGGCGTGATCGAGGTCAAGAGCTAGCCCATTCATAAATAAATTAATAAATAAGTGATGCGCTCGTGGCTAAATTATAACAGCCGCACGGACCAATCTTCAAGGTTAAGCAACGCTTGCCGAGGTTGGTCTGTGGATGGGTGACCATGTTAACATACCGAGACTCCTCCGTGCCTCGGAAAGCACGTTAAGCCGTTGGTACCGGCTGTCCTTTGTAGATCTTTGGCAGTCGTTACGGATTGTCAGAAGCCAGAAAATCTGACACCAGTCTTGCCATGAAGTACCGTGTTGCCCAGTTAATGGGTCTGGTAGGCAGCCGCTCCACGCAAAATACTGGTATTCAGCTGAATCCGGTTTGACTGGGAGCCGACCCCAATATAGTTGGGAAAAGGCTAGGCAGATATAGTGATGATAGGTGAAGTAAGACAGTGACCGAGTGGCATCCGAGGACTGGAAGTAAAAGTGTTGGTCGGCTGGCGGTGAAATGGGCGGACATTGTTACTAGCGCGGGTAGAACCTGGATGAGGCTGGCACAGGAACGTGGGGATTGGCATAAGAAAAGAGAGGCCTATGCTCAGCAGTGGGCGAAGTCGGGCTGTGGATGATGATGATGATGAAGCACGTCACGCTTTGTGACTGAACAAGTTTAGGTAGGTATTCTTATGTGGTTTGTCTAAACTTCCGAAGTGACTTTGACTTTGTGTACAGTGTGGTGCGTTTAGTGGTCCAGTGTCAAGTGCAATAACCTTGCGTTCAGTTAGTTTGCTAGCTTCACTTTACATAGTAAACACTCTCAAACACTCAAACACCAACGAACATTGAAAGATTGAAATAACTACCGTCGGCGTCGGTGCAGGACCTTGAATGCAGAAACGTTATTTTTTTTAAATATGCACAATTACAAAGATTTTAAATTAGATCCATCTGCCTAGCCTTTTTCCTGCATCCAGTCTTACTGACTGTATATCTGGCCTCCCAGTAACTGGAAAACACAATACCACTTGGTAAGACTGGTGTCACATTTTTTGGCTTCTGACTTCCCCTACGGCTGTCAATAAAGTATTATAGGTGGGATCCCTTCTTTTCGCATAATGTTCTTTGTCCTAATATACTTCGGCATAACGATTTTGGCACAATTTGTTTTGGCATAATAATACTTCGGCATAATTTTTTTAGGCATACATTTTATGTTGGCATAATCATCTTAAAGACTAATTTGTTTTGGCATAAATTTGATTCGCATAACGTTAGTAGGCCTAATGACTATTAGCATAACGTTAGTAGGCCTAATGACTTTAATATCGACTGAATTTAATATGCTGTGCAACAAAAGTTAGTGACAGAACCGAATTGCTGCAAAACCGACTCCACGTAGTCTTGTTTGTCCTACCCCTAGAGTGTAATTTAAAATCGCGTAGGCGCGTAGGGACGAGGCGGCCCGCGGGCTGAGGAGCAGGCGGAAGCGAGCGAGCCGCCGCGGCTGAGGCTGGCCGGCAAAGCCAGAAGCTGCGGTGGTGAGCGAAAGCCGTCTGCGACGATTAGCACGCGTGGGGCCGCCGGAGGCCCGCAGCGCCGGAGCCGTGACAGAAACCCTGTCTGCTGCATGTTGCATGCTCGCTTGAATGCTGCATGCTGCATGCTTGCTTGCATGCTGTATGCTTGCTTGCATGCTGTATGCTTGCTTGCTTCATGCTTCCTACAGCGAAAAAAAAAACCACAAAATTGTTCAATACGTTATATTATATTAATATGTTACCTATATATTACCTGATTCAGGAGATATGGCTTTTTTCCAATCATCGAAATAAATTGTTATACCTATAAAAATATGTTTTAATATCATTATGCGTAAATAAATTTGTGCTTTAGGATATTATGCTTAAAAAAGTTATGCTTTAGAACTTTATGCTTAATAAATTTATGATTTAGAATATTATGCTTGATCATTATTATGGTTAGAGAAATTATGCTTAAAAAATTATGCGTAAGCTGTTATGCGTAACTACATTATGCGAAAATATAATTATGCCAAACAAAATTATGCTAAGTTATATTAGATCTTAAAATTTTATGCAAATGGATAGGGAACCATGTGCGTTTTCACGGAAAAAAACGGTTTTTCTTTCTTTCTCTCTTCTTTCAAACACAGATGCACTTCTTCTTCCATCACTCTCAAACTCCAATGGAACGACTATCCAACATAACTGCAGAGAGATCTAGAACCAACGGCTCAACGTGCTTTCCGAAGCACGAGGGTGTTGCAACACCAACTTCCAAATTGATCTACCTATAATGGTGATGAAGTGCATCTGTGTTTGAAAGAAGAGAGAAAGAAAGACAAACCGTTTTTTTCCGTGAAAGTGACGCACATACACAAAATTGTTAAGCTTAAGCCTGAAAACAAAACAAAATCAGGTGTTCAGATCTATTCCAAAAAAAAATAATATCATGCGTCACTACCGCGCAAAACGGCTAACGCTCAGCATAATGCCGAGGCCCGTGCACGAAGGCACGAATCCATGGCGCTGGTTTTCAGCGTAAGCCGGAGTGTCGCTGCCTCGGAACAATAAACAAAAATAAAGACAATTAGGTACTCACTGTTCCGAGGCAGTGAACAATACACATTTACAAATAATACAGGTTCTGAGACCACCGTGGACACAAAAAGACACTGTATCGGCACGACGCGCACAAATAATGTACTGTAATGTACATAAAAGCTCTGTCTCCTGAACTAGGTAGTTAACTTGTATCTCAGGAGACAGCCAAGTTCTCTACCTAAAACTATATGTTTACATGCAAGGTACGGTACCTACAATGCTAATTGAAACGTTGAAAAAAAAAGATAATTTAAGAAAGTTAAGATCATCATCTGCCTACCCTTTTTCCCAACTATATTGGGGTTGACTACCAGTCAAACCGGATTCAGCTGAATACCAGTATTTTAAGTGGAACGGCTGCCTACCAGAACTCCACTAACCATTAACTGGGTAACACGGTACTTCTTGGCAAGACTGGTGTCAGATTTTTCGGGTTTCTGACAATACGTAACGACTGCCAAAGATTTCCAAATGACAGCCGCGACCAACGGCTTAACGTGCTTTTCGAAGCACGGAGGAGTCTCGGTATGTTAAGATCCCATCCACAGACCAACCTCGGCAAGCGTTGCTTTACCTTGAAGCGGCCTGTGTGGCTGTTATAATTAAGCTACGAGTTCCTTTATAATTTAAGAAACTTAAGATATTTAACATTAAAAAAACTAAACTATAACGTATGCACTATATCCGGCGCCGATGGGTAGTCTCCGTAGGTTGGCCACCATGACCGAAATCAGTCAGGAAGACTATTATTATTCTATTAGATAATACTACCTTAGCAGCGCCCGCCACCAGCAGCAGCTTCAATATCACCAGTGTCACAATCAGCGTCTTCACTCCGACCAGAGCAGCCACCACCGCCCACGTGGATGCTGCCCCAATTTGGAATACCAGCGGGATCAGCGCCTGCATCATCTTCTTCATTGGACGGCCGAAGGTTCGCCCTGGAAATAGGAAAGAAGAACTACGTTAGAGGAAAGATTGGAGACTCCTCTAAGAAATTGGACCAAGAACAGGAGACTATTAATTCGACACATGACACAACATAGATTAGAAGGGTATTATTTTGACAACTATCAAAAATCAAGATGAATGTGTACGTATCCAAAACCTATCACAAAAATCGTACGATTTGTGAAAAAAATAATAATATAGGAGTTACAAGCATTTCAAGTTCTTATTTAATTCCTGTCATGCAAAATGTCGTTTGTACTGGATGACGCAAATTCACAATGGCGATATGCTAGTGAGTGTCATCACACGAAATTAGTACTGACTCTGTTTATCACAGATTTTAAAACATTCACAAATCTGTAATTTTTGGAGTTAAAAAATAAACATAAAAGCATAAGTTTTCGATCGTAAAAGAAAATGCCCATTCTCCCTTGTCGCTATAAACGTGGAACTATTTTCAACTTCCTAATGACATACTATACGTAGATGCGTGAAAACAAACTAAAACTTCGCCAAGCATACTGAAAAAGATGAATTTCAGGGGAGAAGAAAAGCGAGAAGAAGGGATGGAGCTATATACCCTATATAGCTCCATCCCTCCTTCTCGCTCGAACTACTCACGCTTTAACACGTCATGGTAGGGCCGCAGGACTAAACGAATACCTAATTCAGATTTTTTTTCTGGTGTTGTCCATATGTTGATTTTAGTATCAATAGTTTAGTGAAATATGCCTCTAGTATCCGGCTACCAAATTCACAAAAGCATGACCGGTTCTTTATTATTAACACGATAATAGTAGATTGAGATCCGAAAATTCTTATAGAATTGAACAAGTAAACCATATGGAGGTCACGCTCTATTATTTTTCGAAGGTAAGTAGAAATTTTAACGGCAGTCTCAGTAACATTCGAAAAATTGTTAACAAAAATCGAACAAGTTGTTTAGTAAAACGTGGTTTCAGAATTGAGGAGGAGCTAGAACGTGTCAAATGTAACTTCAAATACGGGAAAGCTCATAATGAAGAAATGACGGCGGAGAGAAAATTAGGTTTTATAAGAAACTATTGCTGTTGCTCTGCGGGCGCTCGGTGTCCAGGGGCCTTACCATGACGTGTTAAAGCGTCAGTCATTCGACCGAGAAGGAGGGATGGAGTTATATAGGGTGTAGGTATAGCTCCATCCCTCCTTCTCGCTCGATGGTAGGGCCGTATACTAACTTTTGCCCGCGGCTCCATAACCCAGGCTGTATATCTGCCAAAGTTCATGACGATCCGTTCGTGAAAATAAAAAAAACGTTTACAAAAAAAAATACAACCAACTTCGAAATAAAAAAAGTAAGTATAAGATAATTTAATTTTCGGAAGTTGGTGTTTTTGGTTGCTTCTTAATTTTTTGACTCCGACTTCCGAAAATAAAGTTATCTAATTTTTTTTTATTTTAAAGTCGGTTGTATTTTTTTGTTAAAACGTTTTTTATTTTCATTTTTAGTGCACCACCCACCAATACTCCAACCAGTCCATTTCAATTTAATTAAATCTATCTCCGAAGTTCTTCATCAGATCTTTACTAAATTGAAATGGAACTATTTTGGAATAAACCTCTTTTGAAAAAAAAACATGAATTTTGAAAATCCCTATTGGCGATGCAAAGATTACGCGCGCGCCTCTAGTGGCGAAATTTAGAAGTTGCCTAAGAACGACACCTGCAATGTTGCCAACACCAATTTATTAAATTCCCTGAAAATCTAAGACAAATTCACTAACTTGAGACTCAACTGTCAAAAATCGTTCTGAAACAGATTCAAAATTTTTACACTAGCGGCGCTAGTTAGAATCTTTGCATCGCCAATAGATATGACGGAGTTTTACCCGAACAAAATATTATCTAAGTAGATAAACATCCGAATTGATAACCTCCTTCTTTTTGAAGTCAGAATAATTTTGTAATTTTCTATCGAGAAACGGGCCAATAACCGGCTGCATACGTACGGTTCCCTGGTTAGGTTTTCAGAATAGGAATTCAGATTTGGAATTCCGTGAGATCGATTTTCCGTTCTTCTAACTCGAACACACGGCTTGTTTTCGAAAGGAACGTCAGCATTTTTTCCCATTCGGTAAATAAAAAAACGTGCGCGCATAGCTGAACATTTTGTATTAAGCATTCAGAATGTCAATTCTACTAATATTTAAGCAACGCTAAAAAGCCTTAATTTCTATAGGTACCTACTTACTTACATTTTTGACAGATTGCAACAACTAACACGCGCTCTGGCACTCTGGTCCCCGAATCTGAATTCTTTTTTTTTTTTTTCTTTATCAGGAAACTGAACATATGCAACCGGCCTTATTGCTTTGACAGCCATGGTCATAAACATCGTATCATGTTATGAAACAAAATCCCAAGGCAATGATTATTGAAATCAAACATTCTAATCGCCCACCAAAAGGGCTTGATGGCGAAACCTTTTGGGAACTTCGCTCTGATTCATTCATTCCTTTCCTTCAACTGCCTACATCTCCGGGTGATACGCCTTTGTAGTCACTACTTAGTAGGTAAGTGTAGCGTAAACTGCGGTTTTACTAACATCATCATCATCATCATCATATCAGCCGAAAGACGACCACTGTTGGACATAGGCCTCCCCCAGATTGGGGGGTTTGCCATAATCGCCACGCTTGGCAGGCGGGTTGGCGATCGTAGTGTACCTAGCTGTAGCAATGTATCTACAGAGAATGCTGCTGCCCATCCTCTGGTGAGTCCCTTTGTCGCCTCTTAGTCGTAAGAGGCGACAAAGGGACCAAAGTGACCAAGCGTAAAAGAATCGCACCATCCCATCACTTTCCGTGGGTGTCGACCCACGGAAAGTGATGGGATGGTGCGATTCTTTTACGTCCGACACCATACGAAACGCTCCACACCTTTACTAACGTAGGCATTAGTTTTTAAATACTAACACAAATTGTAATGTTAGTCAATATGATATGGTAATATAACTGTCGCAGACAACTTGTATGATTCCGCCGTTTACATACGGCGTCATTTGTTTAAAAACGTTCGATAACGAAATAATTTGAATTAAGAACCAAGTACCTACCTACTATAATGAAGTATAGTTTACACGGAAATAAAACAACAATAAAGTACTTAGTTCTGAATTCAAATCTAATAATGGACATGGAAATTAGCATTCGTTTAATCGGAAATACGATGATTGCCGAGGGACATAAAAAAAATATTAACTACAACTACTTATTTTCTTAAGGCCAGGTTTTCCGGAAAAACGTTGTTTTGCATTGTGTAAAATTGTGTTTTATTCGTAAACAACACGGATTTAAATTTTGAAAAAAATATATTACATATTTCACACTTCGATCTTGCGATTTCGGCCGTGCGATACACGATTACTTGCACTTTACTGCATCCAATTAAATCGCAAAGACAAGTCAAAATCAAGATGTAATTATCATTTCATTTGAGTTATATAAGGTTTTGAGTAATAAAACTTATACCACAATAAAGGTCGTAAAAAATGTGATATAAATCGGCCGTCATAATGTGAAATATGAAAATACGTATCCCACTAATTCCAAAATCAAGTGATTTTGTCGTTTCATGAGCGCGCCCCGTGTCATTTAGTCCCGAGCGGAACGTGTTGGAGGTCGGACGTGTGCCAAATTTTTGCGATCCCGCCACCCCCGCTAGGTTCTGTTACTGGCTAAGCCTAAATTGATTACCGCTCTAGCACTGCCGGCACACCAGTGTGCCGCGAATTTAATGTTTATGTTTATTTACGTAAGATTTATTTTTTATTTTGGAATTTTCACGTGTCGAGTGGTTAAATAATAATACTTGGATACAATTTAGTGTTCAAACAGTTGTAATACAGTTAGTTTTTATTAGATGGAGCTATAATTTTGTAAAAAAAAAATGGGGGAAAAAAAAGTTGTCACGGCTCTTCGTTGCAGCGGTGACTACTTTTTTTTATAAACTTTGGCTGAATAAACAAAAAGGTATATAGGTATATACATAATTTACTTTACTAACTAGGTAAGTACCGACACGAAACAGATAAATTTCCACACCGCAAACATGTGTGTAAACAGTTTAATTTAAACCTTATTTCAATACGCATAAAGACGTGCGCTTTAGTGGTTTAGTTTTCGCGCGGAATAGATTTACCAACCGCATCGAGTATGTAAAACAATTGAATTTGAACCCTAATTCAGAGTGCATAAAGCCACCTCGCGCGCACATGATACAATGATTTACTGTTTTCAAATGTCAAATAGGTAGTTCACCCCGCTACGTTAGTCTTGATGGTTTCGGAGAGTTTGTATAAGTCTTATAATATTTGTTATTTATTAGAAATGTCCGTTTTCACTTATCTTACTCCTAAACAAATGCAAAAATAATAGCTCGTATTTCCTACATGAGAGTTGAATATCGGTGCAATAATGTTGTGGTGTTCATGTAGAGAAGAAATATAAGTGTAGTTATACGCTAGGTGGGTACCTACTCACAGCCACCACAACACAACAAATAATAATATTTATGGTGTCCGCAACGTTTGTGTAGGTCTCGTCTATGCCAAACAATACGCGCAGCGCACTCGTGAGTCGCGTGCCATAGTGTAAAAGGGTTACAGTATGACCATTTCCTATGAAAATATTATAATAACATACTTTTGGTAACGTTTAGGCTACCGGACCAGCTCATTTATGCGCTGTACACTAGAGTCCATCCTCTTACTAATTACTAACAATGTATCAAGTTATGACAAGACATACAAAAAACTATGTGGTCAGTTTGGATAGTTTTTCCAATCCAATGCGTTACTTTATTGGTGTTTATTGGCAAGAGGAAAAATGTATAGAAATTATAAATTACATACACTAAACTGTTTTTAATTGACTATTGTATTGTATATTATTAACCGACTTCCAAAAAAGAAGAGGTTCTCAAATCGACTGTTTTTTTTTGTTGTATGTTTGCTCAGCGATATTTTCGCCAATTGTCAATCGATTTTGATGATTCTATTTTTTTTGGAAGTGTATCTTCCCGGACTGATCCCATTTAAGTTTTAGTTTAGTTTTTAGTTTTAAGTTTATGTTTGTTACTAACACTATTTGAGTCTTATTGGTACTCGTAATAAATAAATTATTATTATTATTTCAATTTGGTGAAGATCTGATGAAGAACTTCGGAGACAGGTAACGGAACTCTTCATTCCCGTAGGAATTCCCGTTCCCGTATAGCCGTACAGCCTTCCCCATGAATGTAACTATCATAAATTCATAATCATAATACAAAAAGAATTTCTTGCACCGCGTCGCACGCAGTCACGCAGGCTCGACGCGTTCGTTTGGTGGCCGCGTCTCGCGCACCGCCCGCGCCCGTTCGATTTAATAATATTGTTGAATTATTTTAATTTTACATTATCTCCTAAACGGTGAGTTCAAATAACATGCTGTAAAAGACAAAGTTTATCTTCATAAAATTATCTTGATGATGAAGTAACTTTCGCTAGTAATGATTAATATGCCTGCCTAATATTAATGCTGAAAAACCACCTTTAATTTTTAAATAAATTATTTGACATAAAATGACTTAGTGTGGCATATTTATAAGAGATAGATATAGGTGTAACGTCGCGGACTTTTTTTTAGATCGAATGAAAAACAATATCTTTGTTGTACATGGTACTTACGTATAATTAGCTATTACCACAGCGCACTTAGCGCACTTCCACTTTATAATATTATTTAGTATAGATTTGAATAAAGTAGTATCTCATTATCATTATTGTAACACCATAAAATACATAAAGAAATTAAACACACACCATATTACAATTCTATCCTATTTATTTATAACGGTTTGCTATCTATGTTTCTGTGTACGTGCGTCTGTGTGCCTGTGTATCTGTCTTTGGCACTGTAGCTCCGTTATCTTTATTGAACAGGGATATTTTGTAAGTTTTTAAAATTTTACTTGTTAATTACCAACAAATCAAAATCAAAATTTGCGTTACAGGGCAATAGAGCATGCGGAAGGGCGTGACTAGTCTCCAAAATAATACTCATTTATTGGGGTTACCCCCGACGGTATAGTTGGGAACGACACCATTGTTGAAATTAAATGTCCAATAACGGCATTTAGAAAAGGGAAATGCTGCTATTGAAGAAAGTAAAATACATATATTTAAATTCGATAGAATAAAACATACCAGGGTTATAAACAAAAAAAGTAATTGGTATTACCAAGTGCAGGGTCAACTTCATGTAACAGAAAGGAACCAATGCATTTTTGGAATATGGTTCGGTGAAAACTAGTAGTAGAAAATATTTCAAGAGATGACGAATTTTGGCGGGTGCATATGGAGAAAAAAATTATAGATTTTTATTTGAAATGTATATTGCCAGAGATTGTGGATCCGCGCCAAAATCGCGGTATGCCAATACGAGACATAATATTGAAAGAAAACAAAGAAAATGTTAATGATAAGCCTGTGCAGCCAGGTCCAAGCAAATCCAAGGACCATATTCCGTGTCAATCTACTCAGCTAGGTCCATGCAAACCGAGACAGCTACAGTTCAACGAATTTTAGCCAGTTGCATTGGTAACTTTTATTATGTTAACTATTTGATTAAAAAATATAAAAACGTTTTTGTTTTTTTTTTAAATAGCATCTAGGCAAATTCCAAACCATTTATACTTCTAAGCTTTCTTGAATTATAATATTCAAGAATTGTAATTGTAACATAATTTTCCTAAAGTAAGTGTGCCTACCTACTACTTGATTTTTACGAAGGTATCGCACCAAAGCCAAATAGCGCGCGACGCGTATTTTTGTATCGTACTCGTATTCATAATTTTCGTGTCAGTCAGATTTTAAATCCACCATGTACTCTAAAATAAATAAGTATTATTACTGATTTTTAATGATTAGTAATTGGATTCAAGTTTGTACAATACGTACTTAATCCATCTATAACCTTAAAAAATACTTAATAGAAAAATAAAACAAAATAAACTTATACTAATCAATTCAAGTTGATCTACTGCATTACTTTATCCTGTGACGGAACTTAGTACCTACCCGAGTCCGTGAACTCATGAGCGAGCGGTGCGCTTGGTGCGCGCGTCTCCCGCGCATCGTAACTTATTACGTATTGCTACTCCTTGCGGGGCCTGGGGTAAGCGTTAGATGCCTACGCGCTCAAGTCAGGCTCGCCTTAAGCGCGCGTTTTTTTTCTTTTTTTCATTAGCTACTTATCTAAAGTTTGACAAGTTCTCCAAATACGCAATTCGGAAACCTGTCATTAGGCACTATCTAGGGTTAATTTTAGAATTGATTACCATGTATCCATTTGCTAAATTCATCATGACAAGGCAAATACAAATAGCTATGGGAAGAAAGTGGTCCGGCCGCATGCTGTAAGGTTGTAACAGATAGGAACCGGTTTGGGCCGTATGAATGTATGTAGTACCTAGGTACGTATAAATATAACGCGATCACATTAGTCACGTTCTTCTTCTACCATATCATCTTAAATACCTACAACTAAGAAAACCGGCCAAGTGCCAGTCAGTCTCGAGCACGAAGGGTTCCGTACCCATTATTTATAAAAAAAAAACTTGCCAAGTGCCAGTCGGACTCGAGCACGAAGGGTGCCGTACCATTATTTATAAAAAAAAAACTTGCCAAGTGCCAGTCGGACTCGAGCACGAAGGGTGCCGTACCATTATTTATAAAAAAAAAACTTGCCAAGTGCCAGTCGGACTCGAGCACGAAGGGTGCCGTACCATTATTTATAAAAAAAAAACTTGCCAAGTGCCAGTCGGACTCGAGCACGAAGGGTGCCGTACCATTATTTATAAAAAAAAAACTTGCCAAGTGCCAGTCGGACTCGAGCACGAAGGGTGCCGTACCATTATTTATAAAAAAAAAAACTTGCCAAGTGCCAGTCGGACTCGAGCACGAAGGGTGCCGTACCATTATTTATAAAAAAAAAACTTGCCAAGTGCCAGTCGGACTCGAGCACGAAGGGTGCCGTACCATTATTTATAAAAAAAAAAACTTGCCAAGTGCCAGTCGGACTCGAGCACGAAGGGTTCCGTACCATTATCTATAAAAAAAAACGGCAAAAAAAATCACGTTTGTTGTATGGGAGCCCCATTTTAATATTTGATTTATTCTATTTGTTGTTATAGCAGCAACATAAATACATCATCTGTAAAAATTTCGACTGTCTAACTATCACGGTTCATGAGATACAGCCTGGTGACAGACGGACGGACAGGAGAGCCTTAGTAATAGGGTCCCGTTTTTACCCTTTGGGTACGGAACCTCAAAAAACTGCTGTTTGCCTACATAAAACCGCCTTCTGTCAGCGGCTTCTCCTGCGTGAGTTTCTGTAATTATCCCAAGGGAACATACTCTCGTGATAAAATGTCTGCTTTTGTGCTTTTCCAGACTATAATCTACTAATATCTGTGCCATGAGATCCGTACTGGCGTGAATGAGTTACAAACATCCGTCCAAACTAACTTTCGCCCGCGGCTTCGCCCGCGTGGTATAATAGTAGTTTATGCAACGACCATATAAAAAGGGTTATTAAAACACGAGTGTGGGTTTATCACACGAGGCGTAGCCGAGTGTGATAATAGCATCACACGAGTGTTTTAATACCTAATTATATGCCGTTGCATACACTATTTTATTTTCACTCATACAGTTTAAATAAAATAAGTGGAAAAATAGTTAATTCCAATATGGCGGATATTCTCATTGCGTATTCGAATGACTGCGCAGCGCGCTCAAACATAGACAAAGATAAAAGCTGGCTCATTGACTTAAGTCAATGAGCCCGCGCCAAAAATTAAAAAGAAAAAGTGTGCTATAAAAATTAAAAAGTTATTTTATGATGCAGTTGTTTAAAAATCGAAGGAAAATGTTGAACTGTAATGGTTTTTTTTTTTTAATTTTACCTATCCACGAAAAAAAAGTATGTATTAATGCATTCATTTTTGAACTCATATTTGGAACATTACGTTGTGAGTGTAGATAAAAATACTGATAAATAAAGCAATTCGTGCGAAATTATTCCCTAACCATTCCAAAATATTCAAAAATGCACAACGTTAATGTTCAAGTTTTCACTTCTGCCTGAAACCCGTTGTTTGACCACTATCTCACCTGCTGGTAAGCGATGACGTGGTCGAAGATGCAGCACGCTTGCCTAGAAGTAACCTATTCCCTCTTGACTTAAAAACTCCTAGGTTGTAGCTATCCTCCAACACCGAATCTGCCAGGGAATTCCACTACTTAGCTGTACCTACCTGTACGCACAACGAATGTGTTCCCAAAACGTTTTGTGCGTGTGGGTAGAATGTCCGGATGTCTTATTTTAGCGATTATATAGTACTTATTAACAAAGTATTTGACGATGTTTTAGAGGTTGCACTTTGTCAATATGACAACGTGAAGAGCGTCAACCATATTTGAAGGAAAACAAATATTTTAATGACTTTATTTGCAAGTGATGGTAGCATCTATCGGGGTCATAAGTTCGAATACATGATCATCATATCAGCCGAAAAACGT
The DNA here is from genome assembly GCA_947386135.1 of Melanchra persicariae. Taxonomy (NCBI): domain Eukaryota; kingdom Metazoa; phylum Arthropoda; class Insecta; order Lepidoptera; family Noctuidae; genus Melanchra; species Melanchra persicariae. Next base: position 12,085,384 of record OX376670.1, on the reverse strand, counting down.
CTACTGTATGTAACTGAAGGATATAGGTCTCTCCCAAAAAAAGTTCGAATACCGTGCCGGTCAATTTAACGGTAGCAAAACGTAGCAAGGCCAAATTTCAAGATCCGAAGGCGTCCGAGGACTGCAAGAAGAAGTGTCGGACGTCCGGCGGCGAAACGGACATCGCCGGTAGACCCTGGTTGGGCCTCTGGATGTGCAATTTGTGTTTGCAATCCTCCTATTAAAATTAAATTAAAATTCATTTATTTCGGACAACCGTGATCCATATTTTGTTAGTATTTTAAAACAGCTTATATTTTAGTGTTAGTAGGTTACATTGATTTAATTAAGTAGGTACATCATTACAAACGTCTCTTATATGCGACACTATACGTAACTTGTCTGTCACAACAGTGTCGCACATAAGGACAGTCCACCCTATTCGCTATCATTTTCAGAAGGGTATTGGAGCTGCCCCGCACTCTGCGCACAAGAGACGCGCAGCGCTTCCGCATGGTCGCATGGAAACAGTCTGTGCGTGCCAATGCGAACATACTTGAAGCGCTGCAGTAGCGGGGCAGAGACAACACCGCCCTGAAAGCATTATTAAATTGGACACGAAGGGTGCTGTAGCTTTTCTGCGTGTAATTAGCCCACAAGCTGCAGGTGTACATAGACGTGCAATATGCTCGGAAAAGAGTAATTTTCACCTCATCCGAACACCTGCAGAACCTGCGGGCAAGCATATTCGCTCTCTTGGATACAGCCCTTCGTTCCCGTTCCACATCAGCATGATCCCTGAGGTCAGCCGTGACTATATGCCCTAGATATTTAAACTGCTTTACACTGTCTAAGGGTAAATTATTTAGACGTACTTGTGGTACATTGAACGGGCATGTAGCACCACCGGCCCCAAAGACCATGCACTTACTTTTCTTGATATTATAGACAAGTCCATGTTTCACAGCGTAACCCTCACATGTCGCCATCAACCTCCTCAGGCCACAGATCGACGCGCTCAGCAGTACCATGTCGTCTGCATAGCTTAAGTTATTAACACACACGTCATCTATATGACAGCCGACATGCTGACTGCTCAGCGCGACAATCAGCGAGTCCACGTAGAGGTTGAATAGCGTGGGTGAGGTCAGTCCGCCCTGTCTCACACCGCACTCGATACGATATGGCTCCGACATTGCCCCCGCCCATCTGACGCTGTTGACTTGGTTCGTATACCAATACTTGAGGATGGTAACAAGTTCTCGTGGTAGGTCGGTACGCTCAAGTTTTTCCCACAACAGATCATACGCCACCAAATCAAAAGCCCTGGACAAGTCGAGAAAGCATGCATATACCGGGGTTTTACGGTCATTATAGTATCTGACGGTATGCTTAAGACAGAGTATGGCACTTTCCGTTGATAATTGCGGTCTAAACCCAAACTGGTTATCGTGCAGTGATATATATTTGCCTAACTGTGAATTAAGCATACCGTCAAACACCTTCGCTGTAACTGTAGCCAGAGAAATGGGCCTGTAGTTGCTTTTATCAGCTATATCCCCGGTTTTATCCTTAACTACAGGCACAACCACAGTTCTCATAAGATCCGGTGGAAGATAAGAGTGGCTCACACACAGCGAGTAGAACATTGCTAATACTCTGTTTATATGTGGGCCCGCGTGACAAAGGTGCTCAATGGATAGAGAATCATGACCTGGACTCTTGCCTTTCGCCATATTCCTAATGGTTACAGTCACATCTTTGGCCGTAAACCTAACCCCTACTTTACCTTCAGGCATCTCGCCATTGAACAACTCGCGCGACGGGCCCAAAGGTGACTCTACACAAAATTGACGCTTAAAGAGATCAGCAATGTCTTTACAATCACTCAACCCCTCGACACTCACCGGAAGACTAGGTCTGGCATTCACTTTGTTAGTGTTTTTCCAAAAGCCTCGGAAATCACCATTCGAGTGCTTTTTGGCAAGATGATCCATTTTAATCTGGTCTTGATTATTTTGACACCATTTTAATCGTGATTTAAACTCTTTCCTGCTAGCACACATGGCATCGTACACTAAGCCAGATTTAGGTTTCCCGCACGATACCCACTCCGTAAACTTCATTCTAGCCTTTCGGTGAGCCTCGCTGACGTGCTTATTCCAGCCCAGTATGCGTGGCCCACTCCCACTCCTCCTAACACACTCTCGACCCGCCAAGGACGCGCCACGAAGCGCGGCCACAATCTCAGAGTACATCACATCAAGAATACGATAATGACAGGGGTCATTACAGTAGCAATCTGCACAATTTAAAAACTCAGGAGGAAAGTCAATTAACCCTAATCTTTTATGACATTCTGTGGTATATCTCGAGGTCTGTTCTTTATTTCTAGTGCCCCAGGCTGCATTGCTCTCGCTCAGTGACATTTTATTATTATTATTATGTAGTTTAGGTGTAAGTAAATCTAGGTCACATTCAATTATTAGAGGAAAATGATCAGACCACAACGTATCATAATTAACATAAACATTCTTGACAGATCGTTTTGCCGATTGCGTAACAATACAATGATCCAGCCAGCTACAAGTACCGTGAGCGTCACTTATAAATGTATATGTACCCGAATCCACACCGAGAAAGTCAACATCAATACATGACCAATATTGTTCGCCGCAGAAACTACCAAGTTCATTATAGAATAACTCTTTTATGTCAGCATTATAATCACCTAACATAAAAACCGATTGAATACTGTGTTCGTCTATAATAGCACTTACCGCACTTAAACAATCCGTAAACTCCGGTAGGTTGTCCGCACAATTAGTAGGCATATAAATGCTCATCACAAGCACAGGTCGGTCTTTTGTTGTGACTTTTAATGCGCTAATACGAGCGTTATCACACTGCAACACTGACACTTGTTGGAAAACACTGCTCCTCCATAATAAAGCGACACCGCCATATGGCCTCCCGCGCAGTATGCCGGCGGACGTGTCCACCGCCGACGTCCCCGTGTATCCGAAGCCGCCGTCAATCGTGCCTAGATAAGTTATATCCTCTGGTAGTAGCCATGTTTCTTGCAATGCAATTAGGTCACAGGTGCGACATAATTCCCGTACACTATCTAATGATCGCTTGATGTTCTTACAGTTGAAACTCGCAAATCGGTAGCTCCTATACTTAATCTTTTTGTTTTACGACGAAGACCTTATTTTCTATACATTTTTTTATAGATGTGAAATCATCAAATGACCCCTTCTGCTCCGGGTGGAGCGGGTCAGACTCTTACTGACTAAAACCCATCCGTGCTCCTCCTAGTGCCTTTTGCTTTCCAGGGCTGTGGTGACTCTACCTACCTTTCTACACAGCACTTAATCAAAACGAGCAAATAAGTCAACGATTCATTAGGTATGAGACAAGCGTATTTGATAAACACTTGATTTTTCTTAGACAGCATCTTAACCACAAAATGTAGGCCTTGAAATGAATAAACACACAAAAGCAAAACAGCTGTCTTAAAAACCGGAGGGCCTAGTAGAGTTTCTGCCGGTCGATTCTGTAAACATGTCGAAGTGAAGGCATGGGTGAAGTGATCACGAGGTGAGCTGTCATTCAATCTTGATTACATGGATTGTCAGCTCTATTACAATCTGTGGCTGTACTTACTCGACTGCGTGAACGTAGTCCCCTCGTCGAACCAAAAATTCGAAAACTACATCCGACAACCTACTCTAGTGTAGTACCTACAACGCGACGCAATCAATCTCACAATTACCTGTACCCAGCAATGGGAAAATATAGGTACAGGTAAGCCTGGTTATCATTGATTGATTTATTTAATTACAATTACTCTTTGCACTTACCAACACGTACAGAGAGTCCACAATCCTTCCTATTTTTACCCGACTGCGTCAGAAGGAGGGTAATGTTTTTCGAGCGTATGTATGTCTGTATGTATGTCCATTTCTTTGGCACGCCGTACACCCCAAACGGCTGGACGGATTTTGACATATGAGGTGTCGTTGAATTCGTCAGAATTGTGGTAGTGACATAGGCTATATAAATTTCAAAATTGCGCCCGCAAATTGAAAATAAAATGTAACTCACTAAAATGTAGACAGGTAGGCAATAAAAAAAATGACTTTGTCTAAAAACCCGACCGCTAAAAACGGTTTCAAGTAGTCTGATGCAGATCAATCACAGATCTGAGGAAGTAAGAGTCTGACACTCCCGTCAGACTCTTACTGACTTAAACCCATCCGTGTTCCTCCTAATGCCCTTTGCTTTCCAGGGCCGCGGTAACTCTTTCGAGCAAAATCCGCAACCCTGGCAGGTACTTTTTATGCTGGAAGCACGTTCTCGTAGGACAATTTTTGTCGTCCAATCGGGTGAATACCATAACAAAACCTAGTTTTGTATAAGGAATAAGTACCAGCTTTCCACAAACCAACCAGGAAATGCTCCGATCCACTGACCTTGATGTGATAATCGTAAAAACGTTAAACTCGGAGTAAATTAAAGGTAATCGCTCAGATATTGCCATTACGACGTTTTTGTTCTGTGTCATTTGTTCCGAGTTATGATGATGGTAGAAAACAGTGATGATTTAGTGAAAGATGACATAGTTGGAGGAGTGTTACGTTTGGAAGACATTGTTTTAATGTTAGATGAATTGATCGATGTAAACCTAGTATTTCTAGAGGTTCCCGGCGACTGGGACCGCAATTAACTGGGACCGCGGTGTCCCAGTTGCCGGATCCATTTAATTTTAATATTTTTCTTCCGGCGACTGGAACCACCCGTAAAAACAGTAGGTACAGTCAAACGAAAAAAAGGTTTAATAATAATTAAAGACACTATACTACTTATTACTACAATATTTTTGGATCAAAGAGTTTTTTTTTCATTAGACTGTAGAGGAAAGTCACCAAATATGGAATACCATTTTGTTTTTGGGATATAAAAAAAAAACTTCAGATAAATTAAATAAGTTTAATGTTTTTACTTATCAGTCATACATTTATATGTAGTAATTAACAGCCTTTAATCAAATATATTAGTTATCAAATTAAAATCTAACACAAAAAACAAAATCACAAATGAGTAACCAAATATGGAATAGGTATCCATATATGGAATATAAGCATAAATCAACATAACAATAACAAAAATGGACATTAATATCTTTGAGATCAATTAAATGAATATAATTGATCTCAAAGATAATTTATTGTGATAAATGAAAGAAGTTACATAATTACTTGCAAAAGTCACAGACCCAAGTATCAAACTCTGGACCAGCACAATCATAATGTGCCCAGAGCCCACACATCAAGAATTTAATCCAGTTTTCTCCACTTTTATCCATGGAAAAAAGTCTTGAACAGAACATACATTCTGCATCAGCAGAATAATAATTAGACACCGACTGTCCATATTTGGATTTTTATACTAGTTCAAACTCTTCTAAATATTTTTTAAAGTCACAATATTTTAATGACAAAAGATCACAAAATGGTGAAATAAACATAATACCGATATACTAAATAGTATAACACTTATGTAAACAAACATATCAGCTGGTAATACTCGTTTATTAATTACCTTTAAAATTTTCTACACGACAACAAAACCAAACACGCCTGCCACACGTGAAGCATTCGCGCAACTGACTCGATGGTGTGGGTGCGATAATTAGTAGACAAATTGAAACAGAAGATGGTCGAGTGTTGCGTTTCAAACTTATAGTCTTAGAGAAATGAAGGTATTCCATATTAAGATACTATTCCATATTTGGTGACTTTCCTCTACTTTTTTACGGGTGGGACCACCCGTAAAAAAGTACAGTCTAATGAAAAAAAAAGTCACCGGAAACCTCTATTTCTGGATGATTTCGGGAATAGCGGCCAATCTCAACAGAGACAAACCAAGTAAGTATGCAGTTGTCTATAATGTATAAACAACCTGATAAATGAAACAACTAACCGATACTCAGTTTATGCTCCTAATGTTTTACGTTAATAAATCGGGATCCCTTCTTTTCGCATAATGTTCTTTGTCCTAATATACTTCGGCATAACGATTTTGGCACAATTTGTTTTGGCATAATAATACTTCGGCATAATTTTTTTAGGCATACATTTTATGTAGGCATAATCATCTTAAAGACTAATTTGTTTTGGCATAAATTTGATTCGCATAACGTTAGTAGGCCTAATGACTATTAGCATAACGTTAGTAGGCCTAATTACTATTAGCATAACGTTAGTAGGCCTAATGACTTTAATATCGACTGAATTTATTTTCTGTGCAACAAAAGTTAGTGACAGAACCGAATTGCTGCAAAACCAACTCCACGTAGTCTTGTTTGTCCTACCCCTAGAGTGTAATTTAAAATCGCGTAGGCGCGTAGGGTGGCTCGCCATCCGATCAAAGCCAGGCCCGGGTCGACGGCGCGTTGTGTTCCACGCGCGCCTCAAAGAGATGTCAGCATAGCAGTAGGGGCCCGTTAGGGCCAGAGCCTGCCAGAGTTGAGGACTATGTTCGAAAGAGTTACCGCGGCCCTGGAAAGCAAGGGCACTAGGAGGAGCACGGATGGGTTTTAGTCAGTAAGAGTCTGACACTCCCTTCCGCTCTGCCCAGAGCGGGAGAAGTCATTTGATGATTTCCCATCCATAAAAAAAAAAAAAAAAGAAGACCTAATGACTATTAGCATAACGTTAGTAGGCCTTATGACTTTAATATCGACTGAATTTATTTTCTGTGCAACAAAAGTTAGTGACAGAACCGAATTGCTGCAAAACCGACTCCCTCCACGTAGTCTTGTTTGTCCTACCCCTAGAGTGTAATTTAAAATCGCGTAGGCGCGTAGGGGCGAGGCGGCCCGCGGGCTGAGGAGCAGGCGGCTGCGAGCGAGGCGCGGTGCCTCGCTCGCAGCCGCCTGCTCCTCAGCCCGCGGAAGCTGCGGTGGTGAGCGAAAGCCGTCTGCGACGAATAGCACGCGTGGGGCCGACGGAGGCCCTCAGCGCCGGAGCCGTGACAGAAACCCTGCCTGCTGCATGTTGCATGCTCGCTTGAATGCTGGATGCTGCATGCTTGCTTGCATGCTGCATGCTTGCTTGCATGCTGTATGCTTGCTTGCTTCATGCTTCCTACAGCGAAAAAAAAAACACAAAATTGTTCAATACGTTCCTATAAAAATATGTTTTAATATCATTATGCGTAAATAAATTTATGCTTTAGGATATTATGCTTAAAAAAGTTATGCTTTAGAACTTTATGCTTAATAAATTTATGCTTTAGAATATTATGCTTAATCATTATTATGGTTAGAGAAATTATGCTTAAAAATTATGCGTAAGCTGTTATGCGTAATTATATTATGCGAAAATATAATTATGCCAAACAAAATTATGCTAAGTTATATTAGGTCTTCAAATTTTATGCAAATGGATAGGGAACCGAATAAATCAATGTTTTCGTAATTTTATACGAGTGATGTTACATAAAAATCTGATGTGATAGCAAAAAAAACAATTTAAGAGTTCGTGGTTAAGAGATCCCAAAACCCGATGAATTTGAAGTCAAAAAGGAATAAAAAACCGGCCCAGTGCGAGTCGGACTCGCGCACGAAGGGTTCCGTACCATTATCTATAAAAAAAAAACTGCAAAAAAATCACGTTTTTTGTATGGGAGCCCCACTTAAATATTTGTTTTAGTATTTGTTGTTATAGCGGCAACAGAAATCATCTGTGAAAATTTCAACTGTCTAGCTATCACGGTTCATGAGATGCAGCCTGGTGACAGACAGACAGACGGACAGCGGAGTCGTAGGGTCCCATTTTTAACCTTTGGGTACGGAACCATAAAAAACATATTTATAGGTCTGTGTAATAGTCCTCTTGAACGATTTCGACCCAAGCGGCGAATATCAACGGAGACATGCCATCGACGCGGGACAGATATAGTACACAAGTGTGTGCGCAAACACGGGTGCACTCTCCGTTCCTACACTCTCACAATCCAATGGTAGGTTGGTGCTGCAAACTGAAACAACCAGGGAGAAATCAGGCGCAGGACAAGCGCCGACACGTACCTACCTACGCTCCGCGGCACGGGGTTGCCACAGCACCAACTAAAAACCGGGCCACTGAGATATTCTTTATTGAAAAACCCAATAACACTTTTTGCCCGACCTAGGAATCTAACCCAGAACACCGCGCTCCGCAGTCGCTTGCAAGCACGAAACCAACGACTAACTACGGGGTCAACGACTAGGTACTGGCTGTGTAGTTTATACTTGCTTACTTATTTGAGTTGAAATAATGAAATTAGTTAGAGTTTAAGTTTTCTTTCATCTAGAGATATTTAGAGGTAAGTTTATTTAATTTTATTTCACCACAATTAATGAGAGTAAAAGCGTAAACAAAATGAAAATTAACGAGTTCTTTCTGAAGTAATTAACATGGGTTTCGTTTTTACAACTTTTAAATAACGAGAAAGATAAAAACTATTCGCTTTCTACACTACACATGTGTCTTATTTTTATTTTACACGCGAGCACTGTAGAAGGTTCTTTACTAATACAGTGTTTTTAACCGACTTCTAAAAAAGGAGGAGGTTCTCAATTCGGATGTTTGTAAGTATTTTTTTTTAATGTTTTTTCGCGCATAACTCCGTCGTTTGCCAACCGATTTGAAAAAATCTTTTATTGTTGATGGTCCCATTGAAATTTTATCAAAATCGGTTCAGTAGTTTGGTTTTTAAATCCAAATAGCTGGAAAAAATATGTGGAAAAATCATCCATAATTCCAATACGAAATTGCGTATTTTTGCTTTCCTGTGACTTTCCAGTGGTGTTGTTAGGTGTGGGGTACCACTAAAAAGTGAAAAAAAAAATCAAAAAAAAAGAAACCGACTTCTAAAAAACACTACAAAGTTCAAAATAACTTTAATTTCGGAAATCGGTGTCAAATAACGAAGAAGCAACCAAAAACACCGATTACCGAAATTAAAGTTATTTTGAACTTTGTAGTGTTTTTTAGAAGTCGGTTCCTTTTTTTGTGAAAAAATTTTTTAGAGATTTTAGTAAGTATGTATTGTTTGGGTGATGTTTAAGAGTGTTTACGCCGTACGGCATTTCATACAAACTTTAAAGTCCTTTTTTTTGTATGAAATGCCGTACGGCGTGAACGCTTTTAACATGTTTAAAGATCTGTCGAGACTCAAAGTCAAGACCCTTAGTTGATATTTCGCGTGACCCAAGGGCTAGCTTTTACCTCGAACAAATGCAATGCTGCCAGCCTTTTGAGCACAATACCAGCACTGGCCAGTGATGCGGAGGAGTTTTTCGACGCCATATTATTATAGTTTTTGAGATATGCGCGGACAAACATACATACATACACTTATGAAATTTGGCACACATGTTTAGAAGCTGGTATAGCTTATATACAAAACCGGGCAAGTGCGAGTCGGACTCGCGCACGAATGGTTCCGTACCATAATCTATGAACACGGCAAAAAAATCACGTTTGTTTTATTGGGAGCCCAACTTAAATATTTGTTTTATTTTAATTTAATCATTTATTTTTAAAGTGAATACCTACATAACTAAATATTCTGTGAATATTTGAAGCGTCTACCTGCTGTTGCCGTTATCAATATCGAGCAAAAACGAGCAACAAAATCACCTTTGTTGTATGGGGCATCCGTATAACAAAGGTTATTTTTTGCTCGATTTCTGTGAAAGACTCCTTAGTGCCTCGGAAAGCACGTTAAACTGTTTGTCCCGGCTGTCATTTGTAGATCTCTGATAGACTTACTTACCTGTGTATTTTTTTTTAAATGTTGCCCCAGACTTGGAATTTATTATTTTGATTTTGAACAATCTCGGGACCATGAGGTTCCGGTCCTTTGGTAGGCGTACGAGGGGCCGAAGCCAACTTGGAATGAGACACAATGAGAATTTACTATTATTAATTTTAATATTATTTTTTGTTATTATTTATTTATTTTACGTATGCGTATTAAGTTTACTTAAAATCGGTTAATTCGTTTCCAAGAATGAGGACTTGCCACTTTATATTATACTAGCTCTTTGCCCGCGACTTCGTTCGCGCGGATTTAGTAGGTACAAACTTCAACGCCCCCTCTGCCCTCTTTTAAAGGTTAGTTTTGGGAAATTAAGCACAACGATTTTCATTGATTACCTAGCTATATCTGCTTATTCTTTGGTCTCAGGAGGCCCTAGAGTGCCCTAGACTATGCACCATTCAATTAGGGAATGCGATAGCATCTGTCAATCCCATACATTTTTGACGCCTTCGCCACGCTACCGTTGACAGAATTTCGGATCACTTGTCTCGAGCCCAGGTTCAGCGCACGTCGTTCACCCCGTCAGGGGTTGATTATGCAAAAATTATTACATCTGTTTCAATTATCCCACTTTTAGCTTGTTCATAGCATTCTGACGTAAATTGAAGCAAGCAATAATGTCCTCCCTTTAAAAACTGTATCATCCCTCCTTCATCCCGTCTTCATCGTAGTTTATTTTCGAAAAGTACAAACATTTTTCATTCTTGTTTTTTATCGAAATCATTTAAATGCCGTGTTTCAACTTCATCGGACTAAGCAATGATAAAATTCTCCCCAGTTCGCTCAAGCCGCAACATTTTTCTTACTTCGAGCATTTTTATAACCGTCATAACTTTTAAACGAATGCTCGAATGGTCCGAATTGAATAATTTAATAACACATAGTCAACCTTAATTATTAAACCATTTTAGTTGATAAGGAAATAATTATTATGATTCATGAAACAAAAATCTACATTTTTCCATTTCACCCGGGATTTGCTTGAATAATTTTAACAAAAAGCGGTCATGGTGACTTAACCATATACGAGACTATATATAAGACTTGTTTGTAGATATTGCTGACCTCTATAAAACTGTAGTACATCACATTGCTCTAATGTCAGTAGTTTCCGAAGCGTACGCGATATAAGGATTTTATTTGGTATTTTTTTCACACTTTGGGTTACATTATCGAAGTTTTCATACGGATCCCTGACTTTTTTGAAAATACTCTATGCCATGTTACTCAGTGATAATGTAGCTTTCTATCAGCAAAAGATTTTTTGAAATCGGTCCAGTAGTTTTTAAGTTTATTCGTTACATACAAATCTTTCCTCTTTATAAAATTAGTGTAGATGTTGTAGATTAGTGTAGATGTAGAAGTGTAGATGTATGTAGATTGTCAACTATCAACCATGTCAGAGGCCCTTGAGGTGGTGTAGAAACTCTGACACTAGGGTGTGTGGGGTCAGAGCCTACCAGGGTTGCGGATTTGTTCGAAAGAGTTACCGCGGCCCTGGAACGTAAAAGGCACTAAGAGGAGCATGGGTGGGTTTTAGTCAGTAGAAGTCTGACACTCCCTGCCGCTCCACCCAGAGCGGGAGGGGTCATTTGATGATTTCCCATCCAGAAAAAAAAAAAAAAAAAAAAAAAAAGGGTTTTTATTAAGTTATACGCCCGGCTTACAACTATAGCAAAAAGTGTCGTTACAACTTTTGGTCTTAAGTTTTTCCGTATAGCCCCCTTTCGCAACACGCGATAAGGAACTTCGTTTCAAAAACCGTCAACGCATTAGACTCAATAGTAAAACAATGGCGTCATAACTAAATTAGGTGTCGCGACAGTCCAGAGGATGAAATTTTGAGGAGTAAACGCTTTTAAAGTGTTGGTCAAATTCGATGCCGTGTCTGACACGGCTGGTTGAGTAGTTATGAAACCGTTTACAGTCCATTGTCTGTCGAGTCTTTATTTCACCGGCCTTCCGGTTCCGGCAGCTGGACTTTGACAAGCTCTTTTCACTGCGACAATTTTTATTATGTCAAGTTGAATTTACCGTTGCGGTCTCCCGGAGATGCTTACAAAGCAACAAAATGGAGGGTTGAAAGGACATGCGTAGGTACTGAGAGCCGCACATGGTGATTGATTTTTTCCAATGTCATGTAAATAACATTGAGGTCGATAAATACCTACCAAAGATCTTGACTGAATTCAGATATGGAGTTTCTTGCCCGTTCTTCTCCATAAAAAAAAACCGGTCAAGTGCGAGTCTGACTCGCGCACGAAGAGTTCCGTACCATTATCTATAAAAAAACGGCAAAAAAATCACGTTTGTTGTAGCCCCACTAAAATATTTATTATTATGTTTTTAGTAATTTTGTTGTTATAGCGGCAACAGAAAAACATCATCTGTGATAATTTCAACTGTCTAGATATCACGATTCATGATATACAGCCCTGTGACAGACAGACGAACAGCGGAGTCTTAGTAACCCGTTTTTACGGGTAGGGGTACTTTACCGGGACCCTAGACTCCGCTGTCCATCTGTCTGTCTGACACCAGGCTGTATCTCATGAACTGTGATATCAACAAGTAAACGACATCCCGACCAACTAGTATCTATACTAATATTATAAAGAGGAAAGATTTGTATTTTTGTGTGTGTGTGTGTATGTTTGTCTACACTAATATTATAAAGAGGAAAGATTTGTTTGTTTGTTTGTTTGTTTGTTTGTTTGTTTGTTTGTTTGAAATGAATAGGCTCCGAAACTACTGGACCGATTTGAAAAATTCTTTCACCAGTAGAATTGTACATTATCAATGATGGACATAGGCTATAGAATATTTTGAAAAAAGTTAGGGATCCGTATGAAAACTTCGATAATGTAACCCAAGGTGCGAGAAAAAATCCTTATATCGCATACGCTGCGGAATCTATTGACAATAGAGCAAAGTGATGTACTACAGTTTCATAGAGGTCATCAATGTCTACAAAAAAGTCCGCGATACCATATGTCTAACTATTATGGATAAGTCACCATGACCGCTTTTTGTTAATATTAGTCAAGCAAATCCCATGGTGAAATAAAAAGTGGTGATTATAGTACCATGATATTAATCCTTATCCATTTAAATGGTTTGATAATTAAGGTTGATTATTTCCGTGTAAATTACACTTTAAATTATTCAAATCGGACCTTTCGTTCAAAAGTTACGACGGTAATAAACATGCTCGGAGTAAGAAAAATGTCGCGGCTTGAGCGAACTGGGAAGAATCATAACAATGCTTGGTCCGATGAAGTTGAAAATGATTTCGATAAAACAATAAGAATAACAAATGTTTGGATTTTTCGCAAATAAACTGCATACCTACATAATAAGGGGTGAAGCAGGGGTGATTAAGTTTTTAGGGGAGGACATTATTGCTTGCTTTAATTTACGTCGGGATGCTATGAACAAACTAAAAATGGGATTATTGAAACAGATGTAACCTAACAATTTTTGCATAATCAACTTCTGACGGGGTGAACGGGGTGAACAGTTGCGCTGAACCTGAGACCATAGAATAAGTAGAAATGGCTAAGTAATAAACATAAATGAATGAAAATCGCTGTGCTTAATTTTCCAAAACTAACCTTTATAAGGGGGTATAGGGGGCGTTGAAGTTTGTGGAGTACCTACTAAATCCGCGCGGACGAAGTCGCGGGCGAAGTGCTAGTAATGAATAAACACAAAAACTACTGTGCCGATTTCAAAAATTCTTTCACCAATGGAAAGCTACATTATTCGGGAGTAACATAGGCTATATTTTATCCACGTATTCCCACGGGAACGGGAACTACGCGGGTGAAACTGCGGCGTGCTGCTTAGGATATAACCTTAAATTTAATGGGATATCAAAAGGAACACGTTGTATAGCAAGTAATTACTTAATATTGTGGTAACAAATTCTCATATATAGGTATAGTTGTTTTATCTCACGAGTGCGGGCGAGCCATAGTTGTGTAGGTAAATGTACGTGCACATTGTCTTAGTGTGCGTAACCTTGAGAGCGACTGACACAAGCTCACGCACACTAAGACAATGGCACGTACATTTACCTACACAACTATGGCTCGCCCGCACTCGTGAAATAAAACAACTATACTTTGTGCAAGAAACCTAGTTAGTCCTTTTGTGATTCAGTTCTGTAGGATTATTTAATATCGTCGCAGTTCTTTGTATGGAGCTTTTGCCGTATTGTAACCGAATATAATAGTCGCAGATCCCGAAAATAATAGTAGCACGTCAACAAAAATCTGTCAAAATTCTTTAATAGATTTTCAACGTTATCGCTAAAGCATTAGGTTCACAGTTGATTAGGAAAATTTGACAGTTTCGGGTCGCTTGATGTGCAGCTGGTGCTGTACATTCACTAACGGATCATATTCTCACTCACATGACATTTAAATATCTAGTGACAATCTACAGTTACTTTGGTGCATTTGACGTTCGTGACAATTCGAAATTCACTCCTATACTTTGTGCCAGATAAACTTGCAATAAAGTACATTGACCTTTCCCTAATATCCCTTCGTAGATACCCGAACAATACATTATGAACCATTTTACATTACTAGAGAACATAAAGGACCACGATAGAAGTAGATTCAGGACTGCTCTAAGTCTTTATTTCTGTTTTTGATTTTAAGAAAGTCAATAAATGTATGTGGGTCAATGACCGTTATTGCACATTTATCTGGAATCTACTATAAGTACTTAGTACCTACAGTAGAACGCAACGTGATTGTTAAACCACTTCTATACTATATACCTCAGATCAAAGAATAGGAGGCTATATACTATAATATTATAAAGAGGAAAGATTTTATTTTTGTGTGTGTGTATGTTTGTAATGAATAAACTCAAAAACTACTGTGCCGATTTCAAAAATTCTTTCACCATTGGAAAGCTACATTCACCCTGAGTGACATACCTAGGCTATATTTATTGCTAGAAAAGATTAGGGATCCTTACTAAAACTTTAGTAACGTAACCCAATCTTAGATATGTCCACCCGTGCGAACCCGGGACGGGCCGCTATAATACAATATAAGGTGCTAAAAAATCAACTGCAAGAATTTCGTTTGAGTACCTACCTATGTACATGCTCGGTATCATCAAAACAAAGTAAGTTACTGAAAAAAAAAAAATTACCGATGTCGTTTTAAATTATAATACTTAGGTATTAGGCACTTAAATTAATTAATTAAATATCTATATCCTATTGAGAAAAACATATTTCGCGTTTGTGCTTTATATTCTTTTACAATATCGATCAGCATAATAATATTATTAATTTTACTTAAAGATGACAAAAGATCTATAAAAATGTCTTTGAAATAAAATTAACGAAAGATTTGAATAAATAACATTAGTTATCTACTTTTCATTAAAACTTACCAACAGACGTGTCAAGAAAAGAAGTTCTCTCTTCATGCTTTTCCACTATCCCACCAAAATGATGACTTTGGTTATTTCTATTATCTAAATAAATAAAATTAACTATATTTTTGGTATCAATATTATCACTAACTAGGCTGTTTGCGTCCACGCCATGACCATAACTGGGTCGCAGAATAAAAAGTAAAAACAAACAAATGTAAGTCAAACGACCGCACATTTTCACTTTTTTTAGTAGCAATATATGAAAACACGGTATAAACCACTTTATTATTTCTTTTAAATCCATTATATATTTATTTTAACGTAATTAGGGACGTATTTCGTTGAAAAACACGCGCGACGAAATAAAAAGTACGTCAAACGACATTTCGCGCCAATCGCTTGGACCGAACTAAACGCGCGCGAAGAGGTCGGTAACCCATTTCTTCTTTCACCTAAAGATGTTGGCACACTGCGGTACAAGAAAATAAAACAACCTCGTCACGACTTTCGCTTTTTTCGACATTAAAATTCATGTCCTGTCCGATTTTGACTTAAAATGTGCAACCATCGAGAGCGATTTTACGAAAACGGGAGAAAATGCGTGAATTTCGAGAAAGTTTTGTTTTTGGGTCTCTACTCGCGTTCGTATTAGGCCTTGTTTTTAACAATGACCAAAACGGAAGTGTACCTATTGTTTTAACTTAGTCTTTTATTTTATGTCTGTCAACAATAATAAGTCGAGTAGAGAATTTTGTTAGACAGTTTAGAAGAATTATTACGAAATGTTTACGTAACTATTTTCTAAGGTGAAACTACTTCTGTTTCGTTTATCTGTAGGTAACAGTACGCTCTAGGCTTTATAGAAGGGGCCATACTTTCAATATAAATTAAACGAGAGTTGATTAGGTTGGGCTAATTGACACTTCCGGCAACCTTATTCGAATGAATTGGTTGCTTCTAGACTAGCGTGATTCATCTTGCATCACCTCATGGTAAGCGGTATTTTAGACTTTTATTAGTCTGGAACCGCTCACCCATCTGAAGTAAGCTATTGATTAGGATCGCATGGGCAGTGCTCGAGCATTCTAACAACGTCTGCAACCAACTTTAAAATCTTTTGCTGGTATGTGGATCTTTTAGAGATTGCTTGTAATGTTTTCAGCATCCAGACCTTTCAAATCGGAACACAGGCTAGAAGCTCCAAAATATAAATTTTACCTAGTGACAGATTTGGTACTCGCATAAATTAGAAACCATAATTAAACCAATTTCGCTTCCATAGATAATTAAGAACAAAGTCTTTTATCTTGTAACACATCTAAAAAATATCTGAGATCTAAACACCACCAAGGCACCAAGCGTTAAGAACATTAGAACAAAAAAATGTAGTTAATTTAGGTAAAATCGTGTTAAATGCATTACAAATGTAGGTTAGGTCCTACCTAACAAAATTACACCTAGGAAACTAGAATAGAGTAGAGTAGGTACTCTATTTTCCGCACATAGACTCCCATTCGGTCCGTTGTGCGTACGTGCCCTGGCTTAGTTAGCCAACCTAGCTCCGCCCAGAAGCAGAGAAGTTTCCTGGTGGGAGCTACACAGGCTTCGCGGAGCGACCTCCCCGTTCCGAGGATTTGTTCACGTTGGGTAGCCACGGCCTCGCATTCCAGGATGACGTGGGGGCGGCGTCAAAGTAGCCCCTGCAGAGTAGGCTGTCCGTGGCTCCAGTGTGCACTACACTCTGAAACAAAAAAAGCTGAAAATAAAGACAACTACACCCTGCAACAAAAATATAAAATGTACAGAAACCACTGTAATAATATTTTACAAAATCTAAAAAATACCTACGAAAGAAACCTCCTGGACAGCTCTAAAGCAGATAGCAAAAAAACGTGGGCAGCAATAAAAACCATATGTAACCTCAAAAATAAAAAATCTAACAGTTTAACTTTACTCAAAGCAAATCCTGATCCGGAAGTCTCGCTGAATATGGCCAATGCTTTTTTTGCCGATGTGGGAGTACAACTTGCCGAGCAGTCCTTAACTCAACTCAAAAAAACAGAGTTAGAATTAGCAAATTTAGCATTCAAACTAGACAGCTCGAACCCTTCTCTGTCACAGTCCTTCTTCATGAGTCCAACCGACGAAACTGAAGTTATTTCTGTGATAGCAAGCCTTAAAAACGATTCCGCTCCTGGCTGGGATAGTATACCGAATCGTGTGTTTAAACTAGCTCAACATTGCCTAGCCGGTCCCATTGTATATATATGCAATCTGAGCTTATCGACGGGAATGGTTCCAGTTCAGTTTAAAACCGCAAATATCTGCCCGATCTACAAAGCTGGAGATGCATCGGTTCCATCCAATTACAGGCCTATCTCACTTCTTACGTCTCTATCCAAAATTCTGGAGAAGCTGGTGAACAAGAGACTATTGGCGTACTTGGAGAGGAACCGACTTCTATCGGCCAACCAGTACGGCTTTCGTAATGGCAGATCAACGGAGGACGCAGTCTCTTAGTTGGTGGATCATGTCATTGATAACCTTGACAGGGGCAAAAAGTGTGTCGGTGTCTTTCTTGATCTTGCCAAGGCTTTTGATACTGTGTCGAGGCCCATACTGATTAGGAAGATGGAACGTTTAGGTATCAGGGGCATTGCTTTGGAATGGTTTACCTCCTACCTTTCTGATCGTAAACAAAATATTTGCCTGGGTGATTTCCAGAGTAACTCTGCCAACGTGGCATTTGGAGTGCCCCAAGGTAGTGTCCTTGGCCCCACCTTGTTTCTCCTGTACGTTGATGGTCTCTGCTCACTCAATTTGGCCAACGCGAAAATTTCTGCTTACGCAGATGACACAGCCTTAATTTTCCATGGCGATTCTTGGGAGGAAACCTACAGTGCTGCAGAGGCTGGAATGCAGACAGTTACCAGTTGGCTTCAACATAATCTGCTCACCCTTAATATTAAAAAAACTAAGGTAGTAAACTTTTCTGTAAGCGCAAAAACAAGTGCCCCTAAACAACTTACACTCAAATCCCACCAATGCAACAATAACCTAGGGGGTAGATGCAACTGCCCTGTTTTTGAACAAGTTGAGAGTATTAAGTATCTCGGTATTAGCATAGACCAACACCTGACATGGGCAAAACAAATTCAGTCCGTAGCTTCGCGCGTAAGGAAGCTTTTGTACATATTTAAAAGACTTCGATCTATTGCTGACAAGGAAACTCTCAAAATGACTTACCTGGCTTTATGTCAATCTGTGCTTGGTTACTGTATAGTATTTTGGGGTTGCGCTGGAAAAAGTTTACTGATTACTGCCGAACGTGCACAAAGAGCCATCCTTAAGGTCTCCCATGGATTACGAATCCGATACCCCACTGATATTTTATATCGAGAAACGGGAGTGCTTACGGTGCGCCAACTGTACATTTTATCAGTCCTACTTAAGTTTCACAAAATTGCAGCAGTGACAGTGGTAGCGGATCAGCGCACACGTAGAAATGGAACAGAGTTTTGTGCAAGCTTAAGTTTGGAAATAAGGCTTTCTCATGTATTGGACCATACTTGTATGAAAAAGTTAACAAAAAGCTCAAAATCTTTTCCTCGACGAAGTTCGGGTGCAAAAAACAGGTTCAGGATTGGCTGCTCGGGCTTAACTATACTGAAACGGAAAACCTTATATCCTTCACCAGTTAAAGTATTCACTTATTACACAAATACACTCATCACATACACAAACTGATCTCACACACACACTCATAACATACATACACTCATCACTTACACGCACTCTTCACATACACACTAATACTCATTACATAGTCGTACATACACTCATCGCATGCACACATACATTTGGTTACCTTTTAGTCTAAGTCTTAATTTTAGTAAATTAAACCGTCGCATTTTGTTTACATTAAGTCCTAAATACTATATATATTCTATTCTATACTATTTGTCGAAAGAGACTGGATCCTGCGACACAGGGTATCCTAGTGCGGGATCCAGTGTCACACTTAAATATTGTAACACTTTTTATGACCCAATAAACTTATTATTATTATTATTATTTCCTTTATTCACTTTTACACATATATTTTACATTTTTAAATATTTCTATAAAAACAATAAAAAAAACATTTAAAAATATAAAAAATAGTAGTCCGCCGGTGTCGGGAGCTGGGTCCAAGCTACCGGTGGTTAGGGCTCCAGAGAAAGGAACCTCCTCACAATACGAGCCGTATCGAGGAGAACTGCCTTCTGTATCAGGCCCTTTACCCAACTGCGTAACGCCAGCTTCGACAGGTGGTCGTCGAAGCTTTTGGCTATCAAGCCATTGGCCGTAACGACTATCGGCACAATGACAGCCGAGTCCACATTCCACATGTCGACAACCTCGTGTGCTAAGTCAAGATACTTGATTTGTTTCTCTTTCTCAGCTTTCACGAGGTTCTCGTCATGTGGAATGGTAACATCGATTATCATTGTGCGGCGCGCTAATCGGTCTATCACCACTATATCGGGCTTGTTAGCTATGATAGTCCTATCAGTGATGATAGACCGATCCCAGTACAACGTGACATGGTCATTTTCGAGAACTGGGTCGGGCACATACTTGTAATACGGTACCTCAGAATCAACAAGTTGGTATTTCAAAGCAAGTTGCTGGTGAATAATCCTGGCCACTTGGTTATGCCTGTGCAAGTACTCGCCGTTAGCCAGACGAGAACAACCAGAGATAATATGTTATTATTATTATTAGTGTTAAAGAGATGTTTGTTTAAAGGGCAATGGCCCGTAATTGTCCCTATTATTATTCGGAGGTTATTTCTACTTAGGCTGAGTAGTCGTTTTGTTATAGTCGCGGATGTAGACTTGGCATTGCCATTTTTGACTGCCTGCAGTCTGTTGCCTGTTACTATTTGTTGTTATGTCTAACAGAAAGAAGCTAGTGAACTTATTAATTATAAACACATTGCGTATATATTCACAAATTAGAGAGAATGTAACAAACGCAAATGTAAATAAATAAACCATGCTAAGTGAAGCTAAGCGACACTTTCGCTAGTTGCTGCCATTTCTCCTCAAGACATGTCATGATTTATTTAACTTCTTTAAAAAGAAGATTGCGGAACTGGTGACCGAGGCTATGACGTCTTAAAAGTATCATGATTCCGGTAAGGGAGGGAGATGGAGCTATACGTAGGTCTCACTGAAAGTTTTTAGAAAATAAAAAACGGGATGATGGAGAAATCTTAATATTTTTATTGCTTTTCGAAGGTAGTCACCGTTCCTATATAAGCACCGTCACATGCGATGAAACCATTGACTGAATCAGTGGGCCCACTCTTCTTGGGATATCTTCCACGCTTTTTTCAAACGTAGCAACGGCATCTTCATTGCAGTGTTCAAAAAACGAATTCCTCCAAATTTATCTTTTATTTCGGTCTGGGACTAAGGAGGATGACTCACAAACTCTGCACCTTCGATAGATAGATATTGGGTAGTCCATCTGGGGGAGTGAGCTGGAGCTTTGTCATGGTGGAGGAGGATCCTGCTTCTTAGGCGCTGATGTCTAACATTTTCCAAGACAACTGGTAAATAATGACTGACATTACCAGTCTGCAGTTACTGTCCTTTTATCTTCTACTAGCAGCACGCCGCAGTTTCACCCGCGTAGTTCCCGTTCCTGTGGAAATACGTGGATAAAATATAGCCTATGTTACTGCCTAATAATGTAGCTTTCCATTGGTGAAAGAATTTTTGAAATCGGCACAGTAGGTTTTGAGTTTATTCATTGCAAACATACACACACACAAAAATACAAATCTTTCCTCTTTATAATAATAGGTGAAGGACCTATGAAATTGCCGTTTTGTATGAAAAAATTTAAACGATTTTTTTTCATGTATTTTTTATTTGTATTAATCGAAGTAATCACCCATGCAATCAATGCATCTTTGCCAACGCAGTGGCAGTTTATTGATGCCCTTCTTAAAGAAATCAGCTGGACGAGAGGCAACAAATTCTTCAAAGGCATTTTGTACTGCCTCTCGGGTATTGAATTTTTTTTCCGCCAAGAAGTTATCCAAATTCTGGAAAAAGTAGTAGTCTGTAGGCGCAAGGTCTGTTGAGTAGGGCGGATGACGGAGAGCTTCCAACTCCAGTTCTTGCAACTTGGAGACCGTCTGCTGTGCAGTATGAGGTCGCGCGTTGTCGTGCAGGAGCAGCGGAGACGAGCGATTGACCAATGCTGGTTGGAGATGTGCCAGCTTCTCCATCATTGTGTTCAGTTCTTCACAGTACCTACACATCTGCAGTAATGCTCACCCCGTTTGATAAGAAGCTGTGATGAATCACACCGGCGCTAGACCACCAAACAGTGACCATCACTTTTCTAGGGGTAAGTTTTCGTTTAGGGCATTGTTTAGGTGCTGAACCAGGATCCAACCAACTTGCTGAGCGCTTGCGGTTATCAAACAGAATCCATTTTTCATAGCAGGTAACAATGCGGTTCAAAATTCCTTCATTTGTGTGTCTGTTGAGCAGTGCAAGGCACGTCTCGACGCGTACTTCGCGCTGGCGATCATTGGGTTCGTGGGGCACCCATTTGTCAAGCTTTTTTACCTTGCCAATTTGACGCAAATGGACCAATATTGTTTTGACGCTAACGTCGAAAGCTGCTGCTAATTCAGCCGTAGATTGTGTATCATCAGCTTCCACAATCGCCTTTAATTCGTCATTGTTGACCAAAGTCTTCGGACGACCGCGAGGTTCATTTTTCAGGTCGAAATTTCCAGAACGGAAGCGAGCAAACCAATAACAGGTGGTGCGTGGTTTGTAGTGTTAGCTCCGTAAACGTCGTTGATGTTGTGTGCCGCTTGTGCCGCGTTGCTGCCACGACGGTACTCATATTCCATAATTACTCGATTTTTTAACGTATCCATGATGACGAAAAAGATTGAAATGCGATGAAAATGTAACACTAATCAATAAACAAATGACTACTTTTGGAAAAAAAAACATGTTTTTAAAATAAAATTAATTTGAAATTAGAATTCTTAGCCGAACAAAAATTATTTTGATTTGAAATGGCCAGTACTGCAGAACGGCAATTTCATAGGTAAAGACCTAATATTATTTTAGAAGTAGGACAATTGTTACGAAATGACCGTCCGACCAAAGAATGAATGAATGAAGAATGAATGAATGAATTTTCCCTTGACTTCTGCCCTTCTTTACTTTTGTCGGCAAACCTTCGAATGGAGACATCCATTACGCAGATTGTCTTTTGGTTTCGAGTTCGTAACAATATATCCAGCTTTCATCACAGCTTTTGAGACCATTTTGAGTCACTTTCGTCATACTTTTCAAGCATTGAGCGGCACCAATCTAAACATCAAATTATGAGATACGTACTACAAAGCTTTCTGACGCCTAAATGTTCATGTAAGACTTTTTGTACTTGACTCACACTAATGCCGAAAGCTGCCCGGATCTGTTTACCTATATGTCACCCTTCTAGCAGCTTCTATCATGGCTAATGATAGAAACTGCTAGAAGGGTGACAGCGCACAGCATTCACGTTATCTTCAGTAGTCGCTGTAGAAGAATGTCCTTCTTGCAAATCATCAGTGAGTTTACATCGACCACGAAACCAGTTGTGATCAGTGGCACGGGATGGGGCTTCGTCATGAAATGATAATTGAAGTCTATCGTAACATCGTTGTTGAGTAAGACAGCAACAAAGATCGTAAAAAATCATAGAGCGAAAATTTTCTTTACTCAAATCCATTTCGACACACGACAGAAACTCTTTAAATAAACGCCATTTGTAAAAACAAATGACATATTATATGAATTCATTAGATCTATCTACAGATTCCAAAACAGTTCATAAGTCGAAATTTAAATATTTTTATCTACACTCACAACGTAATGTTCCAAATATGAGTTCAAAAACGAATGCATAAATGCGTACTTTTTTCTCGTGGATAGGTAAAATTTAAAAAAAAAACCATTACAGTTCAACATT
This sequence comes from Melanchra persicariae, assembly GCA_947386135.1. Taxonomy (NCBI): domain Eukaryota; kingdom Metazoa; phylum Arthropoda; class Insecta; order Lepidoptera; family Noctuidae; genus Melanchra; species Melanchra persicariae. The sequence goes on along the minus strand of OX376670.1, from coordinate 12,062,080 downwards.
TTCCTTCGATTTTTAAACAACTGCATCATAAAATAACTTTTTAATTTTTATAACACACTTTTTCTTTTTAATTTTTGGCGCGGGCTCATTGACTTAAGCCAATGAGCCAGCTTTTATCTTTGTCTATGTTTGAGCGCGCTGCGCAGTCATTCGAATACGCAATGAGAATATCCGCCATATTGGAATTAACTATTTTTCCACTTATTTTATTTCAACTGTATGAGTGAAGATAAAATAGTGTATGCAACGGCATATAATTAGGTATTAAAACACTCGTGTGATGCTATTATCACACTCGGCTACGCCTCGTGTGATAAACCCACACAGTGGCGGGGCAAGACTAAATTTTTATGTGGGCAAGATTCGTATATTGCGAGGCCCTTTAGATCCTACCTAAGAATAGTGATTTTTTGAGGAAGTTTTCTCAGGTTAGCTTCCACAATTGAGGGTGAGATGCGGCGAACTCAATTGCACACCTCCACGAATAGTTCTGATTTTCGTTTGACTTTTTGAGCAAAAGTAGTAAATATTTGGCGAATGTGGGAAAATAAAAGAAATAACTAAACTAAAAGAACTTAGGAAGTAAGAGCGAGCGTAGTGAGCTTGTTAATCATAGTGCCTATTCCACCGCGGGAAATGTTTTGACAACACTTACTGAAGTAAACCTTAACAATAAAAATAATTCAGATAGCAAGAGCGAGCAAAGCGAGCTCAAAAAATATTGCAAACAGACTGTTGAATTCCTTTTATGGCCTAACAATTTTGCGGAGTTGAAAAAAGCCACAGCTGCGAGGCCCATCGAACCGCGAGGCCGTAGGCGATGGCCCACGTCGCCCACGCCTTGCGCCGCCTCTGAACCCACACTCGTGTTTTAATAACCCTTTTTATATGGTCGTTGCATAAACTACTATTTCAACACATTTGCTCAATTTTTTTATTTTTTTTTTATTGAGAAATGTGCTTGCTCTTGACCTCGATCACGCCTGATAGAAAACGATAGATGAAGTCTATGATGGAGCAAGCGTGTCCAGAAGATGCCTATTCACTCTCACTTTGAAGGCAGACGGGTTATATGTGGAAGGCAACACAGACGCTGCAGAGAGTTCCGCTACACTTTGGCTGTGCGTATAATACCTAAATGTGGAGGAGAAGCGCTGAGTACCTACGACTTGTCGGGATGGTACCCAGCAGTCCGTCTGGGGCTCGAGTCTGCTATTGCAATCGTGTCTCAATGACCGGTCAGTGATCGAATATTTGACAACTTTGACAGTTTTTGTATGGGAAATGTGTCATAAGTTTGACGTTATACGTCAAAAATCGATCATTGACCGGTCATTGAGACACGATTGCAATAGCAGACTCGACCCCCTGGTATTCCGGTATAACGTTGCACGTTATTCCTTATTTTAATTTTTAAAATAATCTGGCAACATTTAGCATACATTAATAACAAGGAATTACACTAGCAACACTGAAAGCAAAGACAACTGCACTCTGATTGGCCGTGTGAGACGTGGTTTGGTTTTATAAGGGCGTCATTTTACGAGACAGAACAGCTGAGGCGACATAGTTAGAAAATACGTTCTACCTTATAAACTAACGGTCAATTCAAACAGTCATCTAGTACTCTCTAAAAGTCTAGAATCCTCGCTAGTTCCGACCCTTGAAACTCTAAAAGTTGTGTAGTGCAGAACCCCAGACGGGGTTCTTCTTCCTACTGCTAGCTCTTGTTCCTACTACAAGTTCTTCTTCCTACTACAAGTTCTTCTTCCTACTGCAAGTTCTTCTACCTACTACAAGTTCCTCTTCCTTCTATCTACATCCTTGTGCCTATGCCCGAGTTCCGGTGGTCCGACTCAGCGGACACTAACTCTGCTGCGGCCGCCGCAAGGGGAGCGGCTGGACGACCCTGCGTGCTCACTACCGGGACAAGAACCAAAACCTCTGGCCCTCGCTACCTACGTCTTGAGGACCTGCAGGATAGCAGTATTCTTTAGGCGGTCTAAACATTTCGCGAGCTCGATATTGTACCCACAATCGGCTCAACCGACTTTTTAAAATAAACTAAAATTTTTGTAACATAACTAAGTATTTTTTTCTTACCATTAAAACCCACGTTACACCGGTGGTAAAAGGGGGTGGTGGGATCAGGTCGTGGATTTCCTGCGCACACTCCGAAGTTAGTCTGTAGAAGACCGACAGGCAATGCAAAAATATTTTGTTAAGTACAGGTAAAACATACCTACTAAAGGCAGTCCTCTTTCGATCTAACACAACTTTAACTAACACCAAATAATTATCTACCTTTATGAGTAAATCTTAAAAGAAGGGTAGTTAGTGCTACATTTTGCTTAAACTGTTTTTTAATTAATGAGTTTGAAATTGATCAAATTAAAACTTAAACTTTTAAAAAGTCATTAGCTCCAATTGACACTCAACATAAGCACTTATTACTTTTTTCCCGTAAGCGGACGAAATAAGTTGAATAATCCAACCTCCTTGGAAGTACTTTTGCTCAAAACGTTTGTGTCACTTTATTATAGATTGAGAAAAAATTAGACGAAAGATGTAGTTCTAATTTTCACCACGCGCATGTGGCGCCATTTTCATATTAAGAAACGTCAAAGATTGTTGCGATTTTCCGACTGATTCATCTAAAAACAAAAAGTTTGTTTCATTACCATTATTGTACTGTTATCTCGCAAATGTGCTGAAAAAAGTTGCATGACACACGTGCGGATGTTGGTATTTTTAAACTCCTGACTATGGTAAGCCCTCGACTTACCGCGCTAATATCATATAGAACTATTTTTATCGGCTGCTTTTCTTACTGGCCTATTGTAAAAACTTTCAGTGTGAACCCGTACCTACCTACCAGAGGATAGCAATGTTTTTTTCAACACATTTGCTCTAAAAATGCATTTACGAAGCCTGTATGCATTGTTCGAAAGTTAAAAATTATGCACCACACAATGGAGCGTGCGGCAAAGTAGGTACTCTCACCTAAGTACATATTTTACCGCAAACTCCGTTGTATAGCGCCGTGCGTATTCTTTACGGTTTTTTTTTAATTACCATAAAAATTAATAAGAATTCCACCAAGGAGTTTCACATCACGAGAATAAATAAGCTGAATGATCGAACCTCCTTGGAAGCGCTTTTGCTGTATACGTTTGTCTCATTTTAATATTATGGAGAAAATGAGAGAAGATAAATAAAAAAAATAAAGTATGTGGTTCTAATTTTCACCCTTTGCAAATTCGCGCCATTTTCATATTAGAAACGTCAAAGATTGTTGCGACTTTCCGACTGATTTCTAGAGACAAAAAGTTTGTTTCATTACTTATTGTAATGTTTTCTCGCAAATGTGTCGACAAACGTTGTATGACACACGTGCGGATTTGGTTTTTACAAACTCGTGACTATGGTAAGCCCTCGACTTCGTCTCGTGCTTACATTCGTCTACTCGTTTGTAAAAACCAACTTACCGCACTAATATCATAAATAACTATTACAAAACGGCAGAGTATTAGTAATATAAACGGCATCATGATGACATTGTGGAACGTCATTTATAAATTGAACGAATGATATTTTAATTTAGGATACAATGTGTCATAATTGTTGTTTTTTAGTTTTTTATTTTTATTTTGTCGTACATTATTTGTGTGCGTCGTGCGTGCCCTCCACGGGTACGACAGGTGGGCCGATACAGTGTCTTTTTGTGTTCACGGTGGTCTCAGTACCAGTTTTGTGTATTGTTCTCTGCCTCGGAACAGTGAGTAATTGTCTTTATTTTTGTTTATTGTTCTGGGACAGCGACACTCCGGCTTACGCTGAAAACCAGCGCCATGGATTCGTGTCTTCGTGCACGGGCCTCGGCATTATGCTGAGCGTTAGCCGTTTTGCGCGGTGGTGACGCATTATTGTTTTCTGATTTTGTTTTGCTTTTAGGCCTAGTGTGCGTCACTTTCACGTAAATAAACAGTTTTTCTTTCTTTCTTTCATCAACGTCACTCGTACTAGGAGGACTGGCCTTAAACTGGGCTTCATCTACCTATCTACAAAAGCTACACACTAAACTAACATAATCGTGAAAAAAATCGACTTTTCCATGCATTTCTGTGAGCATAACTCGACAAAATCAGAAAACAACAGCTGATTTTTTTACGCGATATCGGGTTTGCTCCCTTAGCAAAAGTTGTTCATAATGATGAGTACCTACAATGACACATTTTCAGGTAATGCGTTTATCCTGTTACCTACCTACGTGTTGTAGGTGTGGAGTCCGGCTATTCATGCTCGCGTCGAGTCCCATTCCTGGAGGAGCTCGTGGCTAAATTATAACAGCCGCACGGACCTATCTTCAGGGTTAAGCAGCGCTTCCCGAGGTTGGTCTGTGGATGGATGACCATATTAACATATCGAGCCTCCTCCGTGCCTCGGAAAGCACGTTAAGCCGTTGATCCTGGCTGTCATTTGTAGATCTTTGGTAGTCGTTACGGACTGTCAGAAGCCAGAAAATTTGACACCAGTCTTGCCAAGAAGTACTGTGTTACCCAGTTAATGGGTTGTGGAGGTCTGGTAGGCAGCCGCTCCACGTAAAATACTGGTATTCAGCTGAATCCGGTTTGACTGGGAGCCGATTCCAATATAGTTGGGAAAAGGCTAGGCAGATGATGTCGCATTCCATTCCTTTTGTCACACAAGGCAAATCCGACAATTTTTTGAAAGAATACGGAGCCGGTTTTCAACACCACGTCTTTATTGGCCCTTAGGTTTCAGCTGATTGTTTTGACGCAATTCCATAATAGTTAAACGATACTACTTACAAACCTCCTTTCAAAATGTATAAAAGTATTTGGCTTGTCATAAGGACAAGCCGTTTATTTTATACGGTTGCCTCTAAAATTTTCCATTACGAGTTCATATTGGAAAATTTTAAAATCTAAATCTACATTATAAAATCGTAAATTAAATGTGTCTATACATTGAATACTTTCGCGTAAAAATAACTGACAAATGTTAGGAAAAAGGTATAAAACGGAAAAAATGCCATATTTGAAATTTTTGTCTGTTTGTCGGTTTATCTGTTTGTCTGTTTATCCATATGTTTGAGTCAGCATCACGCAAAAATCACTGATTGGATTCGAAGGCTAAGTTCTTAAAAATATTAAGTGTTAACCCGAGTTTTAAGTGAGTATTAAGTGTTAGAGAGTTTAGCGTTTATTTCATCAAAATCGACCAACAAATCAAAAGTTGAATTTTTTTTTAGTCTTAATATAATTTTAGACTCTTAGGCGCCATTTATTGAGAAAGATAAAATGCAGGTAACATCAAAACAAAATTCTAGAGCTTTTTGTGAAAGTTCTAATAAGTAGTAAAATAAAAGTGAACATTTTAATACCATGACGTTACTTATTGTTACATATGGGCTCCTAATATTATAAACTAGCTTCTACCAGCGGCTTCGCCCGCGTGAAAATCGGAAATAGGGAGAGGTTTCTTGATTTGTATTGTAACTACACCTACTCTACACCTATGCTGCACCTACCCTGCACCTACCCTGAACCCACCCTGCACCCACCCTGCACCTACCCTGCACCTGCCCTGCACCTGCCCTACACCTGCCCTGTACCTGCCCTACACCTGCCCTGCACCTGCCCTGCACCTACCCTGCACCTGCCCTACACCTGCCCTGCACCTGCCCTGCACCTGCCCTGCACCTGCCCTACACCTGCCCTACACCTGCCCTGCACCTGCCCTGCACCTACCCTGCACCCACCCTGCACCTACCCTGCACCTGCCCTGCACCTGCCCTGCACCTGCCCTGCACCTGCCCTACACCTGCCCTGCACCTACCCTGCACCCACCCTGCACCTACTACACCTACTCTACACCTACCATGCACCTACCCTGCACCTACCCTGCTCCTACCCTGCTCCTACCCTGCACCTACCCTGCACCTACTACACCTACTCTACACCTACCATGCACCTACCCTGCACCTACCCTGCACCCACCCTGCACCTACCCTGCACCTGCCATGCACCTACCCTGCACCTACCCTGCACCTACCCTGCACCTACCCTAACCAGCCCAAAAAATACTATGACATTTATTTGTTTTTTTTAACCGACTTCAAAAAAGGAGGAGGTTCTCAATTCGGTTGTATTTTATTTTATTTTATTTTTTTTTTTATGTTTGTTACCTCAGAACTCCATCGTTCATGAACCGATTTGCAAAATTTTTTTTTCCCCTTGCTTGATATGCTTCCAGATTGGTCCCATTTTTTTCAAAATCCAGTTCTGATGATGGAATCTATGAGAAATCGAGGGAACTCCTCAAATATTATAGGCAACCATATAGTTATTTTGGTATTTTCATCGAGAACTTAAGCATCTACAGTCAAAAAGTAACATTTGATGAAGTGGAACTGGTGGAGAAGATCAGAAACCAGTGGCCAACGGAACTTGACACTCGCATAAATATCACAATGCAACTATGACAATGCAAATAAACAAATGATTCTGAATAGTTATGTTGGGAATGGTATCATCGAACTGATCTGATGATGATGGAGCTGGATGGTAGGCACCGGAACTGCGTAATTAATCAATGTATCCCAGCCGTGTTTGGGCTTATTAGAATTGTCATGAGATGCACTTTGGCTATAAGGTACTATCAGACTGTTCTGATGATGGAACCGGAAGGTAGAAGGTAGGCATGGGAACTTCATAATAAAATAATGAATTCTAGCAGTGTTAAGGTGAGAAAAATGCCTACTGAGTACTGCTAATTTTTCGGTTTTTCGTAAGGCGAGAACTAATTCGAATTTGTAACAAAGGACATTTTTTTTATTTGAAATAGACACATTGATAGTAGGTATTTTATGCGGCGTATCATCCCTTCACGGGAATAAAACGTTAAAAAAAAACAGTGTACAATATTTACGACATGGTACCTTTTTCATGAGAATATTCAATGTAGGAACGATATTAACTTCGTTGCCTTCATTTTAATAAAAAGAACACTAACCGGCGAGAAATAATAAAAAAAATTACAAAAAAAAACCGCCTTCAAAAAAAACAAAAAAAAACCGTTCCCACTAAAAAGTTGAAAATAAATATTTGAATTGCTTTAAAGAAACATAATTTAAAAGTAAACTTATTTGACATTAATATTTTGCAAATATTTAAAATTTATTACTTCTTTTTGGAGTCGGTGCCAGCCACTGCCAGCCAAAGCAAGGAAATACGAATAGGCAATAATTCCTAGAAAAAACTACCACTAACTTAACTATAAAACTACCAAGATACCAATTGCATACACATATTAATTAAAAGACGAATACGGACTAGACTAAATTCTAAAAAAATTAACCAATATGCAAAATAATTTCTTTTAGACGAAAAAAATATACTTATAAAAAAATTCCAGCCACTTTTTAAGTAAGTACTTTGACATTTTTAGCATTGTCTTTATGCATCTGTTTTTAAATTTTGCCATTGTGGATCAAAAAACAATGGCACGGGATATTAAATATAACTAGATACTTATCAAGTTCCAACAATAAAGCTGCTGGCACCGGCTCCAAAAAGAAGTAATAAATTTTAAATATTTGCAAAATATTAATGTCAAATAAGTTTACTTTTAAATTACGTTTCTTTAAAGCAATTCAAATATTTATTTTCAACTTTTTAGTGGGAACGGTTTTTTTTTGTTTTTTTTGAAGGCGGTTTTTTTTTGTAATTTTTTTTTTATTTTTTATTGTTGATAGGCACGCGCTTGACCACTATCTCACCTGATGGTAAGCGATGATATGGTCGAAGATGGAGCACGCTTGCCTAGAAGTAACCTATTCACTCTTGACTTAAAGACTTTTCTTTGGCATGATGTGACTGAGTCCTTCAACTGTGCACGATTATTTAACATCATTATGTGCCTAGCCCTTTCCCAACTATAGTGGGGTCGGCTCTTAGTCAAACCGAATTCAGCTGAATGACAGTATTTTACGTGGAGCGGCTGCACGGTACTTCTTGGCAAGACTGGTGTCAGATTTTCTAGCTTCTGACAATCCGTAATGCCAAAGATTTCCAAATAACAGCCGGAACCAACGGCTTAACGTGCTTTCCGAGGCACGGAGGAGTCTCAGTACCTATGTTAAGATGGTCACCCATCCACAGACCTTGACCTCGGCACGATTACTTAGCAAAACTTAAAAAATCAAAACAAAACTTTGTTTTCATTTCCTATTTGGAGGTAGCGGAACAGAGAGTAAAGTCCCACATACCTCCATTGAAAATGGGAGGATCTTCCGACCAGACGGATGTAGGTGACTGGTGGGCAACTGCCCGAGAGTTGATATTCGGGCTTTGCATGTGTTCTAATCGCACGGTAAACTTTGATATCGCGATTTAGGATTTTGTAGTTAGTTCGCAGCTGTCGAGATAGATGGCGCTGCGAGTCTCATTTGTTGTGATGTTGATTCTGCTACGTTGATTTTTGTGGCGGCATGAATGCCGCTACACCTATACTTAACCACAAGTTTTGCGAGTTTTTGAGTACTTATATGGTTTTGTTTTTTTAGTGATCGAAACAAAAAATACGTACTTATAACGATTTACTGGGTCGATTCATTCAGTAGGTACTAAAAATATCATCGCCAACTATGCTGGGGTCGGTTTCAAACTGGTTTCAGCTGAATACCATTGTTTTAGGTACGTAAAGCGCTGCCAGAGTTGCGGATTATGTTCGAAAGAGTCACCGCGGCTCTGGAAAGCAAAGAGCATTAGGAGGAACACGGATGGGTTTTAGTCAGTAAGAGTCTGACACTTCCTTTCGAGTCATTTGATGATTTCCCATCCATAAAAAAAAAGTACGTAAAGCGACTGCCTGTTTGACCGTCACAACCTAATAACTGGGAAACACGGTAGGTAGTTACCTCTTGGCAAGACTGGTGTTAGATTTTCTAGCTTCTGGCAATCCGTAACGACTGCCAAAGACCTACAAATGACAGCCGGACCAAGGACTTAACATGTTATCCGAGGCACGAAGGAATCTCGGTATGTTAAAATGGTCAGGCCATCTACAGGCCGACTTCGGCAAGCATTGCTTAACCTTGATATCAACCCTTGCGGCTGCTATTATTAAGTCATGAGCAACCAGTCTCCTCATTAGGTACTCTGTACGTACAATTTTTTCCGACATCCATGCGAACGAAGTCGCGGGCATAGCTAGTCTACACTAATATTATAAAGAGGAAATATTTGTTTGTTTGTTTGTTTGTTTGTTTGTTTGAAATGAATAGGCTCCGAAACTACTGGACCGATTTGAAAAATTCTTTCACCAGTAGAATCCTACATTATCGGTGATGGTCATAGGCTATAGAATATTTTCAAAAAAGTTAGGGATCCGTATGAAAACTTCGATAATGTGACCCAAGGTGTGAGAAAAAATCCTAATATCGCGTACGCTGCGGAATCTATTGACAATAGAGCAAAGTGATGTACTACAGTTTTATAGAGGTCATCAATATCTACAAAAAAGTCCGCGAAACCATATGTCTAACTATTATGGATAAGTCACCATGACCGCATTTTGTTAATATTAGTCAAGCAAATCCCATGGTGAAATAAAAAATGGTGATTATAGTACCATGATATTAATCCTTATCCATTTAAATGGTTTGATAATTAAGGTTGATTATTTCCGTGTGAATTACACTTTAAATCATTCAAATCGGACCTTTCGTTCAAAAGTTACGACGGTAATAAACATGCTCGGAGTAAGAAAAATGTCGCGGCTTGAGCGAACTTGGGAGAATCGTATCAATGCTTGGTCCGATGAAGTTGAAACACGGCCGCGGCATTTAAATGTTTTCGATAAAACAATAAGAATAACAAATGTTTGGATTTTTCGAAAATCAACTAGGTACATACATAATAAGGGGTGAAGCAGGGGTGAATAAGTTTTTAGGGGAGGAAATTATAGCTTGCTTCAATTTACGTCGGAATTCTATGAACAAACTAAAAGTGGGATAATTGAAACAGATCATGTACCTAACAATTTTTGCATAATCAACCCCTGACGGGCTGAACGGGGTGAACAGTTGCGCTGAACCAATAATGAGAATCGTTGTGCTTAATTTTCCAAAACTAACCTTTATAAGGGGATATGTATAGGGGCGTTGCAGTTTGTGGAGTACCTACTATCCCCACGCGGACGAAGTCGCGGGCGAAGTGCTAGTATTAAATAAGTATAAGTAGAAGAAATTTTCTTCTCAAAAAATCCATTATGTGACCGATCTTATCCTTTTTGTCTTTTCTGATAAAAGATTGAAGATTTTAGCCTTTTCAGTGACGTATTTTTGTTTTATGTAGGAGGATAATAAATGCCCGAAGGATCGCCAAATTGAAGTGGCAGTGGGCAGGGCACATTGCTCGCAGAACAGATTGTCGATGGGGCCGAAAAGTTTTGGAGTGGCGACCGTGTACCGGAAGATGCAGCGTTGGAAGGCCTCCCACAAGGTGGACCGATGACCTGGTGAGGGTCGCGGGTAGCCGATGGATGGAGATGCACAGGACCGGTTGTTGTGGCGACACTTGGGGGAGGCCTATGTCCAGCAGAGGGCGTCTTTCTGTTGATATGATGATGATGATGATGATGATAGGAGGATAATATGTGAAGTAAATCAAATATACGTTTATTTGTGTACACAGGCAAAAAAGATGGAAAAACTACAGGGTAATGGGTCTCTGTGTCCAGCCACGTGAGTAGGTGGCATACAACATACAGTCAGAAGTTTGGGCTTTTTGGGACATTCCTAAGCTTTTTTTTCCGTTAAGAGGCTCTGACAAAGAAAATTCTGACAGCGGTAGTAACGTGGCGAAGATAATTCTCAATACCTACGTCAAAAATGTGTGGGATTGACAAAGCCATCGAAAGAGGACATGACAATGATGAACAAGATTCCAAGAACGGGTATTTATACGCATCAAGATACCTACATTTCGAAAAAGAGGAGTTTAGGGGGTAAAATAGATCAATTTAAAGTTTTTTATAGAAAGTGAAAACTCTTGTTCACTACAATTTTTCCAAAAAACCTTAACTAACTAGACCTTTCTAGGTCTGAACAGTTGTGGAATTTGTTCGAAAGAGTCACCGCGGCCCTGGAACGCAAAGAGCATTAGGAGGAACACGGATGGGTTTTAGTCAGTAAGAGTCTGACACTCCCTTTCGAGTCATTTGATGATTTCCCATCAATAAACAAACGGTCTAAACAGTTCGTTCTGATTTTTCCTAAAAGTGCTTAGTAGTAAGTTAGTACCTATTGTAGTCTTTGGTTAGTACCTTAGCATCTTGGGTATGCGGCGGCAGCAACCAAGTGTTATTAGGTAAAATCGGTCCATTCATTTCCAAGGATAAGGACTAGAAAGTTTGTATGAAACACCAAAAATTCATTCACGATGTGTTAATATTTGTTTAAATTATCAAAGGTAGGAGCGACAATGCTCCGAGAAAGAGGAAAGCGTAAGTGATATTTTTGTACACACGAATATGAAAATTAACAACTTGCGTCGGCGCACGTAGCGTGCTACTCGGTCACGGTTGGGTACGGCCGAGAGTATCGAACTATCGTAGCTCTGTTCAAGTCCTTGACAGCTGTTTGGTGTTGTTTTATTGAATTTAGGGTTAGGCAAAAGTGTTCAGTAAACCAAAATAGACAGTACCTACCTAATGGTTTATTTACATTTGGTCGTTTCGACCAAGGGCCGAGAGCGGCTTGATGAAGGTTGATAGAAGCGATTGCCGACTTCGGCGTTCCTGCGGCTCGATGCCGAACCTGAATTGCAAAATTTATTTCGCCTAGCCCGTTCCATCGGGCTGCAAGACGTATGGCGATGTGCCATCAGTAGGAAAGTACATCCCTTCCTTTCGTACCTAATTTTATTGTGTAGCTAAGGAGTGGAATTCCCTGCCGGAGTCTGTGTTTCCTGATAGCTACAACCTGGGTGTCTTTAAAATAAGTTGCTTCTAGGCAAGCGTGCTCCATCGTCGACCACATCTTCGCTTTCCATTTGGTAAGATTGTGGTGAAACGCGAACTTTTTTTTTTTTTTTTTTTTTTTTATTGGTGATGGGTTTGCTCTTGACTCTAGTCAATGTCAGATATGACAGAGACAAAGTCTACGATGGAGCGAGCTTACCCAGAAGGAGCCTGTTCACTCTAACTTTGAAGAGATTAGGGCTGTAAGCTTTTGGAAACACAGACGCAGGCAGAGAGTTCCACTCCTTTGCTGTGCGCATTATAAAAGACGTTTGGAAACGCTTAGTGCGAATTGGTGGAATATCTACAAGGTAGGGATGGTAAGATGCAGTGCGTCTGGATGTCCGATGGTAGAAGGGGGCCGGTGGGATGAGGTCGTGGAGTTCTTGGGCACACTCACCGAAGTACAATCTGTAGAAGACCGATAAGCAGGCAACCTTACGGCGATGAGCCAAGCTATGTAGCTTGGCATCCACCAGTTTTGCGTCACCGATGAGCCTCTTAGCTCTGCGTTCCACCGAGTCAAGCGCGGCAAGCTGATACTTAGCTGAGCCATCCCATAGGTGGCTACAATACTCCATGCAGGATCGGACTTGTGCTTTGTAAAGGGTTAAAAGCTGTCCAGGCCTGAACTAATCAATAATTAGAAAAAAAGATAGTAATGTTTCATTTACCCTTGGTCATCTGTTCAGTTCCGGCCTCCTCAAAATATGTTAACCTAACGAAGTCATTGAGGAATTTACGAAAACAAATCCAAGGAGGCTTGGTAACTTGTTATGCGTTAAGCAAAATAAAATGTTACGTGCTTTTTAGTGTTTAATTTGCTAAAACCTACCCTCACCGGGGTCAAGCGCCCCCCCCTCCCCACGGCAATCCTGGATCCGTCCCTGATCAGCTGTAGGTATAGGATTTAGGTAACACAATGACTTACCTACTTTTCGAAATTTAGGGTCACACGAATATCATTTATGTATAAATCTGACACCAAAATTATGTAAAAACATACAAACTAACGGAATAGATAGAGGTATCCAAGCTAAACGGACAGCGAAGCCGATGCGTGATTGGCGTATGTACGTGCTGATGTTGATAATGAGATTATTAGTTCGTTAACCTGAAACTTGAGGTTAATGGATTCATAAATCTTTACTGTTACATGTTTGTGTTTGATTTGATCATTAGGAAGACAAGTCGCTCTTTTAATTTTTGTAACAATTACAAAATACCAACGATACAATAATATGTAGTAAGTGGGATCCTACATAATCTACTTTCTAACAATAAAATGATTAATGTGAAAGTCATTGTGTATACGTTTGTTAAAAATAACATCTCAACGGATACACGGATTTGGAAGGAATTTGGCACGAGTAGATCTATGTGATAACATGGGGAGACATGGGATACTTTTTACCCCTGGGTGGCGTACATCCAAATTCCCAATTTTTGTCTTTCCCGTGGGCGAAATTGATCTGAAGAAAAATATAATGGAGCTTACCCTTCAAACATTATAGATATTCTCTGTAGTCATATTTAATAACAAAAAAATATACAAAAAGCAAAGTTCTAAGGTTAATTCAGCGTATTAAAAGAAGATGCTTGGTTACGCACGCAATCTCAGTAATTTATAACCTTCGCTTGACACTGTGATGACACCGTGAAACATGATAAAAAGAAAAAACCGTAACTCAGATATCACGCTTGTGAATTTAGCAAGGCGTTTGACTCGATGAACCATAAAATATAAAAGCAAAACGAACAATACCAAAATAGTAACGCGTAAATGAGCTATTTATCTAAACGATAATCTCTTTTTGGCCTAGGTGCATCGTAACAAAGCTTATCATAAACTTTTGAAGGAGTCCTACAGGGATCTCTACTCGGTCGTAAGTTTTCACGCCACATTGTCATGCCTTACCTGAAGCAGTTCCCTAGTTTACACTAGGTCTCATATTTTTCATGCCTTTTACTTAAATTGTTTTCTTGGGTTCTATTCTAGATCCTATATTTAACGCCACACTCCATGCCTTCTCCTAAAGGAGTTAGTTCCCCAAGGATCTATGCTAGGTCCTACATTTTTACGCCTTTACCTGATGGAGTACCTACCCCAGGGACTTATACTAGGTATATATGTCCAATATTTTCACGACGTAAACCGCAAGTAGGTAGTTCGAAGCCACCAGTTATGACACTAATAACTCTAACCAACTCGTTAATCAACGACTAACTTTCATATGTAACACTGGCATTTAAATGCATTTTAGTCACGCAGGCATCTTCGTGAGTTGTCGTTCGAAATCACGATTTCACATCAAATATCTTGGGTTCCGTACCCAAAGAATATTAAACGGACCCATATTACTAAGCTTCGGCTGACTGTCTGTCAACGGGTTGTGTCATGAAGCGTAGCGTAATGGCCTGCGCACACTGGCGGACGGCGGGGGAGAGCATCGCCGAGGATTCCTCTATCCACCAGCGCACTCTGACAGTAAAACCCTCTGCGATTCCGGGAACGTCCGGCAATTAACAGAGCATCCACCGATAGTTATGCCGCGGTATCAACCGAGTAGACACCGCTCGCCGGGATTTAAATATTCTAGTAGCGACTCATCTGCCTAGCCTTTTCCCAACTATATTGGGGTCGGCTCCCAGTCAAACCGGATTCAGCTGATTTCCAGTATTTTATGTGGAGCGGCTGCCTACCAGACCTCCACAAACCATTAACTGGGTAACACGGTACTTCTTGGCAAGACTGGTGTCAGATTTTCTGGCTTCTGACAATCCGTAACGACTGCCAAAGATCTACAAATGACAGCCGGGACCAACGGCTTAACGTGCTTTCCGAGGCACGGAGGAGTCTCGGTATGTTAATATGGTCACCCATCCACAGACCAACCTCAGCAAGCGATGCTTAACCTTGAAGATTGGTCCGTGCGACTGTTATAATTTAGCCACGAGCTCCTCAATTATTTTATTGTATTCCAGTAGCGACTACGCAATCGAAAAGTTGCTTTTGAAAGTGTTGTCGGTTTCATTTCATAAACGTGGATTTAGTGTATCAATTTTCAAGAAGAAGAACAGACACGTATCAGTACCTATTAATAGAAGGATTACTAGAAGATTTTGGGTAAATCATCTCTGGATAAGGAGACAAAAGAAGTCATGCACGCATGCCGGGCGAGTACCGGCGCATTCCGCCGCGGTATCCTCCTGCGTGCTCTTCGATGCTGCTCCAGTGAAAACTGCGGTGCGATGCTCCGAGGTCGATCACCGAGTATTGAAATATTTATACTTACTAAAACAGAGTTTGACGAATATTCAAGTTCAAATTCTTAATCGGGAGCAAGCCTTTTAGAACTTTAACAACCATTGCCATCAAATCAGGTAGACAACCGAAACCGGTGATTTTTTTATAAATAGAACCAAAACCAAAAACAAATAAAACAAGAAAATGTACATATTTAACAAATATTTATTTAAAATATAAATTACAACGAAAATTTGATAATAGTTTATAACTAATCTAGAAAACTTAATTATTGTAGTCTTGACCCATTCAATGTGACATAAGGGATAGTCGCCATTTTGAAAAATAAATTAAAGGATCGCAAATAAATTTAAATAAAGTACTACAGTGTTCTCTCTCTGCCTTAGCTCAAGTATCGGAAAAAACCTAATCAAAAATAATTCGTGTTAATTTTTTAAATAAATTTTCAAAGAGAAAGGGGTACAAAGTAACAAACTCCGATTGTAACACGGAAAGGGTCAATCCTTATCATCGAATTTATTCAACACGTACCATAAATAGTAAAATAAATAATAAAAGAATCGTCCCCGTTTTCATGGCTGAAAACAAAATGCACAACATTATAATTTCTAACCAATTTTACAATTATACATATTTTATGAAACTCGAAAGTGTAAATTTTATTATTTTTTTTAAACATTGGTCAATATATACATAGAAAATATTCATACATTTAGTTTATAGTGACACAAGAAATGATTATACATTTCTTTAGAGTCAAATATTACATCTAAGATTGGTAATATTTAAGTTTAATTAACTGGTATTTCACATGAAATAAGTGATTTTGCAGAGTTATATGAGCTTAAGTGATATGAATGCAGAGTTATCGTACACATTTATAACTATTTCGTGACAGTAGTTCAATGTTTGACAGACCAATGACAGCTGTCAAATAGCACAGATAGTAGATGAAAACTATTTTTTTTTTACAAAGCCTGAACACATTGCAAAGTTATTTTGAAATATTATGACATTGAACGACTGTAGTTTTTTTATTCAATTACTGAAGGACTGCGATATGAATGACTAACATTAAATATATTAAAATTAACAGTCAAGCGTATTTTAAACACCTAGTGTGTTGCAAATCATATCAACACCCTTAAGTAAAACAGAGATATCATTAAATCTGCAGAGTGTTTTATAACTCTGCAGGGTACTATTCAAACTGCTATATTTATAAGTATAATTGCAGAGTATCCTTGCTCTATATGGCAGACTAAAAGCGGATTTCACCAATGAAACTGAACGCGATCAGTACATCTAAACTGCGTTCAAGAGCAGTGACAATATTCCATAGAAAAATAATGACACTGACAGCTCATAAACGTGGTTTATACGCTGATCGCGTTGAGTTTCATTGATGAAATTCGCCCTAAGGCCCAGTTGCTGGAACGAAGATTAATTCGACAAAATGATCAAAATCGCGTTAGCTGTACCTTATTATTTTATGAATATTGAACAACCAATCACAACAATGGCGTTCTGTCTTTCCAGATACCGGGGGCTTAAAAGCCCGGTGCAGACTCAATACTCTTAGCATCGTAATCTGCGACTTGGTCGCACGTCTGAAGCGAGATTATTCTTTTTAAAGCACCAAAAGTAATATTCTTACTCAAAATGCTGTGAAGCATCCCTGTATTTGCATAAGACTTTTGATCATGGATACTAAAAGTATGGCATTTGCACCGGGCGAGTGATATTATGATAGTCTTATAAGGCTGGCCGCATACAAGCGATTAATCGTGCAAGTAACAGTTCCTTGTATGTTTAAGCAACATTTATTTCATTTTGCAGTATTCTGCGTTTCTTTCTAAAATATCCACATACATTTGAGATCGCATCTTTCATCACGTCTATTAATAAATGGGCAATCAACTTGCTTCGAACCCGTTTGTAGGGTTTTACTCCATCTATAGCCCATCTATATAAAGTGACCAACCGGTTTTAAAACCGATTATTGGGTTTAAACCCAACTCTAACGATCAAACAGGTTTAAGCTCGATTTTTGGGTTTAAGCCCATCTCAACATCGCTAGCAATTATAATTTTTAAATCAACGCACATTTTTTCGCAAGCAACTAGTTGCTTACACGACAATCGCAAATATGCGGCCAGCCTTATATTAAATCAATGGGGAAAATTATAGCTCTTTGCGCTTATACTCAATGGCGCCAAGCTCATAAGATCAAGCCAGGCCCGCATTAGGGCATTTATAATATAGCATCAAATGCCCAGCAAGAAAACAAAATGGCCGAAAAAAGAACGGTTTTATTTACGTAAAGGGCCCGAATGGTAGGTTAGCCTCGCCATGTGACAAGTAAAAGAGTATGAAACTAGATCAGCGATCCCGGATAATGCGAGCTAGTTAGCTCCAATTGATTTTGAAGTTCACTTTATTCAAAAACTCGTAAATAAAACCTAAATAGGAACTAAAATATATTTTACATAATGTTATACCCAAATGCGGAATAGGCTTAAAAACAAAAAGAAAAAATACTTCGTGTAGAAACGAAAGTTTGTATCAGGGTGTATAATAAGCCTAAGTTTGTTTTATACAACAATTTAGCCTATCATTGGAGGAACAAACCAGCTTCCTAGATATTGACTCATCACCGCCAACACAAACCTGCAGAGCCAGAGGCATCTCTGACACTTTAGGATCCCATAGACAAGCCTGAACCTCCCCCAAAAACAAAGATTTTTGTCCATGCACGAAGTAAATCCTCTTTCTTAAATTAAACTTTTTAAACATCGTGAGAATTACATCTGTTGAGTTGAATTACCGTTCCATGTGTTGTTATCGTCGTCGGGGGCCCTGTCGGAGGGTAGGCGGTGGATGTTGCCGCGTCGGCGGGGCCCCGGGGCCCCTGGGGCCGTGGGGGACGCTGGCGGAGCGGGCCCCGGGGAAGGGGAGCGGGTCGCCGTGGGGGGCGACGCGGGGGGAGGGAATAGGCGTGTACGAAGCCATATGAAGAGGTTTTGGGAAGGTTCCAGGATCATAGTGGTGAACAGCTGTGTGAAGAATGCTGTGGAGAAAAAAAAATAAAGATAAAAATATCTATTTTTCAAAAGTTCATGCATAAAGGTGCAAAGGCGGACTTAGGCCTTAGGCATTCTTTACAGACAAACATGCGTCGTTTGCATAAAGATTAAAAATAACACTTATAATCAGTTTAGTTTTTGAGTGGACTGTCTGACCTGTGCACACGGTGCAAGTATTATGTCATGATTCTAGAACAAAACTAAAGTAATGATATTCGGGTAGGCCGCGTAAAGTTCTCAAACAGCTGGACAGTAAATATGTACGCCCTTCATAGTCCTCACATTTTCACAATACGTTATATGAGGACCATTTAGTGTCGGTAATAGTTTTGAGGAAAAGAGCACCAGACACAAATTGGAGAGGATCCAGTCAGTGTTTAAGCGGGAGAGAGAGCGAATAGATCTTAAGCCGCCATTATAGCAGATATAATAGTGTAACAATGGCACATCGAGTTGACGTTACGGGGAAAAGGATCCGCAACACTAGATGGGATAGTGAACGCCGAGCACGTTCCCTATAAAATCAGCTGCCAGTAACTTTTTTTTCTATAGTATAAAGATTTTTATGTATGTTTGTAATGAATAAACTCAAAAACTACTGTGCCGATTTCAAAAATTCTTTCACCAATGGAAAGCTACATTATTCGGGAGTTACATAGGCTATATTTTATCCACGTATTCCGACGGGAACGGTAACTACGCGGGTGAAACTGCGGTGTGCTGCTAGTTTATTTATAAACAGAGATTGTAGTACAATAGCTTAACAAAATAATGTAAGCGTCAGGACTCCTGGACCAAGAGAGATATTTGATGTTTAGAAAATACCAAAATTTACTACTTTTTTGGTACTATTTGGTACGTATCTTCAAATATTTAGTACCTCAACTGATAGCGAAAAAACACGTTAAGAAAGTGGTCAGCCATTCTGACATCATGCAGGATGTCTGGACCATTTTTTTTTGTCATAGTTCGAGACAACACTCCTAATTTATCTCTTTGTAAATATTTACTACCTTTTTAGTACCTCAACATATATTTTTGTCATATTTTTTTGGCATTCCAGAAAAATGCTACGCATGAAAGATTGGACCAATAGAAATATATGATGTTTAGAAAATACCAAAATTTACTACCTTTTTGCTACTATTTTATACCTAACTTCAAATATTTAGTACCTCGACTGACAGCGAAAAAACACGTAGAGAAAGTGGTCAGACGTTCTGACATCAGGACGTCTGGACCATTTTTTTTTTCATAGTTCGAGACAACATTACCTAATTTATCTCTTTGTAAATATTTACTACCTTTTTAGTATCTCAAAATATATTTTATATTTTAAAAATGCTACGCAAGAAAGAAAGTTTGTTAGTTATGTATATTCTCCCTCACACACACACACAACACACAGACACACAAACAAACATTACAGAATAAGCAATAACATTACTAATTATTAAAAAAAAAAAAAAATTATGTTAAATCCAAAACCTGTCCTGTAAACCTACACTGTGAAGTGAGGCCCCCTCCCTGCTTATACAAGGTTAAATTTAAGTAGTTCTGGACCTCTTAAGGGGTCATTGTACTCATCATTATGAACAACTTTTACTATGGGACCAAATCTGAAATCGCGAAAAAAAATCAAGGTTTACAGGACAGGTTTAGGATTTAACATTTTTTTTTTTAATAATTAATAATGTTATAGCTTATTCAGTAATGTTTGTTTGTGATGGTGTGTTTGTGTGTGTGAGTGAGACAGAAAGTGTGTGTATGTATGCGTGTGTAAATGAGAGGATATGTTTATGCTTGGATGATGTTGATATAGGTGTGAATGAGAGAACTTGTCACCACTTAGATTAGATGGTTTTCTGTTTCGTCATACGTTTTGTTTTACAAGTATGAACGAAGGGTGTTTTTGTAGTTATAATAAGGTTAGCCGTATATTGGACAGGTTTTACTTATTTTATTGTAAAGACACGGACCCAGGAAATGAAAGAATCTTTTAGTAATATTAGTTCCGCGGAAAAAAAGAAGATCCTTTGAGGCTAAGCAAATTGACTCACTAATGAGACTGGATACAGCGGACGGGCTGGCCACTGTAGCGGCTGCTCGGCGCGGCAGTGCTAGGAGAGTAATTGAACGTGCTGGATGTAAGCGATCACTATATTACACTGATACAGCTATAATGCTCACTAATAAGGGAATCATTCTCACTGCTAAGACTACGACTAATAAGGGTACGATAATCACTAATAGGTTTATAATACTAACTGACAAGGCTATGATACCCACAAATGGCTAGGATATAATTACTGATAGGGCTACAATACTCACTGATAAGGTTATGTTACTCACTGCTAAGACTACCAAACAAAGTTATATTGACTACCAATACTATGTGTATAAGGTAGTGATACTCACTGATAAGGCTCGACACAGCAGCCGGCCTGGCTACTGCGGCGGCAGTACGGCGCGGTAGCACCAGGAGAGCAGCAGATGGCGCTAGCTGCAACCCTCGCAGGTTAGCGTCAGCGTCCGTGAGCTCTTGACGAGGGAACGCTGTCCAGAGAGCGAAGTTTGATGTCGACAGCTGAAAATTAATAACAAATAAATAATTCTAAGGTTTGAAACTTTTTAAAACTACCATTTTAGTATATAATATTGGTCAGGTAGGGGCCAGAGTTCTTTCATAGTTGTAGGTAATTAAAAAAAAGTTTTAATACTTAATTGAGTGCAGTTTCATAAACTACTTTTATCAAATATAAAAATAGTAGTTTATGATTCTGCCATTGATCACCGACAAAATTAAGCACTCGACCGAATTTCACTAGTCGCTAGATTTGTTTCCATTCGCCTTGCTTCTTAATTCAAGTGTGATGTTCAGATACACATCCATTCACTGACTGGACAGGTCCACTCAAAACTGTGTAGTTCTTTCCTCAAAAGACCATTTTAGACACTGATCTGCATGATCCTCATATCGTATTGTGAATGTGGGGACCATGCAGATCGCTATGATAGGGGTTCATTTCATGTTAGTCAACAATGTCTGGCAGTTGGATTTTGTTTTTATGCGGCCTACCCAAATGTCCTTACTTTGGTATTGTTCGTCAAATCGTTGAGCTCCTTAAAGTTCTAAGTTTGAGCTACACGATAACTGACAAATGCTTGCACTATCCACTCAACCTACATGGTTCTCATATGATTTGACCAGTACAATTGTATGGACTTCAAGAGACTGTGACCTCTGAGTTTGTTTCGGTGTTTCTTTTCAGGGTAGTCAGCTAGGAAACACCGGCCTCATAAAGTTTAAAAATGACCGAAAAGATTGTCGTGTAAAAGTGTTATAATTACAACGTACTTACAAAATAAATATAATTAATGATTCGCTATCACTTGTGTATATAATAAGCCTTAAGTTACCCGTAGATTGTCGGCAACGTATCGCTGCACCTCTCGCAGCGTGCCGTTGGCGTCGAAGTGCGCCGTGTGCGACGAGCCGTCGGGGAGCTTGAACTGGATGCGTGCGCGGCCACCGCTGTCACCTGATGCTGGAAAAATGGGAACTGCTTAGTGTAATTTTAACAAGGTCACCTAGACAAATAGCAAGAAAATGATAATGGACATTACGTTCATTTGTCACAGAGTTATAGGTAGACAACATGTTTAAAATATTGAAATCTGACATCGATGAATTTTATACTGAGCTCGCGTGGAGTTACCGTCCGTTCACATCCCAAGCACAGCATTGATATGTGTGGATAAACCTTTGGAATGTTACACAACAAAATTAAAGAGCAGGTTTAGCAAAAAAAAGCAGCCAAGTGGGAGTCGGACTCGCCCATGAAGGGTTCCGTAGCAGCAAGTAAAAGGTAAATTGCGATTTACGATTTATGACGTATTAAAAAAAAACCCTACTTACTAGATCTCGTTCAAACCAATTTTCGGTGGAAGTTTATGTTTTTTTTTAATACGTCATAAATCATAAGCCGAACCATGTGGTTATGTACCTACATCATATATTTTTTCAGTTTTATCATTCTGTTATTTTAGAAGTTACAGGGGACACACATTTTACCACTTTGGAAGTGTCTCTCGCGCAAACTATTCAGTTTAGAAAAAAATGGTATTCGAAACCTCAATATCATTTTTGAAGACCTATCCATAGATAACCCACACGTATGGATTTGATGAAAAAAAAAAATAGTTTCAGTTCTAAGTAAGGGAACCCCAAAAATTTACTGTTTTTTTTTATTTTTGTGTGAAAATCTTAAGGCCAGGTTATCCGGAAAAACGTTGTTTTGCATTGTGTAAAATTGTGTTTTATTCGTAAAGAACACGGATTTAAATTTTGAAAAAAATATATTACATATTTCTCACTTCGATCTAGATATTTCGGCCGTGCTATACACGATTACTTGCACTTTACTGCATCCAATTAAATCGCAAAGACAAGTCAAAATCAAGATGTAATTATCATTTCATTTGAGTTATATAAGGTTTTGAGTAATAAAACTTATACCACAATAAAGGTCGTAAAAAATGTGATAAAAATCGGCCGTCATAATGTGAAATATGAAAATACGTATCCCACTAATTCCAAAATCAAGTGATTTTGTCTTTTCATGCGCGCGCCCCGTGTCATTTAGTCCCGAGCGGAACGTGTTGGAGGTCGGACGTGTGCCAATTTTTGCGATCCCGCCACCCCCGCTAAGTTCTGTTACTGGCTAAGCCTAAATTGATTACCGCTCGAGCACTGCCGGCACACCGGTGTGCCGCGAATTTAATGTTTATGTTTATTTACGTAAGATTTATTTTTTATTTTGGAATTTTCACGTGTCGAGTGGTTAAATAATAATACTTGTATACAATTTAGTGTTCAAACAGTTGTAATATAGTTATTTTTTATTTGATGTAGCTATAACTTTGTAAAAAAAAATGGGGGAATAAAAGTTGTCATCAACGGCTCTTCGTTGCAGCGATGACTACTTTTTTTTTTATAAACTTTGGCTGAATAAACAAAAAGGTATATAGGTATATTATACATAATTTACTTTACTAACTAGGTAAGTACCAACACGGAACAGATAAATTTAAACACCGCGAACATGTAAACAGTTTAATTTAAACCTTATTTCAATACGCATAAAGACGTGCGCTTTAGTGGTTTAGTTTTCGCGCGAAATAGATTTACCAACCGCATCAAGTATGTAAAACAATTGAATTTGAACCCTATTTCAGAGTGCATAAAGCCACCTCGCGCGCACATGATACAATGATTTACTGTTTTCAAATGTCAAATAGGTAGTTCACCCCGCTACGTTAGTCTTGATGGTTTCGGAGAGTTTGTACAAGTCTTATAATATTTGTTATTTATTAGAAATGTCCGTTTTCACTTATCTTACTCCTAAACAAATGCCAAAATAATAGCTCGTATTTCCTACATGAGAGTTGAATATCGGTGCAATAATGTTTTGGTGTTCATGTAGAGAAGAAATATAAGTGTAGTTATACGCTAGGTGGGTACCTACTCACAGCCACCACAACACAACAAATAATAATATTTATGGTGTCTGCAACGTTTGTGTAGGTCTCGTCTATGCCAACCAATACGCGCAGCGCACTCGTGAGTCGCGTGCCATAGTGTAAAAGTGTTACAGTATGACCATTTCCTATGAAAATATTATAATAACATACTTTTGGTAACGTTTAGGCTACCGGACCAGCTCATTTATGCGCTGTACACTAGAGTCCATCCTCTTACTAATTACTAACAATGTATCAAGTTATGACAAGACATACAAAAAACTATGTGGTCAGTTTGGATAGTTTTTAATCCAATGCGTAACTTTATCGGTGTTTATTGGCAAGAGGAAAAATGCATAGAAATTATAAATTACATACACTAAACTGTTTTTAATTGACTATTGTATTGTATATTATTAACCGACTTCCAAAAAAGAAGAGGTTCTCGATTCGACTGTTTTTTTGTTGTTGTATGTTTGCTCAGCGATATTTTCGCCAATTGTCAACCGATTTTGATGATTCTATTTTTTTTGGAACTGTATCTTCCCGGACTGATCCCATTTCAATTTGGTGAAGATCTGATGAAGAACTTCGGAGATAGGTAACGGAACTCTTCATTCCCGTAGGAATTCCCGTTCCCGTATAGCCGTAGAGCCTTCCCCATGAATGTAACTATCATAAATTCATAATCATAATACAAAAAAGAATTTCTCGCACCGCTTCGCACGCAGTCACGCACGCTCGACGCGTTCTCGTTTGGTGGCCGCGTCTCGTGCACCGCCCGTTCGATTTAATAACATTGTTGAATTATTTTAATTTTACATTATCTCCTAAACGGTGAGTTCAAATAACATGCTGTAAAAGACAAAGTTTATCTTCATAAAATTATCTTGATGATGAAGTAACTTTCGCTAGTAAGGATTAATATGCCTGCCTAATATTAATGCTGAAAAACCACCTTTAATTTTTAAATAAATTATTTGACATAAAATGCCTTAGTGTGGCTTATTTATAAGAGATAGATATAGGTGTAACGTCGGACTTTTTTTTAGATCGAATGAAAAACAATATCTTTGTAGTACATGGTACTTACGTATAATTAGCTATTACCACAGCGCACTTAGCGCACTTCCACTTTATAATATTATTTAGTAAAGATTTGAATAAAATAGTAAGTATCTCATTATCATTATTATAACACCATAAAAATACATAAAGAAATTAAACACACACCCCCACATAAGTACATACCTACGTAATTATTACAATTCTATCCTATTTATTTAAAACGGTTTGCTATCTATGTTTCTGTGTATGTGCGTCTGTGTGCCTGTGTCTCTGTCTTTGGCACTGTAGCTCCGATATCTTTATTGAACAGGGATATTTTGTAAGTTTTTAAAATTTTACTTGTTAATTACCAACAAATCAAAATCAAAATTTGCGTTACAGGTCAATAGAGCATGCGGAAGGGCGTGACTTGTCTCCAAAATAATACTCATTTATTGGGGTTACCCCCGACGGTATAGTTGGGAACGACACCATTGTTGAAATTAAATGTCCAATAACGGCATTTAGAAAAGGGAAATGCTGCTATTGAAGAAAATAAAATACATATATTTAAATTCGATAGAATAAAACATACCAGAGTTATAAACAAAAAAAGTAATTGGTATTACCAAGTGCAGGGTCAACTTCATGTAACAGAAAGGATGGTCCGGTGAAAACTAGTAGTAGAAAATATTTCAAGAGATGACGAATTTTGGCGGGTGCACATGGAGAAAAAAATTATAGATTTTTATTTGAAATGTATATTACCAGAGATTTTGGATCCGCGCCAAAATCGCGGTATGCCAATACGAGACATAATATTGAAAGAAAACAAAGAAAATGTTAATGATAAGCCTGTGCAGCCAGGTCCAAGCAAATCCAAAGACCATATTCCGTGTCAATCTACTCAGCTAGGTCCATGCAAACCGAGACAGCTACAGTTCAACGAATTTTAGCCAGTTGCATTGGTAACTTTTATTATGTTAACTATTTGATTAAAAAATATAAAAACGTTTTTGTTTTTTTTTTAATAGCATTTAGGCAAATTCCAAACCATTTATACTTTTAAGCTTTCTTGAATTATAATATTCAAGAATTGTAACATAATTTTCCTAAAGTAAGTGTGCCTACCTACTACTTGATTTTTACGAATGTATCGCACCAAAGCCAAATAGCACGCGACGCGTAGTTTTGTATCGTACTCGTATTCATAATTTTCGTGTCAGTCAATTTTAAATCCACCATATACTCTAAAATCAATAAGTATTCTTACTGATTTTTAATGATTAGTAATTGGATTCAAGTTTGTACAATACGTACTTAATCCATCTATAAACTTAAAAAATACTTAATAGAAAAATAAAACAAAATAAACTTATACTAATCAATTCAAGTTGATCTACTGCATTACTTTATCCTGAGACGGAACTTAGTACCTACCCGAGTCCGTGAACTCATGAGCGAGCGGTGCGCTTGGTGCGCGCGTCTCCCGCGCATCGTAACTTATTACGTATTGCTACTCCTTGCGGGGCCTGGGGTAAGCGTTAGATGCCTACGCGCTCAAGTCAGGCTCGCCTTAATGCGGTTCATATAATACATCTACTTACCAAGTTTTAACAGTATAGTTCCTTCAGTTTCGGAAAAAAGTGGCTGTGACATACAGACGGACAGACAGACAGACACGACGAATCTATAAGGGTTCCGTTTTTTGCCATTGGGCTACGGAACACTAAAAACGAAGCAAAAGCCATCATTTTATAACTCGTAGATCTTTGCGCCAGTCGTTAATCAGAAGCCCGAACCCAAACTAAGAATGAATGACAACACGATTTGACAGTTGTTCTTAGTTCAGGTTCAGGACTAATCGTAACTCCGTAGGTGATACGGAGTAGAAAACGCCCAACACTAAGGCCGAAGTACGGACTTTGGGCTTAGAGGGTAGACCCCCTGACACGTCTTGCGAAGTGATATACATATATTTGTTCCAGGATGCACTGACGAGCTAGTTTGTTATACATGATGGGCTACAGGCACATACTGGCTGTGGGCTGCACGGACTGCTGAGGCTGGGTGCTCTGCGGCTGATCTCTGGCGCGTCTCTCTGCTCTGTCCTGCGCTATTTGTTCCAGGATCCGTTGACGAGCTAAGTTGTTCTCCATCTTTTCGCGGCGGCGTTCCTCCTGAGGTAACAAAAGTGAAAATTAAATAAAATCTCCATGAAGAATGAGGATTTTTATAAAGTCAACGAGCGACCCTGTTCGAATTCACACTGGTGCAAATTATATACAAAAAAAGCCTCATGAAACTCTTCTTCAAATGGTGAAAACTGTAGGAAAATCCGTTCAGTGTTTTTTGAGTTTATCACGTACAGCGCGCGGCGGGGGACTTGGTTTTATACAACTTTTAGCAGAATACGCAATACCTCTTAAGAAGGCTCTTAAGAGGTATTGCGTATTCTGTTACAAGTTTTTATGAAAAAAAAAAAAAAAATACGCTAGATATCCAGGTCTAAATAGTTATGAGAGAACATTTTTGAAAAAGATTTCAGAGGGAGAGAGAGAGCGATTTTAAGTTTTCTATAGAAAGTGAAAAATCACTACTTACATCCTTCCCCCTGAACTCTTTTTCGAAAATTTTCTCTGATAACTATTTAGACCTAGATATCTAGCGTATGCCGTAATGCCGGTCCTGCTCCACAGCCTCAGCCGCTTGGTTCCACTAGTTAGGATTTTATATACCTATGGAGGAGATGCTCACCCTTTTTTATTTTACTTTTTACGTTTAATAATAATAATATTCCACATTTCTATAATGTTTGGAATACACTTTTATTTTTCTGTTCTTACCAATTGATATTTATAGTTTTATATAAAGTAGAAGCATTTTTTATTTTGGAATCCTGTAAATGTGAGGACCATGGAGCCTTTTATGTTAATAGATGGTTTCCTTGTTTGACATGAATGAGCAGGGGCAGTTGAGGGTTTGTCATGCTCACTCGAATGTCTCGCTGATGGTGGCGCGTGTATTGGATCATTCGGTTCCCTTCAAAATGGTTGAGCTGAATGGTGCTGATGCACGCGTCATGTTCGTGAACGGGCGCCATCAGTGGAGACTGGTCATCTCTTAGCTGTCGCTGGCTTATTTCAATAGTTTATTTGATACTTAGAATTCTTTTTTTCTCTTTCTTTACATTGTTCTCACATATAGAAGCAACAAAGATAATGTAACCAGGATTATTGTAAATCATAAAATGGTTTAAAAGTGTCCGTGGAGTTTCTTGCGCGTTCTTCTCCATAGAGATCTACGCTTTGGAACGTGCAAATAGCTTCATGTTTTTGACTGACTGACTCTGGACAATTCAAAAGTACCTGTAAACGGTTTATTTGAAATAAATGCTTTGACTTTGACTTTGTATGCATACCAAGTTATATTAAAATCGGTTCATTAATTTCGAAAAATAAGGATTTGAAAGTTTGTATGAAAAGCCGTACCAAGTAAACGCTCTTAAGGGGTCATTGTACTCATAATTATGAACAACTTTTACGATGGGACCAATACCAAAATCGCGAAAAAAATATCGACGGCTCCATACATTTTTGTGCGCGTAACTCGACAAAATATACTGAACAGCTGATATTTTTTTTCTCGATTACGGTATTGGTCCCATAGTAAAAGTTGTTCATAATGATGAGTACAATGACCCCTTAAGAGGTATTGCGTTTATTCTGTTACACGTTGTATAACGTAGTGATTCGTATGCAATGTCACCATAGCCTGGTCAGATATTTAACGTTGAAGTATTACAAGCGAAAATGTGTCTTGCCTGTATCTGTTTAAGTTCCTGGTCCGCCTGCCACCTCTTAAGCTCCGCGACTCCCTTCCCAGCTTGCCGACGCTCGATCTCTTTCTCTTTCTCCAACTAGAAGAGGAAAAGAGAAAGGACACTGTTAGAACTGTAGATTTTTTCGGTGTATTCTGGCCAGTTTTATTATTTCTTCTAAGAATGAGGACCGTATTATGAAGCACTAGCACCCACGATATCGCCCGCGTGTAGTGTGTTATTATCCAAGGGAACTTATTATTTTATTGAGATAAAGATATCCTATGTTTTAATCCAGCTCATAGTCTATAGGTGTGCAAAGTTTCGCTAAAATCCATTCAGCAGTTTAGACGTGTAAACAAAACTGACAGACACACCTTTGCATTAATTATAATAATATATTAGTATGGACTCATGTTATTTTTTTTTTTTATAGTGCAAGAGAGACGGAGTTATACATGAGCAGAAATCGGAATAGGTAGACTATGTTTACCTGAAGTTCGAAGAAGTAAGTAACATAGAGTTGATAATACCTCCTCTAAAATCTCGGAATCATAAACATGACAATTAAAACTTGAGTATAGTTACAAAAAAAGTATTTGAAGAATCATATTCCAATTCTATAGGTATGAAAACAAAGTTCTTTATTCTAACACTTTGAGAACGGAACTCTAAAAACATAATAAGATTCTTCAAAATAATTATTTAGTTCAAATTTCTTAAATCCCAGGATTCAATGGTCATGTTTATGATTCTGGGATTTTAGAGGAGGTATTTTCAACTCTATGTTACTTACTTCCTCGAACTTTAGGTAAATATAGTCTACCAGCACCATCTCTATTTAGCTTCGGAATCATTATAACATTCATTCATAATAATACGGCCATGATCTACAAAAATCTGTATGTATAAAGAATCCTCATTGGCCACCTCAGACACAAATCTGTATGGCTTTCACATAATGTTACCAAGATAAGTTTGTTTCAGTATTTCCTCCATCTGAACTTAGATTAGTAACAACAAACTAACTTGACTTTAAAAATTGACATGCTAGTGCATTTGAATTATTACAATTTTACAAAATTACAACATGCTTTCATTCTGAAATTACACTACTTCTAATAACGGTAAAGTTCATAATCATAACCGTCAAAAAAGAACTAAGTAATGAAAATTGCACACCAGAACTTGAATAGATAAATTAATTAGTAAATAATAATAGTTAGCTAACTTACAAGAACATAAATATAAAACATGCAACAGGCATTAATAGACAGGAATAATTATTTATTGATGGGCTCAATGGCCACAATATCACCTGATGGAGCACGCTTGCCTAGACTATTCACTCTTGACTTAAAGACCCCCAGGTTGTAGCTATCAGGAAACAGACTCCGGCAGGGAATTCCACTCCTTAGCTGTATGCACAATGGCAGTCCAGAATTCCCGATATAAGAATATCTCTCCAACTACCCTCCACCTTAAAACTGTACCGATAAGACACCCTACCTCTTTCTCTTTTTCTGCTTTTTCCCTTCTTCTAGCCTCGATCAACTCCTTCGCTCGCTCCATCTTTTCTTCAACACTGCCTACACTATCCTGTAATATTATTGTGCGGCTAATTAAGGAAAATAGGTAGGTACTATCAATTTCTCTAAGTCATTGATGTATCAAAAAACTCTAAAAACACAAGAAAACATGCACTGAAAATCTACACTCGTTCTTGATCATGGCTTTTTCCCAATTATGTTTGTTTTTTAACACATCAACTAACAGCCGGGCATTTAATTAATATAGTAATCTTAAAAAAGCTCAAATAAAAATATCATATGATTTCTAAAATGAACGTGCAAACTACATTTTGACGACACGAATTACCAATGAGTTCCGTGGATCGTTGGTAGATCCTGGCTGCGTCACCTCGTACTAAATAGATGAACTGACATCGAAACAGAGAACTGTCAAAAACTTATTAGCTTAGCTATATTTTTGCTAAACATGCTTAACTGGCGCGGGACCGACATGCCAAACGTCAACATCCTATAATATATCTTGTTATAGTAATAACAGAGTTTTAAAACGCGTGAATCGGGTGGCACACCGATGTGCCAGCGGCGCTTGATCGGGCTAAGCTAAGAAATAATAATGATAGCTTAGGAAATCAAATTCTTCTTCCAAATTCTGCGTTTAGAAAATTACCTTTACATCACCGGCATTCTTGACAACTTGAACATTTAAATATCGGGTGTTTTTTAGGGTTCCGTACCCAAAGGGTTATAAAAACGGGACCCTATTACTAAGACTCCGCTGTCCGTCTATCTGTCACCAGGGTGTAGGTATCTCATGAACCGTGATAGCTAGACAGTTGAAATTTTCACAGATGATGCATTTCTGTTGCCGCTAGAACAAAAAATACTAAAAACAGAATAAAATAAATATTTAAGTGGGCCCATGCAACAAACGTGTTTTTTTTTGCCGTTTTTTTTTCATAGAAAATGGTACAGAACTCTTCGTACGCAAGTTGGACTCGCACTTGGCCGGTTTTAAAGATAATTCTTTTCTGTAGGACATGGGGTAATTTTGTAGACCCTGCCACTTGTTCTTCATTTATTTTCACATCGTAAATCGTTTTTATTTTATTATTTCCAATTAAGAAATCAAAAGTTAAACCTTATTGACTGACTATCCAACCTACTAGAGTTAGAGAGATCAAATGAGATTAGATAAAGTAGTGTATGTGTCGCAGCCAACTAGCTGAATCCGCCGTTTCATTAAAAGTCTAGCCTTTTCATTCAACTGTGCCGTTTATAATAATCAGCGATATAAGTGTCACGGTCCAGTCATCAAACGATATTGAAGACAAGATGTCACTTAGGTCGCTGAAAAATCGGCACATTTAAATAAAAAGGCTAGGGAACCAATTAAACGGCTGATTAAGCTAATTGGCTGCGACATATGCAACCAGATCATTAGGTATAAAATCCCCACATAAATATTTATTTTATTCTGTTTTTAGTATTTGTTTTTATAGCGGCAACAGAAATACATCATCTTTGAAAATTTCAACTGTCTACTTATCACGGTTCATGAGATACAGCCTGGTGACAGACGGACAGACATGACCGGACGGACAGCGGAGTCTTAGTAATAGGGTCCCGTTTTACCATTTGGGTAAGGAACCCTAAAAAACAAGATAAATATGAGTAAAGCTTATTTCTGTATTACATTCCCATCTTAAAAGTGCGCGCAGCGTTGCGTAGCAGAGCGATTTAATGCCACGAAGCGAAGCCGAAAACCACAAAACATTATTCCCATCATCACTGCAATTACATCGGCATAAAAATAAACCTTCCAAAACCAACCTGAGCATTTTCCACAGTAACCTCGGGCACACTCGTCGTGGGGCCCAGGCTGGGCGTGGGGGCCTGGCTGGGGCCCGGCTCGTCGGGCTTGGGGGGCCGGCGCACGCACACGTCGCCGTCACAGATCATGTCCTCCGGTGTTAGGTTCTTGGTCTCCGTTGTGTCTGCGGAGCTGGTCTTGGGTATCTTTGCTGGCGGGGAACCGGTTGCTGTGGAATGGGGGTGTCGGTTTTATGTTGTTGTTTTTTTAGGTAATGTTGAGCATAAATGTGGGCCTTTTGACCTGACATTGGACCAACAACTAAGTGTCAATTTTTTTTCACCGAATACAGGGCTTTCGGTCATAGTACGTCATGTGTCATCATCATCATCATCATATTAGCCGAAAGACGTCCACTGCTGGACGTAGGCCTCATCATGCGTGTACACAACCGCTGCGGCTCCGACATGTGAAAATTCCCAAATAAAAAATAAATCTTATGTAATTGGTAAATAAATATTAAATTCGCGATTAATTCGGCGTACACCGGTGTGTTGCCGGTGGTTGAGCGGTTTCGGAGACAGGGCGAATTTTACGAAGCAAGATAAATAA
This sequence comes from Melanchra persicariae, assembly GCA_947386135.1. NCBI lineage: Eukaryota > Metazoa > Arthropoda > Insecta > Lepidoptera > Noctuidae > Melanchra > Melanchra persicariae. Next base: position 12,029,334 of record OX376670.1, on the reverse strand, counting down.
TATAGATAAATAGAAATGTTTTTTTTTTGTTTTACCTAGTTTCGAACAAAAAAAAACAAAAGTAAAGTAATCATACTCGCTCTTTTCGATAATTAACGTTTTTTTTTTTTTTAATATCTTTGGAATAAACTCATTTTCATTAGCTCACTAACCTGACTCAGTCTCTGCCTTCGTTTCCTCCTTAGCCGCCTGCTGCGACATAGCAGCCGCCTCAGTTTGTACAAAGCTGACAGTCTGCTGGATATTCTGCTGGAAGCCAGTCAGCGAGCTGGTGGGAGGCTGGCTTATGAGGGGGTGGGTAATAAGGGGCTGGGTAGTGGGGGGCTGGGTAGTAGGGAGGTGGGTAGTGGAGAGCTGGGTAGTGGAGAGCTGGGTAGTGGGAGGCTGGGAAGTGAGGGACTGGGTAGTAGGAGGCTGGGTAGTAGGGAGCTGGGTAGTAGGGAGCTGGGTAGTAGGGAGCTGGGTAGTAGGGAGCTGGGTAGTAGGGGGCTGGGTAGTGGGGGGCTCGGAAGTAGGGGGCTGGGTAGTGGGGGGCTCGGAAGTAGGGGGCTGGGAAGTTGGGAGCTGGGAAGTGGGTGGCTGGGAAGTGGGTAGCTGGGAAGTGGGGGGCTGTGTAGTAGGAGACTGCGCGATGGTGGTTGAAGACGTGGATGGCTGCCCGGCGAGGGATGATGACACGGATGGCTGCTTGTCTTTGGCTGGATGGGAAATACAATGTAATATTAGATTAAACGTTGTCAATTAAATTTTATGAATATGTATATTCATAAAAGACGAAAGTCTATGACCAGTGTGTGTTTCCAGTGATGACCTATGGACTCGAAACGTGGTCGCTCACCATAGGCCTCATCAGAAGGTTTAAAGTCACCCAAAGGGCAATGGAGAGGGCAATGCTCGGAGTTTCCTTGCGTGATCGAATCAGGAATGACGATATCCGCAAGAGAACCAAGGTTACCGACATACTCCGAAGGATCGCCAAATTGAAGTGGCAGTGGGCAGGGCACATTTCTCGCAGAACAGATGGTCGATGGAGCCGAAGAGTTCTGGAGTGGCGACCGCGTACCGAAAGACGCAGCGTTGGAAGGCCTCCCACAAGGTGGACCGATGACCTGGTGAGGGTCGCGTGTAGCCGATGGATGTGAGACGCACAGGACCGGTTGTTGTGGTGATACTTGGGGGAGGGCCTATGTCCAGCAGTGGACGTCTTTCGGCTGATATGATGATGATGTTTATTCATAAAATTGAATTAATTTTATTACAGTAAAGTCGGGTTACTTTGGCCCTGGTGGGGCATAACTTTGGTGATAATTCGTTAACCAATAGGAAAACATCACACTGTGTTTACTGTTTCTTTTGGTTAAAAGTTTGGGCTAAAGTAACTCGACTTTGCGGTACTAAGGATTGGAAATCATCAAATGACTCCTACCGCTCTGGGCAGAGCAGAAGGTAGTGTCAGACTCTTACTGACTAAAACCCGTCCGTGTTCCTCCTATTGCCATTTGCGTTCCAGGGCCGCCTGACTCTTCCAAACAAATTCCGCAGCCCTGGCAGGTACTGGCCCTAGCGTGCCGTCCTCTTTGCTGACTTCTTTTCCGGCGCGCTTGAAACACAACGTGCCGTCGACTCGGGCCTGTTCTGGCCAGCTACCGATTGCTCACCGTCCGCAGACTTCAATCACTGCGCCATGCTCAGGAGCACCAGGTGCTGAGCGGGGCAGTGGCTGATGTTCGTCTGGAGGAGGCGAAATGGGGTGTTTATCGACAATCCATTTCAGCCCGTAGCAGTAGAGCCCTCTGTGAGGGCTCTACTGCGGCTGCCGCAGTGGCAGCGACGGTGGCCGCGGTGACTGAGCCGGGGGCCCCCGGTGATGCCGACCTCTTTTAGGCCGATGGCCTCTTTTGCCTTCGCGAGCACGTCGCGGTAGGTTACGCCCCTCTTCTCCGCGTCCGGCTGTAGTGTGAGCACTACAGCTGCGGTCTTCGGAGCGCGGTGCCTAGCTGCGACGCTTGTTCTCTTGGCCGCCCCGGCAGCCTTGCCCGCCCTCTTTTTCTCTCCGTCCACTTGCCATCCGGATTCGGCCGCAAGAGATTTTGAAGGCGGATGTTGCACCGCTGGTGCTGGGGCCTTGACCACCTGTGCAGCTGCCCTGCCGTTCTTTTTGCCTGCCATGGCCGGTGCCGCGGGTGCCGCCCCGACCCCTCAGTAGGCTTCACCGGACGACCCCGATTCGGCAGTTACGGCAGCTGCGAAAGGCGCCGCCTTCTGCCACCCCAAGGCCTTCTGGCTCACCGCTAGCGGGGCGCTCCTGATGCCCTCCAGCATGGAGAACCGCGCCTGGAAAGCCGCCATCTCCTGCCGCACCAGGTTCAACCTGGTTCTCCACAGGCTCGGACTGGCTTTGCCCACTCCCCCTTGAGTCGCCTGCTTTTTTCCGGCTCCTCGTAGCCCGGCCAGGTCTGCCAGAGAGAAATTAGAGAAAGTCCAAAGTATTAGGGTTTCCATTAGGAATTTTTCAGTGGAAGCCCGCAGTATAGAAGTCGGTGGTGTTATGGACCTCCATATCACCAAAATACCTATGTGGACTAGGGTGTAAAGACCCGCAAACCTCTATAGAAATGGGTCCTTCAGTCAGACGGGTGTGGTGGGAATGTGTCTCGTGGGCGACTGCCCGATGGTTGTACACCTACGTTCGAATCGCGCGGAGAGTGTTATTAACCGTAGGATTCATTTGACGTCAGGTCTTTTTTTTGTAGTTCTCATGTGGCGGTACAGATGCCGCTCCAGTGTGATACCTCTTATCTCAGGGTGATGTTATGTTATACTCACAATGCTCCTCGAGGATCCTGTCTATCCTGGTAGCCAGGTTGCTGGGCTGTACTCCAGCGCAGACCACGTCCAATGGCGTGCCATTCCGGCCTATGAAGAACAGCGAGGGAACTGGCACGAATTGATCTGGTTGTGGAGTTAGGGTACTATTTTGTATGATATTATGATGTTACCAAGTACCTTATGAAGAGTCAATGCTCTGGCAAGTTAGTCAATACTTGTCGATTTCGATGCGATGACATTATTTCCTAGCTTGTGAAAATGGACCGCCAGACCGTTTTACTTAGATATCCAATCTATACTAATATTATAAAGAGGTAAAATTTGTAAGTTTGTATGTAGGGGGTAATCTCTCGAACTAATGATCCAATTCTAAAAAATTTTTCACTGGTAGAAAGCTACATTATTCCTGAGTGCTATAGGCTATAAATTATTTTTATTTTATGTATATTAACCGAGCTATCACAACTTTTGTCTAGCAAGTCGGAAAGAAATACCTCAATAAAATAGAATTATTTGCATGCATGTATGTGTAGGGTAGGTGTAGGGTAGGTGTAGGGTAGGTAGGTAGGTAGCCAGTTGACGGGAGCGAAGCCTCGGGAGACAGCTAGTCAAAAATAATGCAATAGGGAGTTGACTGGAGGTTACCTACAAATTGTAATAGAATAAACGCAATATCTAAAAAGGGGTCACTACGAACTCATCATTACGAACAACTCCTATGATGGGACCAACACGGAAATCGCATAACTTGACAAAATGTACTGAACAACCGATTTAACTTCGCAATTGCGGGTAGATCCAATAGTAAAAATTGTTTTTAATGATGAGTAAAATTACATCTCCAAGTATTGCGTTTATTTTGTTACACGTGAGAACCTCCTCTTCCACCTTTTTCATCGTTTAAAAAGGATACAAATCTGCGCGAAGTGCAGATAGTTAGCGGAGCCACTCTTGAGCTTGACGGCGAGGAAGTTGCCCTGATCGGACAGGCGCGTCAGCACCACCGCGTCGTCGATGGTCGCCGCCATCTCCGTTGACAGGTCATTGTCGCCTGGGGGCAAGGGCAAATATAAGGTTCTATAAGGGGTTCAAGCATTTTCTGGAAAAAAATAGGTATAGGTACGTGAATGTTCGTATTTGTTAGTATGTATCTTTTTTTAATTATTTATCACAATCTTCCATCCACGGCTTCGCCCACGTGGTAGGTCGAAAAAAGTAGCCGTCAGACAAACAGACGGACGGACAGGGGAGGTTTTGTTATAGGATTCAGTGGGTTACCCTTCGGTAATCGTATTTAGTATTTGAATTCATTAAATTTCAAAATTGTATAAAACAAAGACGCTGACTTCCTCTGTTTGTTACTCCGCTTACTTCTAAACCACGCAACGGATTTTTATTCGAGGTGGGTCTGCTCTTGACTCTAGCCTAGGTCAGAGGTGACAGAAACAAAGTCGACGATGGTGTGAGCTTACCCAGAAGAAGCCTGTTCACTCTAACTTTGAAGAGGTTAGGGTTGAATGCGTTCGGAAACTCAGACAAAGGTAGAGAGTTTGCCGCCGCAACATAGGGAGACCGGGCTTCGGGAGTCGCAGGGCGATTCCCTGCCACCGTAGGCGCGGGCCTGCGGACGGCGAGCGTTGGGTGGCTCACCGTCCGATCATAGCCAGGCCCGGGTCGAAGGCGCGTTGTGTTCCACGCGCGCCACAAAGATATGTCAGCATAGGAGAAGGGGCCCGTTAAGGCTATAGCCTGCTAGGGTTGCGGATTTTGTTGGAAACAGTTACCGCGGCCCTGGAAAGCAAAAGGCACTACGAGGAGCATGGATGGGTTTTAGTCAGTAAGAGTCTGACACTCCCTCTCGTTCTACCCAGAGCGACAGGAGTCATTTAATGATTTCACATCCATGAAAAAAAGGTAGAGTTTGAACGAGTTGAGATTCTCGATGGTTTCGCCCCAGCAGTGCGTGACATACACAAGAAGTTGAGTGCGAATTGGTGGAATAGTAACAAGGTAGGGATGGTAACTTGGAGTGCGTCTAAGTGTCCGATGGTATAGGGGGCCGGTGGGATGAGGTCGTGGAGATCTTGGGCACAAACACCATCAACAATCTGTAGAAACTGACAAGCAGGCAACCTTACGGCGCCGCCAATGAGCTGCTTAGCTCTGCGTTTCACCGAGTCAAGCGCGGCAAGTTGGTATTTAGCTAAGCCATCCCAAAGGGCCACCTTTGGGATGGCTTTTTTTACAAGCTGCAATACTTCATGCAGGATGGACTTGTGCTTTGTAAAGGGTTAAAAGCTGTCCAGGCGTGAAGTATCGCTTCACTATATTTAGGATGCCCAGCTTTTTGGCTGCAGTTTGGGCTTTGTACACAATATTGGCGCCGAAGTTGAGACTGGATGTCAACTCTGTGCCTAGGAGCTCGAGCCGATTAGTTACAGGAACAGATGGGATATGCGCGTACGAAGTCGCGGGCTAAAACTAGTCTTGCAATAAAAAATAAACAAACATTTGCGATAGAATTTTCTAGATTAGTCACATCACAGCATTGGCATAACGTTTTGTTTATATTTAATCTAGATTTAACTTAATATACGCATGACACACAGTTCTCAATGACACACAAAGTTATTTTAAAGACGTGGGTGGCAATGACAACATGCAATACGTAAGTAAGGAGATCACAGTATACAGCTAAGGAGTGCAATTCCCTTCCGGAACTTGTTATTCCTGATAGCCACAACCTGGGTTCTTCAAGTCAAGACTATAGGTTACTCCTAGGCAAGTGCGCCCCATTGTTGACCACGTCTTTGCTTTCCATCAGGCGAGGTTGTGGTCAATCGCAAGAAATAAAAAGAATTTATGGAACTTTAAAAAAAAATACTGTCAAAAAACCCGACAGCTAAAAATTACTAAAAAGTTCCAAACACGTCGCTTTTCAAGCAGTCTGATGCAGTTTGCGGCCTCAAATCTGTGATTGAACTGCATCAGACTGCTTGAAAAGCGACTTGTTTGGAACTTTTTAGTCGTTCTTACCGGTCGGGTTTTTTGACAGTCATTTTTTTTTGCACGCTTGCTTGCAGGCAGAATACAATGACTTAGGATATAAGATCTTTCCTTGTAATTTATTTGTATTTCCTTGCAAATAAACATTTTTTATTTTAAGCTAGGATCTCATACTCAGTATTAGAGCTCGTGACCACTACACCAACGAGGCAGTATTTTTTTTTTGATGTGCCATTTGCAGATGTAGCACGCTACGGCTATAAACTGCTAAACCGGACTATCCTGTGGTGACCTCAAAGCCCCCAGCCAGGGCTAACGAGGCAGTAACACTGGTATGATTAAATACTATCAGCGGACTAAGCCGGCCTAAATAATTAAATGAATAAATAAAATCATTTTATTGCGGACAACTAAAAGATCCATAAATTGTTAGTAACAGGTATTCACTTAAACACTATTGTTAGTAACTTAACTAAAGACGAATTAATGAGAGGACCACCCATCAACTAGAACAAAGAAGTAGGTACTAGGGTATAAGTCTTCTCACAAATTGCCTTACTATGGCAGAGGAAGTATCGGCCGCCACTGCTTTCAGGATGCAATTATGACTGCTCCTTATTCTGCTCAAGAGCGAGGCCGTTTTCTTGCGGATGATAGCATGAAACCCATCAGTGTGAGTTACCGCGAACATTTCAGAGGCACTACGAAAACGAGGCAATCCCAACAGCATCCTAAAAACATTATTGTATTGGACGCGCAGGACATCCAGCGACCTTTTCGAGTAGTTGACCCAAAGATTACCGGTGTAAAAACTCTAACAATAATCTTTAAAAGCGTTATCTTTACTAAAGTATAACCATTCACTGCTACAAGTCTATTTAAGCCAGATAAGTTAACGTGGTGAAACTCTAGTTTGACGTCATTACTTTAATCAAAACACGGTAAACAGTTGTGCAATATCTTATCAAAATCAATTAATCCAGTACCTAGATGTAATTTTCGCAGTCTGACTAAATTAAACTGAACTATTTAAAAAAACGCAAGTCATCTCACCCGTTATGGGAATTGCCTGAATTAATTGAAGGTAGTAAATAGGTATTAAATATTAATCCTTCGAAGATCAAAAATAAACCGCCCATTTACCTGTTGCACTAAACAATTGAACCGTCAATTTGGAAGGACCAACTTATTTAATCGATTTCTATATATGTTTTGGGCAGCCAAACTCAATAATATTAAGGTATAATAACATTAAGTAGGTAGAACATTCCAGGGAGTAGTCTATCAGTTTGGTCCCTCCATCTTGACATCATAATGGAGGGACCAAGCATTTTGTTAAAATATTATGTATGTGATGAGGTAGCTAAAATTATAGCAAAGGTAGGAAATAGTAGATTAAGTAATAGTATTATTTTTTTATATGTGTATGACAGACATTGGAGACTTGGTCCCTCCATTTTGACGGTCACCTACAACCAGGGAGTCTTTAAGTCAAACGTTAATCGCTGGACACAGAAAATACGCAAGACGAGAACGAGGCTTTTTAAGGAGAAAGATAGTGATTATTCACTTTCCATTTTTTTTTTTTTTTTTTTTTTTAATGGGTTTGCTCTTGACTCTAGTCAATGTCAGATATGACAGAGACAAAGTCTACGATGGAGCGAGCTTACCCAGAAGGAGCCTGTTCACTCTAACTTTGAAGAGATTAGGGCTGTAAGCTTTTGGAAACACAGACGCAGGCAGAGAGTTCCACTCCTTTGCTGTGCGCATTATAAAAGACGTTTGGAAACGCTTAGTGCGGAATAGCTACAAGGTAGGGATGGTAAGATGCAGTGCGTCTGGATGTCCGATGGTAGAAGGGGGCCGGTGGGATGAGGTCGTGGAGTTCTTGGGCACACTCACCGAAGTACAATCTGTAGAAGACCGATAAGCAGGCAACCTTACGGCGATGAGCCAAGCTATGTAGCTTGGCATCCACCAGTTTTGCGTCACCGATGAGCCTCTTAGCTCTGCGTTCCACCGAGTCAAGCGCGGCAAGCTGATACTTAGATGAACCATCCGAAAGGTGGCTACAATACTCCATGCAGGATCGGACTTGTGCTTTGTAAAGGGTTAAAAGCTGTCCAGGCCTGAAGTATCGCTTCACCCTATTTAGGATGCCCAGCTTTTTGGCCGCAATTTGGGCTTTGTACTCGATGGTGGCGCCGAAGTTGAGACTGGATGTCAACTCCATGCCTAGGAGCTCGAGCCGATCAGAAACGGGAACAGATGCACCCCGAAAAGTAGGAGTTTGGTCAAAGCGACTCCTTTTTGCGGTAAAAAGACACGCCTGTGTTTTGGTGGCGTTAAAAGTGACCAGATTGTCATCACCCCTGGGAGACAACGCTTAAGGTCAAATTTGTCCGCTCTACCATGGCCTCTCTCAAGGAACGGACTTCATCCCCGCCGGTTGTTGCGCTGGACAAGTATATCTCTGAAACCGTACTGTCATCTGCGTACCCAACAAGACCAGGCTGAAGTAAGTCATTGATGTGTAGCAGGAAAAGAGTTGCAGAGAGAACAGACCCCTGAGGAACTCCGGCATCAATAGCCATGAGGTCAGAGGAGCAGCCGTCAACGACTACTCGGATCGACCGTTCATTTAGGAAGTCTGATATCCAGTTACAAAAACCAGCTGGGATGCCATAAGCAGGAAGCTTGTTGAGTAGACCTGCGTGCCAGACCCTGTCAAAAGCCTTCGAGATATCGAGCGACACAGCAAGTGCTTCGCCGTGTCTCTCGATGGCTTCGCCCCAGCAGTGCGTGACATACACAAGAAGATCACCAGTTGACCGTCCCTGGCGAAAGCCATATTGACGGTCACTGAGGAGATCATTGTCTTCAAGGTAGGTCAGCAGCTTACTGTTCAGAACCCTTTCCATAACCTTGCATAGGATGGAGGTAATGGCGATTGGACGGTAATGTGCAGGGTCAGCACGGTCTCCCTTTTTGGGCACCGGTTGCACATTCGCAAGCTTCCATGATTTCGGCACCGTTCTTTTTTCAAGAGAGAGGCGGTACAGGCGTGCCATAAAAAACTTAAAATCGCTCTCTCTCTCCCTCTAAATTATTTTTCGAAAATGTTCTCTACTAACTATTCAGTCCTGGATATCAAGCGCATGCAAACCAAGTTTCATTAAAATCGGTTCATTCATTTCGAAAAATAAGGACTTGAAAGTTTGTATGTAATGCCGTAGGGCGTTAACGCTCTTAAAGGGGTTTTGGCACTACTCAGGTCTTAAACATCCCCAGGTTATAGCTATTTATCACAGATCCACTTAATAGACCTAATTTAAGACCAAAATAACCCCCAAGTAGAATCAAAAGTTAATAATATACCAGATTACATTTTTAACTGCAACTTTAACCAATAAAAACGTTTTTTGTCACGGCCAGTGGTGCCAATTGCCAATTCTCGTACAATGATGCTGCAACGTGGCATTTTGCCAGACTTGTACACTCAATAACCAAAATATGTACACGCTTCACAAAAGTCAAAATGCATGTTCCTCATTGAGTATAAAAACCGGCCAAGTGCGAGTCGGACTCGCACTTGAAGGGTTCCGTACCATTATCCATTAAAAAACGGGAAAAAAGTCACGTTTGTTGTATGGGAGCCCCACTTAAATATTAATTTTATTCTGTTTTTAGTATTTTTGTTATAGCGGCAACAGAAATACATCATCTGTGAAAATTTCAACTGTCTAGTTATCACGGTTTATGAGATACAGCCTGGTGACAGACAGACAGACGGACAGCGGAGTCTCAGTAATAGGGTCCCGTTTTTACCATTTGGGTACAGAACCCTAAAAATACAGCTATACCCAGAAAATTAATAGCTATTACCTGGGGTTCTTTAAATCTACAATGAATACCTTACTTCTATGCAAGTGTGCTCCATCGTCAACCACATCATTGCTTACCGTCATGTGAGATAGTGGTCAAACACGAGTTTTATTATAAGTAATAATATTTTGTCTGGATGGAAACGTGTGCCCCAGTAACTGGGTAATGGAGGTTAAGGATTCAGCGCCTCCAAGTAAAGTACCGATATACAACGTGTAACAGAATAAACGCAGTACCTCTTGTACTCATCATTATGAACAACTTTTAATAAGAGACCAACACTGGGATTGCGAAAATAAATCGACTGCCCCATACATTTAATTTTTTATGAGTGCATAACTCGAAAAATTCACCACCCATACAATGACCCCTTAAAAGGTATTGCGTTTATTCTGTTACACATTGTACATTCAGCTGCATTCAGTAAGACTGGAAACTGACACCAACTTAGTTTGGAAAAGGCTAGGCAGCATAATCCGTCCCACTGCAGGGCAAAGACCTTTTATCTTGTTTTTTTCCCAGTTTGATCGATGGAGAAAATCATTGTTAAATTTCACAGAGGGTGTAAATATTTTTGACGTTGAGTGTACAGTTGGCAATGTACCGTGTGACATACGGGTTGACTCACTAACAGGTGGTCACTGCTGTTTATTTGTGATGTTGTTAACACTGCTTGTTATGATGGGTTGTTTGTACTAATAAGGTAAATATTTACTTTGCATGTGCAGGAGAATATATTGTGAAATTGAAATAACTGAAAACCTGAAGGGTCATTGTGGTCATCATTGTGAACAAATTGTACTATGCCAAAAATGTTGAACCTAAAAATACGTTCACTTTGAAAGTCAAAGTGAACATATTTTTAGGTTCAACATTTTTGACTTTGATTATTTATTTATTAATTATTAAGCATTAAGTATGGAAGACTTACATCGAAAACAAACAGGAATTGTTATTTGATTTATTATTGGACAATGTACTTTAGTAATTGAAATATTTGATTGCAATCATGTGGTAAGTAGATGCTGTATTCTAGGAGTCCAGCACGTTTTGAATGTCAAAAATCAGAAAGTTGCAGTTACACAATTAAAATAAGCACCAGATAAACATGCAATAAAGTACATTGACCTATCCCTTTGTAGATACCGGAACAATTAATTAAGAACCGTTTTTCATTACTTAAAAAAGAACATAAAGGATCACGATAGAAGTCAATTCAGGACAGCTTTGTCTTTATTTCTGTTTTTGATGGAAAGTACAATAAATGGATGTGGGTCAATGACTGTTATTGCACATTTATAGTGTCTACCATACAATCAGTGTTATAATGTGTGAATCATGTATAACTTAGTCTACAACTTGTTTTTACACGTTGCACTTGTTACAATTAAATATGTAATTACGCGCCGCGCATAAGAACATAGTTAGAAGGAAAATAATGTATGATGCCATAAACGTGCGATTAAATACAACGTAGATAGTGCAGCAGTGTTACGCAGACTCATCATAATCAATACAAGTGTGAGTCGGACTCGCGCATGACGGGTTCCTTACCATTACCTATGAAAAACGGCAATAAAATCATGTTTGTTGTATGGGAGCCCCTCTTAAATTTTAATTTTATTCTGTTTTTTAGTATTTGTTGTTATAGCGGCAACAAAAATACATCATCTGTGAAAATTTCAACTGTCTAACTATCACAGTTCATGAGATACAGCCTGGTGACAGATGGACGTTAAATAAATTAAAAAATATGGTCCGACCACTAGGAGATCACTTCAGTTGACAAAAAATAAAAGGCCCGTATTGACAGCAGGTTACAACAAAGAGATGTATTTCATGTCTCTTTCATACTTACTAGTAAAGTAATGTTGTATCCTGCTGTCAAAACGGGCCTTTTATTTTTGACAACTATTAGTATACTAGTGGATGGGGGTGTAACAGGGTCTGACATTTACAGACACAATTGCTGAGGTTCCCCAGGTCAGGCTGGTCAGAAATTCCTATTGGAAATCTTAGTAGACTTTATTTTCCAATAAGAATTGTTCAATGACAGCACAGTTTTGAGCTGGGATTAGCCAGTATTATAGGGAAATTTACCCAGTCATATTTGATGCACTTATTGGTAAAATTACCGAAAGTAATTTCAAGAATGAACAAGTCTATGCATATACAAAACCATTTGCATACAAAATGAATGAAAACACTAATGATTGTACTACATAGTTATGATTTTCAGTTACAATGCACAAAAGATGATTCAACTTACAAGTGTCGACAAGTATACTTCAAAGATTGTTTCACGACAGCATTCAAACCGTATTTGTATCGATTAAAATTACGAAATTCTTCCTTTCTATGACGTCAAAATGTTTGCCATTATTAACCTCAAACTTGACATAGGATTTGACCCACAAACCAAAACGGCTGAAATACTCCATTTTCCTTATCAATCACGTAACAAAAGTCTTAAAAACAGAATACAAAAGAAAAAAAAAGAATTACCTTCTACGAAGACCACGAAAATTGCATTTTTTTGCTTTGATAAATTTACCGCTTCCGCGATACTGCCGCCGTACCAATGCATGGTGGTGAGACCGATGCGGTCGTTTTCTAGCTCAGTTACAAACTATGAGTGTTAATTATTTCTATTTTAGACAAATTCACAGTGTTTGGTTTTCTACAAAAATATTACAGCGACATGACACAACAAATTTTGACAGCTGACGTGTTTATTTTTGTTCTTTTTTCTTGCTGCTGCTAAAGTGCGTTTAAAAATCACAATTGCACAAGAAACCACAATGAATTGCCAAAGGAGCGAATGAATTTTAGATGTTATTTGAATAATTTACATTTATAATACTTGACAAAAATGTGAAAGTATTACAATAAGCAATTTTTAATGAACTTCATTGCTCCAAGAAAACAAAATGTTTAATGTTCTGAACGTGACCATGAAATTGTGATCATTCGACTCAATTAAAAAACTGTTGGTACAGCAGTTTTTCGTTATAAGAAAAGAACCGTGTAAATAAGCCGGGTTATATTAGTAGCGAGTTGAATGATTTATGAAATTGTCTATGATTCGCTCCATGTGACCTTGGCAAGATCTACTCAATACTAGATGGCGGTGCACGTTTCATTATTTTACGTTACAGAAACTTCTCAATTGCTATTGGATAATAGATGGCGTGCTTGGCCGAAGAAGTAACTATTTTACTAGTAATCCCAATCAAATAGTGCTCAGTTTGATTCTCAGATTAGGCAAAATTAGATTGTTTTTTTTTTGAGTTTTTAAAATAGGTACCTACAGCTAGTGTTTGGTGTGAAGTGGTATTGAGTATAAGATTGAAATGTAACTTGCTTACTTAGATTTATGTCTATGAAAGTTTCGAGCAAGTAAAGTAGGTGTACCAGCCTATGATTTAAAAGAGTGTCCGTGGAGTTTCTTGCATGTTCTTTTCCATAGAGATCTACGCTTTGGAACGTGCAAATAGCTTCATCTTTTTGAATGACCGACCTTGACAATTCAAAAGTGCCTGGTTTATTTGAAATTAATAATTTGAATTTGAATTTGAATACCTATGCCTGTCTTTACCAGCTGACTGCTGATCGCATTTTTGAAGCTTAAAAATTTTGTTTGTTGTTACTTTGTTTTATTCTATTCTTTGCTTTAGATATTATTAGGTAGGTACTTATGCAACTACATATACAGGGTTACTGGTAATTCGACGTATATCCGTCAAGAGCTGATAAGGGGGCCAAAATGCAACAAATTGAACCCCCCATATGTATGGCCGAAATTCAATAGTTTTCGAGATATTTGAATTTTAAGGGTTTTTCGAAATTTACCCAAAATTTGACATTTAATTCCAAATAAAAGAACCCACATACCCATTCAAGGGTACCATTAAAAATGATGTTGTAGCTGGCACTTCAATTAAGCTATGGGCATAATTAAAACTACTTAATTTAACAAAATAATTAAAATAATGACCGAAGTAAGAATAATATCTTACCAATATTTTCATTTTACGCTTCAAAAATGTTGTCTCGTCAAAAAAAATTCTATGACATTAATCGTACAAATAACTAAAACAACTTGCCTATTCTGTAGGCTTTCCAAAAAGGTATAAAAGTCAATTTTAAAATACATAATTCGTGGCATGGCATGTGTTTGAACCGGCGCGGGGAGAGAAATCATCTGTGTTCTTAGTTTATCATCCTCGCTAAAACAACCGATTTTACTGGCGAAATTCTTCCTGATGGGGCGAGGTGTGCGGGTACTCCCCTACACGGCGTTTGCTGCGCTCGCGTCGCCTTCCTTAGTACAGTTCGCGTCAAATAACTATGCCCCTCTGAAGTTAGCCATTTGCAAAGATCGCGTAGGTGCAGTCACGTAGACGGGAGCAAGCGGGACGCAAGCATGCATCGAACGTAAACGAGCGACTGAGACATAAAATCGCGCCGTCATAATCTCCGCCCCGCGCATGCGCAGTTGCAGTTTGTTCATAATTTTGACTACTACGCAGCCACTCGTAGCGAACTTCAGAGGGGCACAGTTATTTGACACGAACTGTAAAAAACGAACAAACTGCAACTGCACATGCGCGGGCGGGGATTATGACGGCGCGATTTTATGTCTCAGTCGCTCGTTTACGTTCGATGCATGCTTGCGTCCCGCTTGCTCCCGTCTACGTGACTGCACCTACGCGATCTTTGCAAATGGCTAACTTCAGAGGGGCATAGTTATTTGACGCGAACTGTACTAAGGAAGGCGATGCGAGCGCAGCAAACGCCGTGTAGGGGAGTACCCGCACACCTCGCCCCATCAGGAAGAATTTCGCCAGTAAAATCGGTTGTTTTAGCGAGGATGATAAACTAAGAACACAGATGATTTCTCTCCCCGCGCCGGTTCAAACACATGCCATGCCACGAATTATGTATTTTAAAATTGACTTTTATACCTTTTTGGAAAGCCTACAGAATAGGCAAGTTGTTTTAGTTATTTGTACGATTAATGTCAAAGATTTTTTTTTGACGAGACAACATTTTTAAAGCGTAAAATGAAAATATTGGTAAGATATAATTCTTACTTCGCTCATTATTTTAATTATTTTGTTAAATTAAGTAGTTTTAATGATGCCCATAGCTTAATTGAAGTGCCAGCTACAACATCATTTTTAATGGTACCCTTGAATGGGTATGTGGGTTTTTTTATTTGGAATTAAATGTCAAATTTTGGGTAAATTTCGAAAAACCCTTAAAATTCAAATATCTCGAAAACTATTGAATTTCGGCCATACATATGGGGGGTTCAATTTGTTGCATTTTGGCCCCCTTATTAGCCCCTGACGGATATACGTCGAATTACCAGTAACCCTGTATAAAGCAAGTAGGTAAAGTGATGTAAGTAAAGAAATAAAGAAAAAGGTTTGTTTGTGCCAAGCATGACGCATACCAAATATAAACATAATTACAAAAGTTATGCAAGTTGGGAAGATATGCGTCACATTCGCGCCAAACGGCCATCGCTCAGCATAATGCTGGGACTCGTGTGCGAGACGGAGCCACAGCGCAAATTTTCAGCGACAGTCGGCGGAGCAGTATAAAAAGTTAAAAACGCAAATAAATAACCAAAAAATAAATATGTCAGCGTATTATTCGTTTTCAACAGCCAATCACATCACTTGAGAGAAGCTTGTGGCTAAAGAATAACAAGCCACGGGTCGATCTTCAAGCTTAAGCAACGCGTGCCAGGGTTATTCTGTGAATGGGTGACCATCTCAACATACCGAGATTTCTCCGTGCCTCGGAAAGCACGTTAAGCCGTTGGTCCCGGCTGTCATTTGTAGATCTTTGGCAGTCGTTACGGATTGTCAGAAGCCAGAAAATCTGAGAACAGTCTTGTCAAAAAGTAGGTACCGTGTGGGTTGTGGGGGTCTGATAGGCAGCCGCTCTACGATACCTCCGATTTACGGAAAAAAAAAATATTATCAACCCGGGTTGATAATATTTTTTTTTTCCGTAAATCGGAGGTAAGTACCTACCTAAGGCTTCTATTTTCCAAATTAAGATTTTATAGGTTTTCTTACTTTATGTATGCGTATGTACATTAACTAAGTAGTCTAGCATGGCGTTATTAACTCCTTACTAGAACGTGCCCTATGCGCGGCGATGGCGAGAATATACGCCCCGCCGCCGTGGGCTCGTGCTTGACGGCGAGAAAGCAAACTACTTTTCTGCGAGACGTTTTGTATTGTTGTCCACTTATTTTAGTTTATATTTTTACCTCCTGATAACGTGTCCAACTCATTTTGATAGCCCATAAATTCACCCCTGAGAAACTTTCTTACAATAGGTAGTGTTATGATGTCGCAAAATCTCCGTTTGACTCTTTCGGTTGTAAATCACTACTATAATAATATTATAAATGCGAAAGTAACTCTGCCTGTCTGTCTGTCTGACAGCTGAACGGATCGTCATGACATTTGGCAGATATAGGTATAGCCTGGGGATATGGAGGACATCCACGCGGGCGGAGCCGCGGGCAATAGCTAGTTATATGTATGGTTGAAACACTTGTCTTGATTGACTCCAAAGTTGATGAATCTCGTCTACCCATCTAGGTATGTGTTGCAATAAAAACCTAAAAGACAAACACAAGCCTTTTCTGAGTTTCTTATCGTTAACTTCTCATAACTAAAGACGCTAACTCATACTTCAACTTCATCAGCTGCGGCCTTTCACGTTGAGAGGCCCCGGGCGGCAGAACATTGCGAGGCCCCGGGAGGCAGATCTTTGCGAGGTCCCGGACAGCAGACTTTCGCAAAGCTCTTGGTCTTTTTGATATATATAAGATTCGAAAGTAGGTAGTTCTGGTAAAGTTTGCGGCTTTTCCATAAACTAAAATTTAAAAAAAAAGCTACGAAATTTTCAAAACAAAATTGCAATGCTGTAAACCGGTCTTGTGTCATTAAATTCCTCGAATTCGATGGTAGCTGGTACTTATTAGTATCAATATTATTATTTTTTTAGTCTAGGTATAGGTACTGATATTATAAATAGGTAAAGTTTGTGAGGTCGTAGGGGGTTTTCTCTGGATCTACTGAATCGATTTTGAAAATTCTTTTTGTATATGAAAGCCATATTTATGAGGAAGTCTATAGGCTATATGGGAACTGGAAATTCCAACGGTAACGGGAAACAACGAAATATACGCGTACGAAGTCGCGGGTAAAAGCTAGTTTACTATAAAATAACTTCAATATTGCTAAAAATAATAAAACATTTCAAATGCAGAGCGAAGCCTCGGTCGGTTGCCCACAACTGACGACGTTACAATTTCAAATTTGATTTAAATTACAAAAACAAATCACCGTAACAAACAACTCAAACGCCACATCCTCCTCCCGGAATCCAACATGACATTCACAGAGACAGCCCGACACATCTCCGTCAAAAATAATAATAATAATAATAATATAAATAATAATCAAATAAAAGAATTCAAATTAACATACCTACCTCGTATCACGAGCCACGCGAGGCGATCGATCGAGTGTCTTTAAAGTCTTAGTTTGTTTCATTAGCAATCTAATTCTGTGTCCGTTTACAATTAACGGAGCTATCAATGCTTAACGAGCAATCTTGAGGAGTTCAGGGCTGTGTTTTGAAGAAATTAGGTCTGATCTATCTGCCTAGCTTTTTCCGTATTACCTATACTGGAGTCCGCTTTCAGTGTAACAGCTTGGTTTTCATGGAAAGTGTTCAAAATGTGAACAGTGGGCGGTGTAAGCAATCTCTTAACCTCTGGATGAACGAAAAGAGATGCGTCAATCCCGTTTGCGAATATTAGAAAGCAATTAAAATAATTAGAAGCGTCTCTTTTCACTGTCTCTTGTTTGTCCCTGTGTGTCATGAGAACGTTTTGCTGAGGTCAAAAAATTTGCGTTACGCAAACCTCTGTATGGACAAACGGACACTTAGTAGGATCACTCGTCTGTTAGTCTGTCCGTCAATGACAGCCCATTTTCTCCGAATCTTTTGGACCGATTCAGTTGAAATTTGTTACACATATATAAGCCTCTATGACCCAAACACGGTCGCGTAACGAAAATATAAAAAGGGGTTAGTAGGTACATTTTTCTATGGGACCTGGTTTTTTGACATTTTGATATTTTTTTCAAAAACACGGCGCGCGATGTAACAGGTATTGTAAAGGTTAGAGGACACTTAAACAAAGAAAAAGAAAATGGTTGTCTGTAAAGTCGATTTACGGACGATAGTAACGTGACAACGTCATAACAAAACATTGATGAAATGATTGCATACAACGTTACAATGAACGTAACGGGACAATGAGTCATCCATTTTCGTGCGTGCAACTGGCGTTCATCGATTTATTAGACGTTGTCACGTCAAAATATTAACAAGATGGTGCCCTAAAAAGTTACGTTGCCGAGATAATTGAATAAATGACATTAATTCAAGATCAAAAGTCATTTCTTCAAACTAGGCTGAAAATCAGCACTTTTTGCCCCCAAAAATGGCCCAGCCCGTCACCATTTTCTAGTGTTTTAGCTGGGAAGAAAAAGTGGCGCAACTAACTCCCCAGCAAAAATGCATTAAAAATGCATTAATCACGTGCTTATATGCAGTAGATTGTATCCAAATAATGGTTCCTGCCTGATAGGTCTGTACCTATCAGATTAGGTACCTAACATCACAGGAAAACCTATAAGAATTCTATGTAATTTTGTAAGTAACATGCTAAAAATATAATTAAGTACCTAGATATAATTCGTTGACTTTGCACTCAAGTCCGACTCGCACTTTGCCAGCTTTTTAAATTGCAATCACAAATAATTTGCATGCTTAGATGTAATTTAATTTATGGCATAAAGAATATTTTAGCTTTTTAACCCATCATTATTAAATTTGTCAGCCCTATTCCCTAGCTGTCAAAGTGATTAATACAACTGGGCGGGAATTTTGACGTTAGTTTTGGCGCGAACAGATCGAGACGCGTTCGTTTCAAATGTGCGTATTTAGTACAATCGATGGCTAATTTATTTTTAGTGATTTTAAATCGTGTGTCACCGTTTAGGACTTCATTTTGTAGATTCTATAATGAAGCTGACAAAATTGGAAACTGAACTTATTTAGGTATCTAAAATTATAAACTCAAATTATGTAAGTATTAATATCATGAAGATGTAAAATTGTATATCTACATATTTGTAAACGTAGCTAATCTCTGGTAGGTACTAATTTTAACTTTACTATTTTAAGATTACGAAAATAAATTTTAATTTGGTAGTATATTCTTGCGTTATAAGTACCTATGTATGTATAGTTAGTGAGATATATGTCGCAGCCAATTAGCTTAATCAGCCGTTTAATTGGTTGCCTAGCCTTTTCATTTAAATGTGCCGATTTTTTAGCGACTTAAGTGACATCGTTTGTTCAATATCGTTTAATGACTTGCCCATGACACTTATGTCGCCAATTAAACGGCACAGTGCAATGAAAAGGCTAGACTTTTAATGAAACGGCAGATTCAGCTAGATGGCTGCAACATCATATAAATTGAAGTAAAAAACTGCTGGTTTTTCACACGGCTTCGCTCGCGTAGAAATAGATTTTCGGAAAAGCCTTAATAGTCCTTTATTTAGTCTTTACGGTCCCAATATCTCTGTACCAAAATTCATCAAAATCAGTTCAGTGATTTTGTTCAATGATTTTGGCGTGAAAGCGTAATAAAGAAACTTTCGCATTTACGAGAGGGGATAATAATATAATTTCCCATCAAGGCTTATTTTTTAAGCGACTTCCAAATAAGGAGGAGGTTCTCAATTCGATTGTATTTTTTTTTGTGTTTGTTACCTAATATCTCCGTCATTTATGAACCGATTTGAAAAATTCTTATTTTATGTGAAAGGATATACTTCTCGATTGGTCCCATTTAAATTTTATCAAAATCGGTTAAGCAATTTGGTTTTTAAATCCAAATGGCTGGAAAAAATATTTGGAAAAATCATCCATGTATATACGAAATTGCGTATTTTTGCTTTACTATGACTTTCCAGGTGTGTTGATAGGTGTGGAGTACCACAAAAAAGTGAAAAATAAAAAACTTTATCACAAAAAAAAACCGGCTTAAAAAAAAACACTACAAAGTAAGTACAAAATAACTTTAATTTCGGAAGTCGGTGTCAATTAATAAGTTTTTTTTTAATATTTTTTTTTTACGTTTCAGACATAATCGGGCAAAGGGAATTAATTTCCCACCGAAAAAAGGAGGTTTCCCTCAGTTAGGTACCTACCTACTGTTTTTTTGGATGTTTTCGGATGTGACGGATCTATGACTTGGATTAGTCATCCCGGTAATAGATACGTCCCTGTCGCATTCCAACATTTTGACATTCAAGCGAACGAAGCTGCTAGCAACAGTTTTTGGGGTTCTGTACGTCCGAATGAAAAATCAGAACCCTTACAGGATTACTTCGTTGTCCGTTTGTCAGTCTGTCAAAACCCTTTTTCTCATGACGCGTGGCGGTATCAAGTTTTGACATCATTGTGATAATTTGTGTTTTGACATCATTGTGATAATTTTTACTTGCGTAACCAGTCTGATATTTTGAGATTTTTTGTTGTAACCTAAACATGAAATTATTCTAACTTTTAACATTAATAATTTTTATGATTTGACATTCATTTATATTTTTTATAACTTGATTTTAATTTTAGAATTATCCATGTGCATGCCCATGCGACGGTAGAATATTTAAGGCAGTAAGAATATGTAAAAAAGAACATTTGTGTACCCATGTTTGCAAATAAATGATTGATTGATTGAAGTTAAAAACAAAAAAAAACTAGCTTAAAACTCTTCGAGGCCACTTATAGATAACGAAAAGGGGCTCGTTATTATTTAATTCCCTATCAAAGATTCGGGAGAGAAAACTACGGAACACCTACTATGCGAGTGTGCGTGGCCCGACACCCACTTGGCCGGTTTTTTTAAATAAAATCATTATTAATTTCCCAAGCCACCTTAACAAAGCAACAAATCACTGAGTATACTTAGCAAGTTAAACACAACTAATAAAACGTCGGAACTCAACCAAAACGTCTGTGGCACAGCTGACAGCCATTTTTAGATTCAAAGGCGCGAAAACACACCATTTCACGTCTCATTGACGTTTCGAAACGTAATTCACACTTGCAAGTAAAATGTTGCCACAGTAATAAACTGTCGCAAGCCATGCGTGTTGCCAGCGTCGAAAACAAATTGTTTAATTGCCACGTTTATTATTAGAGTGAGGATTTCTAATTAGGGCTGTTGACAATGTTAGTTGACGGCTGACGGAGTTTTAATTATGACACCGTGGAGTTTTTTTTTGTTGGTGTGGATGTGTCAGTGATTCGTAGTTAAGCTTTTTTATTAGATGTGTTGTAAGTGTGGTATACTGAGATTATGGTAAAGACATGTAGCGTCGACTCCAAATTAGAATTATTGAATAGAATAGAATACTCTCTATTACGTATCTGTCGCAGCCAATTAGCTTAATCAGCCGTTTAATTGGTTGCCTAGCCGTTTGATTTAAATGTGCCGATTTTTCAGCGACCTAAGTGACATATTTTGTTCAATATCTTTTAATGACTTGACCATGGGCTCTAGACAAGTGACATTCTGTCAACGGTAGCGTGGCGCAGGCGATTGTCAATACATCAAAAATGTATGGGATTGACAGATGCTATCGAAATGTCACGTGATCATTTCCCTACATTTTGCAAGCCTTTCAAGATTGCCCAAAGCCCTTAATATCTACAAGATTAGGCAAATATAATACAGATAAACCCCGCCCTATAAAAATTGTGTTTGATTCTCCTGATACACCAAAATATTTACTGAAAAATCGCTCAAAACTGCCTAAGACTATGAAAATATATTCGGACCAAACACTAGCTCAAAGAACTTATTTACAAAATCTCCAAACTGAGCTTAAAGAGCGTGAGCAAAAAGGGGAAAACAATCTAATAATTAAATATATCAAAGGAGTACCTACTATAACCAAAAACAACTGTAACTCAAAAAACTAAATGGAGCCAACATCAGTTGTTCCAATAATGTTAGCCCAGGAAATATTACATACCAAAGAATTTGTAAGTATAAAGACTTGCCCTCAAAGTCATCATTCCTCAAAACCTTCTATGCTAACGTAAGAAGTATCCGCACTCCAGGGAAATTTGAAGAACTACAATGCATCCTAAAAGCAATTCCTTCTACAGTACATGTCGTCATTCTAACTGAGACTTGGATAACATCAGAAAACGATGCAAAATTATACGATTTACCTAACTACAAACATATTTACAATTATAGAAATGACAGTAAGGGAGGGGGCGTATCTATCTACATTCATGAAGGTATTCCTTTCGAAGTAACAGAAGACACCTACAAGGATAGCAACCATTACCTATGGATATATCTTCCCAAATATGCGCTGCATCTTGGAGGTATCTACAAACCAGGACATACGAACATTAAAGAGTTTCTCGAAAGATATACCTTGCAACTAGAAGCTAGAAAGAGATCGATCGTATTTGGTGATTTTAACTTAGACCTACTGAATCCAAACACATGTGTCACTCAATACCTATCAGAACTCGAAGAAAATGGCTACGACATTTTAAATAAAATAGATAAGGACTATTCCACGAGACAAACTCAAACAACAAACACCATCTTAGATCATGTTGCAACAGACCTACAAAAACAATCCTTCCATTTAGTTATTCTGGAGTCTGCTATGTCTGACCATAAACAGATTTATCTGGAAATTTTTAAATACAAGCCAAAAATTAAACAAAAGTTCCAGTATGAGGCAATAGATTATGAAAATTTATACAAAAGTACTAGCAAAACTCCATACACAGGCAAACATGATGATTATAAAGGTCTGGAAGCCTTCGTTACGTCACACATACTACAAAACAAGAAACAAAAATCTAAAATTATGAACTTACCAAAGGACGACTGGATTAACAAAGACGTTATTGAAATGATCGACAGCAGAAATACCTTATGGAAACAGTTAAAAAATGAAAAAACAAATAATATTTTGAAGAGGAAGTTTTTAGCAGAACGAAATAAAGTAACAAAGAAAATAAATAATGATAAAAACAGTTACTACTACAACAAATTCCAAAATTGTAAAAATGATTCGAAGAAGATGTGGAAAATTATTAATTCTCTAGCTATGAATAAGACTAAAAAGAATATTTTACCTCCAAAACTTATAGTAAACTCACAAAGTGTAACAGATGGCGAAGAAATCTGTGACCTACTAAATGTTTACTTCGCCACTATTGGTACAGAGCTGGCTAATGGGATACCATTGGGATACCATTTAAATTCAGGTAACACACTTATGTACAAAGACGGACATAAACACACAGAAACGCTTACTCAATTTAGACCTTGTACAGTCGAGGAAGTTACTAAACTTATCGATAATTTGGATGCTGATACTAGTACAGGCGTAGACGGAATTAGCACAAAAGCGTTAAAATGTATTAAAAATGTTATAATATCACCTTTAGTTAGTTGCATTAATAAATGTCTTGACCATGGTATGTTTCCTGATAGCCTGAAGTTGGCAAAAGTGTCTCCTATCTTCAAGTCAGGTACGAAAACGGACCCGAGTAATTATAGGCCAATATCTGTGCTTCCGGTGGTATCTAAAATCTTTGAGAAAATTATATACAGCCGCTTAATTGAATACCTAAAAGAGAAAAACTTCCTCATAGACCAACAATATGGTTTCAGACAAAAATCAAACACACTATCAGCAACTATTGATCTGGTTACGAATATAAAAACAAATGTAGATAAAAGTAACATAGGTTTAGGCATTTTCATTGATTTGAAAAAGGCGTTTGATACGGTTTCTCATACAAAACTATTACAAAAACTGCTTAACTTAGGTATCACTGGAACGGCTTACAGCTTATTCGAATCCTATTTATCAGACAGATGCCAAATTGTTAAAATTGGTAACTGCAAGAGTACTCCCCAAAATATTACATGTGGAGTTCCACAAGGATCCATACTAGGACCACTATTATTCCTAATTTATATAAACAATATCAATCAGTTGGGGTTAACAGGATATCTAACACTTTACGCAGATGATACTAGTCTATTCTACTTCGGCCAATCCATACACGATGTCATCAGTGAGGCGCAAAACGATTTAAACATAATAAATGAGTGGTTTCTACATAACTTACTTACCATTAATACTTCGAAAACATCTTACATGATATTTGCAGCCAAAAACAAAAAAAATCCACCTCACGCCCCTTTGACGGTTAATAATCTAACTATTAAGCAGTCTAGTACAGAAAAGTACCTCGGTCTAATATTAGATGACAAACTATCCTGGAAACCCCATATTGAGCACGTAAGAGCCAAACTTGTGTCACTTTCTGGAGCTCTTCGCAAAATGGGAAACTGCTTACCACCAAAGATTAAACGCACCATCTACAATTCATTAGTAAAATCTAATCTAGAATACCTGATTGAGATCTGGGGATCAGCATCCAACACTAACCTCAATTATCTACAGAGGACCCAAAACAAAATTATAAAACGGTTATATTGTTACGACTTCTTAACACCTACCAAACAGCTATAGGAAAAAACTAAACTTCTCAATCTCCGGCAACTATACAATTACTATACTTGTATATTAGTAAAAAAGATTCTAGACAACACTATACAAACCAACATCAAACTTACAAAAAAGACATACACACATAACCTGAGAAATAGAAACGAATTAGTTCTGCGTTTTCCTAGAACAGTAAAATACGGAAAAAAGAACTTTTTGTATGAAGGGGTCCAATTATATAATAAACTGCCAAATGAAATCAAGGAGTGCAAAAATATTAATATTTACAAAAGAAAACTAAAAGATTATATTATACAAAAAGTAATTTCTACTTAAATACTTGTATTTCCCTGACAAAAAGCATCGCTATATAAAATACTTACATAAAAAATACATATTGTGTACACTTACACTTCAAAATAACAATGATAGAAATAAGAACTTACTATAATAAACGTTCGAGTACATATAGTCATTTATAAAATCAAACAGGTTTACATAATAATACACCAATTGCAACTGCCATATAATACTTAAACGCAATAACTATAATTTAAATCAATATATACACTACACTTAAACACTATAAAATTAATAATACATTAAACCAAAATACATACCTACGTAACAAAGAAAATAAAATACATACTTAAAAAAAAAATATATATAGATATATATATACAGGGTGTCCCAAAACTCAACGTCAAGCCGAAACGGGGTGACAGGATTGATCATAACCATCACGAGAAAAATCTGAAAAAAAATCTATCCCATGCAGTTTGAAAATTATGGGCATTTTAAGAAAAACCTAGAAATTTGATCAAACTGTACCATTTTTCGGTTATTGTGGTTATTATTTTTTATTTTTGTTCATTTGAACTTTAGAAACGTAATCCTAAATAACATTTCTAGAATCCCAATAAAAAATAATGACACAATTGCCTTAAGTTCCCGAGAATTGAGACTATTTGTTAAACTACGAATTTAAAATTTTCAAGATTCGTCGACTTTGACAGGCCCTCCTATAAAAAAAATGTACTAGAGTGCCTTGGCAAGTAGCATTAAAAGTTGGCGCATTTAATCAGAATTCTAAAATGGTACAATACTTGTTAGTTCCATACAATAGAAAAGAGTAAAAAAATTAAAACCTCAAGTAACCCGATTTTTGCTATCAGATTTTACTCAGTTAAAATGTTTTTAATTCGCACAAGCTCTAGGTAGGTTCTTAATTTTAAGGCAAAATGATGAGAGAGATGGATAATGGGTATGTTTGCCATGAGTGAGCGAGACAGATAGTGACGCCACGCATTGAGACGGAGATGCGTCGTTTA
Source organism: Melanchra persicariae (assembly GCA_947386135.1). Taxonomy (NCBI): domain Eukaryota; kingdom Metazoa; phylum Arthropoda; class Insecta; order Lepidoptera; family Noctuidae; genus Melanchra; species Melanchra persicariae. The sequence goes on along the minus strand of OX376670.1, from coordinate 12,003,599 downwards.
AACGAGTGCGAATGAAACAGATAGATGCTATGGCATCTATCTGTTTCATTCGCACTAGTTTCAGCCAAGCAAATGGCTACGCTACCAGTCCGACACCAACCAGTTAGTACGTTTCGCTCATTCGTCTACTGCGCACGTTCGTATTCGCTTGTGTTGATTTAGTACTGACAACTTTGGCTTCTCTTTTTGGACTTGAATCTTTGTGAATTGGACTTGTTGATAACATACCGGCAACTTTGGCTTCTCTCTGGACTTTTGTGTTGGCATCCTTTTTATCTACCATGCCTACGCGCTACACTTCACAAGAATATGCGAACATGCACCTCATTTATGGGGAATGCAGATGCAACGCAAGTGCTGCCGCTAGACTTTATCGTGAAAGATATCCAAATTTAGAGCGCTACCCGGATCACCGCGTGTTTGTTAATGTGCACCGTTCACTCACAGAGGGCGGCCATTTCCCGAATCAAATACAGGCTGGAGGTAGACCTGTGTTTCCTTTCCAGGAAGAAGTATTGCAAGAGGTCGCACGTGACCGAAGTATTTCCGTACGTGGAATTGAAGAAAGAACGGGAATACCGAAAAGCACTGCTCATCGTATTTTACAAAGAGCCGAAATGCATCCGTTTCACGTACAACGAGTTCAAAGTCTTCTACCTCGAGATTATCAGGAAAGGATTTCTTTTTGTAGAACAATGCTACAGAGGCATAATGAGAATCCCCAATTCATCCAAAAAATTCTCTGGTCAGATGAATCGACATTTAAAAAAGATGGTTACATGAACTTGCACAATTATCACGAGTGGCATGTGGAGAATCCACATTTAATGCGAGAAGATAGATCCCAGTATCGTTTTAAAGTAAACCTGTGGACCGGAATTTTAAACGGTAAAATTATTGGGCCTATTGAACTGCCTGAGAACTTGAATGGAACTAATTACCTACATTTTTTAAGAGAAGATTTACCAACCCTGTTAGAGGACGTACCACTAGCAGATCTTCGCGACATGTGGTTTCAACAAGATGGCTGCCCAGCGCATTTCGCAGTGCAAGTAAGAGATTTCCTTGACCAGGAATATCCGGGAGGGTGGATTGGACGTTCGGGCACTATCTCGTGGCCCGCCCGTTCACCAGATTTAAATCCCCTGGATTTTTTCTATTGGGGAGTTCTCAAAGAAAAAGTTTACTCAAAGCCCATTGAGAACGTAGCCGACCTGCGTGAACGCATTTCTCAAGCAGCTGAGGCGATCAACTCTCGAAGATATGCCCGACTAATAAGTAGATCTTTTTTAAGAAGATGTAGGGCTTGTATTGAGGCTGATGGTAAACAATTTGAACATTTATTTTAATAAAAAACGTTATTTCTCTATCATCTGACTTTTATTCCAACAAACCTAATTATTTTACTAATTTTACTAACTTTTTTTCACTTTGGTAAAAGTGGCGTCACTATCTGTCTCGCTCACTCATGGCGAACATACCCATTATCCATCTCTCTCATCATTTTGTCTTAAAATTAAGAACCTACCTAGAGCTTGTGTGAATTAAAAACATTTTAACTGAGTAAAATGAGATAGCAAAAATCGGGTTACTTGAGGTTTTAATTTTTTTACTCTTTTCTATTGTATGGAACTAACAAGTATTGTACCATTTTAGAATTCTGATTAAATGCGCCAACTTTTAATGCCACTTGCCAAGGCACTCTAGTACATTTTTTTTATAGGAGGGCCTGTCAAAGTCGACGAATCTTGAAAATTTTAAATTCGTAGTTTAACAAATAGTCTCAATTCTCGGAAACTTGAGGCAATTGTGTCATTATTTTTTATTGGGATTCTAGAAATGTTATTTAGGATTACGTTTCCAAAGTTCAAATGAACAAAAATAAAAAAGAATAACCACAATAACCGAAAAATGGTACAGTTTGATCAAATTTCTAGGTTTTTTTTAAAATGCCCATAATTTTTAAACTGCATGGGATAGATTTTTTTTCAGATTTTTCTCGTGATGGTTATGATCAATCCTGTCACCCCGTTTCGGCTTGACGTTGAGTTTTGGGACACCCTGTATATACATAATATATTATGAATAACTATAATTTCAATCACCAAGAGTACGCTTCATTTTAATACTCTAAATTAAGCACTCATAAAACAGAATACAAAACAAACTCATAAGATCAGCGGTCTCCGAAACTATAGTAAGTATACACAAGTAAACGTACGCGTGCACGCACTTTGCTAGCACACAAACACATTCACACAGTAGTTCGCTTCTTAAAAGTTGTTTTTGTTCTTCACAAATTGAATATTAGTACTTATGAGGGTACCTTGGTGTCAAATTGGCCAGCTGTATTAACTTGTTTTATATAACTACCGACACTTAAGCTTTGTTTCCTATTTATCTGTTTGCTTTGTTATTGTAATTTTAATTTTACTTATTCTACAACTGCATGCTTCGTCATGAGACGACGATAAATTTATGTTAAAATTTAAATCTCATGTAAGTGAACTGTGTATCATGTTCTTATGAGAAATAAAGATTCTTTAAACCTACATTTTGGCACTTCGACAGTCGCATTCGCTAATTGAATGGCACATTGTCTAGGGCCTCATTGTCACTTCTGTCGCTGACGCGTTTACAGATGGGTAGTCAAATCATTACTTTTTTACACAAAAGTATGTTAATTAAATAAGATGCTTTGCATTCTTAAAATATTTTTCCCATGAATTGTTGATATATGTGCATGGTACGATTCTGAACTATAAATATAATTTTAGATAGGTACAGTTTCTCAATAAATACATAGTTGCCTGCGACATATCTACACCAAATAAGTTACAGAAAAGATAGAATTAGAAAATATTGGGTGTCACAATGGGCGGCCTAAATTAAAAGAGGTTTTTTTTTTCAGCTGCTGGAATAAGATCAGCACACAGCGACGAGTCCTGGAACCGAAGACATGTGACACTAACCAACCCACACTGTGCCCGTGTGCTTGAAATTAGGACTACCTCATACCAAGTTGCTAGTATCGGACAGCACCTGGCAGTAATTTACTTGAGACAAACGACACTAATGGTCTCCTTTGATACTTTGTAGTTAATAGCTACATATGTTCCCTCTAGAATGAGCTGGTGACAGCGTTACCGGCAATAACTTCCAGCTTATGACACCTTTGTTTCAATGGATGCCAGACTGACTTCAAACTGTTTGAGCTGTAAGTTACGTTTTGGGAGTAGGTATTGCATTGTGCGTACAGCCAGAAGGCAATGGGATAGGGGAATCGTATTGGCAATTTATTTTTATAATATTTTTTTTTCCTTTTATTGACATTGCTATCTATTGCTATTTATTATTAACTTATTTGTATTATGCGATTCTTTGTGTTTGTTTTTTACGGTTTAGGCTTATTTAATTTAATTATGTTTTGAAGCTTGTTTTTATAAATAACTTACAAACATTTGTACGCCCTCTAGCATAACATAACGCGCCCTTTATTACCTTGATATATACCATTATTATTAATTTATTTTACTGGCCACTCATAACAAAAGAGGTAGAAACAGTGTAAAGAACAAAATATATTCCTGTACTTAGCTGATACAGGAATATTTTTTGTCCTTTTCATTTATTTTATTTATCACTTACAACTATTATTACAGGTACAACCCAATGCAATAGTGAAGCAAACCTAATAATAACAACTTATTTTCTAAAACTTATTCATGGGTTCTTATTCTGGGTGGTTCTTTCATGGGTTTGCTTGCATTACCTTGTTTCTACCTCTTTTGTTATAAGTGGCCAGTTACTATAGCGTGGCCAATTACTGTAGCTGTTACCTTCTATGTTAAACAAATGAATAAATAACTTATGACTTGGCAAAGTGCAATATTCATTGCGAGAATGCGATTGTCGAAATGCCAAAATGTAGGAATTAATTTCGATAGCATCTGTCAATCCCATACCTACATTTTTGACGTATTGACCACGCTACCGTTGAAAGAATCTCACATTGCCTCGAGTCCAAAGTTTGATCACGTGAAATTCCGTCAGCGCTTGTCAATCCCATAGGTACATTTTTGAGGTTTTGAAAACTGCCACGTTACTTGTCTAGAGTCTAAGGAACGAAATTATCTGCCAGAGTCTTATATAAGTTCAGTTGTATCAGACTCTGACTAAAACCCATCCGTGTTCTTTCAAATGCCCTTTGCATTGCAGGACCGCAATAACTCTTTCCAACAATTCAGCAAGAACTCTAGCACCTGGTGCAGGTACTTTGACCGACGGCCTGAGCTAGCGGGACTACGAACCTACGTTTAAAAAAATACTATAGTACCTATGTGCCAGATAAACAAAGAATAACGGTCATTGTACCCACCTACATTTATTGACACACTTAATTTCAAAAACAGAAATAATGACATAAAGCTGTCCTGAATCGACATCTATCGTGATCCTTACTGTTCTAGTAAGTCATGAAAAATGATTCATAATTCATACTAACACATTTATGGGTAATTTTTGCCTGAAATAAAGATTTATTATTATAATTTACTGTCCGGGGGTAAGTACCTACGAAGAGATATTAAGGAAAGGTCAATGACCGTTATTCTTCATTTATCTGGCGCCTACTATAAATGGTTTAATTGAAATAAAATAATTTAAATTTGAATTTGAACCAACGCTATTCTATTCCATACATTCTGTGACTCAGAAAATAAGTGATGTTTGTGGGCTCCGGGATCTTACGCTCATAGAAATTCGATATCGTCAATCAAAACTGCATATGAGAATGACCCAACTTTAAAAGTTTTTGGAGGTTTTCTTTATTGTCCAATTTGTATATTGGGTGATAAACTGGTTAATTATCCTTACTTATTGTAATTTTACAAAATTATTTCTTTGTTTGAAAGGGTATAGGTACTTCCCAAATGGTCCTATTGAAATTTTATCAAAATCAAAATCGGTTCAGTAGTTTGGTTATTAAATCCAAATAACTGCGAAAAATATGTGGAAAAATCATCCATGTATACGAAATTGCGTATTTTTGCTTTCCTGTGACTTTCCATTGGTGTTGTCAGGTGTGGGGTACTTTCCACTAAAAAGTGAAAAATAAAAAACTTTTTGCACAAAAAAAAGAAACCGACTTCCAAAAAACACTACAAAGTTGAAAATAACTTTAATTTTTAACTTTTTTCAAAGTCGGTGTCAAATAACGAAGAAGCAACCAAAAACACCGACTTCCGAAATTAAAGTTATTTTCAACTTTGTAGTGTTTTTTGGAAGTCGGTTTATTTTTTTTGTGAAAAATTTTTTAATGCGAGTGAAGTCGCGTCAAATGCTAGCTATGTTTTTTTTTACATTGCCATAAAATTGGTTCCCCGGACGATGCGAGGTTAACCAACAAAAGTGTTTACAAACAATTAGCAAAGAGGTTACGCAGCACGTGTTTTGTGAAATAAAAGGGTCGTGACTGTCGTGACGGAAATTCGTGACGGAAAAATCTTACACTTGTTTTCGCCTACAAACCGCCAAGTTCATACCGTGCGATAAGGAACTTCGTTACAATAAGAATGAGTTTCTTTTAAATACCATGTAGTACCTACAGCATACTAATTATTTGAAACTAACTTTTTGTTTATCGACAGCACCGCCATGATTGGCTTACAAAAACTTGCTGCACTAGAATTTCATAAGTAAGTAATCCGTCGAACATTAACAACTACGACAAAATACTAACACGTCGGATTGAAGTTGTTAGGGTCAGGTTCCTTCTGTAACTGTTAGCTGTCAAGCAGTATGATGCCTTTTCTGTTTTCTTATTCAGCACTTCATTGAAGCTGGAAATGGTGACCGCGTACCGGAAGACGCCGCATTGAAAGGCGTCCCACAAGGTAGACCGATGACCTGGTAAAGGAGAATGATCCGCTGGATTGCAGACGTAAAGGAACGGTCGGTGTGGTCCATGTGGCGACACTTGGTGTAGGCCTATGCCCAGCAGTGCGATTCTGTAAACCTTTCACTTCAGCTGCCAAAACTGTAAGCTCAATTGAAGAGAACATGAAGTGACCTGCAATTCATACAAACAAGATGGAATGACAGCATTTGCAATTCCGTAGTACATGTCAAAGTGGAGACTCGTGTGAAGTGATCACGAAGAGAGCTGTCAATTCATGTTATCAAGATGGAATGACAGCTCACTTCGTGATCACTTCACCCAAGCCTTCACGCTCACTACACCTAAGTTTATACGGTGAGAGGTTCACGGAAGACGCCGCAGCAGTGGTCGTATTGAAGGGTCATTTACGATCCACGGTGAGAGGTTCACGGAAGACGCCGCAGCAGTGGTCGTATTGAAGGGTCATTTACGATCCACGGTGAGAGGTTCACGGAAGACGCCGCAGCAGTGGTCGTATTGAAGGGGGTCATTTACGATCCACGGTGAGAGGTTCACGGAAGACGCCGCAGCAGTGGTCGTATTGAAGGGTCATTTACGATCCACGGTGAGAGGTTCACGGAAGACGCCGCAGCAGTGGTCGTATTGAAGGGTCATTTACGATCCACGGTGAGAGGTTCACGGAAGACGCCGCAGCAGTGGTCGTATTGAAGGGTCATTTACGATCCCTGTTTCCTTGTTAAAAAAAAGTAAATTAAGCCAATTGTTTTTAACGAGTTTTGATCCTTAGATTAAAGAACCCCTGGCCCTGGAACGCAAAGGACACGAGGAGGAGCACGGATGGGTTTCAATCAGTAAGAGTCTGACACTTCCTCCTGCTCCAACAAGAGCGGAAAGGGGTCATTTGATGAAAAAAAATAGGTACCTACCTTTCCATCCAATATTTCGATTGGTCATTTTTATTTCCAAATCGAGTGCATTACATTTATCGGTATCACAAAGCAGAATCAAGTGCAGAACCGAGTGTGTTAGTCACATTACAAGTGACAAATTAAATCGAGTGAAAAAACAAGGGTGGGGTCACCCCAGGCGTTGTTTAAATTCAATCGGTCTTTTATATCATGCTTTCACTATGAATAAGAGGGTGAATTTGTAAAGGGTGATATTATGCCTCATGGGTAGTTACACTTATGAGACTTTTAATATAATTTTGAGTTATAATTACCGTGTTACTCAGATACTGGGGTAGTAGATATGAGATAGGCAGTCGCTCCACCTAAAATACTGAAAGTCAGCAGCATCCGATGAGACTCGCCAACGCGGCAACGTTTACAAGATTATTTGCCAAAAAACCCGAATTCCAAAAAACACTACAAAGTTCAAAATAACTTTAATTTCGGAAGTCGTTGTCAAATAACGAGGAAGCAACCAAAAACACCGACTTCCAAAATTTTTTGTGTAAAAGTTTTTTTATTTTTCACACCTAACAACACCACTGGAAAGTCACAGGGAAGCAAAAATACGCAATTTCGTATACATGGATGATTTTTCCACATATTTTATCCAGCTATTTGGATTTAAAAACCAAACTACTTAACCGAATTTGATAAAATTTTAATGGGACCGTTTGGAAAGTATACCCTTTCCAACAAATGAATATTTTTTTAAATTGGTTGGCAAGCGACGGAGTTATGCGCGAACAAACATAAAAAAAACAAGCATCTGAATTGAGAACCTCCTCCTTTTTTAGAAGTCGGTTAAAAAAACTAGACTAGGAAAAATTTATTGAATTTTGACCTTAGATGAAATATGTAACAAAAAACTCAAACATCGTTAAATATATACCCAATAGGGTCGTTTCTGCGCGGATGACGTCCGCGTCCGAGTCTCCATGCCCACGAAGTGCATAGATATGCGCATCTTGGGCCTGGACGACTCCGTCACGGAGGAGGAGGTGTTGGCCGCCGTCGTCAGGACGGGGGGGTGCTCTGCAGAGGAGGTGAAGGCGGGCACCATCCGTCCTGACAACACGGGCATGCGAACCGTAGTGGTGAGCTGCCCCGTGTCGGCGGCCAAGAAAATCTCAGAGGGCCGAAGGCTCTTGGTGGGCTGGGTCTCCGCGCAGGTGAAACTGCTGGAGCCCAGACCTCTGAGGTGCTTCCGTTGCCAAGTTGGCAACCATGTCGGAGCACTCTGCACCTCGGAGGTGGACCGCAGTGACCACTGCTTCCGCTGTGGTCAGCCCGGTCACAGGGCCGGCTCGTGCGACGCCGCGCTGCACTGCTTCGCATGTGCGGCAGCTGGCAAGCCGGCCGATCACTGGGCTGGGGGCAAAGCCTGCGGTCCACCCGCCAGGGCCGGGACGAGGAAAAAACCCTCCTCCACCGCCGCCGCCGCCGCCGTCGCTTCCGCCGCAGCCGCCGCCACCGTCGCCGCCGCTGCAACTGCTCGGGAGGGGGCTAGAATGGAGTGCCAGTAATGGCCCCATTTCGCCTCCTCCAGACGTACGTTAGTCGCTGCGCCTCTCAGGAACTGACGCTCCTGGGCAAGGCGCAGTGACTGACGCCTGCGGACAGCGAGCAATGGGTAGCTCGCTGTTCGATCAGGTCAGGCCAGAGTCGACGGCGCGTTTCACTCCAAACGCGCCGTCAGCAACGAGCAGTCAGCAACGGAGACGGGGCCCGCCAGGGCCAGAGCCTGCCAGGGTTGCGGAATATGTTCGAAAGAGTTACCGCGGCCCTGGGAAGAAAGGCACTAGGAGGACTAAGAGTGGGTTTTAGTCAGTAAAAGTCTGACACTCCCTGCCGCTCCACCCAGAGCGGGAGGGGTCATTTGATGATTTCCCATCCTATAAAAAAAAAAAAAAAAATAGGGTCGTTTCCTGAGTAAAAGCAATATGATTCAATTTAGTACGACCGTCAGTTAAATTATTGGAAAATATAGAGTACGTATTTTTGTTTTATCAAATTGACGAAGATAAAACGCATCAAAGATCAGGAGTGGGGGCTAGTGACGTCACTTTTCGGTAAAAAGTGTACCGGTGTGTCACAAGAGTTTTCAATGCACTGTATCGTTTTCATTTTTGTTTATCTCCGTGAAAAAAAACGTGTCAAATATTTTTTTAGAAAACTATCTGACGGACTAATTAGATTTTTTGTATTGATTTCATTGCGTTTCTAGCTGCCGCCCGCGTCTTCGCCCGCGTTTTTTGTATTTTGGTACAGGTAGGTACAGATGGGGCCATCTATCTCCGTAACAAAATTCATCAAATCGGTTCAGGGGGTCTACTCTCTTAGCCTGAAGTCCATAGTTTCGGCCTTAGTGTCGAGTGTCAATAATCGTAAGTCCGTAGGTGATACGGAGTAGAAGACACTAAGGCCGAAACTACGGACTTCGGGCTTAGAGAGTAGACCCCCAGCGATTAGGACGGGAATCTCTTCAGACAACCTTCGGATGGACTGAACGAAAGGACGAATGTAATCCCTTGTTCATTTTAGATTCTTCACACACATTGAATTTGTTGTGGCAATGACATGTCGTATGGTAGGCGCCAGATAAACTTGCAATAATGTTGACTATTGACCTTTCCCTTATCCCTTCGTAAAAACCCGAACAATAAATTAAGAAAAGTTTTTCATTAGGTACTAGAGAATGTAAAGAATCACAATAGAAGTCGATTCAGAACAGCTTTATGTCTTTATTTCTCTTTTAGATATTGTGAAAGTCAATAAATGTATGTGGGTCAATGACCGTTATTGCACATTTATCTGGCGCATATCATAGTAGGATGGCTGGCCTTATGAAACGACCAATCTCAATGATTTTCGAATGACAGCCAACGACTTCAGAAAGGTATTCTGAGAAGATCATCTCAGTAGAAACCAACACCTTTTTTTAAAATTGGAAATCATCTAATGACTCCTTCCGCTCTGGGCGGAGCGGGAAGGAGTGTCAAACTCTTACTGACCTAAACTCATCCTTGTTCCTCCTAATGATCTTTGCGTTCCAGGACCGCGGTAACTCTTTTGAACAATTCTATAACCCTGGCAGGGAAACCACGACCTAGATCTCCTTCGCGTTTCTGATACAAAAGTAATTTAGATTTGAGTGGCCCAAAACATAGCCACGGCTTCGTTGATTAGCGCATAGGTCTCTTCGGCTGCATTTTTGGGGCAGTGTGCTGGATAGGAAATGGAGCATGGTTTGACACTCGGCTCCACATCCACACCCTACAGTTGATCCGTCACGGTAGCCCTACCTGCGTAGTTGGAATTACACCTTCCTTCTTGCGTTCTGAGGCGGTGAACACCTAGGTGCTAAGTATAGATCGCAAAGCATACCTACTCGCTTTGTGTTTGCGACTAGAATTCTAATTCGAACTGTTATTGATGGCGTGACTGTCAATGAATCGATGCTCAAGCGCAGCTCAACCCGCTCATTATCGAATTATATATTGATCAGGCAAATTACTCCGTAGAGCTACGAAGGGGTGGAATTGGAATAGTACAATTTTGAAATGTTTAATTTTTTTTTTTATGAAACGTCTTCAGGCGTATTTATTTTATTAGTTTAAAAAGGCACACTGGCCGATCTTGAAGGTTAAGCCGTGGCTTCCGAGGTGGGTACGTGGATAGATGACTATCTATTCCATACTTATCGAGTTTCCTCCGTGCCTCGGAAACCACGCTAAGCCAGTGTGTCATTTCATCTTTGACAGTCGATACGGAAAGTCGGCAGCCACAGAATCTGACACCAGTCTTGCCAAGAGAGTCTTCTTATCCAATTACTGGGTTGTGCACCTGCATACCAGCAAGGCAGTCGATACGGAAAGTCGGCAGCCACAGAATCTGACACCAGTCTTGCCAAAGGGTTTTGTTCTTCTTCGACTGTATGTTTTTTTTTAACCACTCGGGCCCAACATGTGAAAATTCCCTAATATAAAGTAAATCTTATGTATATGTAAATAAACATTAAATTCGCGATTAATTCGCGACACACCGGTGTGTCGCCGGGGTTCGCTGATTTCTCCGCCAATTGCGGACCGATTTTCAAAATTCTTTTTTTATTCGAAAGCCTGAGGTGGTCCCATTGCCACCAAATCAGAATCTGATGATGGGATACCAGAGAAATCGAGGGCAACCCTCAAATTTTCAAGGCACATACAACGTTTTTCATTAAGTTTGATTCATTACCTATTGTACTGTTTTCTCTTGAAAAACGTTGTATGACATACGTGCATAAATTGGTTTTTCAATACATTTGCGAGAAAATAGTACCTACAATGGGTAATGAAACAAACTTTTTGTTTTTAGATATCAGTCGGAAAGCCGCAACAATCTTTGACGTTTCCAATATGAAAATGGCGCGAATTTGCAAACGGCGCAACAATCGCGTGGAGAAAATTAGAATTACATCTTTCATTTATTTATTTTAATTATTCTTCTCTCTTTTTCACTTTGGTATTGAAGTGAGAAAAACGTATTGAGCAAAAGCGCTTCCAAGGAGGTTCGATCATTCAGCTTATTTATTCTAGGATTGTGAAACTCCTTGGTGATATACTTATTTATTTTTTACGGTAATTAAAAAATACCGTAAAGAATACCTAAGTACATATTTTATCGCACATTCCATTGTGGTAGGTACGTAAATTTTAACTTTCAAACAATGTGTATCTACCTACAGGCTTCGTAAATGCATTTTTTGAGCAAATGTGCTAAAAAATACTAGGATCTAAGGATTTATTGTATTAAAAAAAACTTTTTCAACACATTTGCTGTTCGTCTACTACTCAATTCGTCTACTCGTTTGTAAAAATCAACTTACCGCACTAATATCATAAATGTGACTAGGTATTACAATCTTACTTCGCCTGCAATTATCCGGTAACAATGACAATTCTATCATTCTCCATAGCCTATAAGACAAAACAAACAGAACCCCACCGTTTGCGGCACAAATAACACGTATTGAGCCATGAGCCATGAGCACCCATCAATTATAGCTCATAAGTACCGCTGTAGACTGGGGGTGTTGGTCGCCAATGTTTGAACCAATGTTTCGGGTGACTGTGTTTTCCAGTAGGGACTCAGTTCTGGATATACAGGTTTATTTGTACAACACCAGCAACCTTTCAGGGGGTGAAAGTACTCATCATTATAAAAAACTTTTGCTATGAGATCAACCCTGAAAAATCGAAAAAAAATATCTGCTATTTCATACATTTTCATCGGGTGACTATTGCATTTTGTATTAAACAGCTGATTTAATTTTTGATATTTCAGAGTTGGTCTCTTAGTAAAAGTGTTTATAATGATGAGTACTTTCACCCCCTGAAAGGTTGTTGGTGTTTTACAAATAACCCTGTATACCTACGTTCTTGTTTAGCATGCATAACCATTGAACCTGTCAAATCAATAATGACTCAGTTATCAAATAATCAAAATCGAGCTTTTTTACCAGTAAATAAAAAAACAAGTGAGAGTCGGACTCGCGCACGTAGGGTTCCGTACCATTATCTATAAAAAAATGGCAAAATAAAGTCACGTTTGTTGTATGGGAGCCCCACTTAAACATTTATTTTATTCTGTTTTTAGTATTTGTTGTTATAGCGGCAACAGAAATACATCATCTGTGAAAATTTCAACTGTATAGCTATCACGGTTCATGAGATACAGCCTGGTGACAGACGGACGGACGGACGGACTTAGTAATAGGGTCACGTTTTACCCTTTGGGTACGGAACCCAAAAAACAGCCTTTCATCCAATGAAAATTCTTCTTCCAGACCAAAAATTTAAAGTGACCATCACATCAATCCTTTGCCCAAAACAGTTACATTGTTTCCCAAAAACATTGGCCCAAACATTTTCCCCGAAAACATTGGCCTCAATAATGACAGATCAATATTAATTCGATAATGTGCTACAATTTGTGCCGGCCGGTAATTGGCACGTACACCCCACTGTTACGAGGTAACCATTAGTTTCATTATACGTTCCTAATGTTTACTTTTTTCATGTGAATGTTTGTTTTTTGGTTGACAACTTATAAACTAGTTCGTTTCTTAGTTTTATTTATTTACTAGCTGTTGCCCGCGACTTCGTTCGCGTGTATGTATTGTAAAATGATGTGGCTTGGTAAGATCAATGTGTTCGTATATCTAATACGAACAGTCAATATCTATCACTGCTTGCCTCCTTTTTTATGTATGGGAAAACATCAAATGACTCCTTTCGCTCTGAGCGGAATGGAAGGGAGTGTCAGACTCTTACTGACTAAAACCCATCTGTGTTCCTCCTAATGCCCTTTGCGTTCCAGGGCCACGGTGACTCTTTCGAACAAATTCCGCAACCCTGGCAGGCACTGGCCCTAGCGGGCCTCGTCTTTATGCTGACATCTTTTTGTGACGCGCGTGGAACACAACGCGCCGTCGAGTATCACCTCTTCTGTTCAAATAATTTTTCGTGAGAAACGTTGTAATGATAATGCTTCTTTCATTTCATCGAAAGTATTCACAGCAGTCCTAGAATGTCGTTAAAAATGTGGGTATAGATTGGGACTATTAACGTCAATTTTCTGCCCAACTCTCTCACTTAAGATTTGCAGATGACTTTGTGGTTTTCACTGAGAATTCGATGACACCCAGAAAATGCTTCAAAATCTTTAAGATGCTTCTTTTAAGTTGGGTCTTGGGATGAATATGACCAAGACGAAGGTTATGGCAAACACCTTCAGCGATTCAAATCTGGAAATGAATTGATGGAGATGATTAACCGATGTGTTTATCTTGGCCATATCCTTTCAAGTGGCAAATAAAATCAACAAACGGAGGTATCGAGAGGAACACACCTTGGATGGGCCGCTTTTATCAAAATGGACGACATTCTGAAGCCTGCCAAAATTCCGCAAATGTCTGAATTCTCGCCTTTATAACCAGTGTGCTTTTCCCACCATGACTTACTTACTTACATGGACGCTCACGCAGGAGGCTGTGTACAGACTGATAGTTGCACAGAGAGCCATGGAGCGTTCCATGCTTGGTAGAGGTACGTCGTCGAGATCCGAAGACGTACGAAGGTTTTCAATATCAGAAAACGAATTGTAGAACTAAAGTGCAGCTGGGCAGGACACTTGGCAAGGCGCGGTGATGATAGGTGGAGTAAGGCAGTGACTGAGTGGCGTCCGAGGACTGGAAGAAAAAGTATTGGTCGACCGGCGGCGAGATGGGCGGACCATATTGTTGCCATCATGGGTAGAACCTGGATGAGGCTGGCACAGGAACGTGGGGATTGGCACACGAAAAGAGAGGCCTGCTACGCTCAGCAGTGAGCGAAGTTGGACTGTGGATAATGATGATGATACACGATGTTGATGAAACTTGCTAAGGTTGTTAACACGCGATAGAGCTACATAAAATTCCTATCAGGTTTATGTGTAAAAATTATCCAAATGGTTTTGTAACTAACTAATATGTCATTTTGTGCATTCAATTATTTTGTATATTCAATTACGAACAAAAACCTTTTAAAATCAATATTGCTTACCTCCCATAACATACGGCGTGATAATATGTAGCCTAAAGTATTCCTTGGTTTACAAAGAACATTTTCGCTGAATTTCAATTCAATCTATCCAGTAGTTTTGGCGTGAAGCCGTACCATACACACATACAAACAGACAAAAATTCTAAAAAGTCACTTTTTGTCATCAGTTACGTTTTTCTAACAAAAGCCACTTATTTTTTCTCGAAAATTCTCAATGTACAGTTTTTCTTTCCTTACTGTTTTATTATATGTATAGCAAAAGCGGAGATAATTAATGCCTTATAAGTATTAGGCATTTTACCCAACTGCGTCAGAACGAGGGTAATGTTTTTCGAGCGTATGTATGTATGTTTGTTTGTATGTCCATTTCTTTGGCACGACCTACAGCCCAAACGGCTGTACAGATTTTATATGAGGTGTCGTTGAATTCGTCAGAATTGTGGTAGTGACCTAGGCTATATAAATTTTCAAAATGGCGCCCGCAAAGGAAATAAAAATAAAACTCACTAAAATATAGGAAATAAAAAAAAATACAGTCAAAAACCCGACCACTAAAAACGACTAAAAAGTTCCAAACAAGTCGGTTTTCAAGCAGTCTGATGTAGTTCAATCACAATCTGAGGCCACAAACTGCATCAGACTGCTTGAAAAGCGACTTGTTTGGAACTTTTCAGGCCTTTTTAGCGGTCGGGTTTTTTGACAGAGTCATTTGTTTGTCAATCACGGATAGAGATAAAATGGCAGGTGCATACCTACCCAGTTAATAGCGCAAATTTACATGATTGTATAAGCTAAGTAGGTACAGCCTGGCATAAAGCAGTTTAGATTAGGGTTCAACATACCCGATGGGAAACCATCAAATGATTCAGATTCAGATTCGGATTCAGATCAGACTCCTTCCGCTCTGGGCGGAGCGGAAGAGTTTCAGACTCTTACTGACTAAAAGCCATCCGTTTTCCTCCAAATGCCCGTTCCAGGGCTGCGGTGACTCTTTCCAAATCTGCTAGCTACCCTGGCAGGCTCTGACTCTAACGGGCCCTGTCTAAACAACATACCTAGGTACCTAATTTAGGGCCGGACCGACTAAGTGTCAACGAAGGCAAAATATTAGCTTGAAAAAACAAAACATGGAGCATCTCAACATTCGGTAGGTATTTTATTTTCACACGTCGAACCACTAAATTAAATTAGCGTAAAACCATCTCAACCGCAACACCAAATAATTTGTGAACACAACTTCAAAAACAAAAAAAATCTTGTCTCCAAAATGGCGTCGCGTCGTTTCGTTTCGCGCCATAAATCCTGACGTTATTAATTATCCCATTAGTGAAGATGCCCAGTTTGGGATGAGCTCTCGATATATTGTTAAAGATTATTTATAGGAGACCACCCTTAATGGTGGTTTTGTTACATTGGCAGTATGATGAGTGAATGAAAATATTGTAGCATTAGTTTCTTTTGTGAATTAATGGATGAGAAATGACTGTCATTTGACCTTTCGAATGCGATGGTTACTAAGCAGGCATGTTACCCCAGTTGCTGGTCATTGAGTGCGTTCCTTCAAATGAGATGTTCTAGAGCATAATTTTCAACGATTTTGACCTCGATAACTTGGGGGACAAATTGATAACTAAGTGACCTTCTTTTTAATATAGGTACCAGGTGAAATTCTATCAACGACTGGTAGACCGAAGTGTCACTTGGTTAATCCCTTTGACTGTTTACAATCGTTATGGGTGATTGAATGTCATTTTGTCGTCGTCACACTTTTTGAGCTCATGGCAATTTGGTAGATAATGTCACAACAGAGTCAATCGAGTCATAGTTGTTTCAACAAACCAATAAAGCTAAGTTGTTTGCATTAAAAAGCTGATCGTGCTCCATTCACAAAATAATCCTAAAATAAATCAACCATAAAATATAAGTACTTACCAAAACCATAATCAGATAACAATTCAAAATATCCACTTCCCCAACCACTTGAATCTCAAAGATTGTCAACATTAAAGATCAAAGCCAAGCGGAGGGTAGCTCAAGACAAACTGGTCGATTTTAATGGGTCGTGTCATTTTGCGACCGTGCGTTAAGTAAAACGGAACGCGGCCGGAAGCCACGCCCCTTCCGCCGAGCTGTCATCGTGACAGCGCGCCAAATTACATGCCACAGATTATGTTGTGGTTTCGAGTTTGGGGAAAAGAGGTTTGGGTTTATAGTTTTAATTAAATCTGGTTAACTGTTCTATTTTTGTATTTTATTGATTGGCTTGCGTTTGAGCACAATCTCACCTGGTGGTAAGCGATTATGTGGTCGACAGTGGAGCACGTTTGCCGAGAAGTAACCTATTCACTCTTTACTTAAATCCCGGTTAATCTCATGTTGTAGCTATCAGGTAAAAGACTCCGGCAGGGCATTGGACTCCTTATATACAATAGCTGTAGGTACTAACAATATAAGTAGGTATTCTAAGTAACTACTAAGTATACCTACATTTGATTTTAACAAAGTACATACTAAGTGTCTTCTTGTCATGTTTATGGTTTAATAATTTCCGAGCATTGACATCTTTTCCATTCGGAAACTATTATCAAAAGATGTTTGTATCTAACAAACTCTCTAACTTTCTGTTTAAGGGTTGAGCCACACTTCAACCGATCCTATAAATAATTTTTAAGATTAGACATTTCATTTTTACATGATGACAACTTCGTCTCCCCGATCAGTAAGGGACGAAACCCACAGCCAATTATTGAGGGAGTCTTAACAAATTGATTTCTCTCATTTGGTGTAAGATTTTAGTAACGGATCAACTCTGAAATCTGAAAAGTTACGTTCAGGTACATTATTTTCCTTTTAGGATCCACTGCTGTCCGGCTACAATACAGCTGTTCAGTACCCATTCATACCAGCCGTGTGGATGTGGGTATATGTGGGTTTAATTGTGTACTGATGTATATCAGTACGTAATAAAATATGTTCACATAACTCGATTAAGTCAATCAGTTCTTTTACTTTCATTCCCTGAACAAATTGAATTTGAGACATTAAAGTCTTGTCCATGTCAAAAATACTTTTTTACATGGTTACATTTATAAAAGTATTTTGTCACCAAACTTATCATACAAGCTTTGTTGTATTGTGTTTTTTTTTGACAGCTCAGTAAAGTTAGTAGGTATGTAGGTACAATAATCTCATTTTAAATTAACAAATACAATAAAGTAAACTAACAACAAACTAAAATAAAACAATGTGTCTCTACCTTTACAAACATTTCTCCTTCTGTGCCCCATCCTACTGCGTGTTTTGTGGTTACTTGGGGGACTCGTAGGTACACTCGTACCCATACTGGTGCCTAAGTGACGAGACGGTCATGTTAAATAAATACGCTGTTATGATCTGTTTAGCTTTTCATATCTTGTACTGGATTCTACGTCTTATGGATTAAATTTTTTTGTTTGATTTATGGCGAACCATAAGGTCTCAACTTCCAGGTGCTTCTCAGGCGCAACATTTTTATGAAAAAGTCTGCTGTAGCAACCAAAACGTAGGTCTGATTTGATGTACAGCCAAATATCTATAGAGGTTTATGAAGTCTGCATCGTGTGGACTTGTGAACCCACCATAAGAATATGTACGGATAAGAGTTCATGGAAGAAATGTGGATCCTTGTCCAGAAATATAGTACCAGCAAGGGCAGTTCGAGATGGTTTGAGAAAAGAACATATCAGAACATATTGGAAGGCTTTGGGGAGGCTTTGCCCAGCAGTGGGACAGTACAGGATAATTAGAATATATATTTAAATCAAGGCTAAAATATTTGTATAGAAGCTCTAATAGAAGTTAGCTCAAAGTAAATATGAAAAGTGTATAGTAGGTACCTATAGTTCTTAAAAGGGAGGAATCTGCGTTTCCACCAAAGATGAGCGAGGATGCGTAGCGAGGGATGTTTTTGTTGAACTAATAGAATCGCTTGCGCTGAGCGAGGCTAGGTAAATGAAGCGATTCTATTGGTTCTTAACAATCGCATCCTTCGCTACGAATACTCGCACATCTCTAGTGGCTAGTGGAACCACCGCCTAAGTGAACGCTGTGTAGCTTCATCTCCTAATTGGCAATTAGATATACCTGATTGGTTTGAAGTAGCTAGGAGCCTGTCTTATTAACAAAGTCGATGAAAAGCAAGGCGTAATTGGCTTATTTTTAGCCGGCTTACCTAAAACACAAGGTTACTTGTCTTGTCGATGCGCCATTGTTTTACAATTGTGTCTGCTATTATGGCGGCTGAAGATTTATAAATCTAATCATGCAGTTTTAGTTTTCGTCAAAATTGGGCGAGGCTCCTTTTACAAACATTATAAAATAACAGGAGAATTTTTGAAGTCGATTCTTCAAAAAAAGGAGGAGGTTCACAAACCGCCTGTTTTTTTTATGTTTGTTGTCATATTGTCAACCAATTTGGATATTTTTTTTTTTTGTTTGGAAAAGTTTTTTCTGGACCGGTCCCATTTCAATTTGATGGAGATCTGATGAAGAACATCAGAGATAGGCAACGAAAATCATATTTAAATGATAGCAAATATTCCGGATTGCTGAAATCGCATGTCTACCTATTTATTGTTTAGATACACCAGTTTTAACAAAACATTGAGCCGGTACGCTGTGAAGAGGAACGCCTCTTGAATTCCTCTCCTTCGCTTTTTTTTTTATGGATGGGAAATCATCAAATGACTTCTGCCGCTCTGGGTGGAGCGGGAGGGAGTGTCAGACTCTTACTGACTAAAACCTCTCTGCTTTCCAGGGCCACGGTATCTCTTTTGAACATAATCCGCAACCCTGGCAGGCTCCTCTCCTTCGCTTGCTTTTGATTTATTAATGTGATAGTTTCAGCCTGCCCCACTGAATTTAATTTTAAGCTTACACACCCCTTAACAGTAATGAAAGCTTTCAAAAAAATCAAGATAAAATTGACCGATGATTTACGGGGATTGTCTATTCAAATTGTACCTCCTTGAGACTATAGCGCCTTACAGTTCTCGTCAAATAACTTTGCCCCTCTGAAGTTGTGTCGAGTGGCTACGTAGTAGTCAAAATTACGAACACACTGCAACTGCGCATGCGCAAGAGACATGGGGGCGGGGCGCGATTTTATGTCTCAGTCGCTCGTTTACGTTCGATGCATGCTTGCATCCCGCTTGCTCCCGTCTACGTGACTGCACCTGCGCGATCTTTGCAAATGGCTAACTTCAGAGGGGCAAAGTTATTTGACGAGAACTGTACTTAGCTTTAATTTCTGTGTCGATCAAGGAGTCTTTCCGGACCTAATGAAATTCAGTAAGGTGTTATCACTGTTTGAAAACGGGCACAGTAAAGACAGAAATAATTTTAATCCAGTATCCATCCTTGTTAACAGTATCCAGCAAGGTATTTGAAAAATTGATGCTTAGTAAAATACTACATCATTTTAACATGTATAACATCTGACATGATAAAGAGTATGGTTTCACCAAAGGAATTGTTACAACTGACGCTGGTGCCACCTTATTGAAGCACATCTTTAATGCGTGGGAAGAGGCACAAGATCTATCTAAGGCGTTTAATTGTGTAAATCACGAAACATTAATCCTGAAGCTTGGGCATTACGGTCCGGGCAAAACAGCTTTAAGCCTTGTTATAGCCTATTTACTGGCGACACGATTGGCGCAGTGGTTGAGCGATCGACTGCTGCGCTGCGTGTCACGGGTTAGATTCCCGCACGGAACAAATGTATGGCCTACAGATAGTTGTTCCGGGTCTGGCTGTTTGTGTATGTGAGTTTATATGTTTGTGAACGCACCCACGATACAGGAGAAATTCCTAGTGTGCAACTTTAAAAAAAAAAAAAAAGAAGGACAGCAATTACTTCAAGTAAACGGTGTCAATTTTGTCTTTGGTTTAGCACTCGCAAGATTAAGACGAATCAATTGACGTAAGAATGATCAAAGTCGGCCCACGCGTTTTGTCTCTATAGTGACACAACAAACATACTTATGCTGATGAACACATAACCCTCCCTTGTGTCGCGCAGTCGGGTAAAAATATGCAGCGGACCTTGGGGTAAGCTTATGTCCAGCAGTGGTTGTCTTTCGGCTGTACCTAATGATGATGAATGATTATTAAAAATACATTTGATTTGTTAGGTGACCTACTTAACTATCAGAAATTATTTAAATTATTCATTTAACAGTACCTAATAATTCTGTCTAAGCAGCACTCGAATTAAAGCCTTCTAAGCTCTGCCAACCCCCCAAGGAATTCTGATTTCATCACAAATGCGAGTTCCCTTAAGCAACTGTCAAAAATGTCAAAAGACCGCCATTTTCGGGGGAAAGCGCGCGAAATCGTATCGACCGACATCACAAACTTACTGTACTTACAAAAAGTAATTCTTAATCAATTTGTGCCCTATTTCTGAGGCAATAAAATTCAACAGCTGATTTTCAAAATGCATCCGTAATTTGGTTCTGCACCAGTAACATATCAACTTCACTACACTGGAAAATGCAACCTAACACTTAAGAAATAAACTTCAATTGACTGTGCCTCACAAATAAAATGTATCCTCAGACTTTTCTATTTCGCTATTAAAATATAAACGTCACATTCCTCTGTTTTGAAACTTATTGTCGTGGATTTAAGGTTGAATTTCTTTCAGCACAGATGTAAAGTAAGTTTGCAATGAATAACGTGACATTAGTTACGGTTTTTAAGAGCACCCATAGTGATGCGAAATGACATTCGGATCCGCGTTACGAAATGGTTTTATTATAATTTTGTTGATATCCGTAGGGACGTAGAAGTGTTTATTATTTGCAATTCATATTTTCTGTCATGTTTTGAATATTTTATAGGTGCTAGTGATTTTGTTGGGGAGTTATTTTTGGCAATGACTTGAAAATTTTGTTGTGACGGGAGGTTGGTAGGAAAAATCAATGTTGTAATGTTTAGACGGGCCTGGAAAGCATAATAAAGATGGCTTGACGAGTTTGACGCCCATCGACATTGATCCACACTTGCCCAAAGCCGGGGAAAAAAAGCCTTCACTCTGCAGTGAGACAGAGCAGGCTGAACATTAGAAAAGAAGAAAGTCACACACTTCTCCCCTTTTTTAACCGACTTCCGAAAAAGGAGGAGGTTCTCAATTCGATTGTATTTTTTTTGTGTTTGTACCTCATATTATCTCCGTCATTTATGAACCGATTTGAAAAATTCTTGTTTTATGTGAAAGGGTATATTCTCGATTGGTCCGATTTAAATTTTATCAAAATCGGTAAAGCAATTTGGTTTTTAAATCCAAATAGCTGGAAAAAGTATGTGGAAAAATCATCCATGTATACGAAATTGCGTATTTTTCTCTTTCCTGTGACTTTCCAGTGGTGTTAGTAGGTGTGAGCCTAAAAAGTGAAAAATAAAAAAACTTTTTTTTAGCTACCATACTTATATTTTTTCTAAACCATAAGGTAGATACAAGCTTTTGCTCCCGTTCCCGTAGGCATTTCGAGAAATACTCCCTTAATGCTCCTTAACACTCCTTAAGGAACCTATCTACATGCCAAATTCCAGCTTTCTAAGATCAGTAGTTTCGGCTGTGCGTTGTCTGTCAGTCACACGGTCAGTCACCAGTAACGGAAGAATTTTATAGTTTCGCAGCCAACTAGCTTAATCAGCTGTTTCATTAAAAACCTAGCCTTTTAATTTAACTGCTCAAACCAGTAGGTTGAGAAGCTCGTGGCTAAATTATAGGTAACAGCCGCACGGGCCGATCTTCAAGGTTAAGCAACGCTTGCCGAGGTTGGTGTGTGGATGAGTGACCATCATGACATATCAAAACTCCGTGCAAGCACGTTAAGTCGTTGGTCCCGGCTGTC
Source organism: Melanchra persicariae (assembly GCA_947386135.1). Classification (NCBI taxonomy): domain Eukaryota; kingdom Metazoa; phylum Arthropoda; class Insecta; order Lepidoptera; family Noctuidae; genus Melanchra; species Melanchra persicariae. The sequence goes on along the minus strand of OX376670.1, from coordinate 11,981,260 downwards.
ATTTGGACATCTTTGGCAGTTGTTACGGATTGTCAGAAGCCAGAATATCTGACACCAGTCTTGAACTAGAAGTAGGTACCCAATTAATGGGTTGTGGAGGTCTGGTAGGCAGCCGCTCCACGTAAAATACTGGTATTCAGCCGAATCCAGTTTGGCTGGGAGTCGACCCCAATATACTTGGGAAAAGGCTAGGCAGATGATGAGAGAGATTAGTGCGTTCAACCAATCAAAACTCTTCAGCTTTATAATACCTATAGATGATGGAGTTAGACGAAAAAACGTACTACTTGAAAGGAAGAATGTCCCAAGGCAAGCCAAGGAATTGTGAAAGTCAAATCTGTCTGTGTTTTCTTATATACCTAGCTACAACATGGGGATTTTCAAGTAAAGAGTGAATAGGTTAGGTACTTCTAGGCAAGCGTGCTCCACCATTATCATCAGGCGAGATATTGGTCAAGCGTGAGCTTATCAATAAAAAATCATGGTAACATGAGCCTCGCCGTAAATCTTCCCACCCAAATTTACATCTAGGTAACCCAACAAACAACACACAATATAAAACCGAACACCCAAAATTAAATTACCCACAATAACCAAATTACAAAACAATTCAATGAAACGTAAACTAAAATTAACGAGATTAAAAAATAATGCTGGCTGAACGCATCATTTACACATAGACAATGAACGAACGAAAATTACCGAAAAAAACAGCGTTTCAAACTTCGAACCCATTCAAACGACCAATCATGGCGCCGGAATTTGATTGCGGGGCGTGACAGTTCTCATTACTTACCGAACAACTACGTTGACGCACTGAGAGAAATATGTCTATCTCAGTCTTTTGTATGAGAATAGAAAGAGATGGGTTGTTGAGAAGCAATTTGCGTGGATCGTTGAGCAATCTACAGCGTGTTTTAATATTTAATGTTATAGCCATATTAAGTTTGTTATGAATAAGTTTATTGTATTATGGCGGATTTATGTGGGGGGCGCGTTAATGGCCTGTTCCCGGATCGTATTAACGTTTGGAAGTGTGATTTGTTTATATTATACGTTAGATGTCGTTGTGATTCGATTAGAGGTTGATTTTGGCGCGAATGTCATTTATTGGGATTCGTTAGGGTAACAGTCTCGAGAGATAGTTTAGTTAGGGAATTAGTTGCAGCTATGCTTGTAAAAATAAATTGGCGATGTGTTTGTATAATGATTAGATGTACCTACTTACCTAAGTTTGAGAAAAATCTCTTTAGCATTAGTCAACTATTTTTCTTTTAATCTTCTATTTTTCTGGGTTTTAAAGCTTTTAAAGAGAAATTCTTTAAAAGCTTTTTTAACCGACTTCCAAAAAAGGAGGAGGTTCTCAAATCGATTGTATTTTTTTTTTGTGTTTGTTACCTCTTATCTCCGTCATTTATGAACCGATTTGAAAAAATCTTGATTTATGTGAAAGGATATACTTCTCGATTAGTCCCATTGACATTTTATCAAAATCGGTTTAGTAGTTTGGTTTTTAAATCTAAATAGCTGGAAAAAATATGTGGAAAAATCATCCATAGCAAATCTCCCGGTAGGTATTGCTAAAATAGCACGTATTTTTGTTGTTTTTTACATCATAACATAACATCACGCCGCGCGCCGCCGCGCCGATTCGCTGTGAAGGGTTACACAACTTACACAAGTGCATACAAGTCAACCTGAATTTCCATGTTTTTAGGGTTATCTCTACGGACATAACTTTATTGTGTATAGCGGTTAATAAACAACAAAGTTATGTCCGTAATAATAATACGTAACGTAATATCCCAACGCAAAAATAATCATCAAGATCGGTAACATGATGATTCTTCCGCCAGATGGCGGTGGTCAAACCATGTCAGAGGCCCTTGAGGCGGTTCAAAAACTCTGACACTAGGGTGTGTGGGGTCGTTAGACCTTACTGCCCACACGATAAAGAAAGAAGAACCTACCTATTGCATTTGCATTGGACGTTGAACTTCAAAGATAAACCAGTGAGCTCCTTAACTTAAAATAAATAAAAAATCTAATACAGTGATATATTGTTAGGTTTGTGTCAATGCCAAAGCAAAATAGATATTTACCTAACTATGAGCTGGTCTGGACTTGAACTACGAAGGCTCACAAAGTAACTCCTTAACGGCAAATAGCGCAACCACTCAATAGGGATATAATGTTAATTTAGTTGTGGGGTATCACCATATACCAGTAAAAAATGACAAATATTACCCCATACATTTATGTGCACATAACTCGACAAAATGTAGGTACTTCTTCTTCTTCGTGTGGGCAGTATGGTGTAACGACCCCACACACCCTAGTGTCAGAGTTTTTGAACCGCCTCAAGGGCCTCTGACATAGTTTGACGACCGCCATTTGGCGGCCGGGACCACCGGCTTATTAGTAGGTATAGCTATAACTAAACTCAACGCAAAAAGAATCATCATGTTACCGATCTTGATGATTATTTTTGCGTTGGGATATTACGTTACGTATTATTATTACGGACATAACTTTGTTGTTTATTAACCGCTATACACAATAAAGTTATGTCCGTAGAGATAACCCCAAAAACATGGAATGTCGAATGTCAGAGTTTCTAAACCGCCTCAAGGGCCAGCCTCCAGTTTGGCTGAGGACATTGCAGGCTTGAATCACTTGATTGTCTGATAAAAAGATGATTCCGTGCTTCGGAAGGCACTTCACGTCGTCTAACCATGTCACAAAATGATATTAAAAGTTGTTCATAATGATGAATACATGACTCTACCTATATGAGGTACTTAGGTATTGCGTTTTATTCTGTCACACGTTGTATTTAAATAAAACAATGATGACGGTATCTTTGATGCCAAATAAGGGATCCCGTGCAACAATAAAAAAAATCATTACAACAATAGGCATCGGAAATGACTAATCAGTAATCTCTATGGAAAAGAACTGGCTTCAATTAATGCAGAAACTATGACAATAGATACTAATGATGACTTAAGAATACAATAAAGGATATGGGCTTGCGACGCCATCAATCTATCTACAGTTAAACACTGTATGTGATGATAAATATTACTAACTAAGACTAACTAAACTAAAACAAACAAAAACAACGGGTTACACTCCGGGAGTGCCGGCAGAAGTGAAAACTTGAACATTAACGTTGCACATTTTTAACCGACTTCTAAAAAAGGAGGAGGTTCTCAATTCGGATGTATGTTTTTTTTATGTTTTTTCTCTTTTTTATGTTTGTTCGCGCATAACTCCGTCGCTTGCCAACCGATTAGAAAAATTATTTTCTCGTTGGAAAGGGTATACTTCCCAAATGGTCCCATTGAAATTTTATCAAAATCGGTTCAGTAGTTTGGTTTTTAAATCTAAATATCTGGAAAAAATATGTGGAAAAATCATCCATGTATAAGAAAATTGCGTATTTTTGTTTTCCTGTGACTTTCCTGTTGTGTTGTTAGGTGTAGAGTACCACTAAAAAGTGAAAAATAAAAAACTTTTTCACAAAAAAAAAAACCGAATTCCGTGTTTTTGGTTGCTTCTTCGTTATTTGGCACCGACTTCCGAAATTGAAGTTATTTTGAACTTTGTAGTTTTTTTTGGAAGTCGGTTTCTTTTTTTTTGTGAAAAAGTTTTTGCATATTTTGGAATGTTTAGGGAATAATTTCGCACGAATTGCTTTATTTATCAGTATAAAAGTACTGTAATTTATGTGGTTAAATACAATATTCATTTATTGCGCTATCGTACACAATCGTGACAATTTGTACCTACTACTTAATGCGTTATCCGTCTTACGAATTTTCGATCAGGTCACGTGTCCTGACGCGAGTGTAAAATTTTTTACCCATCCCACAAAGTGCACAACGCCGCTAAAGAAGTTTTCACTTAAAAAAAATGTTCTATCTTTCTTTATTTAACTACATATAAAAGTGTCTTTAATTATTATTACCTTTTAAAATATCCAATGCAATTTCCCTACACTGCGACATTAATTGTCGCTGAAATAATATTGTGACTTGAAATAACGGTTTTTCAGTACAATAATTGGCCTTTAGGTAAAAACGTAGTTTACTTAGGGTCAAGCCAAATTGTTCTACACCTAGATAAAATAAAAAAACTTATAAAAATATCCTTAGTATATTAAATAACCCTCATCTCCAAAAAAGAGTATATTTGAACCAAGCTTGTAATACGGTCTACACATCACAGATTGACAATCTACTTTTTATCTCGAAAGAAATTAATGAGGGTAAATATGTATAAAAGTGTGTAAGATACCTACCTACCTTAGCTCAGTTGTGGACAAATACAGTTTGCAAAAACCCATTACTGAAAACCGCATCAAAATCGGACTAGTAGTTTTGTGGTTTTGCACAAACAAATGTTTACTGCAGCGCCCCCTGGTGAGTTGTCACCGTAACACCTATCTAAGACATGCACCAATCAAACCCGAACCCATCACTGAAAACCGCATCAAAATCGGACTAGTGGTTTTGGAGATAAATGGCAACTTTTGTTTGCACAAACATCCTCTTACCCCAAACGCATCATACCATCTCCGTACAGTCGTGTAAGTACCTACATTTGATTTTTCCTTCAATAAAATTGGTCCATTTGCCTGAGTTTCGTATCGTATAGTTTTTAAGGCAAATTTGAATTGAATTGAATAAGAGGATATTTTTGAGTGGCCACAATTTTAGAACGAATATTTTCCTTTTCTAAGGTTCACTAAAGTCCAGTCATCTGTTTTAGTTGCAACAATACGTACATTTAATTTTCCATAAAACAAGGAACTCAATATCCTTTCAGAAATGCCGAGATAATCTGACCACGAAAATCACAGCAACTCCCATCAGTGACACAAGATGCCATCAAATCGCGAGCTACCCACACGAATCGTAAATTATCTTGTATACATCAGCGGTGTACCGAATAGCCACAATCAATTTACAGGGGGTGGTGAAGTGGCGGAGCGGTGGGAGGAGGGGACAAATTGCTCGGTAATGACCACCGCGCCGGCCAAGTGGCGGTGCTGGCTTTAGACGAGGGAGTAGTAAAATAGGATAGTAGCATTTTGACTGAATGCCTTCTTAAAATGAGAAATCAAATCTTTAATTTTAACACTTAATTTTTGACGTGACAACGTCTAATAAATCGATTCGCCGGCTGCACGCTCGAAAAAGGATGACTCATTGTCCCGTTACGCTCATTGTAACATTACGATCGAAGTGAGAGCGCAACACGAGCGAGCGGCACGACCGGCTTGAGTGAGACGTCGTCCGTAAACTGACTTTACAGACAACCAATATTTTTTTTAAAATGATATTTCAATGAAATAATTAAGGCTTGCTAAGGTACCTACCTAGTAGTTGTTGCAAAAATAAGTTATATGAAACCCATGTCAAAACAGGTGCATCACGGTAACTATAATAATATCTATACCAGCTCATTACCAACAGCTTTTATCAAATCAAATCAAAAGTAATTTATTCAAATTAGGCTGAGTACCAGCACTTTTTGAACCTCAAAGTTCTACAAAAGACAGTCCTCCAAAAACTGCCCGTCACCACTTCCTAGTGTTTTAGCTGAGAAGAAGAAGTGGCGCAACAAACTTAGTAGCATTAATAGTCTAATATCTAAACTACTGTCGAAACTGTAAGGGTTCCTTGTTTTTCAGGGTTCCTTACCCAAAGGGTAAAAACGTGACCCGCTATTACTAAGACTCCACTGTCCGTCTGTTTGTCTGTCACCAGGCTGTATCTCATGAACCGTGATAGCTAGACAGTTGAAATTTTCATAGATGATGTATTTCGGTTGCCACTATAACAACAAATACTTATTATTATTAAGCCTTTATTGCCAACACGATACCTAATTTTACATTTTCCATAGTTAATTATTTAACATGCAATTAAATATTGTTACAATTACAAATTATTATTAAATGTTATATTATCAAATATTATGAATCATTTAACATGCAATTAAATATTATTACAATAACAAATTTTTTATTATTAAATGTTAAATTATCAAATATTCTCCATCATGTAACATGCAATTAAATAATACAACAAATACTAAAAACAGAATAAAATAAATATTTAAGTGGGGCTCCCATACAACAAACGTGATTTTTTTGCCGTTTTTTATAGATAATGGTACGGAACCCTTCGTGCGCGAGTCCGACTCGCACTTGGCCGGTTTTATCAACTTTCATAAATTTTGTATTTGCATCTTCTCTATTCAAGCCTTTATTCCCCAGAGTTATATCAGCTTGCGCACTTAATTCAATGTCTATCACTGTCAAGTATATTTGCGTAGGTATCTCTGTTTGTTCCTCAGGGGAATATAACCGCGAATCTGAATCGCATGATGAAGCTGAGAGTGTGTTCTTGTGGTTCTTGCATTGCAAAAATTTCAAAAATAAAAATGAAAAAGTTTTTTCTAGTATTTGTTGTGCGGCAACAGACATATATTATATCATCTGTGAAAATTTCAACTGTCTAGCTATCACGTTCATGAGATACAGCCTGGTGACAGACAGACGGACAGCGGAGTCTTAGTAATAGGTTCCCGTTTTTATCCTTTGGGTACGGAACCCAAAAAAAAGTAGAAAAAAGAAGCGCTATTGCAACGTTTTTTTTTGGTTAATATTGAATTTTAACAATAACTACGAATTATTATAACGTAAAACGGAACGTATTTAAGAGCAACAATCAGCGTCTAGTGACGTCACTACTGTTATGTTAACGAAAAGGCGACCATATATAGACAAAGACGACGCTCACGACAAAATGTATGGGAATGACATTAGGTGATGACGTTTCCTTTCCACACCTAATGTCATTCCCATACATTTTGTCGTCAGCGTCTGACGTTAACGCTACAGAAAAGTTTTGTCTAGGCCTGCATATGTCTTTGAGTTATGACAGTTCATTAGCTTGACCAGTGACAGACAGGAGTGACTCATCGCCAATTTTCGCGCACAAATGTAAACTATCGGTCTAAAACCGTAATTTTGGTAATAAATTGAAGCGTTTTAATTTTTGTGTTGTCTATTTTACATGGAATTCTTCAAAATTAAAGCATAATGAAAATATAGGGTAATCCCTAGGTATTGCTTGTTTAAATATTCAAAGAGTATGTACCTAATGCGTTGCGTTTGATCACATTGATGATAAGCGATGATGTGGTCGACGATGGAGCATGCTTGCCTAGAAGTAACCTGTTCACTCAGCCCCCCCCCCCCTTTTTTATGGATGGGAAATCATCAAATGACTCCTCCCGCTCTGGGTGGAGCGGGAGGGAGTGTCAGACTCATACTGACTAAAACCCATCCGTGTTTCTCCTGGCCTGGCCTTTGCGTTCCGTGGCTGCAGTGACTCTTTCGAACAAATGCCGCTACCCTTCACTTCACTCAGGCCCCCCTACTTCCTTAATTAATGCTTGCGGGACTATCCCAGATAAGCTAGGAACATTTTGATGTGTAAAACAAAGAGTCACACACCTATTTTTAACTGACTTCAAAAAAAGGAAGAGGTTCTCAATTCGGTTGTATTTTTGTTAGTTCTTTTTTCATCCAACTGATTAAACAATGCACATACCATGTTATCTCATCACCACCATTCGTTGATTGGTAGAGAATAACTGAAAAGTCCGGTTGTTATTATACCTTGAGCATAAATGCTTTAATCATAAATACTTTTTAACAATTTCATATTTAAAATACTGTTTAAGAGATTCTAAATTCGAATTTTCCATTTTGAATTAAGAATCTGCTTATCAGTTTTTAAGCTAAGTAATCGTTATAATATGAATACGGCTGTAAATAAATAAAACAAAACAATAAAATTATGTACTAAATATATCCTGTCAATATTTTTATAAACAGAATCATTTTGGGGAAGAAGATGACATGATGACAACCGTTGACATTGTTTAGTCCGTTGCGCGTCGGTAACTACGAGCAGTCTGAACTTACATAACTTTTTAAATAGCGTAAACAGACAATTAAACTGAAAAAGTAAAGAATACGTCGACCATGGACAAAATGTACCTATTTGTACCCATCGTACGTAAGCGATTGATAATGTTAACGGACCAATTGTATCTATAGAAATGAATTGTAATGTAACAACTTTAGCAACGCGACACTTAATAAAACGTGGAGCAAGTTTACCAGAAAAATAATCCGCCCCAGAAGACTTATAGAAATGACGTTAAACCATACATTCTTTCAAAAATAAATCCGTCCAAAATCAAAACTGTAAAGTAAGTAATCCGCCCGCACCCAAACGGGGCACAAAACGATGAAATTTGTACCCCGTGCTGACACTAGCAAAACATTCTGATCACCACCAATTACTACTGCACACAGCCTCCACAAATATTCTAGTGTATACTCCCTCTAACGTACATTGTACCACCTTGCTATCCTTTTCGCTCGACACACTTAAGTGGTCTTAATCATTTGCTTGACAGAACCATAAGGACTTATGTGTGTGTTAGGCGTTTTGTTGTAGGACTTTGAATCGAGGAGATAGGGTTCAAATTGCAGTGTTAATTGGTTAATTTTAGGTGTGCAACAAAAGTGAACTTTAATTTGGTTATAATAGAGGTGGTTTTGTGGTTTGGTGCGTCAAATAATACGCTCGATAGCAATATAGTAAGGAGATAATGATAGAAGTATTATGACGCTGGCAATAAAGCTTACATTCGCTTGTCCAGTGGTTTGTACTAATAAAATAAAATAACGTTTTGACTACACCCCGTATGTAGGCGGGGCGACAGAGAATGAGTAAACGCGCGAGTCTCGCGGTGTGTAGACGTGTGTACCGGACATAGCTAAACGTTTAGCGACTTTTTAATTTTAATAAAGTTTAAGTTTTAAATAAGGACTTTGTAACTAAAGCTTTTTAGCAATGTTATCTAAGTGTGCAATTATTAAATTTAGTATTATGGCACTAAAATGTTAAGATTAACAACTATGGTGCGATATTTTCATTAAAATGTTATGCTTGGCATAGGACAGTGAAGAACTAATTTTTTCAACAAATTGAACTCATATATTCGAACGTGACGATAAAAAAATGAAAAATTACGTAACGTAGGAAAAGAAAAAAAAGACTGTTTGTGATTTTAAAAAACAAAAGTGACTTCAAAAAACAGTTTGTGACAATCATGGAATCAAAAATTGAAATAGGGGAGACCCAAACACAGAAGAAAGTACCAAAACCATTTTCAATCGAATCGATAATCGGAGATCGAAAATCACCAGAAATCGATATAGAAAACAATATATCGGAAAGTTCTAGAAATTCAGAAGAAGAAGAAAATGAAAGATTGGACGGATATAATCAGATGCGTTATTACGCGCCATTCTTGCAACAAAATGGCTTCCCGTTCCTATTAGGTTATCCAGAGCCATGGTTATCAAGGGTGCTAGGGTCTGGTGCTGGAGTGCCAGTGAGGGAAAATAGAGAGGAAGAGAAGAGGGACAGTCCTGTCAGTGTAGGCAGTGAAGCAGAGAGCGATGGTGGTGAAGAAACTAATCCAGGTTGGTAGAATTAATTTGACAGAATTATAAATGTACCTAAATCTTCTTCGTTATATTGTATGTCACCGGTAAATTGTAAACGCCGTCAGAATGTAAAATATTGCGTGAAATTATTAACATTTTTTTCTCGGGAAATTATACCTAATCCAATAAAGAAGTAGTCTTTGGATTGATTCTGCAAGCTAGAGATCTAGAGTACCTTATCTCGAGTTTGCTTTCAATCTTAATGATAAAAATCTTAAACTCGCTTAAGTACCCTGCTTACCCCGCCTAAAATACTGGGTTTGTGCCTAAGATTTTTTTTTTACCTGAAGTGCAGAACTTGGGAAGAATTTTTACGGATCAATCTTATACAGGAGCTAAATCACTGTTGCTAGGTATACTTGTATAATAAAACAGAATCCCCCGTCGCGCCTGTCAGCGATGCAATCAAAAGAACCAAACAGATTTCATACAGTTATCACAATGGATGAAGTACCTAATTGATAAGAATGATGTAGGTGTACTTACCAGACAGGGTTGCGGAATTTGTTTGTGAAGGAGTCAACACGGCCCTGGGGGTCTACTCTCTAAGATCGAAGATTGAGTTTCGGCCTTAGTGTCGGGCGTTTTATTAAATACTCCGACCTACGGACTTACGATTAGGTAGCCCAGCGGTGCAATTCTGCCGGTCGATTCTGTAAACATGTCGAAGTGAAAGACTCGGGCGTAGTGATCACGAAGTCAGCTGTCAATGATACTAGGGATGGACGAAACGTTACATTTCCAATCATATCGACATCGTCAAACGAGTTTTTTCAATAATAAAATTTTACAAATTTTACATAATTATAAATTTCATATTGGTACAAAAGTGGTATTTATGAGTCAAAACATCAATGCATAAGATCGTTTACTCCTCAAAGTTTTTTATACTAGCTAAGTCCTTATATTGGGTAATCAATGAACCCATTTTAATGAAACTTGGTACGCCTACACAAAGCAAACTGCGCGTGCGAAAAGTGGAAATTTAATTAAATCAACAACAATTCAAACAAGCGAAGTGGTCACTGCACCGTATTCAGCGGACTATAAGGCAAGGTGAAGTGACCGCTCCCTTCGACCGCGTTTTTTTTTTAATCTTTGATTCTTCCATAAACATTCAGAGAGTATTTTAAATTCAAATCTTTTAGATATTTTTTTATGTAAATCAGATTTTTTTTTTAAATATTCTTTAGGCGTTTTGGTAGGTACCTACTTTTTTTCATAAGTAGGCAATCAATTATTTGAGGGGTAAGTAACAATTAGAGATCTCACTTTCAAGAAAAGCCTGATTTCAATAAAAAAAAACGACTGGCTGGAGTAGTGTGGACCATGTGAGACCATTGTCGACCATGAAAACGGGTGAACACTGACAGTAAATACCTACTCTTTGACGGTAATTACCTAAAGTTTGACAGTTTTGGTCACCTCACCTTCACGCGTTATTAATGTGTTACCAGATCAATAAAAAAGTCTGATTTCAATAAAAAAAACGGCTACTGTTCAAAGCTTTATGTATTAATAAAACAAATCCGGACGCCTAATGAAACCCTGTTATGTCGGAATAAAAATTCTAATTATGTCTTGAAACGCGTGGCTAGCTTCCGAAGTGAGCCATTGTGACCATTGTCAACCATGAAAACGGGTGAACACTGACAGTATACCTACCTTTTTTACAGTGTTGATCACCTAATCTAACCTTCGCGCCTCGCATCGAGTACATAAACTATCAAAACATACGGCGGGAGAGGGAAAAAATAATAAAATTTACAATTCGTATGACCACCGAGCGAGCAGCGAAGGTTGAAGACCGAATAATTACGACTAAAATGTGGCAAGACAGTGGTGTTAATGATGACGAAGCTTTTGTTGCTTCTGCTACCAAAATGGCAAGAGTAGAATCAAAACCGAATCAACCCGATCCATGATGAACCGAGCACAACCTTCCAGATTTTACCACCAACACAAAATGTGCATTCCAATCTGGTTGACAAAAAAAGCAGTCACGATGGAGAGGACACCTTTAATGACAGCAGCGGTAGTAACCTCATGATATGGAAATCACTCATTATTGAATTTTGTGGTGGAGAAATAACATTGTCAAGTTCAGTGCCAAGTGAACTATTGTTTAGTGCAGCTGGCTTAATTTCTTAACCCCTAAGAAATTGCTTGAAAGGAGACAAAGCCACAAAACTATTGTTTGTGAAACATAATTAATTTGACTATCCTTAGTTTTAATTAGGTACTAGCAGGTAATTTTTGTATTTTTAAGAAAGTGTACCTATTGAAATAAATATAAACGACTTTCTATTACTTCAATCAATAATGACTTATTATTTTTTCACTTCCACAAACACCTCTGCTTAATTGGAACAATGTAATTTTTGGACACTTACTGAACCCAGCTAAATCTCAAGCACTCATTGTTGGTGGCAGATACATGCTCAGCCTATTGGATCACCAGTCTCTGCCGCCTGTAGTGTATGACTCAGTGCTCATTTTATACTCCAAAAGCGCTAAAGTTGGTAAGAGGATATTCTACTCTTTCCAGTCTCATAAACGTCTCCAAAAATTCTTACCATTTCACACTAAGGTCAGTCTTGCTCAATCTCTTCTTCTACCACTTATAGACTATGCCAATATCTATTTTCTAGATGCTTCTGAGGTACCTACTCCTAAACAAACTCGAGCACTGACACTTCTCTTCTCCTTCGTACTCTGCATCACACTTCCTGTCGCTGTGGTGGCTCCTTCTCTCTTACTGCAGTGCATCTCTGGAACTTGCTCCCACACTCCCTATGCAACAGCCCTTCTGTTGATTGTCATCAAGAGGAAAGTTAAAGAGCATTTCCTTTTGATTTTGACATAATATTCTTATATATTATTATGTATGTGTATATATTTAGTTATGTATGTAAGTAAGTACTTATATTTATTTATTATAAAATATATAATGTGCCCTGGATCCTACCCTCTATTGTCATCTTTATCACTGAAAGGTTTGCTGGGAGAAAATTCAACTTGGAGTTAAGCTAGCCTTTGTACAGCTGTTATGGTGTACAATAAAGAATTAAGAACTAATCTTGTGATTCAAAATGCCACTGAAATTACCACCATTTGAGAAGAAGAATAAATGATAATATATGGCTCACTGACTTGTATCTTTTCTATTCTAGCAACTTACTTTTCTATACTAATCAGCCATAGATAGTATTAATAATAATTATTATTGTGCTATGCAATGATGCTTACTTCTGCATAGCTACATAAAATTAAAACCATGTTACCAACAAATTTAGGTGCAGCATCATCAACTTTATTCAGATCTAAGCAATATTTCCTATCTTTTGTACTTGGAGAGGATATAAATAAATCAATATCAGGCGAAATTACAATTTTACTCATTTTTATCCACATCAAAAAATACTAATACATCTTTTGCACTGAGCCAGCGGCAGGCAGAAGCCTGCAGAGTTCCCATATTCTGGATCTTCTGCTGAGGTGCTAATGGCAAAGTTAGAAAACTTGTCTGGATGGAAGCTGGCCGGCTGCCTATAGCTGAAAACAATGGGTAAACATAATTCATCATTATGCTAACTATTTTATACATTATTTCCCATGTTATGCTGATTGGTAATTCTATTTTTCAATAAAACATTCATCTATGTTTTAATTTATACAGCACATCAGTTGCATATTGTGAGCGTCTGAAACAATTCCATTCATCACATGGAACAATGTTACTCCTAGCTATTTTTAGAATAATCAGAGTTACAACTCTTATTATGTCTTATTGTGCCCCCATCAATCACTAATATAGAACGGTGCCCCATTCATGGCTTTCGTGGTCTACATTGTTATAATGTGTAAGTATTCCTATTTAATTTCGTAGTAAAGCAATACCTACTCAATTCATTGCGGTATACCCTTTGATTTGTGATCAAATCAAGATCAATCAATCAATTATAAAATTAAGATACGTTTCAGCTTAGTAGGTAAACAATATATTATCACATCTTGGTCGGTCGGCCGTACTGTCGGCCCGACTCGGTTTAAACACATTTACGATCATCACATATTTAATAATTATCACTACGTAGGTACCTATAAAATTCGAAACTCGGAGAACTTCAAAACTTTCTTTTGTTTGGTTAAAAATAGGTAAGTAAGCATTCATTACCCATACCGACGCGACGTTTGAAAATTTTTCGAACTTCATTGGCGAGTGGCGACATTGCTTTTTTTGAGATTTTGCTGTGTTGGCTACTGAGGCTTTTAAGCCAATCATATTTTTTGTTCAATTCTATTGAATTCGGGTCTTCGGTTATAGAATACAATGAAATAATTACTTAACGGCTAAAGATTTATCTATGGAGGTATTTTTATATCACAGCATTATATAAAATATAATGTTTAAATACTAACTAACATGGCAAACCGATTTGGTTCTCTATTGTGTTCCTTTTCTTTTTTATCCGTAAGTGCCATATTTTTTTTTGTCATCATTTGTCCAAATGATAACTTGCCCGAACAATGTCACTGATATAGATATAGTCTGATATAGATTTTTATTGCAATCGGTTGCAGAGATAGGTACCTAAAGAAAACTTCTTATAAAAACATAGCCCTTCCTTGGCAGTCTGGTAAAAAGTGATTATTATGAAGGCGATTAATGTTTTTGACACAATTTTTTTGAATTCTTTATCCCAAAAAACACATAGGTATCAACACTACTACTAACATTAATATAAGAATAAAGTTTTGTTCAAATTCAAACATTGTTCGCCGGAATAACCTGTCACGAACAGCGTACCCTTAGCCGCCTAAAATTTGAAGCACACGCTCCTCGGTGTTAGTAAGTTATCTTACTTCCTCGAACCCCCCACCCGTCGCCTAGTTGCGGCGCGCTCAGCAGCTTTTTTTTTATGTTAGATTTTCGGTCCGTCCAATACTAGATAAGAAAGAAGGATTAGTCTGTTTAGTAGGTAAGCCGATGGCCTTTGTCGCTAAAAAAAATCTAAACAAATTCCAAGAGTAAAAATACTTAGGTAGGTAGGTACCTTCATCTACTTCTTTTTAGTCTTGGTAGCCCCGCCTAAAGCGTTAATTTTCGATGTTACTTCCTCCCAGAACCTTTGGGTTTTGAGGCGGGCATTTGCGGTGTCACTATGCCCCCTGGCCATCTCCGGATGGAGTTCCATCATTTGAACCAGGGCAACAAACTGCGCCTCATTTGCAGGCGCAGCACAAGAGCGAAATGGGCTAGAAATATATCCTTAAATTAGGTCAAATCATCAAAAATTACCTGTAAGATTTCGTTTTTCAATATTCTCAAATACTTTATAAGAACCTATTATTTAAAAATCTGTCCGTAGTGCATACTTACGTCATTCTTATCGAATTGGTAATAAAAAATAAAAGAACACGTATCGTAGGAAACAGCGCGGCGTTTTGAATTATTTATCAAAAGGGCGCGAAATCGCATGTCTACACCAAGTCTATTGTACCACTCTACCGCATTTTTGTTTTCAATATGTGTACTAGTCTTTAAAGATTAATTTTTCGGGCTTCCGGAATCTATGGCCACGGTAGATTCAATTATTGCAATAATAGTTTTTTGGTTATATGTGTTATATGTGTTGGTTATACATTCACAAAATAATAATTAACACTCCATCATCCATTGACGTATCCTAAAAAAATATGATTGGCTTAAAAGCCTCAGTAGCCAAC
Source organism: Melanchra persicariae (assembly GCA_947386135.1). Taxonomy (NCBI): domain Eukaryota; kingdom Metazoa; phylum Arthropoda; class Insecta; order Lepidoptera; family Noctuidae; genus Melanchra; species Melanchra persicariae. The sequence goes on along the minus strand of OX376670.1, from coordinate 11,965,923 downwards.
ACAGCAAAATCTCAAAAAAAGCAATGTCGACACTCGCCAATGAAGTTCGAAAAATTTTCAAACGTCGCGTCGGTATGGGTAATGAATGCTTACCTACCTATTTTTAACCAAACAAAAGAAAGTTTTGAAGTTCTCCGAGTTTCGAATTTTATAGGTACCTACGTAGTGATAATTATTAAATATGTGATGATCGTAAATGTGTTTAAACCGAGTCGGGCCGACAGTACGGCCGACCTACCAAGATGTGATAATATATTGTTTACCTACTAAGCTGAAACGTTATCTTAATTTTATAATTGATTGATTGATCTTGATTTGATCACAAATCAAAGGGTATACCGCAATGAATTGAGTAGGTATTGCTTTACTACGAAATTAAATAGGAATACTTACACATTATAACAATGTAGACCACGAAAGCCATGAATGGGGCACCGTTCTTTATTAGTGATTGATGGGGGCACAATAAGACATAATAAGAGTTGTAACTCTGATTATTCTAAAAATAGCTAGGAGTAACATTGTTCCATGTGATGGATGGAATTGTTTCAGACGCTCACAATATGCAACTGATGTGCTGTATAAATTAAAACATAGATGAATGTTTTATTGAAAAATAGAATTACCAATCAGCATAACATGGGAAATAATGTATTAGATAGTTAGCATAATGATGAATTATGTTTACCCATTGTTTTCAGCTATAGGCAGCCGGCCAGCTTCCATCCAGACAAGTTTTCTAACTTTGCCATTAGCACCTCAGCAGAAGATCCAGAATATGGGAACTCCGCAGGCTTCTGCCTGCCACTGGCTCAGTGCAAAAGATGTATTAGTATTTTTTGATGTGGATAAAAATGAGTAAAATTGTAATTTCGCCTTATATTGATTTATTTATATCCTCTCCAAGTACAAAAGATAGGAAATATTGCTTAGATCTGAATAAAGTTGATGATGCTGCACCTTAATTTGTTGGTAACATGGTTTTAATTTTATGTAGCTATGCAGAAGTAAGCATCAATGCATAGCACAATTTATTATTATTATTATTAATAATACCTGATTAGTATAGAAAAGCAAGTTGCTAGAATAGAAAAGATTCAAGTCAGTGAGCCATATATTATCATTTATTCTTCTCAAATGGTGGCAATTTCAGTGGTATTTTGAACCACAAGATTAGTTTTTAATTCTTTATCGTACACCATAACAGCTGTACAAAGGTGAGCTTAACTCTAAGTTGAATTTTCTCCCAGCAAACTGAGTGATAGAGAAAGATCACAATAGAGGGTAGGATCCAGTGCACATTATAATTTTATAATAAATAAATATAAGTACTTACATACATAACTGTAAATAAATACACATACATAATAATATATAAGAGAATTATGTCAAATTCAAAAGGAAATGCTCTTTAACTTTTCTCTTGATGACATCAAGAGAAGGGCTGTTGCATAGGGAGTGTGGGAGCAAGTTCCAGAGATGCACTGCAGTAACAGAGAAGGAGCCACCACAGCGACAGGAAGTGTGATGCAGAGTACGAAGGAGAAGAGAAGTGTCAGTGCTCGAGTTTGTTTAGGAGTAGGTACCTCAGAAGCATCTAGAAAATAGATATCGGCATAGTCTATAAGTGGTAGAAGAGATTGAGCAAGACTGACCTTAGTGTGAAATGGTAAGAATTTTTGGAGACGTTTATGAGACTGGAAAGAGTAGAATATCCTCTTACCAACTTTAGTGCTTTTGGAGTATATGAGCACTGAGTCATACACTACAGGCGGCAGAGACTGGTGATCCAATAGGCTGAGCATGTATATGCCACCAACAATGAATGCTTGAGATATAGCTGGGTTCAGTAAGAGTCCAAAATTACATTGTTCCAATTAGGCAGAGGTGTTCGTGGAAGTGGAAAAATAATAACTCATGATTGATTGAAGTAATAGAAAGTCGTAAATATTTATTTCAATAGGTACACTTTCTTAAAAATACAAACATTACCTGCTAGTAGGTACCTAATCAAAACTAAGGATAGGCAAATTATGTTTCACAAACAATAGTTTTGTGGCTTTGTCTCCTTCCAAAAATTAAGCCAGCTACACTAAACAATAGTTCACTTGGCACTGAACTTGACAATGTTATTTCTCCACCACAAAACTCAATAATGAGTGATTAAATATCATAAGGTGTCCTCTCCATCGTGACTGCTATTTTTGTCAACCAGATTGGAATGCACATTTTGTGTTGGTGGTAAAATCTGGAAGGTTGTGCTCGGTTCATCATGGATCGGGTTGATTCGGTTTTGATTCTACTCTTGCCATTTTGGCAGCAGAAGCAACAAAAGCTTCGTCATCATTAACACCACTTGCCACATTTGAGTCTTAATATTGGGTCTTCGAGCATCGCTGCTCGCTCGGTGGTCATACGATCGTCAAAAAGTAGGTAGTTATACTGTCAGTGTTCACCCGTTTTCAGGGTCGACAATGGTCACAATGGCTCACACTTCGGAAGCTAGCCACGCGTTTCAAGACAGAATTAGAATATTTATTCCGACATAACAGGGTTTCATTAGGCGTCCGGATTTGTTTTATTAATAAATAAAGCTTTGAACAGTAGCCGTTTTTTTTATTGAAATCAGGCTTAAATAATTGATTGCCTACTTATGGAAAAAAGTAGGTACAAAAACGCCTAAAGAATACCATTTAAAAAAATCTAATTTGCTTACATCCCAAAAAATATTTTAGATATTTTTAAGTTTTGAATATAAAATATTCTCTGAATGTTTATGGAAGAATCAAAGATTAAAAAATAACGCGGTCGAAGGGAACATTCACTTCCCCTTGCCTTATAGTCACCGGAATAGGGTGAAGGGAACACTTCGTTGTCCTGGCACTTCTCACGCAAGCGCGGTCAACGGGTGAACGACTGAACGTTACCTACGTTCGCGTATTCACCCTCTTCTTAGAGTCGGCTGAATACGGTGGAGTGACCACTACGCTAGTTTGAATTGTCATTTTCACTTTTCGCATGCGCGGTGTGCTTTGTGAATGGGTTCATTGATTGATTTATCCCAACAGAAAAATGTGATAAGGTGAGGATGAATACCTACTCTTTGTAGGTAAATTTATTATTGGCAACAGTTAAATTAGTAACTCAGGTACTCAGGTTGGAATTGTTCTTTGTGTCGTTCCTACTTAGTAATATTTAGGTAGAAATTTGGATAATCAGTCTTTTAGGTAGGTATTTATAAATATTTGGCTTTAGCATTAAAATTCAGTAAACTCGATTTATCGACAGGATTCTCTAATAGATTTGTCCATCACTAGCGTTATTGACAGCTAACGTCAGTCCAAGCTCACTGCACCTTTTGTTTGTCGAAGTGTTCACTACGACATGTTTACAGAATCGCACTGCTGTAAGCATATCGAAGTGAACACTTGGGCGGGGCGCACGACGGGTGAGTTGTCAAATCATACAAATAAGATGGAATGACAGCGCTCTTGTCGTTCACTCCGCCTAGGTGAACACCGTGAGATGTCGACAGAATCGACCGGCAGAACCCGAACTAAGAACGAATAACAACACGATTTGACTATTAGTTCGGGTTCGGGACTAATCGTAAGTCCGTAGGTGATACGGAGTAGAAAACACCCAACAATAAGGCCGAAACTATGGACTTTGGGCTTAGAGAGTAGATCCCCAGGAACGCAAAGGGCACTAGGAGGAACACGAATGAGTTTTGGTCAGTAAGAGTCTAACACTCCGCTCCACCCAGAGCGGAAGGAGTCAATTGATGAATTTCCGTCCAAACCATCCAAAAATGTATCTTCACATAGTGTAAAACAGTCGCTTTCGTCGTCTGTACGCTTATGTCTTTACACTACGCAACAGATTTTAATGCGGTTTTCATCAAAAGACAGAGTTATTCAAGACAAAGGTTTATATGTACAATTCGTTCCGAAATTCTTACGGGAACGGACAAAAAGGGATTTGCGCGTACGAAATCGCGGGCAAAAGTTAGTAATGCTATGACGACGAATGTTGAAGATGTTGGAAAAAATTATGAGTACCTACTGAGAGCTTAGGATTATACTCTTCTATTCTACCCGTGGGAAGCCAGGACAAGTCACTAGTCGCTAGTAGGACATACCGATACCGAGTGGATAAAAGTTTCGAGGTAAAATGCGTCACTTTTGGCCGAAATCCGACTTAGGGTTTTTAAATAAATACAGTCTTGAGCAATTTGGTCGCTTATTTTGAAATAGTCAAATTAGCAGCAAACGTTACGGAAGGTTTAACTGAAAGGTACAATGGAATAGCTACGCTTTGGACTTTATCTTGATTGAAAGGAGGGATGTATTTGTCAACTAGCTTTTGTCTGTGGCTCCGCCCGCGTGGATGTCGGTTTTCGCGTAAAAAAGTAAGTAGCCTTCCCTTCTTCATATCCCAGGCTATATATCTGCCAAACTTCATGACGATCTGTTCAGCTGTTTTAGCGTTTATAATAGTACCTGGATGACCGAGCTTTACTCGGTATTATTTTTTGGAAACACGGATTAAAAGAAGTTTTCTAAAAATGAAACCTAGCTAGACCGATTTATCGCCCCCGAAACCCCATGCATACTATAAATTTCATGAAAATCGTTGGAGCCGTTTCCGAGATTCAGATTATATACGAGTATATAAAATAATATATCCCACATTCTCGTACTTATATACAAGAATTGCTTATTTAAAGGTATTAGATAAGTAGGGATTTCAAAGAACATAAATCGCGGATTCATCGCGTATCGATCGAATCGCGTACTTCAACCCAAATGGCCAAGAAACACAAGTATTGCCTGTCCCCAGTTCACCTGCCGTGACTAAAAACCCTATAGATACTAGCTTAATAAAGAAGGACTCCCCTAGGGTTTTAGGAGTTAAGAGACCGACGTAGGTTTGTCATCCCTAGGGAGTCTAGTAAGTATTTATTTAAAAACCGGCCAAGTGCGAGTCGGACTCGCGCACGAAGGGTTCCGTACCATTATCAATAAAAAAAACGGCAAAAAAATCACGTTTATTGTAACGGAGCCCCCTTGAATATTTATTTTATTCTGTTTTTAGTATTTGTTGTTATAGCGGCAACAGAAATACATGATCTGTGAAAATTCCAACGGTTTAGCTATCACAGTTCATGAGATACAGTCTGGTGACAGACAGACGGACAGCGGAGTCTTAGTAATATAGGGTCCCGTTTTTACCCTGTGGGTACGGAACGAGTGTTTTATTCGCACTTGTGGTCGCCCCGTGGTTGAAAATGTAGCTTTCTGGACTAGGTACTAGGTACTTCATATTGTTATACCTATGCCAGGGCTATTTTCAAGGGGTGCATCTTCAAAATTCCGCCTCGAATAGATACGGTTTTCTATCCCATTCTCACGGTTATAGATCTTTTGTCGACTTGCGCAGAGAAACTAGAGAATTAAAGAAGACGGTTGCAAGGGCGAGCGACGCCAGTTCGAAAATGTGTAGGTACCTCACCTTGGATGTGCTAGGTTCACTTATATGCCAGGGCTGCAAAATTTGCCAAAAGGCAATAGGAAGAACATGGATGGGTTTCAGTCAGTAAGAAGTGTCTGATACTCCTCATGAAATTTTCATACCGCGGACTAAATATGAAAATCGTTTCTTAGGGAGTAAACTCCAAAAAGGTTCTCATAAATCGGTACAATTTAATTTTTTTCAAATATTTTTTATTTCTTATGTTGTCGTTTGTTTATTGAAAGACAGGGAAAGGCCCGATCTCAAAATTACTTTTGGTGTTTCTTGTGGACTTGAAAATAGTAATTCTAAAAACATTTGTGATGGATAAAGTCATTCTCTTGATGCAAAATGTGTACCTACCATGCCAACCTATAGTGCCGACGGATATAGGACTTGTCGTTTTACATCCATGTTTCGGGGAGAGTCGGCCGCGTGATACTATGTTCCAGGGCCTTCAAATACCCTTAGTAGTGATGATGGTAAGACACCAAAACTGAAATTAACATTGCTACGGCTTCTTCGTCAATCTTTCTTCCGAATTGGAGACTCACGGATGATGGAACTCGGATCTAGTGCGTAAACTACCATACAAATAGTTCTATCACTACTTCGGATCGTCATCATAGCCTAGCCTTTTCCCAACCAAATTGGGGTCGGCCCCCAGTCAAACCAGATTCAGCTGAATACCAGTATTTTACGTGGAGCGGCTGCCTACCAGACCTCCACAACCCATTAACTGGGGAACACGGTACTTTTTGGCAAGACTGGTGTCAAATTTTCTGGCTTCTGACAATCCGTAACAACTGCCAAAGATCTACAAATGACAGCCGGGACCAACGGCTTAACGTGCTTTCCGAGGCACGGAGGAGTCTCGGTATGTTAATATGGTCACCCATCCACATACCAACCTCGGCAAGCGTTGCTTAACCTTGAAGATTGGTCCGTGCGGCTGTTATAATTTAGCCACGAGCTCCTCCTATGACTACTTCGGATCGTATTTTCACGAATTTGAATCGGATGCAGATGCAGAGCGAAAAGGAGTAGGTACCCGAATTTGGTCCGAATTTTTTATACCCGTATTTTCACGGATTCGGATCGGATACAGAGCGTAACCGCACTTAATTGATTTATTACTCTCATATAATTTAGATTGACTGTAATCACTACGCACATTTTTTTATGGATGGGAAATCATCAAATGACTCCTTCCGCTCTGGGCGGAGCGGAAGGTAGTGTCAGACTCTTACTGACTAAAACCCATCCGTGCTCCTCCTAGTGCCTTATGCTTTCCGCCGCGGTAACTCTTTCGAACAAAATCCGCAACCCAGGCAGGCTTTGCCCTAACAGGCCCTGTCTACTATGCTGACATCTCTTTTAGGCGTGCGTGGAACACAACGCGCCGTCGACCCGGGCCCAACGCTCACCATCCGTAGACCCAAACCACTATGCATTAGAATTCCCCAAAACGCCTTGAAATAATTTCCGAAAACTTGTCCCTAACCTAATAGATTTGGACCCACACCTTTCATGGGGTCATATATCAAGTGTCAGATGAAAAATTGCCCTACTCTTCGCCGCGATCCGGCCATTAAGAACACACCTTGGATATTATGAAACAGTGTGGTTATTCACTTTGTTTTTCGCTGTAGGCTCTGAGGGCTAATTCTACAAATATTAGACAACGTTTGCATTCGCGTGTCAATCGCAAACTGTCAAAAAAGCCTTCATTATCATATATAGTCATAGTTGCATAGATTCGTATGTATGTATTATTATTTATCTTATAATGCAACACTATCTCAAGACACTAAAACTGTTTTACATCCGTGACACCTCAGGTTCAGTTGAAAACCAGCGTCAGGCACTAGTTGCCTGGCATTTTATGCTGAACTGGACCTATTTGGCGCAGCCGTGAGGCGCACACTTAATGTTTTCAAATTGACTTCTGTTCTCAAAGCCACTGTTTTATTTTATTTGTTTTTTTTTCTTCTATTTTTTTTTTATTCGCTGTTTTTCTTGTGTGCCTCTTACTGTGGCCAATAAATGTATTTTCTTTCTTTCTTTTCTAATATTATTTAGTATTTATTAGTGTTATATCTTTTTTTTTAGTTATATTTTATGTACCTATTTTATGTTTTATAAATGTTTATTGTTTTATTCTTACTCTATAACTTTTACACACGGTGTCCACATCTCTTTTATTCGTGTTTGCTTTCGCAGGTATGCTGGAAGAGATTTCATTAGAAATAAGCGTTACCTTTGTACCTATTTTTTCTGTCTCCATAATCTTATCTTTTTGTTAAATGTGTGTACAAGAACTGTTAAATAAAATAAAAAAAATATATATATTTTTGACAGTTTGCGATTGAGATGCGAATCATGCGAACGTTGCTTGAAAATTAGTGGAATTGGCACTCTGACCAGTATGCAGCAAATGATTGTGGTTTTTAACCGATTTTCCAAAAAGGAGGAGGTTCTCAATTCGATTGTACCTATTTTATTTTTTTTTGTGTTTCTTACCTCATATCTCCGCCATTTATGAACCGATTTGAAAAATTCTTGTTATATGTGAGAGGATATACTTCTCAATTGGTCCCATTTAAATTTTATCAAAATCGGTCAAATAATTTGGTTTTTAAATCCAAATAGCTGGAAAAAATATGTGGAAAAATCATGCATGTATACGAAATTGCGTATTTTTGCTTTCCTGTGACTTTCCAGTGGTGTTGTTAGGTGTGGGGTACCACTAAAAAGTGAAAAATAAAAAACTTTTTTTCACAAAAAAAACCGTCTTCCAAAAAAACACTACAAAGTACAATAACTTTAATTTTGGAAGTCGGTGTCAAATAACTAAGAAGCAACCAAACACCGACTACCGAAATTAAAGTTATAGTACTTTGTACTGTTTTTTTGGAAGTCGGTGTTTTTTTTGTGAAAAAGTTTTTTATGTAAAGTGCGTTTATTAGGGAGAATGGCTACATTCTCGTTAAGTCGCGTCGTCGATTTGATGGATCAAAGGTTACCCTTTGAAATAACTTAGTCACGAACAAACATTTTGATGTAGGTAGCTTTCGTATAAAGACGTATGAGCAAAAATTTATTATTATCTAACCTACACCTGGCTCGTTTTAAACTGCGCTCCAACCTATTGCAGATGTGCAAGAACGGTCAATGACCCACATGCATTTTATTGACTTTCATATTATCAAAAACAAAAATAAAGACATAGATCTGTTCTGTCCTGATTCGATTTCTATCGTGATCCTTTACTATAGTTACGTAAAAGTGGTACACGACATAACCATTATTTTTTAACCATTTTATAAAATAATAAGCACATCCCTGTCTAACTCTCGATTCGTCGCTATACATAGTGTTTTTACTCTAAAATTTTCGTTCGTAATCATCATACTCCGATGTCACTTCGTGGACAATAATGTAGGTTAAGTATACCTATACGTTTTTTCAAGTGTAATATATAACTACTTTTTGTAAATGCTGTAATGTATGACTGTTTCTTGTCCCAAATAAACAAAAACAAAACTTCAGAGAGTAGGTACAGGCGGATTACGTTAAAAGTAGACTTCAGGACCTCCTCCCTGGAGGTGATTTTACTACTGTAAGAAGCTTGGTACAGGGGAGCATGGAGATTGGCACAAGATCGGATGACAATATTATGAACCATGAAAACCGGTTCATAATTTATTGTTCAGGTATCTACGAAGGGATATAAGGGAAAGGTTGTACTTTATTGCAAGTTTGTCTGGCGCCTACCATAGTAAGTATCACACATTGTTTGAAATATTAACTACCTACGTCAACCAGAGTGAGTGGAATCTTTCAAGTGCATTGTACAGAGATGGTGATTGATGATTTTAATGATTACAGTTCTGTAAATACGTACTTACTACGGCCGCGAATCATATTTTGACTAATATACAACGTGATATTGACCTGTAAATTGCAAAAAAACGTAAGAAAAATTGAATTTCGCGGGCTACCCTGGTTCTTTCACCTTAAGTCAAAATCAGTTTGTAAAGTCAGAGTCGTGGCTAGTGGCTAACCTACCTAGCTACTTAGATGCGTGAATCATCAATCATTCGAAATCAATTACTTAATCCTCCTGAATAGGACTTCCAGAGGGAAACTTTAGTGAACACACATACTTAATCATTCATATGTTTTTGAATTGGAAACATCATAGATACGGGCAATTAAAAAAACAGCGAACTCGGTGTCAAATTGGTCGTTTCCCATGTGACACAAAATTATCCCAACTTGGTTATCCAATTTCTCATTCAAATAAGCTGAAACGAATGCCCTCAGCTAACAATTCTCGTACCTACAATTGGGGCACTCGAAACAGTTCACATACATTCCCCTAAACGTAGAAAATCAACAAATAAACCAATTAGAAATGGCTGCTTGACATTTAAAAGATGATTTCACGCCACTCGAACGCATCTGTAGCGTGAAATTGACGCGTATCCGAACGCATCTGAACTATTTAGCGTTTGGCGCGAATTTGCCAGGTGACATCTGTCAACTTTTTTCTTTTTTTTCTTTATCAAGATCTGAAAGCCAATTTTTAAGCGTTCAAATTTTATTAAAGTCGCAATACTTATTCTCTTGGTAACAATCAATGTCAAATACTTGCCAAAGAGGAAAAGAGGATTTTTCGCCATTTTGCGACTGCGGTTCGAATGCGAACGCCCCTTTAAAATACGAGAATTGGTCATCTAGGCTCTTAAATTAGTAGTCTATTTGTTTAGCAAGTGAATACACGGTAGAGACAGTAGTCACTTTTTTTATAAACATAGTACGTATTTAAATGTAAATGATGAATGATGATATTCAAAGGTGCCGTTTAATGGCCTAATTGAAATAAACGTATTGACTTTGACTTTGAATGAAGTGGTTATTGGCTTGCTTTGTCCATCTATAGTTCTAAACAAATATAATAAACTGTTTATATGATTTAAGAAGAACGGAAAGATGGAAGTACTGATCATATTAAAAAAAAAATGATACAAAGCTAAACTATTATGTATTGCTTAATATCTTATAGGCTCGGTTCCGGCGATGCGAACGAAACCGCAGGAAAAGCTTGCACCTATTTATAACACTTGTACTAAAGTGTAAATTAATACGAAATACTAGCCAATTAATTTAAACTTTTAAATAGCACAGGTCCTTAAACAGTGCCTTGAGGCATTCCAATTACTAAGAACTAGTAATAATGACATTATCATTATTAATGTTAGACAAGAGCATTAACAATGCATTCAAATGCTTAAGTTAAGCCTATTTACATAGAGCTTGCAGAAATAAATGATTTGGCCATTGTTTATTTTTATAAAATTATGTCAATCTAGTGACGAACGTTGCTCTATCAATCTTAGAGGTTCTTGACTGTTTAAAGATATAATTGTATTTTATTATTTACATCTGAGCTGAATTAATACAAACAATTTTGCCCCCTTTACCCACACATTAATGGTTGAAGTTACAAAAAATTCTTCTTAGTGCTTACCTAGGTACATCATAAAAAGAAGCCTTCAGCAAAGTTTTATGTTCCTAGTTCCAGTAATTTCGTCTGTGAATTTATATGTTCCCTTTTGGTTTTGCGCCGATGTGATGCATATCTTCCTCACAATCCCCATGCTTGGCGCAAATAAACTTTTTTTATTTGCTGTAATCTACATTACAGAGATATTTCAAAAACAAGGTGTTAAGTCCCACAAAGCTCAGAGAAAAGGGAGGTCTATTACCCAACTATGGCGAATCAAAAGGAGGGTTATTGTAGTTCGTATTGGCAGTTGAAATGCCGCAACAACTGCCTACAGCCAAACACGAAGCAAACCCATGGTCACACATGGTTGGAGAAAGGTTAGTCAGATGACGCTTGAGCATTTTTTGACGACACGGTTGGCGCAGTGGTTGAGCGATCGGCTGCTGCGCTGCGTGTCGCGGGTTCGATTCCCGCACGGAACAAATATTTGTATGGCCTACAGATAGTTGTTCCGGGTCTGGCTGTTTGTGTATGTGACTTTGTATGTTTGTAAACGCACCCACGATACAGGAGAAATTCCTAGTGTGGGGCAACGTTTTATTAAAAAAAAAAAAAAAAAAATAATTTTCCCCAAAAAAGACAATAGGTAAACATGAACATTATTTATCCCACATTAACGCTAAAACAACCCAGTAAACAAATACATCAACAGTTTTACGCCACAACGATTCCCAATTCATCATTTATTCGAGGAAAACAGCCAAAGTGACAGAGTGAAAATTTAAACTGAAATAAAACGTGACCGCCATTTTGAACGGACTCTTTAACGTAATCGATACATCTGATTCGACTAAAATGCATTCGACTTCACAACCGATTTAACTCGCCGCTCGAATTTCAATTTAAAATTCAAATCGCGAACGCGCGGGACTTTATGCGTCTACAAAGTTTGCTTATGCAGTTGTGTTGTCTATTCCCCGTTCAAATCTTTCTTTTTTGACAGCAAATACAAAATGGCGGATTTTACGATTCATTTGGCGCTCTCGATAACTGTCAATCGCTGTTAGGTTGTGAGGAATAAGTTTATTTATTTGCTAAAGGGATCCTTTATCGTGGTTTTCATGGAAACTGGTGGGTCGGTCGGTATTTTAGAAGTGAGTACGTGTTTGTTAGCACGTATCTGTTATAGTAATAGGTATTTTATTGTGATTTTGAAGAAGTTATAACTTGTTTCGTGGAAAGAGCCTATGATACTTGCTTCGGTTTTAAGAAGCAGACGATGTGGGTTTACGCGGTTAGCACACCAACGAGAATTCTGCCTAGCCTTTTCCTAAGTAGGTATGTCGAGGTTCGGTTCCTGTTGTACCAGATGCAGCTAAATACCAGGATATTACACGATACTCTTTTGCAACATTGGTGTCAGAATTGCTGGTAACACGATACTAGTAGTGGTTTTTTAAGTTGTTCAAATGTTCATTAATAAATACTTATAATTACGCAGTGTTTTTTTATTGTGATGACAGACTTTAAGGCATGAAGGCGAGTTGTGTATTCAAAGTTGAGCTCGTGCCTAAATAATAATAGCCACGCGGGTTGATCTACAAGTTTAAGCATCGCTCGCGTCCGTTCCATGGATGGGTGACCATTATCGACCGACGTATTTAAAAAAAAAAACGTTGCTCCACACTAGGCATATCTCCCATATCGTGAGTGCGTTAACAAACATACAAACTCAAATACACAAACAGCCAGACCCGGAACAACTATCTGTAGGCCATTCAAATATTTTAAGATCTTCGACAGTTGTCAGTGTCAATTGTGACACGAGTCTTGCCAGAGCGTATCGTAATATCGCGTATCGTCAAAAACTCAAGCATTTATTTCAATTAGACCATTTACAGGCACTTTTAAGGGAGCCAAATATCCACCACACGCAGCCACAGCACCACCTTTGAGTGAGCATGACATCCCCAATCGCCAGGGTACATTCAAGTCAAAGACCTACCCAAAATGATCATTATATTTAAATTTGAGATACACAGTACTCACACGTGCCGTTAATGCATGAAATTAAACAATGCTAATAAATTGAGTCTATACTTACAATGAAAAATATTGCATTCTTACAATCTTCAGCCGGTCCAACAATATGTCTAAATGCTAACAGCTCACTTTGAGCGCCCTAGTGGTATCTGCGGAGCAGGACCAGCATTGAGCCAAGCATTTTTATCTTCATTATACTGCCCTAACTTATAATATGCCTGCATAGTGTGCGTTTAATACAAGATTTAAATGTCTCATTTAGTTCTAATATGTGTGGAGGTCAGATAGCAGTAGATAATGTACTGGTATTCAGCTGCATCCAGACTAGAAGCCGACCAATAAAGTTGAGAAAAGGCAGCCAGAATTATAGAAATATTTTAAGACCCTATCCAGTATCAAATGACAACTGTTTGTCTCTATATATAGCTACTGTGTACATAGGTTCTCTTTGTTGTTCATTATTATTTAACATACTTACATATCTAAGTTTTCTTAGTGATGATGACTGTCTTCAAGTCATATCTACGATGAAGTGACAGACGTAATGCCATCGGCAAAACCAGAATGTCTTTTGTCTATTGGCGATGCAAAGATTACGCCCGCGCCTCTAGCGGCGAAATTTAGAAGTTGCCTAAGAACGACACTTGCAGTGTTGCCAACACCAATTTATTACATTCCCCGAAAACCTAAGTCAAATTCCCTAACTTGAGATTCCTTGCCGTTAGGGGAATTCCCCACACGTTGGCAACGCTTTGCGAAAACTGTCAAAGTCTCGTTCTTATACAGCTTCACAATTTTGACACTAGCGGCGCTAGTTAGAATCATTGCATCGCAAATGGTGTGACCACGGAGACGAAGTAGCTGACAGTAATGTCCGCCTCTGACATGGCTGGACTGGTTCATCCTAATTAATATTACAAACTAGCTTTTACCGGTGACTTCGTACGCGCATATCCCTTTTTCTGTTTCCGTAGGAATTTCAGGAAATCCTCTCTTAGTGCTCCCCTGCACTCCTCAAGGAATCTACATGCCGAATTTCAGCTTTCTACGACCCGTAGTTTGTCAGTGCGTTGCGTGCGGTGCGTGCGTTGTCTGTCAGTCACTCAGTCAGTCAGTCACTCAGTAATGGAAGAGTTTTATATACAACGTGTAATAGAATAAACGCAATACCTGAAAAGGGGTCATTGTACTCATCATTACAAACAACTTTTACTATGGGACCAACCCCGAAATCGTGAAAAATAAATCAGCTGTTCAGAATATTTTGTCGAGTTTTGCGAACATAGGTAAATGTAGCGATTTCAGTGTTGGTTCCTCAGTAAAAGTTGTTCATAATGATGATTACAATGACCCGTCAGAGGTATTGCGTTTATTCTGTTACACGTTGTATATTGATGATGATAGGTCAAAGTGAATTTGTTTGTTTCGCTTTCATACCTAAACAGCTGATCCAGTTAATTTTGATACAGAGATACCTACATGGAACCCTGGAGACGGTGATACTAAGCCGTGGGTCAGAAGGCGGCAATACAATGCTATAGTTTTTAAAAACATCACGTATTCTCTAAACGATAAGGCAGAGGTGTAGATACCGGGTCAACGTACGTTTATTTTTTTATTTTTATTAGGGACAACAAACTGCAATAATCAATACAATAATATTTCAACACTTAGTCAATAAGAGTATATTTATACACTATTAACGACGTTACAAAAAATCAGATGCAGATTTTGTCGAGATAAGCGCACAGAAATATAGATTGTCAACTGTTAACGCATCAGACACTCAGACACTTTAGTAAAACAATAGCGTCCTATCTAATATAAAGTCGCGACAGTCCAGTGTGAAGCAATCGATTTATTTTTCGCGAAATCACTGTTTGTCCAGTGAAAGTTGTTCATAATGATGAGTACAATGAACCTTTGAGACGTATTGCGTTTATTCTGTTCAATACACTCACAACGTAATGTGCCAAATACTAATAAAAAAATATTCTATAAACACGTTAAGTACCTATACTTTTTTTTCGGACTCGCGCACGAAGGGTTCCGTGCCATAATCTATAAAAAACGGCAAAAATATCACGTTTGTTGTATGGGGCCCCCACTTAAATATTTATTTTATTCTGTTTTTAGTATTTGTTGTGCAAATATCAACTGTCTAGCTATCAAGGTTCATGATGAGATACAGTCTGGTAACAGACAGACAGACAGACGAACAGACAGATGGACAGCGGAGTCTAAATAATAGGTAACAGTGTAACATTTTCCTTCGATTTTCAAACAACTGCTTCATAAAATAACTTTTTAATTTTTATAGCACACTTTTACTTTTTAATCATGGGCTCATTAGCAATGTAGAAGAATAGTGTCATTGTCTATGGATGCGCGCGCTGTGCAGTCATGCGCAATGAGAATATAAATTTGCCGCCAAACCACATAATTTTTCTTATTTTTGTTTTCACTAATCAGCGCCGTGTTATGTGTTCGCCCATGGCATAGCATTAAGCGGAGCCTTTTTGCCATTTTATATCTTTTATCTTAAATAACCTCCTAAAATTCTTCAAGTCCCTTCCGTCACCCTCAGTCTAATCATTACATTTGTCCACTCCTGGGCGTGTCGCTGACTCGGCTTCGCTCGGCCGTCACTTTTTATCGCCACGAGCATTCGACCCCCGGGTTATGACTGCGCAATACTTGGGGAGAGATCGACTTTGACGGAAAAAAAAAACATGATTTGGTTGGATCGAAAGACGTTTTTTTGTTGAGGTTTGGGATTCTGTAGAATCTGGAATTGTAGAAGTTATAGTAAGTTTTACATAAATCACTTTACCACTTAAAGAAACATAATTTTACCTAGCTTCTACCCGCGTTATCGCCCGCGTGAAAATGGGTTTTAATTGTATTTCACGGAACCCTAATCCTCCTTTTAGACCTGCCAGTGAAATTTTCATCAATATCCAGCCAGTGAAATTGCATTTTTGATATTAGTATATACCTATCGTATTTTCATTTTACCGTATAGAATAATCTCTTTTCCTAAGTTTGTCTTAAAAAGGTCGGTTAATGTTGTGTTGTGTTTCGATTCGCAAGGTAAAATAAGTCTAATACTATCCGATTCCTTAGTCACCGTCGGTCTTTCTAACCGACTTCCAAAAATTTTTTTTGTTTCTTTCAAAGTAAATAAATTAAATACCTACTAAAAAAAAATTAAAGTAACAGTAGGTACCTACCTACCTCAAAATTAAATTAGTAATAAAAGAATGTGTGTGTTCGAGGCCAAAAAGGTCCCCAATCTCAGCAAAAGCTGGGATATTTAAAAAAAAAACCAACGAGTGTACGCCCCTCTGAAGTAATGTTTTCTCGTTTTCAGATTCGATTATACTGTTAACCATCCATAAAAAAGGTCAATAATTTTCCATCTACCTACTTGGGATTGAGGAATCTTTTTCAATCTTGGAAAGTGAATACTGAATGGATTACTCATGTATTTATTCCCATTAAAAACACAATTGCAAAAGGTGACCTTTTGTCAACTTCTGCTATTTATGTTTTGCAGTTATGTCAATGGGTCAAAGTTGCCTGAGAAAAATAATTTTTCACACCACCTGATCGAAAACGTCAAATTATATGTCATGCTAACCTAACCTAAAGTGAGTCATTTTTGGCCGGTGGCACTGCCGGGCAATAATATTGTACTGGATTTCATTATAACCCGCTGGTCAATAATGTGATTTAAATTTGGAACCTCATCTGTCTGCTCAATTGGCGGTATTAGGTACTCACAACGCCTTCTGTCTCTGTCTCTCTCTTTCTGTTCCAGAAAGAAGAAAGATATTCTCGATACTCTTACTACTTAGGGATGATATTCTCGAATTTCTACAAAATCATAAGGATTGACCAGGGTCCAGGATTGAAGACAATATTATAAGAATAATTGGTTATGTACGGATTATTGTATAAAAGGATAAGAATAACACTTAAAACCCATTTATAGTCGATTTATTAATTTAAAAACTATTTTCTCGAGCATCTCCTATGGCGTTCTAAATTCAAATTGCATACAGCCAAGCGTCCGAACCCATTCTACCAGCTGATATAAAGCTCTGTATAAAGCTTTGTGTACACATAAATTGTATTAGGTTGCTAACATTAGGCCTGCACATATTTACTTACCCACAGAGAAGTAAAAAAAAAAACGAAAATCGAGTTGGTCGTGGCCGCTATGTGGTAGGCACTAGGCATACCGAGTGGAACGCAAAAAAGGCGCGGATATTGCAAATCCGTATGGTATTAAAACTAACTTTTTTTAAGTAGGGAAACAGTATAGTTCTAAATACATATCTCTACTTAGTGTTTGTAAATTTAAAATATTTCGTTTTTCGTATTATGGCTTCTTATTTTCTCACAGGAGGTGTGAAAAGTAGAGTATCCTCCTCGGGGATAAAGGTGTCTTTGTCTTGGGCTAGCTTGAATCCCTCGCTGCATTCAGGATTCTTGTATTAACTCCCTCGCTTCGCTCGTGAGTTAAACTCTAAACTCCCTCGCTACGCTCGGGAGTTAACTCCCGAATCCTTCTTTGCGTTCGAGATTCAATATGACGCCCGTGACACAAGACACTGCTTTATCCCCTGGGTGCATAATCTACTATTAAAAGATAGGTACATATTAGTAAAATCATTTATAGACTTTTGAAAATACAAATTTATAAAAATATCTTGAATTTAAAAGGAGGTTTAACAAGTAACTATTAATAATACAAAATAAAAATTCATAATCGCCTAAAATGAAACGACGTAGCAATAAAATCGAATAAACGATCCACCATAAAGTCCCGCTGAAAGCCACCATTACCGCAGAAAGCGCGGGAAATGGGGTGACCAATGAGTAATAGTTGTATTGACATAAACGGACGTTTTATTTTTTTTAAATTTAGTTTCGTTCTTTTTTCTGGGCTATGATATTTGTAAATTATTATGGGTTCGAGACGAATGTGATAGTTTTATTGAAAATATTGTAAGCTTGTCACAGCTTTTGATATATACAGGGTTATTTGTAAAACACCAACAACCTTTCAGAGGGTGAAAGTACTCATGATTATGAACAACTTTTACTATGAGACCAACTCTGAAATATCAAAAAATAAATCGGCTGTTTCATACGAAATGCAATACCTATTCACCCGATGAAAAAGGAACTACGAAACAGTAGATTTTTTTTAGATTTTTCAGGGTTGGTATGGTAACAAAAGTTGTTTATAATCAGGAGTACTTTAACCCACTGAAAGTTTGTTGGTGTTTTACAAATAACCCTGTAAGTATAAATACGTGTCTTGTTTTTAACCGACTTCCAAAAAAGGAGGAGATTATCAATTCGATTGTATTTTTTTTTGTGTTTGTTACCTCAATACTCTGTCATTTATGAACCGATTTGAAAAATTCTTGTATTATGTGAAAACCACTCCTTCAGTTAGAATTGATGACAAATGTTATGATTTCATGAAATACTACATTTGTCATCAATTCTAACTGAGGGAGTTGAATTGATGATTTTAATGATTACAGTTCTGTAAATACGTACTTGCTACGGCCGCGAATCATATTTTGACCATCATACAACCTGATACTGACCTGAAAATTGCAAAAAACGCAAGAAAATTTGAACGGGCAAATGTAGCGGGAGACTTGTATAATGTGCAGTGATAATCTTCTGATTAAACTCAATTTCCCTCACCAGGTAACGACTCAGAGCCCGACCCAGAAGATTCAAATACAGACACAGCACGAGAGAGCAAGGCGCGCAGAAGAAGAACAGCTTTCACCTCGGAACAGTTGCTGGAGTTAGAGAGAGAGTTCCACGCGAAGAAGTACTTGAGCCTCACGGAGAGGTCGCAGATAGCTTCCGCGTTGAAGCTTAGTGAAGTGCAGGTGAGAGGGTACTTTAATATGCCAAACATCATACCTAATAGTCCTCTTGAACGATTTTGGTACTGGCGGCCTATTCCTGAGACTAGCCCTTCACGCAAAAACAGTTGCACTCCCTCTTCAGTCATCTGCCTAGCCTTTTCCCAATTAAATTGGGGTCGGCTCCCAGTCAAACCGGATTCAGCGGAATACCAGTATTTTACGTGGAGCGGCTGCCTACCAGACCTCCACAACCCATTAACTGGGTAACACGGTACTTCTTGGCAAGACTGATGTCAGATTTTCTGGCTTCTGACAATCCGTAACGACTGCCAAAGATCTCCAAATAACAGCCAGGACCAACGGCACTCCCTCTTCAATATCACTCTCATATTCCGATTGGACGGCAATCAAACACGACCGCCGGAGAAAGACCCTGGGCCTCAAGTCTGCTATTACAATAGTCTCAGAATGGTCTATCATTTTTAACCGACTTCTAAAAAAGGAGGAGGTTCTCAATTCGGATGTTTGTATTTTTTTTTTTTTTTTATGTTTGTTCGGGCATAACTCCGTCGCTTGCCAACCGATTTGAAAAATTCTCATTCTTTTTTGTTGGAAAAGGTATACTTTCCAAATGGTCCCATTGAAATTTTATCAAAATCGGTTCAGTAGTTTGGTTATTAAATCCAAATAGCTGGAAAAAATATGTGGAAGGATCATCCATGTATACGAAATTACGTATTTTTGCTTTCCTGTGACTTTCCAGTGGTGTTGTTAGGTGTGGAGTACCACTAAAAAGTGAAAAATAAAAAAACTTTTACACAAAAAAAAGAAACCGACTTCCAAAAAACACTACAAAGTTCAAAATAAGGGTGTCAAATAACGAAGAAGCAACCAAAAACACCGACTTCCGAAATTAAAGTTATTTTGAACATTGTAGTGTTTTTTGGAAGTCGGTTTTGTGTGTTGATTTTGACAAGTTTGGTAACCTACTAATATCAAAACGTCATTATGACTTTCCAATGGTCAACCACTGACACTCCATTGAAAGAAATGACGTAGAATGGTAATGGGTAATCTCGTACATAATGACAAATGAATTACAGACGTATGCGGTAATCTGCTAAAATTTTGACAGTTCCTTCGATCAGTGACCTTCCATCAAAACGTCATTGTGCAGTCATAGCTTTTCAAAAACATAAGACCACGATTCTATTACGAGACCATTGACCGACCAATGATCGACCATTATGAATTTAGCAGATTACGAACTTATAATAGCAAAATGACAATGGGATCGCTTTGGAATGACGAATTTATAAAAAATAGCGGACTTGGGGCCCTGGTACAGGACCAACGGCTTAACTTACGTGCTTACCGAGGCACGAGGTTGTCACACCACCCAATTCCAAGATCCGGGCTCCGGCTGTCACAGTGAAATTCCTAGCGGAAAAATGATCATTGACACTTTTTTTGCCCGACCTGGAAATTGAACCCAGGACCCCACGCTTGGCAGTCGAGCTTGCGATCACTAGACCGAACAGGGCAGCGCGATACTCAAACATGCGATACAGCTTCACTCAGTCATCATTTTTGTCGGTTTTCAAAATTCGCTTTCCACTTTTTCAAGTCGGTCAAACTATGAAGAATTTCGAAAAATTTATACTGAAATGAGTTTCGTGCCCGTTTTTGATGAAAACTAAAACTTCATTACCATTTTTTTAATGAAATGCTTCCGTTGTATATTGTCATTCCCTACTCACATAGTAAATAGTACCTAAATACCGTAGTATTGTCGAATATGAAATAAGTCAAGGAATAAATTCACACGCTACCAAAATTGAATCTTCATCATTTTGTCAGTTCCTTTTTCAAGTAAATGAATTTCGTTTTTTTACTGTTTTCAAAGGAAAATCTGTCACTGATTGGGTTTCAATAGTTGATGATGATATAATACTCCAACTCTCCATCTACAAATGGATAAATCTTGAAAATACCAACTAAGTATTCCAATCAATACAAATAAAATTCTCTTCCCCAGGTAAAAATATGGTTCCAAAATCGCCGTGCCAAATGGAAACGTGTAAAAGCTGGCCTCGCATCCGGCAGTCACTCAAGTAAAAACGGATCCGGCACGAAAATAGTCGTCCCAATACCGGTACACGTCAACCGGTTCGCGATCCGGACTCAACATCACCAAATGGAGAAGCAGAATCTTCAGTACAGGTTGGAAAGACAACAGCCTCTGCCTGGCAGTCTTTTGCAGTCGCAAACGTCGGCTTTTTTAAGTGCAACGAAAGTCGAACCGATTAATCGATTAGAACGGGATCCGATTGTCAACGGGCGCAACTCTATGTTCGACGTGTCTATGCCTGGACGAATGGCGGGAATGAGTCCAGTGAATTTGAGACATTTTCAAAATGGAAGGCCGAGCTAATTTTTGGTTGGACTTTCTCGTTTATGGACCATGGGGTTTTTGGAGCTTGCTGGTCGAACTGCGGCTGGTTTATTTGGTAGTTAAGATTAATTAGAAGAAGGTATTATTTTGTAAATTTTAAATCCTTTGTATGTAACGCTGGTTCTTTCAACAAAGACCCAAAAAGCTCTTCATTGAATGTTTAACAGCTGTCTGTGTCTATAAAAGGTGTAACGAAGTATCGAGAACCTGAAACATGTTATTGTACTCATTATTATCAACAACTTTTACTATGGGATCAAATCTAGAATGTTAAATTTAAAAAAAAAAATATTTTTTTAATTTTTTTTTTATTTTGGCATCAAACAGTCATATACAAACAATATAATTCTAAAGACAATTGGTTCCTTACAATAGATTTTTTGTTTACGTCTTAAAAGAAAAAATACGTGTCTAATATTTTTTGGAAATCTATCTGACGGACTAATTTCTATTTTTTAGTCATCTACCATATTGCTGAATTCAAAGATGTGCTGATTGCAGATTCTATACATTGGGCAAATTCTCACTGAAAATGAATTTTCCATCGTTGTACTGATGCCTTTTAAAATACATAATTTAGACCAGTAGTTGAAAATAAGACATGGTTACAAAATTCATACCCCCTTTTTTTAAGGATGGGAAATCATCAAATGACCCCTTAGCGGGAGGGAGTGTCAGACTCTTACTGGCTAAAGCCCATCCGTGCTCTTCCTAGTGCTTTTTGCGTTCCAGGGCCACGGTAACTCTTTCGGACAAAATCCGCAACCCTGGCAGACTCTGGCCCTAGCGGGCCCCTACTCCTATGCTGACATCTCTTTGAGGCAAATTCAAACCCCCTTTAGTTTACCAAAACTCGCGGGATTGGGTTGAATTTCCTGAAAAACTCTACCCAGGTTTCCTTGGACTATTTAGCTAAAACCAGTCGCAGTAGGTCAATACAGTAAAGTTCCAGAATCCTAATAGAAATAGATGTAACTTAACATGTATAATATTATTATTTAAAGTATAAAAAGCAATGCCTAATAATGTCAAATTATTATCGATATTAAAGAATGTGTGATTAAGTCTCTATGATTTTATTTACCACTACTCCCGTGACGTCATCTGCGTTAAACTCGAACAGTCATCTGCCTGGCCTTTTCCCAACTATATTGGATCTTTGTATCGCCAGAACGAAACCACAGGATTTAACTGGAACTTACCTACTCATAGCTAAGAACAAGTCACAATTAAATAGAATTCAATGAATCTGTCATTTCATTAATAACATCGGGACAAATCTCAAAAAATAATACGAAACAACACCCTATGTATATTTGTACTGCAGCTCTCAGGGGGCGTGTCTGGCAAATATTTCTGTATTAAGACAACGCCTGCGATAGAAATGCAACCTTATGCTAACACACTAAGGCATAATACTTCTTAAAAGTGTGAAACATACACATTATTTTCAGAATTCGATCTGATTAAATCTATCCCGAGCACGACATTCCATTCTGAACCCTATGATACAAGAACTAATGTCTAATTTCAAATAAAATACAGTCCAATTTTGCTGTTTACCTAAATCAAACTTTGTTGTAACGTGGTAAGGTTCATTTTTCATTGATTTAAGGTTGATATTGGTTTCAATGTTGTGATAATAACAGACTATGCGATTGCCATTTGGCATTGGCAATAGAATAATGATTTATTTATGGCAATTTATTGTGCAAGTTCTAAATGGTAGTTTTGTACTTTCTAAGTTTATTTTAGAAATCACTGACTTCGGTGAAGGAAAACGTTGTGATAAGTACCTACATACTTACATTGGATTATTGTGACCTTTGGACTAAGTTCGAGTTAACCCGTCATACTTTTCATACAAACGCTCGTACGTGATTATGCCGTTGTAACACATCTATCTTTGATTTTCTTGAACTAAACCGTATCTTATGCACTATATCTAGATTTTAATGCAAGTAAAAAATTAAAATTTGGAGAATCAAATTCAGTATACCTAAGCCTACAAAAATCTGCTGTTTTGTACATATTTTACCTGAACTTTGGCCGTACATAACGTACCTACTCATAAATTACAAAAGTAAAGAAAACCTCTTTATAGAAACCTTGCACATGTAATGGCGATTCTAAATGAATAATATTTATTTCACAAACTTGTTAGGCTTATTCAAAAACACGTATTTCCTGGATCAAATTTTATGAAATGTTCGAACACTGTTCTCGTTCAATGTTATCGCGTTCTCACTTGCTTGATAGTCAACAACATTGCGCTGGATGAAACAACAAGCTTTTCGACCATGCTTGCGTTGGCGATAGACAGACCGGGCAGGGCCCCTCTTAAACGTAGATTGTGAAACTACAAATTTGTACTAAAACTGAGTCAGCGCCGTCTGGTGACAATATTGGAACATTCCTTTCCGCCATGTCGTCACTGATACTGCAATACCGCGAAACTACACGTTGCTTCATGGACTAACTTTGAATAAAATAACCTCGAAAATTTGACCTAAACTACACTTCGCTATTAGGTCTAATTTTCGATACTGCCTTATCGCGAAACTACTTTAATAAAGTAACAAAAAAAAAATTGACTTAGTCAAAAAACCCGACCGCTAAAAACGACTAAAAAGTTCCAAACAAGTCGCTTTTCAAGCAGTCTGATGCAGTTTGTGGCCTCACTTTTTTTTTTTTTTAGGATTGACCACTAGCAAGTTAACACACATGGGATATCAACTGCTTAACCGGACTAACCTTTTTGTGGCCTCAGATGTGTGATTGATTTTTAGTCATTTTTAACGGTCGGGATTTTTGATTAAGTTACTCGTAATTTTTTGTTACACTATTACCTATCTAGGTTTTTGCATGGCGTACCTACCTAACTCCAAATACCTACGCTAATCTCAATGGATAACAAAACAACCAATGTAACACTCCTACCCATTCAACCTTCAATTTTATTCAGCAACATTACTAATAGGTCGTATAATATCAACCTAAGCGACAGATGTGCAACTAATAGCTGTATAGCCAGCAAATCTGAGGACGTGGTCGACCGATGCAGGAGTGAGCTCTATTTTCCTGGGAAAAGTCCCAGCTGAATACTAGTATTTTACAAGGAGTGTGTGCAAGTGCTCAACAACCCAATTACTTGGTAATACGATACCAGGATAATCTGCCTAGCCTTTTTCCTGGGTACAAGCATTTTTTCGCTTTTTAGGGTTCCGTGGCCAAATGGCAAAAAACGGAACCCTTATAGATTCTTCATGTCTGTCTGTCTGTCCGTCCGTATGTCACAGCCACTTTTTTCGGAAACTATAAGAACTATACTGTTGAAACTTGGTAAGTAGATGTATTCTGTAATATTATATGTAGAGAAGGTAGGCATTGAAAATAGAAAATAGTCAAACCTGCCTAAACTATCTCCTGTAACAATGCTTCTCCTGAATCAATGGTCACCCATCAACGGATCGACCTCAGCAAGCGTTGCTTAACCTCGAAACAAGCGACAGATGTGCAACTAATAGCTGTATAGGTTGCAAATCTGAGGGCGTGGTCGACCGAAGCGGGAGTGAGCAACTGAGCACAATAACAGAGAGTGACACAATATGCGACACTGTGCTTTTAATCGCGAGTTTAATAAGTCAGGGATATTATATTATGGGTTGTTGTCAGCTGCTTGTTGTGAAGTCGAACAGTCGTATTCATAAAGCTCTATAACTAAAATACTGATAAGCAAATTCTTTATTTAAAATTTTCAATGGAGAATTTAAATTTAGAATCTCTTATTACTTATTTTCAACATATTTGAAGACTGTACCTATATAAATTGTTCGACAGTTAAAAATTACGCACTACACAATGGAACGTGCGGTAAAATAGGTACTCTCACCTAAGTGCATATTCTCATCTTTTACGGTTTTTTTTTATTTCCATAAAATATATGAAAAATTCCAGCAAGGAGTATCACATTACGAGAATAACTAAGCTGAATGATCGAACCTACAAACGTATAATGTAAAAGCGCTTCCAAGGAAGCGCTTTTGCATCATACGTTTGTCCCACTTTAATAATAAAGAGAAAATGAAACGAAAGATGTAGGTAGTTCCATTTGCAATTTCGCGCCATTTTCATATTAGAAACGTCAAAGATTGTTGCGACTTTCCGACTGATATCTAAAACAAAAAATGTTTTCTCGCAAATGTGTAAAAAAACGTTGTATACGTGCGGAAATTGGTATTTACAAACTCGTGACTATAGTAACATTCGTCTACCTACTCGTTTGTAAAAACCAACTAACCTACCGCACTAATATCATAAATAACTATTATGACATTAGTGCGGGAAGTAAGTTGGTTGTTATCGTTGGATCTTTGCTTAAACTACTACTTATTACTATCAACTTATAACGTCATTAACAATATTAACAATTTATACGATATAAAAGCTTGTCGCGAGATTTAAGTACGTAGGTACTCGTATTTACTTAGTATGAAAATTTCATAAATTAAAATCAATCAGATCAAGTTATTTAAATAACTTGTTTATCTACACAGATATATTTACGTATGAGATTTAACCTGTGTAGACAGGTCTTAAATCTCGAATACTTAGTACTTAGTACTCGACGTCACTTTAATTTTCGAGTTATTCTCCGCAAGCCCTTACATTTGATACCCTTATTGTAAAAAAGCATAAAAAACTTAGTCTAAAATCTTTAAAAGTCCGCCATATTGGATTTAGAGTGACGTCACTTTTATTTTAGAGTTATTCTCATCAAGCCCTTTCTCAAGATCTGATCAAGTTTGCGGGTCAAACTTGGCGAGAGATCGCACAGGATTGACAGGTCTGTATGGAAGGAGATAGGGGCGGCCTTTGCCCAGAAGTAGGACACAATATAAGCTAACAAAAAAAGATACCTAACCGACTATCTATAGTCATCTGAACGATCTACATTACAATCTGATTTATCTTAGATCCACACTCCAAATCAGTTACCGTTTGAAAGACCCTTTGGTCCATCTGGCTGGATCTAGCAATAATTTAACAAAATCTCTGCTGTCATCCCTCATCGGTTTCTCTATACAAAACGTCATTCCATCGTCACGCCCTTTCAAATTGACAGAATGGCAAATCGTTTGGGGCGGAGGCACTTTAATTCATCTTTTGTGACCTTATTAATTGTGCCTGTTTAGTGGGGTGGTGAATTAAAAGGGATTTTAGAAAAAAAAACCCCTTGTCAAGTGAAACTGTTTGACTGTCAAATGATATTAGCTACCGTTATGTTATGTTCACGCCTGTTTTCATTTGTATGCCAATAGGTTTTTTACTTTTATTATAAATTCGCTTGCCGGTTGAATCGGTGAGCAAAAAGTACAAAGCTGGTGCCCTGACATCGCGAGACGGGGCCGCGGTAGACCACGAAGGAGGAATTCGCAAGAAGTGGCACTGTTTCCGGAAAACCGGAAACGGTGGAAGGAATGGAGAGAGGCCTTTTCTCATCAGTGGGAAAGTTCACGCTAGATAATCCTAACTAAAATTTACCTAAAATAAAATAATTATAAAAGTGAGTTTTTTTGTCACGCCTAAATTGATGACAGTTAGAGATGGTTATAAGCTAATTTAACACTGAGGAATACCTGGATTAGCAATGAAACCACGACTTAGCTGTAGGGCGTATATTCGCAGACTGATCTGACGGTTACACAATCAATGAACCTAACAAAAGTACCCACTATTTACAAATATCACAAACACGTTCAGGCCGGCGTGTACCACCGGTAGAGCACGGAGTATTTGTTGACATGGCGGAGTGTACCACCAGTGGTCACTTCACACTAGATTTTCAATATTCTAAGAAGTTCGCCGCACCACTTTGAGAGAAAGTGTTATCTTACCATTCCCGCCTAATATATCTACAAATTTTCTTATTGTTATAGCTCAGGAGATGGATATATTTCGAGAAGTAAAAGCATTCATGTTAAAAAATATATAAATAATGGATGGTATTAAAATAAATTATTTTCTATCAACCGCATTGAATCAATCCAAACCAAGGAACTTCTATTACAACCTGGAATGTGCACAGGCTTTCGATACGCGGTCCGAGCGAGATAGCTTCGCGAGAGCCCTCTGTCCCTTTCATTAGGGTGACCAACCAATATAATGTAGGTAGAGACTAATATAATAGGATAATATTAACCAATAATTTGATTTCATAAGTTAATAATAATTATGCTTTAAGGATGGATTAAAGTAAAACGCATCAAACTATGTTTTATTATATCCTGGGGCCTGAAATGAAGACTGCAAATAAGTGTGACACACCTAAATCAGCGATTAATATGGGAAGTTGAAACTTTTTTGCCATTTCCCTACAATGTTCCTCGGGAAATGTGAAATTTCATGATCACGTCTTTTAAGTATTCGGTACACCATTCCATATAAAGTTTTATTATGCTTACGTTGAAGACTACCTCCTATTTATATGCTGCATTGTGTAAATAATCTTATAATTTCGTTCATTATGGGCACCCTACTTCAAGAATTGCAATATACTTACTTGAAGAAAGAAACACCGCATCCTGCATAGGATTCGCTTTTGCAACCTTGAATCGCACACTTTTTAACCATCTTTATTACATCCTAATAAAGAAATTGATTGTTTTACAACAAATAAATATGGCTGGTGGGTTACCAGTCTAACTTATTTAATTATATATTCTACTAATAATCTTTCCTTTTTTTTTTACATTTCAAAACAGTATCTAAATTATTGCTAAAAAAATGTTCTCATTCTAACAGATAATTTAAAAATATTAGAAATATATCAGAACGAAAGTTAATGTTTTTTTAATAAGACACGACAACATTATTTATTCCTACCATTCCTTCTAAATTCGGGAAGAATAATCCTCCTGGCAACACTTTAGAAAGGGACACAGGGCTCTCCAAGCGCTTTCTCCCTCGGACCGGTTTTCTCTTTGACCAAGTGATTGTCTGTAATAGAACTTAACATCATAATCATAAGGTTTATTTTTATATTGGTGTCAAATTGACAATGCTCATTCCAGGTTGTAATAAAAGTTCCTTGATCCAAACACATTGGCTTGTCATAATGCAGAGCAAAATGTATTTACAGGTTTCGTTTTTTTTTCTAGCCATAGCCGCAGACTTGGTTGTTGTAAAACAGTCGTATCAAGGTCTGCATCTCTTTCGAGTGTGTCTTAACTTTCCTTCCGATTTCTCTAACAAATGTTTTGGCTTTCTGTGTACATTGGGCCCACCCTCCTCTGTAACGTCATCAGGTTGATTATTATCAGTGCCAGGCTTGCTAACTATCTCTTTTATAATTTATTATCGAAATTCTAAAACACAGTTTTTTTCTGCTCAAATTTTTGGTAAATAACCAAAGCATTTAATAACATTATGCCACAGACAATCTTAGTGATTAGCTTGCGGTACCACTTTGGGGTTTGAGTTTTTGTTTATGGGGCAATAAGTGATGTACCACCGGTGGCCATATGAAGATTTTCCCCGTAGGATACCAAATACCTACTCATCCACCAACAACGTACCGGTTATCTTGGTTGATTGATTATTCCAATTCAGCTGCGAAGCAGCATTGTTGGGTTTCAGTCTGTAAACGTATTATCAAGTCTTGACGCTAATGGTATTGTAGGTATAGTTCTTTACCAGTACGAGTATATAACACTATAAAATCCGTAACAATCTGATAAGTACCCATAATCGCGATACCAACATACCACATTCCCCTCTGCTCACCGCAGCTCACAGCTCAACGCTCCAGCTCTACTCTTCAGCTCAACATTATCCACCCCACGCCATGGAAATGGGGGTGTTATCCACGCGGCGTTTAAATCAATTTCCATGTTCTATTTGTTATGCAGATGCGCGTTTGTGTAAACGATATCCCCTCGGTAGGGTTGGGACTGGTTGTCGATAGTTTTGTGAAATTAAAATTGTCTAGTTTACTGAACATGATTTTTCATTTTCCAAAATTCGGTCATTCTTTTTTGATGACTCTGACTTTTGTACTACATAAAAACCTTGGTTCTTTAACAAAGCTTGCCCATTGTGCCATGTGGAGTAAGTCGCCATGTGTATGTGCATAGGAGAAGTAAACATTACATAACTCTATATTATCTGAACCCTATTAAAATGGTTCGACAGTGCTAGCAGCGGCTGCCACCATACAAATCCTAATTCACGATGAAAATAAAATTAAGAAACAATGAAGAGGTATAGCCTCTGAAGCTATCAGTGGGGATCAACTAAATGACTTGAAATCAACTTATTGAAATATAGTTTTACACCACCTTTGGCCACTATGCAAAGGGGCAAGACTATTGTCATGAACCAGGCACAAATCCAAAGGCCGTGCTGCTACTAAAAAACTGTTTTATAAAAAAAAACTACCTAAAGTACAAAATAACGGTGTCAAAAAACGAAGAAACCTCGCCAGAAACACCGACATCCAAAATTAAAGTTATTCTGTATTGGTTTTTATTTAGAAGTCGGTTGTATTTTTGCCCGAGACTGCGTCAGAAGGTATGTATGGATGGATGTTTGTATGTATGTCCATTTCTTTAGCACGCCCTACAGCCCAAACGGCTTGACGGATTTTGACATATGAGGTGTCGTTGAATTCGTCAGAATTGTATTACCTAGTAACATAGACTTTATAAAATTTTAAAATGGCGCCCGCAAATGAAAAAAAAATGTACGAAATAAAAAAAAAATCTTATAAAAAATCCGACCGCTAAAAACGACTAAAAAGTTCCAAACAAGTCGCTTTACAAGCAGTCTGATGCAGTTCGTGGCCTCAGATCTGTGATTCTGCATCAGACTGCTTTTTTTAGCGGTCGGGTTTTTTGACATTTTTTTTTGGTAAAAACGTTTTGTAATTTTCGCTTTTTAGTGCTAGCTATCAAAAAATCCAACCAGTCCATCTATTTAAAGTTAGAAGCCGCTTAGATAATGGAATTCTCTTTATCGCTGTCCACTGGTAGTACTACCCGTACGCGTCATTTTCGATTAGGTACATAAATAGAAGACGGAAAGACATAGTTTGCCCTCGAAACATTTTTACTAGAAATATCTTTACATCCAAATTCTTTGTTTTTCTTGGACCACTACTATAGGTACAATAGACTCAATGCTCTAAGGGACATTTATGCGCTTAAGTACAGTCATTGTAAATAACTCATAAAGGATGTCCTACAATAATAATATATTATAACTTTATTTTTGTGACATTTTATGACTAATTTATTTAACTGACGTCCTTAATTTTTTGTGACATTTTATGATTATTTTATTTTACTGACATTCTTCATTTTTGTGACATTTTATGATTATTTTATTTTACTGACATTTTGTGATGATTTTATTTTACTGACATTCTTCATTTTTGTGACATTTTATGATTAATTCATTTCACTTGCCTTATGTAATTCATTTTTTATTTCGTAATTCAGTTTTCCATCTTTTTTTTTTGTTTGGTAAATTTTTATAAATTTGTACACCTTACGGGTAAAACATGTACGATCGTAATAATAATAATGTGACATCCTGCATGCTTAATTTGCATGTATACGCATGTTTTGACAAATAAATTTATCTTTATCTTTTATCTTTATCTTTACAAAACATGGACTACGAAGAAACAGAGAAGCTATTGTTAGTTATAAAGTACCTAATTGTGTAAATCGAGTACTCTTTATTTACTTCATTTATAACGTTATATAATTTTAGAGTTTATATGTAAAAGTAAACTTGTTGTACCTAGTGATAAGCATAGACTGTGTAAGTGATTATTTTAAGAATGTATACAATATTGAACTTATTCGCCTGAAACACAGGACCCTCCTAGTTCAGGCGACAGTAATATTAATACCTTTTGCTATTTTAAGTACTACAGTGTAATTTAGAATTAAGAAATTTAAGTAAATGGTTTGATTTGATCTTGACACCTGGCTCGACATTTCGAATGACGTTTTGACGTTTTAATTTAAATTGAACAATGCGATTTCGATGAAAACAATTAAACACGTTAGCATCACTGTTACAATATAAACACGTTAGCGTTACGTTTTTATTATTTTTATCGAAACCGAATTGTTCATTTGTTATTTTTTGTCAATATCGACAACGTCGACGCACAGTTACATCACTAGTCACTACACTACCCCGGAAAGCAAGCAGGCGATGCATATAATTCATAGTTATGTTCTCCCGCCGCGTTAGCGAGATCTCAAACATGACTGATAAGTCACTTAAGAGAAGAATCTATTATTATACTATGTAAGTAGCTACTATTTATAGGATTATTTTGGCAGTTGCTACTGTGACCTAGCAATAGGTAGTAAGCGCCAGATAAACTTGCAATGAAGTACATCATTAGTTGAGAACGTAAAGGATCACGATAGAAGGCGATTCAGAAGAACTTCATTTCTGTTTTTGATTTAAATAAACTCAATAAATGTATGTGGGTCAGTGACCGTTATTGCACATTTATCTGGTGCCTCCCATAGTCCCTATTTTTTTTGGCATTCTACATTCCATAGACATTCTGCAGAGATCTCCACTATTGCCTTCCATTAATAGCTAGTTCAACATATTTATACAACGTGTAACAGATTTAACGCAATACCTCTCAAGGGGTCATTGTAGAGACGGGGCCCGCCAGGGCCAGAGCCTGCCAGGGTTGCAGAATATGTTCGAAAGAGTTACCGCGGCCCTGGAACGAAAGCGCAATGGAAGGAACACGGATGGGTTTCAGTCAGTAAGAGTCTGACACTCCCTTCCGCTCCACCCAGAGTGGAAGAAGTCATTTGATGATTTCTCATCCTTAAAAAAAAAAGGGTCATTGTACTCATCATTATATAAACAACTATGGGAGCAACATTGAAATCGCGAAAATAGAATCGACTGCCCCATTGGATACATTTCTGTGAGCATAACTCCACAAAATGTATCTACCTACTTCTTCTTCTTCTTCGTGTGGGTAGTAAGGTCTAACGACCCCACACATCCTAGTGTCAGAGTTTCTAAACCGCCTCAAGGGCCTCTGACATGGTGTGACGACCGCCATTTGGCGGCCGGGACCACCGGCTTCTACGTGCCTTCCGAAAGCACGGAATCATCTTCTTATCAGAAAGTCAGGCGATTCAAGCCAGCAATGTCCTAGCCAAACTGGAAACAACTTTACAAAGTATGCTTCCCGTGGGAATCGAACCAACGAATCTACCTACTGAAGAGGTGATTTTTTTTTCGTGATTACGGTGTTGGTCCCATAATAAAAGTTGTTTATTATGAATGCAATGACACCTTAAGAAGTTAAGAGGTATTGCGTTTATTCTGTTACACGTTGTATAAAAAAACTTGACCGCAAAAAAGCACCTGAAAAGTGTGAAATAAGTCACTTTTCAAGCAGTCTGATGCAGTTCGTAGCATTGATTTTAGTTCAATTACAGATAGTCAGAGTAAAATCGAAGAATTTTTTTTTTTTTTTAATTATTGATAGTTAAGCGCTTGACCACTATCTCACCTGATGGTAAGCGACGATGTGGTCGAAGATGGAGCACGCTTGTCTAGAAGTAACCTATTCACTCTTGACTTAAAGACTCCCAGGTTGTAGCTATCAGGAAACACAGACCCCGGCAGGGAATTCCACTCCTTAGCTGTACGCACAATGAATGTATTCCCAAAACGCTTTGTGCGTGTGGGTGGGATGTCCACTATGTACCAGTGGCGCATCGCCGAAGAATGTGAGAAAGCCCTTGATAAGAAATGATGACAAAAAAGATTATGAGGATGAGCTAGTCTCCCTTTAGAAAAATTGGTTCTTACCAATGTTTCAATATTGGTTGGAAATATAAAGGTGGAAGAGGAACGGGGGGCCTCTCCCAGCAGTGTAAAAAACAAAAGGACTTAAAAAAAAATATACAATCGAATTGAGAACCTCCTCTTTTTTTTAACCGACTTCTAAAAACGAAGGAGGTTCTCAATTCGATTGTATTTTTTTTGTGTTTGTTACCTCATATCTCCGTCATTTATGAACCGATTTGAAAAATTCTTGTTTTATGTTAAAGGCTAAACTTCTCGATTGGTCCCATTAAACTTTTATCAAAATCGGTTCAGCAGTTTGATTTTTAATGCTACAAATAGCTGGAAAGAATATGTGGAAAAATCATCCTTGCATACGTAACTGCGTATTTTTGCTTTCCTGTGGCTTTCCAGTGGTGTTGTTAGGTGTGGAGTACCACTAAAAATTGAAAAATAAAAAACTTTTTCACAAAAAAAACCGACTTCCAAAAAAAACTAAAGTTTTTTTTTGGAAGTCGGTTTTCTTTTTTGTGAAAAAAAATTTTTGCGTAAGGCATCTGCTAGTCGACTCAGAGAGTTTGACTCAATCATTTAGCTTTATCGTCAAATATGATTTTAGTGTGATAATGCAAAACAACACGAATAGCGAGCTAAAAACTGGAGCAACCAAGGTTAAAAATTTGAATGAAGTACAAAGCAGGCCTTGCTAATCTCGACAGTTTGATTTGATGTTCCGACTTCTTCTGACATAAAACAAGATATTTAGTTGCATGTGATTCCTATGTGACAAATAGGTAAGGGGCGAAACTTTAGGCTTCAACTGGGAAAATTCATGATCGAAAAACTGTTAACACTTTGTCAAAGCTCAGAAATCGTGCGTTGCGATAACTCGACCTATGAAGCCGTCTTGACGATTTAATTTTCCTGTTGTTTTAAACGCTAGCATAAATTCTCACGATTTTGGAAACATGTATAATGTTACAACCTATTGGCGCCATCTATTATCCATTCTGCATACTAAACAGTGTGACCATAGACCAAATAAATCATAATACATTTTTTTTATGACGTAATCTGTATTGTTCGATTTTTTTTCTCATCGCCAATGGTGGTAAGGACGCCAGCTTTTTTTTAATATTATAAATATTAAAAAGTTATTGTGACAGTTTTTTATTCAAATCCGGCGGGATTAATAAAAGGTTACCTAAGAAATTTTGATAAAAAAACACTGGCGCCGAGAAAATACGTGGCTGGAATGAAAATTAAATTGGGATTATTGAATATGTAATGCGGAATGATCATTGTACCTATTGTCATTATAATGGCTCTCATCTGCATTTTCTTGTTGGCACATTAAACTGAGAAGATATCTACCTACTGCTGAAGTAAGTACCTAGATGCTTATTCGTCGGTAGTTACCAATAGTAACTATTTTATCTGTGAATCCTTACTATTATTATAAACGCCAAAGTTTTTATCTTAATGAAATTTGGGGTAGAATAAAGTCTGGAATAACACATAGGATACTTTTTATCCGGGGAGTATGTTCCCTAGGGATAATTTTCGACATTAACACGAGCGGAGCCGCGGGCGGCAGCTAGTGTGAGATAACCTTAGCTTATAAGAAAACACTAGGGCCGAGTCAAGTGCTCATCGCGTTTTTCGTGAAATTAGCAGCCGACTCTTCACGTGACCAGAGAGCTGGCCTTTTCTTTGGCCAACGAATCAGCATTGCCATTCAACGTGGCAATGCGGCCAGTGTACTAGGCACTTTTCCCGTTGACAGCGATGTGGAAGAATTTTTCGATGCCCTATGTGTTTTTCCCTACCCCTTTTTACTCCCCTTGTACCTATATTATCTAATAGCTTGTTTATAGTAGGTACCTATGATCTATAAGTTTTTAAATTAAGTATAGCTTTTTTTGTTTATTTTTTTTTTATTTGGTACAAGCCCGCCACACATTCCCAAACCACTGCAACTCAAGAAAGCCAGAAACAACAGTGGCGACCACCAGAAAAACGCCGAGTCAACTGTCTTGGATCCCGCAACGAAATGAATCAGAAAATAATAGCGAAGGAGTGGAAAAATATGATTTCCACTTCCCTCCTTATCAAGCAGGTGACAGAACAGAGTTAGGCCAAATAAGCACCAAGGGACATATACAACTGGGTTAAGCCCAGTTGCCAAGCATCACGGATAATACATTAACACTAATACCAATGGGTCCTAAATTGTGAGCTACTTTTGTTTCCAGTAATATTCGCTTGAACGCACGGTTTCTACAAGGTCCGTATAAAATTTATTATTTTTAAAAAAAAATCATTGCTTTATGGTCATTAACCAGAAGGAAAACACGCGAGAGCGTTTCTATGGAGAAAAGACCACCCGCGTTTCCTCTTAAGGTGAAAGCGCCAGGATAGCCCGCGAAATTCAAATTGTATTATGTTTTCTGCAATTTGCAGGTCAGTGTCAGGTTGTATGTTGGTCAAAATATGATTCGCGGCCGTAGCAAGTACGTATTTACAGTACTGTAATCATTAAAATCATGAATACAATTTTCTCAGTTAGAATTAATGCCAAATATTATGATTTTGAAATAATAATACATTTGTCATCAATTCTAACGGAAGGAGTGATAGAAAGCGATAGATGAGGTCCATGATGAAGTGAGCGTGCCCTGAAGATACCTTAAGGCCCTGGTACTCCCACGCGTCGATGAAACACAGCAGGCTGCTTGACGCAGAACTCCAGTGGTAGGGTGGTCGCGAACCAGGCGGGTGTTAGCCCTACCACCGCAAGGGACGGATTGTCCAGTCTTATAAGGTGTTAAGGTGAGACTGTCCAGGATGCGCCGAGCGCTCTGTTCAGTTGAGTGTCGTGGAACAAATTGCGCTACACGAGGAGGCTCCTTCAGGCATCCCAAAAATACCTTGCTTTTAATCAAAATTGTCAATTCTAGGTCAACTGCCGATGACCTGGTGAGGGTCGCGGGTAACCGATGGATCCGAGACGCACAGGACCGGTATGTCCAGCAGTGGACGTCTTTCGGCTGATATGATGAGGTCAACTGGAAGTATACCCTATAGGTTTTGGGTCGAAAACTTATAAGGTAGTTCCTGTTGACCTATAAGAATCACGAAATCTGGCAAAAAGCAAGGTCTTTTATAGAAAACGGTACGGAACCCTCCGTGCGCGAGTCCGACTCGCACTTGGCCGGTTTTTTTTCATAAAGTGATTTAGCAATGCATCTGCAACGTTTCGTCTAACTAGATATTGCAAATTGCTAGACAGCCTTCACCTATGTATATGAGTTGGGACAAGAGCATTTTGTGGAGTTCAGTTAGGCTGTAGGTAGCTCCATGTTAAAATACTGGTCCTCAGCTTTCTCTTGCTAGACTGCTAGCCGACTCGATCAATAGAGTTGGGAATAGACCAGGCAGACTTATTGATTAAATACGACTAGAACCAGAGAGGTACCAGGCGTAAACCGATACGCACAACCAACTTGAAGGGAATGTTGAAGTGCGCTCAAGGTATTTAAAGAGGCAATTCAGTAGCAACCAAAACTTAAATATTTTCAAAACAACGCCCAATTTACTTAAAATTCAAACAATTACTGTTTCAAATAATCAAAAGCGGCCATCAAGGCGTAATAAACTAATCAGATTCATTAGAAATTCTGTGTTGCAACGAACCTTCTTTGTGGTGCCGCCATAGACAATGCGCTGTAGTCTATGCCCCTATTTCTTTTTAATTTCTTTACAGCGCCGCCGATCATGCGTTCGGTGAATATTGTGAATAATCGACAAGAGTGCGTGAGGTACATTTTGATCAATTCGGCTTAGCAAGGAAACCGCCATGTTGAATTTTGGATTATCTATCAATGTAGGTATTTATGGTTTCTTTCAGATTTGTTGTAAGCAGAAGGCCAACAACAAAGTTGGCGTTGGTACAGAAAACAACCACAAGTATCAATTGCCTCGCGATTTATTTAAGCTTCATCTATTCCTGTTTGTCTGTGGAACATTAATAATATAATAAATTAGTAGGTAGGTATAAAGGTGGGCTTAATGCTCTAGGAATTCTCTACCAGCAACCAAGGGTGGTCAAAAGAGGTTATCTATCTCTATGAATGGCCAGGTGCATTGTATGATCAATTGAAGAGTAATATTTTCAAGCTAGAAGATACCAAACCATACTAACATACCACAGGTTTATTAGGATTAATTGTTAAAAGAGGATAGCCCAGACTATTCGAGACGTTCAGTCCGCAAGGAAACAATTGTCTCCTTATCAACAGCTTAGCATTCCTTTTTAGGGTTCCGTAGCCAAATGGCAAAAAACGGCACCCTTATAGATTCGTCATGTCTGTCTGTCTGTCCGTCCGTATGTCACAGTCACTTTTTTCCGAAACCATAAGAACTATGCTGTTGAAACTTGGTAAGTAGATGTACTCTGTGAACCGCATTAAGATTTTCACACAAAAATAGAAAAAAAAAACAACGCAATTTACCTTTTACTTGCTGCTACGGAACCCTTCATGGGCGAGTCCGACTCGCACTTGGCCTTTTGAATCTTGATTGACATATGATCGGTTTTAATAACTAAATAATCAATATCATCCGAAAGACGTTCACTGCTAGACCCGTAGATCTGTTTTTTTATATTTCTATGGCTAGACGTATCACCCTAGAGCCGCCACAGCGATCCGCATCCAGCGGGTTCATTTCACCAGGTTATCGGTCCACCTTGTGGAGGCCTTCCAACGCTGCATTTTCCAGTACTCTGTCGCCACTTTCAAACCCATTATGACTACGTTCTATTCCGCGAGCACTAACGCATAATTAGGTGATTCTTTGGGTCATGTCCTCTCGATTGATTCCTAATAATATTGTAATATATAATTAATATTAAAATGGCGTACATAGTTCTTAATGAAAGGGTAAAACGAGACCCTATTACTAAGACTCCGCTGTCCGTCCGTCTGTCTGTCACCAGGCTGTATCTCATGAACCGTGATAGCTAGACAGTGGAAATTTTCACAGATGATGTATTTCTGTTGCCGGTATAACTGCGTTGTCATTGGTCGAAATGGATAATGGCGCGTTATGTTTTGAAACTGTGTCAGGAGATGACAAAGTTTAAAAAAACAAAATAACAAATAACGGTCGTTTTTCCTATTGTTTAGTTTAGAGACTAATTTTATGTACTTTAAATTTATACTTTTAATTTAAGCCACACTTGTAAACAATCGTTTGCCGACGATAAGGGCTTTCAGAATGGCAGCATACCTCCTATGAATTAGAATTGAGCTCCCCGAGTCCATCTTCGAGGTTGAGCGACGCTTTTGCAGGGTACGGTCCGAAAACTGGTCACCATCTATTACATATAGAGAATTCGAACCTCGGAAAGGAAATTAAGCCATTAGTCTCGGCTGTATTGCTCCATAACAACAAATGGTCACGGGCCACAGACTGTAGGCAGTCAAAAATGGCAATGCCAAGTCTAAATCCGCGATTAACAAAACAACTAGGTACTCAGCCTAAGTAGAAATGACCTCAGAACAATAATAGGGACAGTTATGGGCCATTGCCCCTTAACAAACATCTCTATAATATAGGCGCCACGGACGGCCCACTCTGCAGGGGCTGTTTTGACGCCGAAGAATCAGCCGCCCACGTCATCCTGGAATGCGAGGCCGTGGCTACCCAACGTGAACAAATCCTCGAAACGGTGAGGTCGCTCCGCAAAGCCTGTGAAGCTCCCAGGAAACTTCTATACTTCTGGGCGGAGCTAGGCTGGGTAACTTAGCTAGGACACATACGCACAACGGACCGAATGAGAGTCTAAGTGCGGATAAAGAAGTCCCTACTCTACTCTACTCTAATCCCGGCTGTCATTTGAAGTTCTTTGACTGTCGTTACGGATAGTTAGAAGTCAAAAAATCTGATACCAGAAATGCCAAGAGGTGCGGCGTTACTCTTTATTCGTTTGCCCCCCCTTTCACGCACTAACGTTCACGGTCACTAAAAGATGAACTGACATAAACCACCTTACAACATCTTAAAAGATTGAAGCCCATCCCATGCTACTATTAAGGAAGCTCGCACCCCGAAAGTCTCATTCAAACGCAGAAATCGTTTATACAAAACAAAACCATTTAAAAAGGGCTACCAAACTCCTTAGTATTTACGGCACGAACGTCTGATAGCATCCGTCTTTGATGCACATACAAAGTAACACACAACGTCAGTGAAGTGACAGTCGAGGAATAACAACCTTATGCCCTTTGCCTTGGACGTAAAAAAGTGAGCGCTCATTGTCTATGGTTCGCGCGTTTTTGCTACAGAGTAAAATCAACCAGTTTGTGTTGAGCTTTAATGTTGGAAAATGTGGAATTCTGCTGGTAAGAGAGCTAGAGGAAAATTGACGTAAAATTTGTTTAGACGAGATATTCAGAGAGTTCTACTTCGTATTGTTTGGTTATGCGCCAGCTATTGACTTTGATCTCGCCTGATGGAAAGCGATGGCAGACATCTACGATGGAGCGATTCTTTGTTTGAAGATTGCCTGGTTATAGGTGGTAGGGAACACAGACGCTGGCAGAATCATTCACACGATGATCAAAACGAAAATTAATAGAAACAATGGGCGCTCCATTTTTGTATCTTAGGGCTGATTGAGGCAAAACTCAGTCTTATTAGGGGATGAGGGGTGCGTGTGGGTTGGTGGGGGGGGGGGGGGTGTAGATTAGCCCCTCACCTTTTCCCGTCGCCGGAGGTGCGTGGTTTTTTATATGAATTGTTAAAGTTTAAAATTGTATTGAATAATCGCATTAATAAGGAGGCAGGGAGGGGGGGGGGGTAGTTTGACCTCCCTCCGCCAAAGTAATACTAAAGTGTAGTCGATGGATCCCCCTCCTATTTCTGGGTGGTTTAAAAAAATAACCACGAAGGTATAACTTAACCTGTCCGATTCGGGGTGCACCAAATAAAACACCAAAATGTTAATTATAATCCAATCGGTGTCCAGAGGGGTAGCAAAGTCGTCGAAAAACAGGAGGCAAATAACAATAACGATATGGACCACATGCAACGATATGACGCTTATAACGCGATGTCGAGTATATTTAGAAAATATTTAAACGCGGCTTCAGGTAGCTGAAATGGCATGGAGGCGCTTGAGATAAGCCCCCTTGATCCCTCCACAGTGACAGAATCCTCAAATTTAGAGGACTTGATTCTTAACCCAACCCCAAAAGTCATATAATTTTTAACTGAAGATTAAAATACTAAATAACCTCCATTTTTATTCCTCAGGTAAAAGTTACGTGACAGCAGCAGCAGTTGAAAATATTTAATGCCCATCTTTTCACATTTATTAGCCCACGCCACCTACAGTCTCCTCCTTCTTAAAGGGGAAATCAATAGATAATAAAAAAACGCGCTAGAATTGACAGTTCAACACAAGATGGCGCACTTAAAATGGCCGCCGCGCGCGTATTTATGTTATGGTAATTGATTAATTGGAATCGAGCGGTTGTCGGCGCGACAAAGTGCAGTTTTGTGCCGATCAAATAAAACGTACCTTGATTGAATTTATTTTCTGATCGCTTCACAACACGTTCATGGAATTGTCTTGGGAAGACGTTTCTGTACGATTTCCCGCCGATTTTGCTGTCAAAATGTTGGTTCGATTACGATCTACTGTTTTTTGGCGAAAACGATTTGAATTTAAATAAAAAAAAACAAGAATACTCCTGCATGGCTTGTGAGTAGGTAACACAAGATTGCACATGGGACAACAAGGCACTATGTTTTTCAACTTGAAGATATTTTAAACAAGCCACAGACACGACATCTTTATAAAATACTACCTAACAATGTCTCTTTTATGCTACCCTCCCTCCTACACAGCTCTCTTCAAAGCGAAATGCCACTCAAATCAAGAAACAATTCTAAAATCAAACTTCAAAACACATCAAGAAGTTAGTGACATCACAAAATATGATAAGCATTGCCAACATGACAGCCACGTACAAATCAATTAGAGGCGCGTTCATTTCAAATGCATTAGGAATGCAACGCGCTGTGCGACGACTCCTTTATGCTGCCGACTGGACGCGCGACGCATAATATGAACGCACATTGAAGGGGGCCGCAATTAAAATCGTAAGTAGTTTAAGGTTGGTTTCACTGGTGATTATGATTTTAGGATATTGGAAAAGTATTGACTTAAGGTCCCATGACCCCTAGCTGGGGCAGAGGGTATCCACAGTAGTCCTCCATCGCAAGCGGTCATCAGTATTGAATATCTTCCTATCCTTTTCCACTAAGCTGGAGTCTGTTTCCAGTTTAATTATTTTACTTCGCCTGCGACTTCGTCCGCTCGGATTTAGTGGGTACTCCACAAACTTCAACGCCCCCTATACCCCCTTATAAAGGTTAGTTTTGGAAAATTAAGCACAACGATTTTCATTAATTACATTTATTACTTAGCCATTTCTACTAATTCTATGGTCTCAGGTTCAGCGCAACTGTTCACCCCGTTCGGGGTGAACGGGGTCAGGAGTTGATTATGCAAAAATTGTTAGGTACATACATCTGTTTCAATAATCCCATTTTTAGTTCGTTCATAGCATTCCGACGTAAATTAAAGCAAGCAATAATGACCTCCCCTAAAAACTTGCTGCAACCCCTGCTTCACCCCTTATTATGTATGTAGTTTATTTGCGAAAAATCCAAACATTTGGTATTCTTATTGTTTTATCGAAATCATTTTCAACTTCATCGGACCAAGCATTGTTATGATTCTTCCCAGTTCGCTCAAGCCGCGACATTTTTCTTACTCCGAGCATGTTTATTACCG
Organism: Melanchra persicariae; assembly: GCA_947386135.1. Taxonomy (NCBI): domain Eukaryota; kingdom Metazoa; phylum Arthropoda; class Insecta; order Lepidoptera; family Noctuidae; genus Melanchra; species Melanchra persicariae. The sequence goes on along the minus strand of OX376670.1, from coordinate 11,923,771 downwards.
TCGTAATTTTTGAACAACAGGTCCGATTTGAATAATTTAAAGTGTGATTTACACGGACATAATCAACCTTAATTATCAAACCATTTAAATGGATAAGGATTAATATCATGATACCGAAATCACCATTTTTTCATTTCACCAAGGATTTGCTTGAATAATTTTAACAAAAAGCGGTCATGGTGACTTAACCGTAATGGTTAGACATATGGTATCGCGGACTTTTTTGTAGACATTGATGACCTCTATAAAACTGTAATACATCACTTTGCTCTATTGTCAATAGATTCCGCAGCGTACGCGATATAAGGATTTTTTCTCACACCTTGGGTTACATTATCGAAGTTTTCATACGGATCCCTAACTATTTTGAAAATATTCTATAGCCTATGTCCATCATCAATAATGAACAATTCTACTGGTGAAAGAATTTTTCAAATCGGTTCAGTAGTTTCGGAGCCTATTCATTTCAAACAAACAAATCTTTCCTCTTTATGATATTATTAGTATAGATAGTATAGATTGACCGACTGTGTATTTGACCACCGCAATAGAGCAACTGGATCATGCGATTCAACATCGCAAGACTAGTGTCCAATTTTCTCGTTCCATTTTTAAATGACAGCCGGTAACTACCGACGTACTTTCCGAGGCTAGGAGGAGTCTCGACAGGCATTCATCTGTTCGACTGGAAGCCGATTCACAGGCATTCTTGGAAAAAGACTATGTAGATTGAACTTACCAATTTTATTCCAGGACTGGACAGGATGACAAGAACCAAGTGAAAATCTAGCAACGACAACGATTGTACAGTATAGTCTTATTAACCCAAAGGTGAAAACTTGAACATTAACTTGTGCATTTTTGAATATTTTGGAATGGCTAGGGAATAATTTTGCACGAATTGCTTTATTTATCAGTATAAAAGTACTATCATTTATGTGGTTAAATACAATATTCATTTATTGCTCTATCGTACACAAACATGACAATTTATATTACATATTACATTATCCGCCTTACGAATTTTCGATCAGGTCACGTGTCCTGACGCGAGTTTAACAATTTTTACCCATCCCAAATAGTGCACAACGCCACTAAAGAAGTTTTCACTTCAAAAATATCAAAAAGCCCAAATACAGATTGACAATACTAGCGTTGGTAGAATTACACTCTGTGAAGAATTGAGCACTTGAGAAATTCTATCGCGTCGGACAGGTACGCGAGACGAGCTCATAGCATAAGAATATTGATTAATTATTCTTATGCGTGTGGTCAATAATTGCAGGCTTATCCACAGACATACCTTAAGGCTAAAGGTTTTTAACTCTAAAACCGTGCAACCGATTTTGATGTAATTTGGGTTAAGTTATAAATAATGCACTACATATGTACAGTACAGCTATTTTCTTAATGTCCCTCGGCCATCATCGTGTTTTCGAATACAAACGAATGCTAATGTCCACAAATGCACGTTGTCTAGGCGTCAAGGGCCTCTTACCTCATCAATAACATCAGCCAGAATCAATTTTTTTTTTATTGTAGTGGCACGTACAGTAATACTATTTTCTTCTCTCGGCAATCATCGCATATTTCCGAATACAAACAAATGCCATTCCATGATAAATGATAAATGATAAATGATATTTATTTTGTAAGTAGGTTAAACATAACACTTTTACACGTCAATATTTTTTGGTCATTTTAAGCTAGATGAGGCCGGTGTTTCCTAGCTGACTACCCTGAGAAGAAACACCGAAACAAACTCAGAGGTCACAGTCTCTTTTGAAGTCCATACAAATTGTACTGGTCAAATCATACGAGAACCATGTAGGTTAATGTCTGAGGTGGCCTTTTGAGGAAAGTGCCACACAGATTTGAGTGGACCTGTCCAGACAGTGCAAGCATTTGTCAGTTATTATGGAGCTCAAACTTAGAACTTTAAGGAGCTCAACGATTTGACGAACAATACCAAAGTAAGGACATTTGGGTAGATCATCAAGTATGTAAGATTTATCGTGTAGGTATATTAATTTGAATTCAGAACTATTATAGTTATTTATGACATCAGTGCGGTAAATTAGTTTTAATTACAAACGAGTAGACGAATGTAATGTGTTTTCAATACATTTGCGAGAAAACAGTACAATAGTTAATGAAACAAACTTTTTGTTTTTTGATAACAGTCGGAAAGTCCCAACAATCTTTGACGTTTCTAATATGAAAATGGCGCGAATTTCCAAACGGCGCCACAATCGCGTGGTAAAAATTAGAACTAAATATTTAATTAATTTATTTTTTTATTCTTCTCTCATTTTCTCTTTAGTATTTGTGAGAGAAACGTATTGAGCAAAAGCGCTTCCAAGGAGGTTCGATCATTAACTTATTTTATTATAGGATTGTGAAACTCTTTGGTGATATTCGTATTTATTTTATTACTTATAGAAATTTAAAAAAAAACCGTAAAGAATACCTAAGTACTTACTTACATTTATTTTACCGCACATTCCATTGTGTGGTGCGTAAATTTTAATTTTCGAACAATGTATGGCTTATGGCTGCAGGCTTCGTAAATGCATTTTTTGAGCAAATGTGTTGAAAAGTAATTTATTGTTGTTTTGTTTTTCCGTGAGAACTATACATATAACAATAAAGTCTTTAATTCTGAATTCAAATTATTAAGTAGGTACGATAAATCTAATTTATTGATGGACATGGAAACCAGCATTTGTTTGCATTCGTAAATGCGATGATTGCCGAGGGACATTAAGAAAATAGTTTTACTGTACGTGCACCATTCAAATGAAAAACTTTGATTCTAGCTGATGTTACTGATGAGGTAATAAGAGCCATAGACAAGGTGCCGTTCAATTAGCGAATGCGACTGCCGAAATGCCAAAATGTGGGAATTGAAATGATTAAATGTAGGAATTTGATCACGTGACATTTCGATAGCATCTGTCAATCCCAAACATTTTTGACGTATTGACAATCGCCTTCGCCACGCCACCGTTGACAGAATCTCACTTGTCTCGAGCCCAAGGTCTTGTACCGGAGGCTCTAGACAAAGTGCCATGTTATGCGATGGCGATTGTCTAAATGACAAAATATGAGGGATTGATCACGTGTCATTTCGACAGCGTTTGTCAATCCCATACATTTTTAACGTTTAGACAATCGCGTCCGCCACTCTACCGTTGATTAAAAACCATTTGTCTAGACTAGAGCCTCAGGAAAAGGCTATATTTTTAACCTTCAAAAAATTTAGCACTCTAGACATGCATGGGAAACCTGACTGTGCTAGTCAAAAAATATGAAAGCAGCGTCATTCCCAAGCAGTAGGACCAACCCATTAAATTCAGGATGTCAATAAAAAAATAGATAGGTAATCAAAATGACTTCTATTTTTATAGCTTACAGCTGGTGACAAGTCAACACGAAATTATTTATTGTTTATTTTACAACTCCATTTAAATAGGTATCTATAAAATCTCACACCGGTTTCTTTTATTGTTTAAGTAGTGCCTTCTGTATAGATACATACAAAAAACAGTTACATATCATTAGAGCTAACAATAAAAGTCCTTAAACTAAATTAACAAACATTGACCTTTTTTATGTTCTTTCAGTAGGTACCTTTTTTCTTTTTTATGGATGTAAAATCATCAAATGACCCCTTTCGCTCTGGGTGGAGCGGGAGGGAATGTCAGAACTCAGACTCTTTCTGACTAAAACCCATCCGTGCTCGACCTAGCGCCCTTTGCGTTCGAAGGCCGCGGTGACTCTTTCGAACAAAATCCGCAACTGCCAGGGTTGCGGATTTTGTTCGAAAGAGTCACCGCGGCCTCCCTGCCAGCTCCTGGCAGGACATTCTTTCAGTACCTATGTACCTACATCAAAAGATACCGTTGCCTGCGATAAGACCGTCACCGTACCCATAGAATTAAAGCCGGAATAGACATGTCTGTAACTTGCACAAAAAGTATCTTGAATGCCATTGTGCAAGGAACAAGACCACCACACAAAGCCTAAACCATCTGTCCAACCTTTGCCCAACAATATTGGGGTCAGTTTCCAGTCAAACCGGGTTCAGCTGAATACCAGTATCGTCAAAATCAATAGCGCCAACCAGAAGAGCTTCGAGTCAATAAAGATCGACGAGTCCATAAGAAACAATTTTACTATCTTGGATCCAGCAACGTTTCTCGGAAAAGATCGAACGTCAGAGGAGTAAGAAATACATAATTATAAATGTATCTAATTTCAACTTGACCTAATCTATGTAAGGAGGTATCTATCTGGTATCTATGCTATCTAGTCAACAAAAACAGGGGGTCAATCCTCGTGTTTAAAAATCGTTCATAATGAAATCACAATAATTATCATCTCGGAGACCAGTAACTCAATAACTTGTCAAATGAAGTCGGTTAAATGTAGAGAAAATGCAGATGTTCTTGACTGAAATCCAAAAACGAAGGTTCAATAAAAAGGAATGACATAATTTAGGACAATGGACAGAGGCAGGTGAGAGACAATCAAAATAAAAAGTACTTTTGAATTTAGTACCAATTCAAGTCAATTCTATCATTTTTAAGCAACGTACGCATTGCATCTCACTCGCTGTTACTTGTTTCGAGAGTTTTGAGTAGTATTGGCACTCTGATTACGCCACCTGTCAAATTCAACCACGCGTAGCTGTCACCAAACGTCAGTGTCACATACCACAGATAATACAATATTTCGGAGTGGTTCACGTGTATACGTAAATTTATAATTTGCTGGACCGGCCCGCGTTCCTTCACGAAATATTATGTACGGACAGCAGGTAAAGCGAACGATTTATTGATTTTATTTTTATTGCTGACTTATTTTGTGACTTCATGTGAAGAAGCGCATAATTTTTATTTCAATGGGAAAAATGTTTAGTACCTCATAAATAATGATAAAAATATGCTAAGTTTAAATCATTAAAACCTTTAAATCGCGATTCTTTAAAAAACTCCTGACTGACCTGAAACTAAAAGCTAAAAAAAAAATGATTAAGATCTGGTACAACATTTTTGACAAATTGGCATTTTCCTGGTATTATTAAAAAGGAAACAGCTGACTTTATTTAGCACAAGGGTGATAGACCATAACTTTAAATTATGACATAGAATAGGTATTTTAATCAGGGATATTTTGGGATAATTTTTGACTTTCCCGCTAACAAAAGCTGGCTTACCCCATTTTAATGGTTCCCAGTGTAATTAAAACCAAAGCTTATGCGTAACAAGTGCACGAAACAGTCGTTAAAAAAACACTATCTCTTATTATCCTCATCATCTGCCTAGCCTTTTTTCCAACTATATTGCGGTCGGCGGCTGCCTGTTAGACCTCCACAACCTATTAAGTCTACTAACTGGGTAAGATGGTACTTTTTGGCAAGAACCAGATTTATTTTTGGCTTCTGACTTCTGAAAAAATTCCTAGCAACATGAAGTCCTTTGCTAACGCTACCAGGGCGTCCGGTAGCCGCGGCGGACGACAAATGTATTTATTATGATAATTACCAAACATTGTGCCCCAGCGGAAATATATCGACGGATTTACTGACGAATTATTGGTTATTAATGAGCCATCATTATTTTTTATGCGTTTGGTGACAGTCAATCGTTAGTATGATGCTACATAACACAACACAGTTTGTACTTATTTATAAAAAAAATATATGCAGTAGTTGAAGTGGTAGGTACATAATTCATGCAATATCAGTCAACCTTTGGGTTAAAAAGACTACACTGTGATAGGTGTACAACAAATAAATAATATTTAAAATATAAATTAGTTTCGGAAAGATACATAGGCACAGGTGCCCAGCCAGCGGCGGATCCACGATTGTTGTTTTGGGGGCTTGACTTGACCCTGTTGAGGTGAGGTTTTTGCAATGCAGCAACACTAAAAACTAACAGAACATATGAAGCTTAACGCATTTAAATACACCTCCTTGAATGCCTCAACGAATTCCTCTATGACTTCGTTAGATTGTAGACTTCCAAAGATATCTCGGTCTTTTCGAGGGGGGCTTGAGTCTCTTAGCCCCCCCCACACCCTTGATTTGCCATTGGAATTGATCGTTTTATGGGTACACCCACATTTCGCCAGTTAGGCATGTTAACCCGGTGTCATCAGATGAGTTTATATAACCAAAACTGAGAAACAGATGAAATACATAGGAACACTTTACCCTTAACCGGGGAAGGGAATGAACCTAGAACCTCAAGCTTAGCAGTAGTGCTTGGAATCACTACACCATGGCGGCTAAATTAACTGTTTCACTGAAAGGCAGTGCATCTGCCTGCCCACCCATCCGTGTTAGTGTCGGCTTTCAGTCTGACCAAATGCAGTTGAGTACATACAACGTGTCAACAGAATAAATCGCGATTTTGGGGTTGGTCTCATAGTAAAAGTTGTTCATAATGATGAGTACAATGACCCCTTCTGAGCGTTCGCGGTACGGCATTTCATTCAAACTTTCAAGTCCTTGTTTTTTTAAATAAGTTTCAACTTGATTTGCATACGCTTGATATCCAGGTTTAAAATAGTTAGTAGAGAATATTTTCGAAAACGAGTTAAGGGCGAAAGTATTCATCCATCCACAGGCCGACCTCGGCCATCATTGCTTAACTTTGAACATCGACTCGTGTTGCTGTTGTCATTTAGCCATGTGCTCCTTAGTTTATTGCCATCAACCCAGCACGAATCCAAACTCTAGGCTGAGATTCCAGATGGAAATACACACTTTGCAGTCCAGTCATATTACGCCGAAAATAAGGCAAACTTAGCATTAATTCTTAACTCCGATTTTTTGCCGTTAACGTGTAGTGTATAGGTTTAACCACGAGCTACTTGGTGAAGGCTACTCTGGTACTAAATAGGGAAGATGCAAATACAGAATTGATGAAATTGTTTGTGATTAAAATGATAAATAAAAAACTTTTTCAACACATTTGCTCAAAAAATGTATTTACGAAGCCTGTATACATTGTTCGAAAGTTAAAAATTACGCACCACACAATGGAACGTGTGGTAAAATAGGTACTCTCACCTAAGTACATATTTTACTGCATACTCCGTTGTATAGCGCCATGCGTATCCTTTACGGTTTTTTTTTAATTTCCATAAAACATATTTAAGAATTCCACCAAGGAGTTTTCCAATCCTAGAATAAATAAGCTGAATGATCGAACCTCCTTGGAAGCGCTTTTGCTAATACGTTTGTCTCACTTTAATACTAAAGAGAAAAATGAGAGAAGAATAATAAAAATAAAATAAATGAAAGATGTAGTTCTAATTTTCTCCACGCGATTGTGGCGCCGTTTGCAAATTCACGCCGTTTTCATAGAAACGTCAAAGATTGTTGCGACTTTCCGACTGATATCTAAAAACAATAAGTTTGTTTCATTAGCAGCTATTGTACTGTTTTCTCGCAAATGTATTCTTCTTCTTCTTTCCGTGTCCATTGACTCATTTCAAATTTTGTCTGACCATTATTGAGCAACTTGTACAGCTCTATCATAGGCTTCGTCCAAATCTTGGTTGGTGCAGGTGGTTGTGCACGAGGGGCAATTAAGAAGGTGCAAATGTATTGAAAAACGTTGTATGATATACGTGCAGAAATTGGTTTTTACAAACTCGTGACTATGGTAAGCTTACATTCGTCTACTCGTTTGTGTTGGGGTATCAGCTCTGTTGCGTGTGTGGAGACTGAAGGTTTCTTCAAATGACTTAGTCGACACCAGGAATTACTTCGAATTAGTTTATTGCGAAATATTATTAATCAGTGCGTGCGATCGGATGGAAGCGATCGAAGAAGGGAAGAAAAAATTGACGTTGGTGCGTAGCTCGGCGGTAGTTGGTCAGCGGCATCCATGGACAACCAATCGCTGTGGTGCAGCTAGTTTAAGGCGATGTATGTGTTGCAAAAACCAACTTACCGCACTTATAACATAAATAACTATTTCACAAAAAAACTTTTTCACAAAAAAAAAACCGATTTCCAAAAAAAAAAACTTGAGAGGTGTCAAGGGACACCCGGATGGAACGAAGTTCCTTTCCAATAACATTTATGCACTACACATTCTTATTAATAAAAAGCAACTCGTCTAAAAGTTTCAGTAGCAGTCACTGAAGTGCACCTCAGGTCAAGAGGCAAGATTCATTAGGATTAAAATTCACTATCGGCGACCTCGAAAACCATTAAAATGACATCCATGACGAAAAGTTATCAAAACTCGTGGGCGCCATCTTGGATTTCGATTTTGACCCGGTAATCGTTATTAGCGACCCCGAAAACCATGAAAATGACACCCATGATGAAAAGTTGTCAAATCTCATGGGCGCCATCTTGGATTTCGATTTTGACCCGGTAATCGTTATTAGCGACCCCGAAAACCATGAAAATGACACCCATGATGAAAAGTTGTTGTTGTTGTTGTTGTTGTTGTTTTATTATTAACAAATATCTTGCTTTCTATAGGAGAGAGAGAGACAGACAGAGAAACATGCGACGCCGCACAGCTTACAATAGCTTACTATAGCAAAAAGTGTCGTGACAACTTTTCGTAAGAATTTTTTCCGTCTAGCCCCCTTTCACAACGCGCGATAAGGAACTTCGTTCCAACACTACAAAGTACAAAATAACTTTAATTTCGGAAGTCGGTGTTTTTAGTTGCTTCTTCGTTATTTGACACCGACTTCCGAAATTAAAGTTATTTTGTACTTTGTAGTGTTTGTTTTGGAAGGAAGTCGGTTTTTTTTGTGAAAAAGTTTTTTTTTTCACTTTTTAGTGGTACCCTACACCTAAAAACACCACTGGAAAGTCGCAGGATAGCAAAAATATGCAATTCACAGGAAAGAAAAAATTCGTATGATTTTTCCACATATTTTTTCCAGCTATTTGGATTTAAAAACCAAACTGCTGAACCCGATTGGTCCTATTTAAATTTTATCAAAATGATAAAATTTAAATAGGACCAATCGAGAAGTATATCCTTTCAGATTTAACAAGAATTTTTCAAATCAGTTCATAAATGACGGAGATATGAGGTAACAAACACAAAAAAAAAAAAAAAAATACTGTCGAATTGAGAACCTCGTCTTTTTTGGGAAGTCGGTTAGCATTTGCCCATGATTTTTAACTTGGTTTCAAACCGTGTAGACTACGGTTTTATGTGGTTTTGTACTAAGTTTGGCATGAAACCGCCGTTTACATTGTTTGAAACCTAACTTTAATTTCGGAAGTCGGTGTTTTTCGTTGCTTCTTCGTTATTTGACACCGACTTCCGCAATTAAAGTTATTTTGTACTTTGTAGTGTTTTTTTTGGAAGGAAGTCGGTTTTTTTTTGTGAAAAAGTTTTTTGTTTTTCACTTTTTAGTGGTACCCTACACCTAAAAACACCACTGGAAAGTCACAGGAAAGCAAAAATATGCAATTCACAGGAAAGATAAAATTCGTATGATTATTCCACATATTTTTTCCAGTTATTTGGATTTAAAAACCAAACTGCAGAACCGATTTTGATAAAATTGAAATGGGACCAATGGAGAAGTATATCCTTTCACATTAAACAAGAATTTTTCAAATCGGTTCATAAATGACGGAGATATGAGGTAACAAACACAAAAAAAAAAAAATACAGTCGTATTGAGAACCTCGTCCTTTTTGGGAAGTCGGTTAAAAAGTTAAAGCATTTGCCCATGATTTTTAACTTGGTTTCAAACCGTGTAGACTACGGTTTTATGTGGTTTTGTACTAAGTTTGGCATGAAACCGCCGTTTACACTGTTTGAAACCACCGTTTTAAACAGTGTAGCACAGGCTTTAAGATAACTGACAACAAACAGACAGCCAACATTACGTCATAATCAGCCCATCTTACATCACCAGTTAGCAATGATTAGGTAGAACGGTTCGTAAATCATTGACATTCACACACAGTCCGCAATTTGTGCTTATTATCATATCATAAGCGGGACGGACAGAATATTTTAGGCTTGTCGAGTCAACTTAGTCACCGGATATCTCTGCATTTAGGACAGACCATGCAATATTATCATCTTGCTTTCATTTTGAAGAATTCGAATTAAAAAAAAACACTACGAAGTACAAAATAACTTTAATTTCGATAGGTAGGCGATTTTATTAGGTGTGGGGTACCTACTTACCAGTAAAAAGTAAAAAATAAAAATGTTTTTCACAAGAAAAACCCAACTTCCAAAAAAAACACAACAAAGTATAAAATAACTTTAATTTCGGAAGTCGAAGTCAAATAATGAAGAAGCAACCAAAACACCTACAGTTATTTTATAAGTATTTTGTAGTGTTTTTTTTGGAAGTCGGTTTTTTTTGTGAAAAGGACAATGTCCAGAATCGCCCTGTGCAACTGAAGTATCGGACATGCACGATAATTCATTGCCTGTTTTATCATATTTTTTGCAAATACTTTTGTAGCACGGACTAGCTGTTTGGTAAAATGAACATTATGAAGTATTTAACGCGAAAACATCCGCCATCTTTGACAAACGTCATGTCGATGTCGTATCGAAAAAGATTAGGGATGTCCAATCGATTGTGATAATCGATCGATTGAATTTTAAATGACTTGCGAATGAATGTTTCATCTACACTAATATTATAAAGAGGAAAGATTTGTTTGTTTGTTTGTTTGTTTGTTTGTTTGAAATGAATAGGCTCCGAAACTACTGAACCGATTTGAAAAATTCTTTCACCAGTAGAATTGTACATTATCGATGATGGACATAGGCTATAGAATATTTTCAAAAAAGTTAGGGATCCGTATGAAAACTTCGATAATGTAACCCAAGGTGTGAGAAAAAATCCTTATATCGCGTACGCTGCGGAATCTATTGACAATAGAGCAAAGTGATGTACTACAGTTTTATAGAGGTCATCAATGTCTATAAAAAAGTCCGCGATACCATATGTCTAACTATTATGGTTAAGTCACCATGACCGCTTTTTGTTCAAATTATTCAAGCAAATCCTTGGTGATTTGAAAAAATGGTGATTTCGGTATCATGATATCAATCCTTATCCATTTAAATGGTTTGATAATTGAGGTTGATTATTTCTGTGTAAATTACACTTTAAATTATTCAAATCGGACCTTTCGTTCAAAAGTTACGACGGTAATAAACATGCTCGGAGTAAGAAAAATGTCGCGGCTTGAGCGAACTGGGAAGAATCATATCAATTCTTGGTCTGATGAAGTTGAAAATGATTTCGATAAAACAATAAGAATAACAAATGTTTGGATTTTTCGCAAATAAACTACATACCTACATGATAAGGGGTGAAGCAGGGGTCATTAAGATTTTAGGGGAGGACATTATTGCTTGCTTTAATTTACGTCGGGATGCTATGAACAAACTAAAAATGGGATTATTGAAACAGATGTACCTAACAATTTTTGCATAATCAACTCCTGACGGGGTGAACGGGATGAACAGTTGCGCTGAACCTGAGACCATAGAATAAGTAGAAATGGCTACGTAATAAATGTAAATTAATGAAAATCGTTGAGCTTAATTTTCCAAAACTAACCTTTATAAGGAGGTATAGGGGGCGTTGAAGTTTGTGGAGTACCTACTAAATCCGCGCGGACGAAGTCGCGGGCGAAGTGCTAGTTTTTTATAATCTGAATCTCAATTTTATTTATTTAGAATAAAGTGCAAATAGAAGCTACAATATACACATACAATTACTATTCCATTTATTATTATTTCCTGAATACTTTCATTTAAAAAACCTAATAAGTATACTTTATGAATCAGGTCGTACTCGATTTTAAATAGGTGGTTACAATAATGCTCGGAGGACAAACCGATATATTTCATTACGATCGTTATTCGGTGTTATACAATATCGTTTAGAAAAGTGTATGGTTTACCTAACTAAACGATTATTTACGTCCCATCCCTATTTTAGACGCCAGGAAATGGTCAGCTGTTACTGTCAGTCACTCACCTGTGCTCTCACTGTTGATTCTATTTAACACAAATACAAAACGTAATGTTAAATAGATATGAGAATTAAAAGTTGCATTTACACACACGGCTGTTGTTTTTGTTTCTTAAAAATCACTCTGAGCTATGAAAAACTAAACGTAATATTCGTGGTTATGGTTCGATTATAACCTCAAAATCTGAAACTTTTTCTTAAATATATCTGTTCTGCAGCTAGTCCGCTACAAAAATAAGATCTTACAGGAGTTTACCAATGATCAACAACACAACACATAATTTTCCGATGCTCTTGGTTCCAGGGCGAACAATGTATGGGCGCTGAGCAATGTCCTTTTTTATTTATCATTTTAGTCACAAAATTTTTTATAAATTCTGTATTTTTTACTTCCCTATTTAGTACCAGAATAGCCTTTACCAAGTAGGAGGCGCTCGTGATTACAGATTAAATAACAACAGCCGCACGAGTTGATCTTCAAGGTTTAACAACGCGAGCCGAGGTCGTTCCGTGGATGGGTGACTTCTTTGTGGAAAGAGCAGCCATTGGTTTCAGTTTCCGTAGAGAGTGTTATTGGCCACTAATGCTTGCTTTTAAAAGTAGGTGTTTACCTTGAAATTAGTTCTGAGGGAGCAAGCAAGTACGAAGTCCTGGGATTCGACAAAAGGCCAGTCAAATTAGCTTTGAAATTTCTAACTCTGATTTTTTTCTTGAATAATGTATTTGACCTTAACTCTTCTAATAAGTAATATAACAAAAATAAACATTTTCCCTATCCGGGTGATTCTGTAAAAACCCAAAACTCGTTTACTTACTTCAATAAAAGCTAGGAAAAGCAAGTTATCTATATTGTTTACATTAAGTAGACTATCGGTGAAATTAATTAATATTAATAATTCTCCATAATCTTATGTTTTTTTTAAATGTGTGTACAAGAACTATGAATTAAGATGGTCAGAATTAGACATTTAATACGGAATTTTGAAAAATTGATCAGATATGTTTAATTTTTTTATATGGCCTATTAAAATGACCAAAAAAAATTGACGTGTAAAAGTGTTATGTTTAACCTATTTACAAAATAAATATCATTTATCTACACTCACAACGTAATGTTCCAAATATGAGTTCAAAAACGAATGCATAAACACATACTTTTTTTTCGTGGATAGGTAAAATTTAAAAAAAAACCATTACAGTTCAACATTTTCCTTCGATTTTTAAACAACTGCATCATGAAATAACTTTTTAATTTTTATAGCACTCTTTTTCTTTTTAATTTTTGGCGCGGGCTCATTGACTTAAGTCAATGAGCCAGCTTTTATCTTTGTCTATGTTTGAGCGCGCTGCGCAGTCATTCGAATACGCAATGAGAATATCCGCCATATTGGATTAAACTATTTTTCCACTTATTTTATTTCAACTGTATGAGTGAAGATAAAATAGTGTATGCAACGACCGTATAAAAAGGGTTATTAAAATACGAATGTGGTTTTATCACACGAGGCGTAGCTGAGTGTGATAATAGCATCACACGAGTGTTTTAATACCTAATTATATGCCGTTGCATACACTATTTTATCTTCACTCATACAGTTGAAATAAAATAAGTGGAAAAATAGTTAATTCCAATATGGCGGATATTCTCATTGCGTATTTGAATGACTGCGCCGCGCGCTCAAACATAGACAAAGATAAAAGCTGGCCGATTGACTTAAGTCAATGAGCCCGCGCCAAAAATTAAAAAGAAAAAGTGTGTTATAAAAATTAAAAAGTTATTTTATGATGCAGTTGTTTAAAAATCGAAGGAAACTGTTGAACTGTAATGGTATTTTTTTTAAATTTTACCCGTCCACGAAAAAAAAGTATGTGTTTATGCATTCGTTTTTGAACTCATATTTGGAACATTACGTTGTGAGTGTAGATAAACTACTATAGTAACTATTCAGTAATCTGTGCTACTATTATCATTTAGGTACCTATGATGTAATCTGTCTGAAATAAATAAATTGAATTAGGTCTGCCGTCTCCCGTCTGTTAGCGAGTGGGACTATTATATTGTGGTGTTCCAATCTACCTTTGTAGCTAATATTTTTTTTGCCTAATCGGTTTTTGTGACATAAATGGTACAGAAAACGCCTCTGGACACTTTTCAGGTGTTTGATGTGAGTGCGTACCATTTGACATAATAACAAAAGTTCTAACGATGATAACATGATCTAATTTCATTTTATATATATTTTTTTTAGTATAACGGTGTAATCATATAATGAATTATTGATATAATTTCAGTTTACTTAATTTTTTATGACACCCCGACTGAGAGTACCCCAACACAGGCCGACCTCGGCCATCGCTGTTTAACTTCAAATCTCGACTCGTGTTGCTGTTGCTGTTGAGCCATGTGCTCCTTAGTTTATTGCCATCAACCCAGCACGAATCCAAACTCTAGGCTAAGATTCCAGATGGAAATACACACTTTGTAGTCCAGTCATATTACGCCGAAAATAAGGCAAACAAAGATTTTTTGCCGTTAACGTGTAGTGTATAGGCAGATGTATGCCGCGAAAAGTTGACCCCCGGATTTTCAGTTTTTTTACTAAAATATTTAATTTCAATCGTTGGCGTTGGAGCATTTGTAAAAGAGATCGAGTTTTACAAGTAGGTCAGTAAATTAAACATTTTAATCCGTGGAACTATCCTATTTTATTAACGAATGTTATTTTTCATTTTGTACTTCGAGCTAAAAATTGACTATTTTCTTTTCATAAAATTACTTACTTAATTAAATACTTATTTAAGTTCGCTAACTAACAAAGTTGAACATTATTGTTAGCGCAAGTTATTAGTATGTCAGTCAGTTTTTTTGCGATAGCTGAATCGCTATCGCAAAAAAACTAAACTAAATTAAGGCAAAAATGTAACTGAATTAAATTGGGCTTAATTTTAATTAAGCTAGATGAGGCCGGTGTTTCCTAGCTGACTACCCTGAGAAGAAACACCGAAACAAACTCAGAGGTCACAGTCTCTTTTGGAGTCCATACAAATTGTACTGGTCAAATCATACGAGAACTTAATTATCCATCATGTTTTTTAGGGTTCCGTTCGCAAAGGGTAAAAACGGGACCCTATTACTAAGACTCCGCTGTCCGTCTGTCTGCCTGTCACCAGGCTATCTCATGAACCGTGATAGCTAGACAGTTGAAATTTTCACAGATTATGTATTTCTGTTACCGCTATAACAACAAATACTAAAAACAGAATAAAAGAAATATTTAAGTGTCGTACGTAACATGTTGCATCCCACACCAAAGGCCTACCCACCTTCCAAGGCATTACTGGAGATAAAAGAGGCCTAATTGGATGACCATTAGGCCTCTTCCCATCGTCGCGTGTCAAGCCATTATAATGTCCTAAAACAGCTGGCACCCATAAGTGCCCGACGGAAAATGTCATTAATGCTGGCGTGCCGCGCTAACCGACCAGCGCTCCTACTGCAGGACAGGCCATGATGTCCGAGACGGTCGACTGCTTCATCGCATTGACAACGATGTGGAGCTCCGCTAGGAATACCCAGACCAATAGTGCTGTGGACCGAAGACAGGAACGCCGGTAGGAGCCACACTAGAAATTTTGCGGATGCCAAGCCCACCAAAACGAATGGGCAGTGTGGCCTGTAGCCACGCTCGGTCATACAAAGCCACATTTAGGATAGAAAAAAAAATGATTTTAAAAGGCTTAGTTCTTGAATATGGATAGGGAGTTTATTATAAAAGCGTATACATTGGCAATTCAATAAACCACCTATTTTATTGAGCCTGGTTTTAGGAACAACAAAATTTGTTTTTGTCACTGCATCAACTGTTTGAAATGTGATTGTTTGAAATGTGATTGTTTGGAATTTTTAGCGCAGCGTTTAGACCCAAACAATAAATTAGGCAGTCCTTAACGTTGGCACACTCAGAACTCAATCGATCAACCTCCAATACATAACTGTTTTACATACAATCGTTTGGGAACGTTTTTGGCGCGCAATCGACTCATAATTGTCGGCAGGGTTGCCAAGCCTACAGTTAAAACGGTAGGTTTATCGTTTTTATTTAATACCAGCAAGCGGCTTTGCTCGCGTGAAAGTCAATAATAATCCTAAGAGAACATCCTCCTGGTATGAAAAGTTTGTGCTATTCCAGACTATCTCTGCGTTAAATTTCAGCCGTTCTAGCGTGATTGAATTACGAACATCAATCCATACTTTCGCATTTATAATAGTAAGTAAGAATCTAGCACCACGTATTGGATATTAGTTTATTTTTATATTATATATGGGAAGTGTACCTACGTACCTACATATATCATGGTTAAATTATAACAGCCGCACGGACCAATCTTCAAGGTTAAGCAACGCTTGCCGAGGTTGGTCTGTGGATGGGTGACCATATTAACATACCGAGACTCCGCCGTGCCTCGGAAAGCACGTTAAGCTGTTGGTCCCGGCTGTCATTTGTAGATCTATTTTGTAGAACGCGCCTATCACTGGAACTGCTGATTTGGAAAATTCTTCTTGAAAAGCTATTATATCATAAGTTTAATTCCTGATCAAAAGTTGGATAATCGAATATAATTTCTCAAAAATTCGTTACGCTTTTTTTTATTTATTTTATACTTAAAAACAAACGTTGCTTTGCTCTTATTTTATGCGCTGCCGTGTATACCGTTCATCCGATTTCGATAAAATTTTGTCAACTTACTCGAAGATAGACATAGTACATTTTTTATTTATTTCTTCTGCAGCGACTGTAAATATTTACAAAAAGAAAATATCATATACCGGTACTTACATTTAAGTTTTGAAAAAAATATATATTTACGTTCTCTACAGTTTTTTGGGTTTGTGTGCAGTTTTTCTCTAGGCTTGTGTTGGCAACACTGATTGTCAGCCATATTGGCTACATTCGCGCCAACCGCCATTGTTGTGTCCAATTTGACACAATGGCTGCAATTACTATAATACTAACTATTTCATGACGACATTTAATTGTTCAACAATGATATTGTGTGTAATTATGTGTTAGATAGCTTTATTGTTTTTTGCTAATGAGTTAGACTACACATCGCCTGTGACAATGTATGACGTTTGCGAATCTGAAGGCCGTCGTACTCCTAAAACTGCTAACGTATTCTTGCTGCATGCTTGTTTGCATGCTGCATGCTTGCTGCATGCAATGGTGTATGCTTGTTTGCATGCTTCTGACATGTCATATATGACATATGACATAGTTATAATATACGATATTAGTACGGTAAGGTAAGTTACGAGTAGAGAAATGTAAAAACAAACTTTTTGTTTTTAGATATCAGTCGGAAAGTCGCAACAATCTTTGACGTTTCTAATAAGAAATTGCAAATTGCGAATTTGCAAATACTGCCATATGGAGAATTAGAACTACATCTTTCGTCTCATTTTCTCTAATAGTGTACCTGGATGACCGAGCTTTGCACAGATTTTTTTTGGTAACACGGATAATAAAACATTTTCTAAAAATAGAACCTAGCTAGATCGATTTATCGCCCCTGAAACACCCTGCATACTAAATTTTATGAAAATCCCGAATCCGCGAAAAAAAATCAGCTGTTCAGTACATTTTGTCGAGTTGCGTGCACAAAAATGTATGGGGCAGTCAATTTTATTTCGCGATTTCAGTGTTGGTATCCCTTAAGACGTATTGCGTTTATTCTCTTACACGTTGTATACAAGAATTGATTAGATAGATGAGGCCGGTCGATCTTGTCTTTCCTCTAGGTTTTGGGAAATGGATAAATAAAATATCCAGTCAAAATAATATTCTATTCTCACTCCAGATGTTAGCTTATAAATAATTGTTACACTTATAATTGTAGGTATAACAACTCGGTGTTAACTTATAAGTAATTGTTACACTTATAATTGTAGTGTATAACAACGCGGTGTTAGCTTATAAGTATTTTTTACACTAATAATTTTATTGTAGGTATAACAAATTAATTGATTTTAAAAGCATTGTGTAAACAATAATTCGCTATAAATAAATAGATCTTTATCTTACTTCTATTATTTATAATTGTGAAAGTTTGCATGGATGTCTGTTCCACCACGCCAGAACGGCTGAAGGGATCTGCATGAAATTTAGTACAGAGCTCATGCAGATCCTTTCAGACTTTAGTCTAGCATAGCTGAAGGCTCAAAGAAAGGCTCAAAGAAATGTTTTAACCTATCTAGGTTTGAGTCCAGAATAGCAAATACGCTACTTTGAGTATTTCTATTGGAATAATTCCCTATATTCACGCGGGCGAAGCCACTAGTAGAAACTAGTGTAAGGTAATACCTTGAATTCATGACGTAACACAAACCTCTAGAATAAAAATGTTGAGAGCCATACATACACCACCAGTCGATGGCATACAAATTTCTCGATTACCGATTACAAATCGATTTTCGAGAATCGATTTTACGATATAAGGATATAGATTCTATAATGGTTGCTAATTAAATTATTAGGTATTTTTATTGCATTTTTATGGGGACCCATTGTTTTGCCGCATTAGAATTCTGTGTTGGTTTAGAACCAGACTGGTTTATGTATTGTTTTAGTTTCGAGCGCCATTTTCCTTGTTGTCTAGCGCAGATTCAGATTAAAATTATAAATAGATTTTTAATTTGACTGCTTCATTTGCGTTTGAGTATGCCACTATCTTAAACTGTCTGTTTCTGTTTGTCTGACCGTATAAGAACAACCACGCTTCGCTCAAGAACGTAAATTGCCGACGTATCTCCAAAAGTTGTTAGATCGAAGTGGGACTGGGCTCGCCATCATAGTCGTGGCCATCTCTTGTATAGGAGTAGAGCCCTGCTACAGAGAAGAAAGAAGATGGCGAAACGCCTTGGATGGCTTGATGAATTAGCGTCAAGAAGCACAAACAAGAGAGAAATGGAAGCCTTTGCCCAAAAGTGGGGCTGATCAGGCTGATTTACCTATATTTTTTTGCAAAACGTAGTCTTGGAGTATTGTCCTGAGAAGGCGGAACAACGTGAAGAGTGGAAAGTTATAAGGGACTTTTGCCTGGTTTTGGGACAAAATAAGTTGAGAAAAACAAGCCAAGTGCATTTCAGACAGTGTTGGGTTCCGTAGTTAACCGTCCCGTAAGCTATGAACTACATGGTGAGTGTAGGCAGGCCAAGGAGGCACTTTCCTCTATTGATGGCCGTTTCACGAAACAAGCCCTAAGACTGACTAAACAACAGTTGCGTACAGTCACAGCCGTCACAACTGGCCACGGGTCTTTTAATAAACACCTCTATGTCACAGGAGTCACTGACAGCCCACTCTGCAGAGCCTGCATGGAGGTGGATGAGACAGCAGCCCATCTGCTTCTAAGCTGCCCGGTAGTCGCCGATTACAGGGCTAAGTACTTCGGAAACCCAGGTACCCTCTGTGAGATAGTTAGTAGCACCAAGGCGTTACTGGCCTATCTTGGGGAGCTGGGGTGGATCGAATGAAACATTTGTCCCACCTGCACGCAAAAGACGCGCTTAGTCGTGGAGTTGCGGAAACCAGCCCGATTTACATACATACATACATACAAGCTGTGAACTACTTTCTAACGTATTATTCTCTTTATTCATTTAACTATACACATTTTTACATTTTTAAGTATTTCTTAAAAATAGACATAAAAAAACATTTAAAAATAAAAAATAATGACTGTCAAAACACCCGACCGTTAAAAACGACAAAGTTCCAAACAAGTCGCTTTTCAAGCAGTCTGATGCAGTTCAATCACAGATCTGAGGCCACAAACTGCATCAGGCTACTTGAAAAGCGACTTGTTTGTTTTCCTACATGGTCACTCACAACAATAATTTTTTTTCCTACATTTTAGTAACTATTGATTTATATAACCTATGTCACTACCACAATTCTGACGAATTCAACGACACCTCTTACATATGTCAAAATCCATCCAGCCGTTTGGGCTGTAGGGCGTGCCAAAAAAATGGACATACATATAAACATACAAACACATACATATACATAATGCATACGCTTGAAAAACATTACTCTCCTTCTGACGCAGCCGGGTAAAAAGTAGTAGTCCGCCGGTGTCGGGAGCAGGGTCCAAGCTACCGGTGGTTAGGGCTCCAGAGAAAGGAACCACCTCACTATACGAGCCGTATCGAGGAGTTCTGCCTTCTGCATCAGGCCCTTTACCCAACTGCGTAACGCCAGCTTCGACAGATGGTCGTCGATGCTAATAACGACAATCGGCACAATGACAGCCGAGTCCACATTCCACATGTCGACAACCTCGTGTGCTAAGTCGAGATACTTAATTCGTTTCTCTTTCTCAGCTTTCACGAGATTCTGGTCATGTGAGATTAGTAACATCGATTATCATTGTGCGGCGCGCTAATCGGTCTATCACTACTATATCCGGCTTATTGGCATCAATAGTCCTATAAGTGATGTATTGATGATAGACCGATCCCAGTACAACGAGACAATCATTTTCGAGAACTGGGTCGGGCACATACTTGTAATACGGTCACATTCGGTACCTCAGAACCCACAAGTTTGTATTTCAAAGCAAGTTGCTGGTGAATAATCCTAGCTATTTGGTTATGCCTGTGCAAGTACTCACCATTAGCCAGATGAAAATAACCAGAGATAATATGTCTGATAGACTCACCAGGACAGTGGCATGCCCGATACACGTCAACCGTCCCGTCCTTTATAATATGCCTCCGGTAGTTATCTACACTAATATTATAAAGAGGAAAGATTTGTTTGTTTGTTTGTTTGTTTGTTTGTTTGTTTGTTTGTTTGTTTGAAATGAATAGGCTCCGAAACTACTGGACCGATTTGAAAAATTCTTTCACCAGTAGAATCGTACATTATCGATGATGGACATAGGCTATATAATATTTTCAAAAAAGTTAGGGATCCGTATGAAAACTTCGATAATGTAACCCAAGGTGTGAGAAAAAATCCTTATATCGCGTACGCTGCGGAATCTATTGACAATAGAGCAAAGTGATGTACTCCAGTTTTATAGAAGTCATCAATGTCTACAAAAAAGTCCGCGGTACCATATGTCTAACTATTATGGTTAAGTCACCATGACCGCTTTTTGTTCAAATTATTCAAGCAAATCTTTGGTGATATGAAAAAATGGTGATTTCGGTATCATGATATTAATCCTTATCCATTTAAATAGTTTGATAATTAAGGTTGATTATTTCCGTGTAAATTACACTTTAAATTATTCAAATCGGACCTTTCGTTCAAAAGTTACGACGGTAATAAACATGCTCGGAGTAAGAAAAATGTCGCGGTTTGAGCGAACTGGGAAGAATCATATCAATGCTTGGTCCGATGAAGTTGAAAATGATTTCGATAAAACAATAAGAATAACAAATGTTTGGATTTTTCGCAAATTAACTACATACCTACATAATAAGGGGTGAAGCAGGGGTGATTAAGATTTTAGGGAAGGACATTATTGCTTGCTTTAATTTACGTCGGGATGCTATGAACAAACTAAAAATGGGATTATTGAAACAGATGTACCTAACAATTTTTGCATAATCAACTCCTGACGGGGTGAACGGGGTGAACAGTTGCGCTGAACCTGAGACCATAGAATAAGTAGAAATGGCTAAGTAATAAATGTAAATTAATGAAAATCGTTGTACTTAATTTTCCAAAACTAACCTTTATAAGGGGGTATAGGGGGCGTTGAAGTTTGTGGAGTACCTACTAAATCCGCGCGGACGAAGTCGCGGGCGAAGTGCTATTCCTAATATAATAATATAGGAAAGAATCCCACATCACAATACGTTCTCCAGATATAGCCCATAAACAACACATTCTCTATGACTCACCACCTCATATAGACATCAATAAAACTATGCCAGCAATAGACAATGATATTAATACTCAGCCAGGTGTCTATGGTCGCTGTAAGCGGTCATAAAGCCTATGATTGCTTCCGAATTAAATCAGGTATTGAATATTAATCGTTCTATGACTTCTAAGGAATAGAATGTCGTTATGGATTAGTGGGTATCAGAGGCTATCACTTCACACGCGATGTCGTCTGCACAGATTATTTTAATATTGTAATTTAAATGAAGAATATTTTAATTTTGATAAAGAAAATTTTTATTATAATAAGGTTTTGTCCTATATTATAAAAATGACAATATGCCTTATAAAATATTCCAAATGAAATTCTGCAATCTTCATAAAAAATCACCGAACATACAAAACTCGTTAAAAATAATTCTGTTTGATGTTTGACAAAAAAAAAACCTAATTATTACATTGTGTTTCTGTAACAACTTTGTAGTGTTTTTTTGTTTCGAAGTCGGTTGTATTTTTTTTGTAAAAAATAGTTTTTTTTTCTCTTTTTAGTGGTTCACGTGTGCTTACCCCTTCACAGCGTACCGGGGTGATGTTATGTTATGAACTGGTGTAAACAATAGACAGACATTAGATTTCAGCAATCCATCGGCATTGAACGGAACTCCTCAATAGTGATAGGAAATTAATTGTAATTTGCCATAATTTATTGAGGAAATCCGTTGCCTATCTCCGAAGTTCTTCATCAGATCTTCACCAAATTGAAATGGGACCACTCCGAGAAAGTGCTCTTCTAATAACTACCTACCCAAATCGCTTCAAATGTACCTATAAAATTTGAAGAGTTTTCTCTATTTCTCCAGGATCCCATCATCAGATCCTGACTTGATGATCATGGGACCACCTGGGAAGTATACGCTTTCAAAGAAAAACAAAACAACGGGTTGCACTCCGGGAGTGCCGGTAGAAGTGAAAACTTGAACATTAACGTAGTGCATTTTTGAATATTTTGGAATGGTTAGGGAATAATTTTGCACGAATTGCTTTATTTATCAGTATAAAAGTAATATCATTTATGTGGTTAAATACAATATTCATTTATTGCGCTATCGTACACAACCATGGCAATTTATATTACATATTACATTATCCGTCTTACGAATTTTCGATCAGGTCACGTGTCCTGACGCGAGTTTAACATTTTTTACCCATCCCTAAAAGTGCACAACGCCGCTGAAGAAGTTATCACTTCAAAAAAATACAAATCGGTCCAGCCATCTTCGAGTAATCGGGGAACTAAATCGTAGACTTGCCGTGTCCATACATTGAATATTTTTGCATAAAAATAACTGAGAAAAGTTAAGAAAAAGGTATAAAACGCAAAAATGCCATTTTTGAAATTTTTGTCTGTTTGTCCATATGTTTCAGACAGCATCACGCAAAAACCACTGATTGGATTCGAAAGCTAAGTTCTTAAAAATATTAAATGTGAACCCGAGTAACATTTAGCATTTATTAAATCAAAATCGACCCATAAAATCAAAAGATATTGAATTTTTAATTGTAATAAGGAACTTCATACAGCGCTAAGCGTTGCGGTGACTGAATCTTAGGCGCCATCTATTGAGAAAACTAAAATGCAGGTAAGCATGAAAATAACATCAGAACAGTTGAGTGTCGTGTTATTTTAATTTGACATTATCTCCTAAACGGTGAGTCCAAATAACATGCTGCAAAAGACAAGGTTTATCTTCATAAAATGATCTTGATAATGAAGTAACTTTCGCTCGTAAGGATTAATTTGCCTAATAATAATACTCAAAAACCACCATTAATTTTTCAATAAATTATTTGACCTAAAATGCCTAATGCGGCTTATTCGTAAGAGATAGATATATATGCCGTTGCGGAATATTTTTTAGATCTACTAAAAACTCATATTTTTGTAGAACATGGTACCTACTTACGTATATTAAGCCATTACCGCAGTGCACGCGGATAAAGCCGTTTGATAGCGCTTTTTCTTCCGACTTACTTTACAAACCAAGAGCTTTTTAACGTAATACTATACAGGTAGCCTATAGCCTTCCTCGTGATTGTGGCTATCATATACAAAAAGAATTCAGTTCAGTTTGTACTATAAATAATAATAAATAATATCATTTTGCATAACGCTGTTTTTATATAATTTTCATTTCGTATACAAACTTCCGACTTAATGATTTTTTGGCAAAATTATTTTCTGAGGCGCTTATTCGGACAGGTTCGATTTTTAAACCACTTCTGAGGCAGATACGACACGGATAGGTTAGCTAGTTGTCTTTTTTTTAAACCTTTATCTACTTCTGGGGCAGATCCGGCTCGGATTAGGTTTTTTACGTATTTACAATAATCACTAATAAATTATATAAAATGTTGATTCGCGCAAAGAAATATTACACAATATGAGCATTTTATCTTTTAATCATTAGTTTAAGTGTATGTTACAATCAATTTTTATTTAAGTAGACCAGCTTTCGATTTATTCTTATTTACAATATAATACTAATTTAACTAGATACGACTGGAAGTGAGCCCAAAAGACTGGCGGCATTGCCACGTTGTATGGCAATGCTTATCCTCTGTCCGAAGTAAAAGCCAGCCCTTGGGTCAGCGAAGTGTCAACTAAGCGTTTAGCAAGTTCTTTAAATAACACATGAGCACTCGGACCCCTCGGTCCAAGAGTTTCAACCCCAAACGGCTCGAAAATATAATTGCTAACTAGGTTATTGTATTTCCGCCGTTTGAGGTTCTCAGCAGCCGCAGCAGCAGCACCAGCACAGCACGACGAGCTAGTGCTAAGTGTATGTTTTATCAACTGAAGCTTACATTAAATGAAATTAAGTGTATCTCTTGAAATTATATTTTTAAGTAGTTGTAACAAAAGATGATTATAACAAACTAAATTATATCATCCGTTGTTATATTAAAAAAGTACCCAACATTACACACCCATGTCTCCCTTATGTTATAATTTTAGGGTAAGTAAGTATCATAATTATAAAATCATTAATATTTACAAGATCAACTGCATATATATTATTATTACATTTGATACAACAATCAGTTAATACAATAAACGATAGATATAATTTTAAAATAACTAGTTTTAAAACCATAATACATATGACGGCGCGCAGCTAAATTAAAAGTAAATCCAAGATTTAAGATGAGAGACTGATTGTGTTATTTGGTTGAATAGTAATTATTGTTAAATTCAAAATTAAAATGGTGATTTATTTGAATTGGTCGAAAATAAATGGTGATTTATAATATATGAGCGGGTAACCCCGAATAGGGTAGCAAGTTTGCGTCTACGCCGTGACAGCTGGCATTCTTTTGACAGACAGCGTACGAAGTGCACGCGTGCTAACCTATTGGCTCGTAATCTAGTTTCATCTTGTGTTTTACCGTATATTTTGTTTACAAATGTAATCGAATGAAACGAGGGACTGTTATGAATCACAAACGTGCTATTATTTCAACGTTTCTTCTATAACACGCCCATGATGGATAACTATCACAAAGACCGCTCCGCTGCCCATTCTGATATTCCGTCACATATATGTTGGTGCATTGTCGTCATCGTTGTCGAAGTAACACCATAATGTTCAGCAATACACACAGACAGTAAATATAGCAGGGAAATGTTTCAAGAAACAATAAAGAAATACTTTACTTGAGTCCAAGGTGTTTACTTCACGAGCAGCCAAAGAATGCCCTTAAATTCGTATTACATCGGTTTTTATACACAAAATTACAAGCATGAAGTTGACAGCGGAATAAAAATATGGTGGGAAACATTAAAGAGGAATAAATCCTTATAATATTCACTCAGGCGGTAGATTAACATTTAAAATAAATAAGTAGAACGGAAGTCATATTGAATCCTTATAAAAGTCCAACAGTAAGTTAATATTTCTTTAAATAATTTAGAAAGGAACTAGTCAAATTAAATCTATATAAATTCGACAGGATATAGCAATATTATATTTAAAAGAAATAAAAGGAAGTGGTCAACTTAAATCCTTACAATATTTTATAAATAAGACGGAAGACTGATCCAATTTAACACGGAAGTCAAATCAACTACAAGATAATCAAAAGAAACAAAATCATTGCAAATTATGGTTTCGCGCCCATATATACAATGAATATGGGTCAATCAACTTTTTTTTGTACAAGTGATTCAAAAACTAAAAATAATTAAGAATTCTAATTTCACTGTGATTTTTGCATAGGGTAGTAACTAATACAACCTAGTTTACAAATACAACCTGTGGCGCGACCAACAACGTATGAAACATAATGTTTTAGCTTATAATATCGGGTGATATCTCATCTTACATCCCCTGGGTAACCAATGATTAGATGATAATTATGTTAATGAAAATGCAATTTTTAAATTTATTTTTTAATGTAATCAATACAATGTAGCAGTAGCTACTTTAGGCAAATATAAATTCGGGTAAAGCTAGAATACTTTTTATAAAAAAGTCATGAACATGGTCTCTTGGGTAACCATTACAATTTTTGTTTTTTTTACTTTTTAATATTTTGTACTCAGCGTTTTTATATAGATAATTTTATGTTTAACTTAATATAATCAAATTAATTTAGCTAACCGTTAAGAAAAACTTATAATTAAGCATGTCCAAGAGGAAATAACACAGAAAAACCACTTTTAAAATTAGGGACATTTGGTGACCCAAGAGACAAATCTAGTGACTCAAGAGATCTTATTACTATTGTCCAAGGCTTTCAAATTCCATTCGGTGTTTCTTTAATTCCTGTGCTTTATACACTGGATTAGTAGGGTCTTACATAGGCACATTTAAATATTTTAATCAAATTAATTTAGCTAACCGTTAAGAAAAACTTATAATTAAGCATGTCCAAGAGGAAATAACACAGAAAAACCACTTTTAAAATTAGGGACATTTGGTGACCCAAGAGACAAATCTAGTGACTCAAGAGATCTTATTACTATTGTCCAAGGCTTTCAAATTCCATTCGGTGTTTCTTTAATTCCTGTGCTTTATACACTGGATTAGTAGGGTCTTACATAGGCACATTTAAATATTTTAATCAAATTAATTTAGCTAACCGTTAAGAAAAACTTATAATTAAGCATGTCCAAGAGGAAATAACACAGAAAAACCACTTTTAAAATTAGGGACATTTGGTGACCCAAGAGACAAATCTAGTGACTCAAGAGATCTTATTACTATTGTCCAAGGCTTTCAAATTCCATTCGGTGTTTCTTTAATTCCTGTGCTTTATACACTGGATTAGTAGGGTCTTACATAGGCACATTTCGCGACCGTCAATGGATGGCTTGACTACGTAGAAAGGTTTGTTTCTTGTAAAATAATAATATGAACACTTAGTTTCAGGGTTTCCTTGCTTGAATGTGTGATAAAGATTCTTCATTGTATCTAATAAAAATCTCTTTTGAACTTTAGTTTTGTTCTTTGTTACTGTTTCTTTTCGCCCTGCCGTTGGTCTAGATACATCGTCCCTATTGTAAAAATCTTCTATTTCTTTTTTCAGTTGCGTTGCACTATCTTTCAGATTCGCTGTTGTTCTCAAATTCCCTGTTATACCTAAAGCATCTTTTGCAAATTTTTTTTCAAAGTTTGATCAATTTGATCAAAAAAACTTTTAATAATATTTTTGTCTCTTCGATTTTTAAGTTTGATATATTTATCTTTTATTGCATTACTTAGTCTCATATTTCTCCTTCTCAGTAGTTTTCTTTTCCTTCTTTTCGATTTTTTTCGTTGTTCTCTGTAATTTCTTTTTGTACTTTTCATATTTTTTCTTGAGTTTTTCGTTTTCTTTTTTTAATATAATGTTTTCTCGATAATTTTAGATCTGTCCCTTTTTACTTTCTTTCTTCCTCTTTTGTTCTCGATCAATATCATCATTTTTATTCTGTCACACATCATCTTGCAAATTATCCTCTTGTAATCGTGGAGAGCTAGGTGGCGTTACTTCAAGAACTCTATTAAGATTTCGCGCTCGTTCTCTTTGATTCTTTTTCCTTAATCTCCAAATCACTCTCGCGTTATATTTCTCTTTAGGGTTTAAATCTTTAGTCAGTCTTTTTTTGGCGTGATAGTTTTCTCTCTTCTTTTTTTTTGTACTCATCATATTTCTCTGGATCTTGTTTTAACTTTTCTTTATAACGTCTTTGTTTTTCTGCGTTTGTAAGAGGCATTTTTCATATCTAAAACAAAATAAGCTATGTAAGCGCAAAAACCCATTACTGAACACAGCAAAAACAAAACCTTGTTCCGTTTATCACTCCTTTATAACAATTTGTAACATGTAGTGAGAATTTCAACCGTTTAATTTACATGCAACTCAGTTATGTCTCTTGGGTAACCAAAAATGTCTCTTGGGTAACCACTAGAGTGACCCAAGTGACGGGTTAGTCAGGGGACATTTTACATCAAAAGCTGTTTTTATTATGAAAAAAATGGAATAAAAATAAAATACCACTCCCCGTTGACTTATTAGATCATAATGCAATATAAATAGAGAATAAAATCCATTCAAAAGTAAAAACTTACGATGTTTGGCGTGGTTTTCCAGCAGAACAACAATAAAGCCACGTTGCTACTTCTCCGGCCGCAGTCGAAATGGCCGAGCGAATCAAAATTCTATGTGACTCCAACTTCGATCGCGTGATACTTATCCTTGTTTCTGATTGGTCTAACGCACTAATAGCGCTATCTCACTTGCACTCATTTAAAAATGTCGCGGTTACCTAGTGGAAGGTGAATGTACTCAGTTCGGCGGGGACACTTTCGCGCCGGAAGACTTTTTTAAATTATGTCAAATATAACTAGGCTGTATCTGTGTAAATTTCAGAATATGTGCTCATTTATATTTTGGTACTATATCTTATATAAAATGATAGACTGCAGTGAACATTTTTTAAACCAAAACAATATATTTCTGAAGGTAGGGGTAAGGGGACACCTATGATTTGTATGGGAACGTGTGATTACTTCCGCTGGGTAACCAATTATTTTTGTTTAAAGGTATACGTAAACTTTATCAATAAATATGTTAGTATTGTGGATTTACCTTGCAGTTATCAAAACAAATTTAAAATTATCCAATTATTTAAAAGTTTTCGAATAAAGAGAATAAGTTCACTCGGGACAGGTGTTGGACAAAAAAAAGTTGATTGACCCATATAGAATCGTTAGATCTACTACTCAAAAGACATAAAACCTATTTAGTCTGATATGATAAAAACGCCTAGTTAAAAACACAAAGTAAAATTGCATTAATACATATTATAGCTTAATCTAATTATTGAAAAGCTGTAATCTTAACAAACATTATTGTTAGTTGTCACTTTGTGTGCATAATCTTGCTCAGATAAATAATTGTTCATTTCTTTAAAAATGTTCAAAGAGTGCAACATGCTGCATGCTGCATGCTTGATTGCATGTTACAATTTTACTGCACCCTTTGAACTTTTGTATGTCTCACGTTTTTAAAGAAATTAACTATTATTTAACTTTAACAAAGGTCCTTGGGATATTTTAATGGATATTTTTGTCACCGTAAAATGTTCTGAATAAAACAAAAGATAGCAGTTATTTAAAAATTACTCAAATATATATCTTTGTCTATGGATGAGCGCGCTGCGTAGTCATTCGAAGACGCAATGAGAACATTCGCCATATTGGTATAAACTATTTTTCCACTTATTTTATTTCAACCGTATGAGTGACGATAAAATAGTGTATGCAACGGCATATAATTAGGTATTAAAACACTCGTGTGATTACTCGGCTACGCCTCGTATGATAAACCCACACGCGTGTTTTAATAACCCCTTTTATATGATCGTTGCATAAACTACTATTTTAGTGCACAACCCCTTTTTATTGTAGGTATTTATTTTAGAAGCTTTTATTATTTCGCTTCACTGTACCGGGCGCTGCTTAAAGGTTAAAGCTGCAAGGGAAAGCTGAAGCTGTAAGATTTGGCGAAACATTAGTAAACCGTTATTCTATTATAAGTAAGTTTTGTTTGTAAATTGTAAAATTAATTATTGACCTTAAAATAAATTACTCACATTAAACTTAAATCTTTCATTTCATTCAACCAAGACAAATAAAACACAATACTACATAACAATAAAACTTTTCAGCAAAGTTTATTTCTCGCTCTTGGGAGTCGCAGCACAACGCTTGCAACATTTTTCTCTAGCACACATGCGCAAATCTACGATAACGTACACCAAGTTACGCACGCAAAGCCACATGCCTCACTTGTTTCGGCGCGATTGTTTATGACGGCTCCGTTTGAACTTTTTTATTGGTCTGGGGTTCACAATGTCATTCAAACGCGCACCAGCTTCGCATCTCTCACCCTGGTTGCCTTTGGCACATTGGCAGGAAGGCTTAAAGTCCACTGTGAGAGTACAGTTGCCGTTATTCATGCAATAATCATAACACAAGTCGACTTCACATCTGTCTCCGGTGTAGCCTTTGTTACATCTGAAATAATGTTTTGTAATTTAATTTAATTTATTCATATAAAATTTACCAGTGGCCTGCGATGCGGAGGAATTTTTCGACGCCATGTTTTACATTATTTTTAGTTTTAGTTAAGAGTCTTTTATTTAAGTTTGTATATAGTAATTGTTGTCTAATTAAATGATAAACAAATAATTATTAGGCGAAAAAAAATATTTTTAACTCTTATTTGGAACATCTTAATTTTTTTTTTTAAAAATACAAAAAAAAAACATTTAAAATATAAAAATTAGTAGCCCACCGGTATCGGGAACAGGGTCCAAGCTACCGGCGGTCAGAGCTCTAAAAAGAAGAACCTCCTAATAATGCGAGCCAGGTCCAGAAGTACTGCTTTCTGAATCAAGCCCTTGATCCAGCTGTTTAACGAGAGCCTTCTAAGGTGTTGGTCGAGGCTCGTGGTTATTAAGCCGTTGGCTGACACGACTATGGTACAATGATTGCCGAATTCACATCCCCCACGTCGACAACCTCGCGAGCCAAGTCAAGATATTTGATTTGTTTATCTTTCTCGGCTTTCACAAGGTTCTCGTCTACAATTATTGCACGCCTCTCGAATCGGCCCACCACCACTATATCAGGCTTATTGGCAACAATAGTCCTTCAGTGATGATGGACCGATCCCAGTACAATGTGATACTGCCATTGTCGAGAACTGGGTCGGGCACGTACCTGTAGTACGGCACCTCCGATTCCACAAGAGAGTATTTCAGAGCAAGTTGCTGATGGATAATCCTGGCTACAAGGTTGTGTCTATGTAAGGACTCTCCGTTGGCAAGACGAGAACAGCCAGGGATAATGTGGAGAATTGATTCTCCCGGCACGGTTGACATAAATGTCAGGCATGTCACCACATGCCCGACATTATGTCAACCATGCCGTCCTTCATGGTAGTTTTTCGGCATGAAACTTCGTTTATACGACGAAACCTTCACAGACGAAACCTTCACAGACGAAACCTTCGGTTTCCCCAAAGAGGTCACCAAAACGGCAGTCAGGCTACAGACGCCAAATTGATCAACGTCGGGCCCATGTAGGTCATGAAAATGCACCCGTGAAGTTCCTTACTCTGCCATACCGACCTGCGATCGTTAGTGTCCAGCACCGCAGGTGTGCGCCAGTTCTCATTTGCCAAGGAGAGCGGGGTGAGTCCCTTGTCCATCGCCACTACATCACGATGCATATCCACGTCGACAGCTAGGAAATGGGTGAATATCCCCGTGGCAAATCTTACGTGTCCACGTTGAGAATCGAGGTGTTAAATTATAGGATGTTTCTTAATTTTTTTTATGGTGAACTACATAACTTGGTTTAATTAGGGCCATATTATTTTCTTTGATAAATGCATATTATAAATAATCAGGAAAAAAATCGTCTTAAAATTCAAGTTTGGTGGCTTGTCCCAGCTCCATTTTTTATATAATTGCATTCACCAAAGTAACAATTTAAGGTACAATAAAAAAATAACAATTTAGTTGGTATATGCATAAGACACATCATCTAAAAACAATTAAACCATATCAGCAAATCCAATTTAACAGCACAGGATACTCGATCAAAGTTTGTCCAAGCAAAAATCAAAATTTTGGCGACACCTTTTTTAACTCACTATAACATGAAGTTTCGTGCGTGTGCGATCAATCACGTTTTCTTATTTCGCATCTGTCAATCGTGCTCCTGCACTTACGCGTAACAGGTGTTTGATTAGTGCTGAGACTTCCCGTCAAAACGTAATTACCAGCCTGGCTAGCACGGGGGACTAGAATTTCTCAATTTTTGGTGGATCGATTTGCTGTTGATTTTAAAGTGGTTTAATAGTAAGCTAGGTACACGTTACACGTAGTGATTTGGGTTACGCATAAATCAGTGGTATTAATTGAATTGTAACTAAAAACCCCTATTTATAAAGATTTTTTTACACCTGGTTCCAATTTTGGTGGCTCAATTTTGGTGGCTTTGGTGGCGTTTTAACCCCACCAAAATTAAAAACGAACCACCAAATTTTGAGTATGTACTGTATTATGTATTGTTTTTACCAATATAGTTTTTACGTCGTGACAGCAAAGACATCTTATTTAATAGTAGAGATGTTGATGCGCACGACCCTCTTGCAAGCAGCACGACGAGATCTTCAGGATTTGATAATGAGAGCACGCACCAACATACTTCGGTAACTAGAAATTTACGTCCTCGAACTGGTCGTGATTGCAGCATGTAGTCCAGATACTCGCACTAAAAGTTACAATCAAACGACTTCGCAACGTCAATTCTTCACAACAGACCACAAGTCGTGCTAATTCACAACCAGACTTGTGCGCCTGATTTCATAAGTCATTTTATTTTTTATTAGTAATGCTCTTGACTCTAGTCAATGTCAGAGATGACAGAGACAAAGTCTACGATGGCGCGAGCTTACCCAGAAGGAGCCTGTTCACTCTAACTTTGAAGAGATTAGTTTTGTAAGCTGTTGGAAACACAGACGCAGGCAGAGAGTTCCACTCTTTTGCTGTGCGCATTATAAAAGACGTTTGGAAACGCTTAGTGCGAATTGGTGAAATAGCTACAAGGTAGGGATGGTAAGATGCAGTGCATCTGGATGTCCGATGGTAGAAGGGGGCCGACGGGTCATCCCGTCGGCCCCCTTCGACCTCATGGTCGTGGAGTTCTTGGGCACACTCACCGAAGTACAATCTGTAGAAGACCGATAAGCAGGCAACCTTACGGCGGCGATGAGCCAAGCTATGTAACTTGGCATCCACCAGTTTTACGTCACCGATGCTTAGCTCTGCGTTCCACCGAGTCAAGCGCGGCAAGTTGATACTTAGCTGAGCCATCCCAAAGGTGGCTACAATACTCCATGCAGGATCGGACTAGTGCTTTGTAAAGGGTCAAAAGCTGTCCAGGCCTGAAGTATCGCTTCACCCTATTTAGGATGCCCAGCTTTTAGCCGCAATTTGGGCTTTGTACTTGATGGTGGCGCCGAAGTTGAGACTGGATGTCAACTCCATGCCTAGGAGCTCGAGCCGATCAGTCACAGGAACAGATGCACCCCGAAAAGTAGGAGTTTGGTCAAAATGACTCCTTTTTGCGGTAAAAAGACACGCCCAAGTCACGAAATCAGGCGCACAAGTCTACACAAACAGTACAATTGCAGGCATACGGTTAAGCAGTACCCTGGATGTTCAACATACTCGACTCACATGCACCAGGAAAAGCAGGGGGCCTCGCGCTACCAGGATTGAAGATTCCGCAAACGGAGTCTTCTGCGGAGTGGGCCAGTGACCCGTCGGGTCTCAGCAGTGGTGGTATTATAGTGAGGGGCGATAGAAGTTCAATTCAACCGCCTTAACCAGGAACCGAAAGACTTTACTACCTGCTGGGTATGAAGGAAGTTTGTTTGTCAATTCGATTAATGTGGTCAAACTAAGCCCTCCGCAATACCTTCTTGCAGGACTTGGTAGCCCTATTGAAGGCTCTCTTCTTCTGGCACACTTCATTTGCTTTGCGAATACGAGCGTCTACCCATGCTAGGTACGCCGCGTGTTTAAGCGCATCAGCGCGATTGCACTCGGCAACAAACCATGGACGAGTATCGCCAGACATTCTTACGTCAGAGAACGGAATGTAGCACTCCATTCCTTGCCGCAACACATCCATCACGACGTCCGCGCACGACGAAGTATCAGTCGAAGACAAAGTCAAAAAAGTGAAGCCAAAGAGATAGAGTTATTGCAGCGAAGAATTTCAGGACTAAGAAGAGATAACACTTGCTACATGAAACAAGCACAAAGATTATGAAATGGAATCAAATGAGATAGTTGCCTTACCGGAGCGAAACACGAGTAAAAGCAGAAATATTCAGAATAAAAATACGCAGTTTATTAGTGAGATTGAGGATTGTGACAGAGAAATCCAATTATGGTGCCACTGATTTTCAATTTTGGTGGGCACTTTCGATTTTGGTGGGCGATTTTCAATTTTGGTGGCCACACTAGACATTGAACTGAAATATCTAGAATAGAATAGAATAGAATATTTATTTGCGTAAAACATGGTATACAAGGGTGTTAAATACAAATTGAGGCACAAGCATGTTTAGCTAGGATAAAACATAGCATGCAAAATTTTAAAAACATGTCTAGCAACAACAAACTTTTTTTTTTTTTAAACATCAAAATTTTTTGTTCATAAATTCTTTTAAACTACATATAAAAACTACACTCGAGTAACCACTTTTGAAATTTAATTTTAAATAATTTTGTATTTAAAGCTTTGAAATGCCTTGGTATTTTATTATAAATGCACACAAACATTGCCAAGTAGTTACTATTGTATTTAGACAGTCTAGGCAAATCATTTAACACCAGCCTATATGGATCTCGTCGGTTCCGAGGATTGACATCATTTGCAGTCTTAAATAGTTGCTTATTTTTAAAAACAAATACACATATTTCGTAAATGTAAAGCGACGGTAACGGTAACAAACCAAGTTTTTTAAATATTGGTCGACATGAGTCGTCGAGCTTAAGTCCACAAATTGCTCTCATGCACTTTTTTTGAGCGATGAATGCTCTGTGGAAGTCAGTGCTGTTACCCCACATTATTAGTCCATAACGTAACAATGATTCGACGTACGCGTGGTATGACATTACAGCAGTTTTTATATTAGTTAAATTTTTTACTTGTTTTAACGCATAAACAAATTTATTAATTTTAGTGCTAACATTGTCTATGTGCTCTTTCCAGTTAATGTCTTTATCTATTATTACACCTAAAAATCTGGTACGTGTTACTTCATTGATTTTATTAATATTGAGTTTGATGTCATTTTTGGAATTATTTGATCGATTAAATTGGATGTAAACGGATTTGTCTAAATTTATCATCAAATGGTTAATGTCAAGCCAATGCAATAATTTATCAATTGTATTATTAATGTCAAGTTCATGTTCTGAAATGGTATTTAGTTTTTTATTAGATGTCACTATAATAGAAATATCGTCAGCAAATAATACGCATTTATGGTTAGTTATTTTTACAATGTCATTTATATAAATGAGGAATAATATTGGGCCCAGCACACTCCCTTGTGGAACGCCAGATTTATTATGTTTTCATTTTTTTTATTGATGATGACACATTGTTTTCTATTGCTTAAATAGGACGACAGCCACTGAAGTGTCGGTCCTCTAATACCAGCAGCTTCCAATTTTTGTAGCAATATGTCATGTGACACCAGATCGAAGGCTTTCGATGGATCAAAAAAGAGGCCTGTAGTTATATAATTATTATTAATATTTGAAAGTACAGCTTGCATAAGGGAGAAAATAGCTAACGATGTGGACTTGTTCTTTTGGAATCCAAACTGCTGGTCACTTATAATATGAAATTTATTGCAAACTCAGTTAACCTTTTAAACATACATTTTTCAAAAATAATAATATGGGTATAAGAGTTATAGGTCGGTAATTGTTGATGTCACATTTATCTCCTTTCTTGAATAAGGGCTTTATTAAAGACAGTTTTAATCTTTCAGGAAAGGTGCCTTGTGAAAATGACATGTTTATTAAATGCGTCAGAATACCCGTCAGTTCGTTGTAGCTGGTTTTGACAATTTTTGTGTTGATCTCATCATAGCCCTCCGACCTAGTGTTGGACAGAGACATTATTTCCTGTCTTACCTCGTTAACTTCCATTGGTCTAAGAAACATAGAGTTGACACACGTACTTTTGAAGCGGTTTTGATTTGTGCTTTTGTCCCCTTGTATATGCGTTGATTTAACATAATTGTTATTAAATATAGTAGCCATTTGTACAGGGTCTGTAGTTATTGTTTCATTGAATTTAATACTTTCTATGTTGTCTTTGTGAGTGTTACTGTTTATTTCGGTTTTAATGACATTCCATGTGGCTTTACACTTGTTATCATGATTATGAATATATTTTATATTTGCAATCTTTTTTGAATTGTAAATGCATTTATTTAGCAGACTGGAGTAGTTTTTATATTTAGTTTTATTAATTAAATTTTTATTTTTATAATATCCATACCGTAGCTTCCGTTTAGTTTTACAACTTTGTCTCAAACCTTTACTTATCCACTTTTGTTTGTTTTCCCTATTACTATTGATTTTAACTCTTACTTTAGGAAAACAAAGACAATACAACAGACACAATAGCTCATGAAAGTCATTGAATGCACAGTTAATGTCAGTTTTGAGATAAATATCGGACCAAGAAAGATTTTTCAGACATTCTTTAAATTTTCGTATATTTTCTACGTTGTAATCTCTTTTATAAATATAGTATATTGTTGATTTCTGTAGTTTCTTTTTTATTGGAAAGCTTAACATTTGTGCTGTGTCGTGATCAGACAGATACAGGGGCAGTACAGTGGCAGTTGCGTTGGCAATGTTGCTTAAAATATTTATTAGCCTTTAATTCTGCTGCCAAGTTCTGCAAGCGGGTTTTACGTATGGCACGTTTTGACCATGTCGGACGTATCGGGGCCAAACTAGCATCGCACCCTCCGGGTAGTAAGCAGTTTTGGTCCCTGTCGAAAGCGGTTGAAACGAATTTCTGTCGACCCACTTTGCCTCCAATGCTAAAACCTGATGGTTCCCTGGCTCACTCGGCAAGAGAGAAAGCAAATTTATTTGCCACTCTCTTTGCAAGCAATTCACGTCTGGACGCTGGCTCCAAGCAACCACCAACTTTACCTCGTTGTGACTCTTCGATGCCGGAGATCGCAGTTCACATTAAAGAGGTCCGAAGAGTATTGTGCAGTCTAGACGTGAATAAGGCCAGCGGACCTGACGGCATTCCAGCGAGAGTGTTGAGGCAATGTGCACCTGAACTGTCTCCTGTGTTGACACGCCTGTATCGCCTCTCTCTTGAAAAAGAACGGTGCCGAAATCATGGAAGCTTGCGAATGTGCAACCGGTGCCCAAAAAGGGAGACCGTGCTGACCCTGCACATTACCGTCCAATCGCCATTACCTCCATCCTATGCAAGGTTATGGAAAGGGTTCTGAACAGTAAGCTGCTGACCTACCTTGAAGACAATGATCTCCTCAGTGACCGTCAATATGGCTTTCGCCAGGGACGGTCAACTGGTGATCTTCTTGTGTATGTCACGCACTGCTGGGGCGAAGCCATCGAGAGACACGGCGAAGCACTTTCTGTGTCGCTCGATATCTCGAAGGCTTTTGACAGGGTCTGGCACGCAGGTCTACTCAACAAGCTTCCTGCTTATGGCATCCCAGCTGGTTTTTGTAGCTGGATATCAGACTTCCTAAATGAACGGTCGATCCGAGTAGTCGTTGACGGCTGCTCCTCTCACCTCATGGCTATTGATGCCGGAGTTCCTCAGGGGTCTGTTCTCTCTGCAACTCTTTTCCTGCTACACATCAATGACTTACTTCAGCCCGGTCTTGTTGGGTACGCAGATGACAGTACGGTTTCAGAGAGATACTTGTCCAGCGCAACAACCGGCGGGGATGAAGTCCGTTCCTTGAGAGAGGCCATGGTAGAGCGGACAAATTTGACCTTAAGCGTTGTCTCCCAGTGGGATGATGACAATTTGGTCACTTTTAACGCCACCAAAACACAGGCGTGTCTTTTTACCGCAAAAAGGAGTCGCTTTGACCAAACTCCTACTTTTCGGGGTGCATCTGTTCCCGTTTCTGATCGGCTCGAGCTCCTGGGCATGGAGTTGACATCCAGTCTCAACTTCGGCGCCACCATCGAGTACAAAGCCCAAATTGCGGCCAAAAAGCTCGGCATCCTAAATAGGGTGAAGCGATACTTCAGGCCTGGACAGCTTTTAACCCTTTACAAAGCACAAGTCCGATCCTGCATGGAGTATTGTAGCCACCTTTGGGATGGCTCAGCTAAGTATCAGCTTGCCGCACTTGACTCGGTGGAACGCAGAGCTAAGAGGCTCATCGGTGACGTAAAACTGGTGGATGCCAAGCTACATAGCTTGGCTCATCGCCGTAAGGTTGCCTGCTTATCGGTCTTCTACAGATTGTACTTCGGTGAGTGTGCCCAAGAACTCTACGACCTCATCCCACCGGCCCCCTTCTACCATCGGACATCCAGACGCACTGCATCTTACCATCCCTACCGTGTAGCTATTCCACCAATTCGCACTAAGCGTTTCCAAACGTCTTTTATAATGCATGCAAGCAATGGAACTCTCTGCCTGCGTCTGTGTTTCCAAAAGCTTACAGCCCTAATCTCTTCAAAGTTAGAGTGAACAGGCTCCTTCTGGGTAAGCTCGCTCCATCGTAGACTTTGTCTCTGTCATATCTGACATTGACTAGAGTCAAGAGCAAACCCATCACCAATAAAAAAAAAATGGTCTATACAAGTCAATTTGCGAGTTGGTACAGTGATGTGGATTTTTAAATTATGATTGTTAGATAAATCTTGCAATCCATTAGTGATGTTACCTTTTTTAAGAGTATTTATGTTTAAATCACCGGCCACAACTATATTTATTTTGGACTTATATTTATTTGACAAATCGTACAAAAGATTGTGTAATTTTGTCAAAAACAAATTCGGATCAGATTGTGGTGTTCTATAAACACATATTACTATTAATTTATTATTTACTAGCTGTGCCCGCGACTTCGTTCGCGCTTGCTTTTCGTATTTAGGAAGATATTAAGTACACAAACTCACTAAATGTATATAGGTACTCATCGTGATTATGACATGACTTACAAAATTACGAAGAACGAACGAATATTAACGCTTAAAACATTTCTTTGTAAACAATATTACTTGTTTGTGATATTCATCAGTACGTGTATACGTACGTAGGCTTTGCGCGCTGCTTACATGCGACAAAGCGACATACAGCCTGACCGTGCCAGATACAGGACTACCGCAGATCCACACCAACACGACTAATAGTTTGTCCCTGAGCTTGATTAATGGTCATGCCGAAACTATCAGAAGATAAGTCTCCGCAGAGGACATGGTGGAGCATACGGTGGAGGTCTGCCCTGCTTAGGCGGAGCTTCACCGTGTCCTCGTCGAGGCGATCGGCTGCGGCGTCCTGGTTTACTCCATGGTCCGGAGAAGAATATAAGAATGAATGACAGCACGATTTGATAGTTATTCCTAGTTCGGGACCAATCGTAAGTCCGTAGGTGATACGGAGTAGAAAACGCCCAACACTAAGGCCGAAACTACAGACTTCGGGCTTAAGAGAGTAGACCCCCTCAGCCGCCGCAACAGAAAAAGACAACCCGGGCGTTGCGTCGGGAGTCGCAAGGCAATTCCCAGCCACCCTAAGCGCGGGCCCGCAGATGGCGAGCGTAGGTTGGCTCACTGTCCGAACGGAGCGGAATTTGTTCGAAAAGTCACCACGGCCCTGGAACGTTAAAGGCATAAGGAGGAATACGGACGTTTTTTAGTCAGTAAGAGTTTGACACTCTCTTCCGCTCCACGCAGAGCAGAAGAAGTCATTTGATGTTTTCCTATCCATAAAAAAAACCCACAACGGATAGAGTAGAGTAGAGACTCCGTTGTCCTGGCTAAGTTTGCAAGCCTAGCTCCGCCCAAATGTACAAAAGCCACCAGTGTGCTTCACAGGTTGAGCGGAGAGACGACCGATAATACTCAACCCGCAAGGGAGTGATAATCTGAGATAAACGTCAGCTCAATCACTTAGCACTCACAAACCTATATTTACCACCTGTAAATGTACATTATGGATTGCAATAAACGATTTGATTTGAAACCTGCACCTCACCGTTCCGAGGATTTTTTCACGTCGGAAAGTCATGGCCAGGATGACGTAGCCGGCGTCGAAACAACCTCCGCAAATTGGGGAGTCTGTAGTGCATAAGTTAAAAAATTTTAAGGGCAATGATCCGTAATTATAATCCCTATTATTACGGAGGTAATTTTTACTTAAGCTGAGAAGTCAATTAGTTAGTCACGTTTATAGACTTGTCATTGCCATTTTTCACTTTTTTCACCATTTGTTGTCATAAAGTACAGTTGTTCTCTGGCAAATTCATGCACGAAACTGTGTGAAAGAAAGAAAGAAGGAGGAGCGGGTACGGGTCCAGCACTACCATCTCGAAACCTATCTTGGCGAGTTCTTCTGTGGCGTCATTGCCCAGGGATCCACAGTTCCCCTTGAAGCTCTGGAGTGTGAAACCCGCTACTGGTAATTTCTGGCCCTAGGCTGGTCACGACGAATCACCAGCTGACTGGGAATTGAACAGTTTTGTTTCAAAATTAACAGAAAATAATTAGGAATGAGGGAGATCCTGGGAAAGAAATCCAAGAGGTGAAAGTCTTGAGCATCGAAGCTGAGTTTTTAGCCTTTCGGTTTTCTATCGGTTGCATTTTGGGGAGTGTGCGACGGAATTGCATAGTTTAATTCCGCCAAGCTCGTTCCATCATCGGACCACAAGACGTACGGCGGTACGCCACCGGTACACGATGGACCTCACACCCACATGAACAAAACGTTTTGGAAACATATGGCGTGGAATTCCCTGACTGAGTCCGTGTTTCTGGATAGTTACAGCCTGGGAGTCTTATCAAGAGTGAATAGGTTACTTATAGGCAAGCGTGCTCCATCTTCGATCACATCATCGTTTGCCATCAGGTGAGATAGTGGTCAAACGCGTTCCTATCAAAAGTAAAAAAAAATGAACACAAAGTCAGTGGAGCAATTTTATTTTTGCATCAAATGCGTAACGCCTGGTATCAAAAGAATCTTTAACTAAAAAATACTTTTTGGTGTAATTCTCGTGCTGTTGATGGTAAGTACAGTTTCGCTCAACAGATGGCATTGCAAGTGTCATTAAAGATACAAGACTTACCCCTTCTTACTATGCATGTAGATAATAAGTTGATTTCTTCTAGATTGCCATAATCCTATCAGGTTTATGTGAATGTTTTCTACATTAGTTTTGTATTTTTTATCGCGATGCAAACGAAACATAATACATATAAACAAAAAATAGGTTCTGCTTGTCTTTCTAAAGAGATATGCAAAATACAGCAATAACATATTATTAATATTTGAAAATATTAGGTTTGGTAGGAATAAAAAAATAAGGAAATAAATAAGATAAAAATAATTCAAAAATAATTACAAAATTTGTGGGATTTGAACCCAAACCTAGTCTTTCGAGAAGCAGACTTTAAACCAAACGGACTATGAGATCTGTTGACAATTGATTAAAATAGCCGATAGCTTAGCTCTCTGAAAGGGTTCCACATCAGATGCTCTAGACCTTCATTTTTTTTATGTCGTCAGACAGTACTCATCATGTTGACCAACTATTCCTAAAGCGGTATATTAATATCTCTTATAGATTAGCCGGGCTGCTAAGGTTCCACGTCTTGTATTCAGATCTTCAAAATAAATTATAGCCTATATGTTGGCGAGGACTAATAGCTATACAACAAAAAAAGTTGCATTAAAATCCGTCCAGTGGTTTTTGCGTGAAAGACGAACAACAGACAGACAGACAGACAGACAGACAAGAAAATAAAAAAAAATATTTTTGGCTTCTACTGTTTGTATAAAGCACCCCTGGAATATTTTTTTTTATTTTCATTCAATGTACAGAATTGACGTCTTCTACAGTTTTATTATATGTATAGATAATTTCTATGCCACAAGCTTCAAACGTGTTTTGAGTTGCGTGGTTTTTCACAAATGATAGCTCTTTATAAAGTAAACCCATTTTCACTAATATGCATGTGCCACCTCTTTGCTTTTCTCTACAGTAGTTGGTAGCCAACTGATAGTTGCAGATTTTCACATAATTTTCATAACCTTTTTTTTATAAAGGTTTCAGATAGACATATAACATCTGGATCATTATTCGCTTCTTTTAACTCCTGAATAGTAATTTCTAGTAGTTCTTGCTTAGATAATAAACTTGCTATATTTTGATGGAAAATTCTAAACTGGTGTGTTTTATTAGTTTGAGATACGAAAAAAAGAGTCACGCTTGTTTAACACAGGAAAGTAATAAGGTATAGTCCCTATTTGACCTTTTGAGTTGTGTTGCAAAGAGGAACTATGTTCGTGGGGCGTTGTACCCTCAATACGACCAAAGTAGTAAGGGATTGTCCCTTTTTTGGGTTCATCTGTAGGAACAATAGTTTGGAACTTGATTTGTTACTCGCTATTATTTTTCGTATTTCGCTCGGATTTAAATACTTATCACTATAATCACAACAATCTATAAGATAATTTATCGACACACAAACATCGGACAGATTCGTGGATGTTTGATTTACGAAGTGACAATTTTTATAACTATTACAAACATTTTTTAAAGAATAGTTTAACTTTCGGACATTGAGGTACCTGTTATTGACGATATTTAACACAATAATAGTGTTATTTATAAATGTATTTAATACAAATTGCAATTGAGACAACAACAGGTTAGGGTTGTTGTCATTTTCACCCATGCATATCACCAGTTTGTCTTCAGTGGTCAGTTTAGTATTTCTGCAGTTTGCTATAATTTCGTTGCTAGGCGCATTTGGCTTTGTTTCAGCAACGAGTCTGTATTTTTCATACTGCGTATTAGTCCTTGAGTGTGAGATGGCTGCTGCTAGTCCGACGCAACGCTGAGTACCGAAGATAAATATCTTCCTTTCTTCTCTCTTTCTTCTTCATTTCTTCTTTCGATTTGGTGGCAAAGAGTTTCAGATCATCCATGTAAAGGATGTAAGATTAACCTGACCACCTCTCTTCAACCGATAGCCTAGTCCTGAATTCTCCAGCAGTGTGCTAAGCGGATTCAAGGCTAGGCAAAACCAAAGCGGACTCAAACTTTCGCCCTGAAATATACCCCGCTCGATACTTACCGGTTCGCTATTCCTTTGGATATTTCGACATTCTGGATAGCGAAAGACTGCCCTCCATTGCTCCATACATGACGTCAGGAAGGAGCGAAGCGTTGCATCAATTTTATACAATTCTAGCACCCTCCTGAGCCATGTATGAGGCACCGAGTCATAGGCCTTCTTATAGTCTATAGATCCAACATGTCGACAGATCCTTTCGGGAACGCCGAACCTGTTGGCTAATGGCCGTATCAATGAGGAGTAGTTTTTTAGTACCGCGCGACCCATTCCTACATTTTGAGAGGCAGACATTATATTATATTATTGCTGATAATATGGTTATTAAGTTTAGCTCTCAAAATGGATGTTAGAACCTTACAGGCTGTCGGTAAGCACGTTATCGGTCTACAGTTTTTGGATTCCACGGTGCTACCAGATTTGTGGAGCAGGTGGGTAACTCCTGTCGTAAGGTATTTGGGCAGCGAGCCGGACTCCAAGGCAGTTTGGAACTGAGATGCCAAACGAAAAAGCGACCCAAGTAAACATTAATTCCAAAAGTTTTGCAGTCCGTCCGGCCCTGGAGATTTCCAGTTAGACAACGGAGGGACTGCACGGGCTACGTCTTGGGGGCTAATTGTGATTGGCCCCATTTCTGGTAATGGATCGCACGCTCGTTCGAATTCTTGAATCCAATCTCCTTCAGTGTGACTGACAGGTACCGACCAGATGCTGCGCCAGAATTAGCACATGGCGTCATCATCTGGCAGGCGCCTGTCAGTCACACCTTGTTCCGGTCGCCCACTAGCCCTATATTTCCACCTTT
Organism: Melanchra persicariae; assembly: GCA_947386135.1. Classification (NCBI taxonomy): domain Eukaryota; kingdom Metazoa; phylum Arthropoda; class Insecta; order Lepidoptera; family Noctuidae; genus Melanchra; species Melanchra persicariae. Next base: position 11,879,580 of record OX376670.1, on the reverse strand, counting down.
CATTCCTTTGGAATGTGCGATTCTGGGTTTATCTCTCCACTCGCCGCCTACACCTACGAATACGGTTTGCCCAGGCATACCTTCTGTTTCATGAAGTCGATGCGCTCTGTGACACAGAACATATAGTCTTGGGGGCTGATATCAGTCCAAAACCGTCCGTCTCACAGAGCGCATCACTCTAGGCGAGTGTTGCCCTCCCTGAAGCAGATCAGTTTGCCGATTAACGCTCTGGCCCCACCGATACGACGCTCGATCCTAGTTCGGCCCAGCCCGTTCCATCATCGAACTACAAGATACACAAAACGACGATGCGACACCCGTACAATGACATTGTGGACATCCCACCCATACGCTTAAAACGTTTTGCGGAGTCTGTTTTCAGAAAGCTACGCCTCTTAAGACCTCTTTAAGTCAATAGTAAACAGGAGACTTTTAAGCAAGCCTGCTCCATCGTCAACCACATCGTCGCTTTCAACTAAAGGTGAGATTGTGGTGAAACACGAGCGTAGCAATAAAAAAAATTTCAACGGATTACTACATTATTTTGCCATTTTTTTTTCAAGTTCTATTTTTTTACTATTTTGATATTGTTTCTTCACTGTATTACAGATACACAACACCACCCTAAAATGCGACCACGTTCTTTTGGAATTATTTTACCTGCACTCCGGGAGGCCATTTTCATCGATGCAACAGTTACCATACACGCAAAAGTGTTCACAGGCTGAGATATGGCACTTCACACCAGAATATCCAAAGGGACACCTGAAATAATAATAATAATCGTATATTTATTTTTAGAGAATTTAGCAACCAAGAAGACATCAAAGAATTGCAATGTTTCGGCTCTTTGATCCTTTACCCACACAGAGATATACCTCTTCACGAGGTATATCCCACCTGGTGGAAACGAAGTTAGGGGAAGGTGATATTTCCGAAGCTGCCAGAATTCTCTTCAGCAGTGATGTGCTGGCACCGAGTTCTCCAGAAACACTAGCAGCTCTGGAGTTCCAAACACCCTGCCCCAGCGGATGATCTTTCGTTTCCCGACCCTCCTGATCTGGACTTTCACTCCCTCACCACTTCAGGTGGAGAGTTATCACAGCCGTTTACTCATTCCGGAGTGGCTCCGCTGGCGGCCTCGATGGCCTAAGTCCTAAAAAAGGAAAAAAGGACCTACTCTGTTCTGGCGCCGGGGAAGCTGGTGAGTTGCTCTTGAAGGAGCTCACGGCTCTGATTAACCTAATGCTCTCCGACAAGGTGAACGAAGCCGTCATCGACATTCTGTACGGTGTCAATTTATGTGCGCTGCACAAAAGGTATGGCGGCATTCGTCCCATTGCCGTGGGAATCACTTATCGTCGTATGGCAGTCAAGATTTGCAGTAAATTTTATGGTGAGGCTGTTTCGGAAAAAATTCAGCCCCTGCAGTTAGGTTACAGCTCTAAAGGGGGCTGTGAGGCTGCCGTACACGTTTTGTCGACCTACCTAAATTCTGGGAAAAGTGAGGTCATCCTGAAGGTCATCATAAATGACGCCTTCAATTCAGTAAACAGTGTCCCTGTTTACTGAATTGAAGGCGTTCTTTGCAGAAACTAAAAAAGAATTACCCCAAATTTATATTTTCCTATGGCAATGCTACAGACACCCATCCAAATTACTGTATCGGGACAACCTTTTGGAATCTGCTGTTGGCTGTCAACAAGGTGATCCCCTCGAGCCAGTGATTTTTAGTTTAGCCATTCACCCAACTGTTCGAAGGCTAAAACTTTTGGTATGCGAACCCTGGGAGGCGAAGTAGAATCTGTTTTAGATGACCTAAGTTTCTTAAAAAATGAACTCCATTCCATTGGCCTTGATCTCAACCTTTCAAAATGAGAATTATTTTTAGCGGACCATACTGACAGACAACTGACACTTTCAAAATTTAACGCAATAGCACCGGGAACCCAAATTATTGAAAAAAGCTCTCTTCGTCTCCTGGGATCTCCAATCTTTTTGATATTTCGTTTCCCGACTTTATCGCAGAAAAAATTAAAAATTCGATGACGTTTCCGAAAGATTGCTCCAAACATGCTCAAAATCAACATATGCATTCGGCTATCACCATAATTCGTTTAGACTGCTGTTTCGGCCCTAAATTGAGATATTTTCTTCATGCTTCCCATTTATGGAAGCACTCATCTTTTAGACCAAATGGATCAAATTATTCGACGAACTTTGTCATTAATTTTGAATGTGGCCTTGGATGACCGAGCTTGGGCACAAGCTTCTCTTCCCATCCGAATGGAGGACTGGGCGTCCACAAAATTTCTTGTATAAGTTTACCGGCTTTCATATCTTCGGCCCACAGCGCTGAGAAATTAATCAAGAATATCCTGGCTTCCACACTGGTTGATTTTGATGTGCCGTGCTTCACCGATGCTATCGATTCCTGGCAACTCGCTTGCCCGAATACTGACCTACCTGATAAACCGTCTTCTCAGAGGCAGTGGAACGAGCCGCTCTGCATAGTAGTTCAGAACAACTTACTGACCACGTCTGCTACTACTGCTGAGCGTGCCCATCTGCTGGCTGTGGGAAAATGGGAGTCGGGTCTTTGGCTTCATGCACTACCGTCGTCAAACCTAGGCACTTTGTTGGACGACACTACTTTCCGCCTCGCTGCTTCTTTACGTTTAGGAGCTCCCATGTTGTTCTCCTCATCGCTGTCACTGTGGTGAAGTTGTCAGCAGCCTCGGGCACCACGGCCTTTCTTGTAGCCGCAGTGCGAGCCGTGTTCCCCGACACGCTAATTTAAACTACATTATCTAACGATAGCTCTCGTCACCGTTGGCGTTGAATTCCATATATATAAAAGTACTCTGTGGCCTTGAATCGGCCTTGTCAATGAGCCAGCTTTCACCATAGTATCATTGTCAATGGTTGCGCGCGCTGCGCAGAAATACACAATGAGAATATCCGCCATACCTATTGAGATAGCCGTATGGCTATCTCATATCACATATTTATTCCGTCGCTGTGAGTTTGGAATAAACAATTTTTATTTTTACTTATTTGATTTGAACTGTATGAGTAAAAATAAAATGATGTATGCAACGGCATATAATTAGATATTAAAACACTCGTGTGATATTATTATCATACTCGTGTTTTAATAACCTCTTTAAAATAACCGTTGCATAAACTACTATTATCTAACTACTATTATCGATGGTTGACGTATTATCCAAATATGTTGGCTTATTCCCCATTATGAAGGTTAAATCCAGTTCTGATGTTAAAACGACAATGCTACCATTTTTCGTAATAATCACTTTTTAAATTCCTCTACACCCTATATAGCTCCATCCCTCCTTCTCGCTCGAACTACTCACACTTTAACACGTCATGTAGGGCCGCTGATCTTTTTATATTATCGATTCACCGATATACTCTCCCTATTATTCCCCTCAAGCCAACACGGTAGAACACTATAAAACCAAAGTATATTGGTTAGTGAAAACCAAAGGCAACCATTTAGACAGTCTTTTAAATCCAGTCTACATTGATACACTTCAGGGAATGTGCGTCGAAATTGCACAATTTAGGTCGGCCTAGTCCGTTCCATCATCTGACTACAAGACGTTCGGCGATACGCCACCGGTACATGGCCGACATGCCACCTATACGCTAAAAACGTTTTGCAAATACTTTCATTGTGCGTATAGATAAGAGGTGCCTCCTTGCCGGAGTCTGTGTTTCCTGATAGACACAAACTCTTGAGAACTCTTTAAGTCGAGAGACTTAAAGAGGTCTCAAGAGTTTGTTCAAACAGGTTACTTCTAGGCAAGCGAGCTCCATCGTCGATCACATCATCGCTTCGCATCAGGTGCAAAATAGGTTTAAAAATTCTACATCATTAATTACCCATTAGACTGTATAGAATGAAGATAATTTATTTACCTGCACATTGGGTAGCCTTTTTCATTGACGCTACATTCACCGTGCAAACAGAAGTTGTGACAGTTTGAGATATTGCACCTCTCACCGGAAAATCCATTGTCACACCTGAAATAATAATAACAGTCATTTATTTGTTCATTCAGACTAAGTCCATCCATAATTGTCGTCTATATTTATTTTGAGTTCTCTTCACAGCAACACACCTAGTGTCGGTTGGGTGTATCTACCCCTTGACACTAGGCCCAGTTAGGGCCTTCGCACAATAAAACTGGCGATCGGTTACAAGCTTAGGGCTCATCAGTAGGAACACACGTCTTAGTCTTTACCCGACGGGGAGGGTCACACATCCCCGGACAAATCCACTCGGGGTGCTAGATTGATGGGTTTAGAGCAACGGAAGTGAGAAATCTCAAAATTCCGTCCCTTTAGGCCCTCCTTTTCCATCATGACAGACGTTATGATATCAGCGTTCGTCAAGGAGGTTATTTTTAAGGAAATAAGCCTTTATTGCTGAACCTTAAATTTAACATTTCCTTACTTCTATTTACAATTAAGGTTTATCTAGGTATTATAAAACATTTGTATTTCTACTATATGTCCTTGGTTTTCTTTTCTTTTATAATAAGTTTGTCGTACTTGAGATAAGCAATATTCCCCTTCTTCCATTCCTCTTCTAATTTTGGGAGTAGCTCTTTCTTTTTTTCCATTACTTCTTTTGAAAAATCATCATTCACATACAGGTCCTTTAGGTTCTTTTTATTTTCCATGATTAAACTTTTCTTCCATGCACTTGAGCATGGAAGAAAAGTCTAACCATGGAAAATAAAAAGATCCTAAAGACAGCAGAATTAGCCTCGATTTGTAATCTCTGTTTATTTTCCCAAGTCGGTACATTTTATTTACTTCCCACTCTTCTATGTTGATACTTAGATCCTCTTTGAAGGCCATCTTTATTTTTATCTAGAAGTTCAGTGAAAGATTTTTCTTCCTCTTCCAAACCAAATAAGACAATATTATTGTTTTTTTTTCCTTTTCTGTTCTACCTCTTCTTCCAGTTTACTAACTTTAATTTTTAGGTTTACATTTTCTGTTATACTCGTAATAGGTTGTAGTTTTTCTTCAATTTTTTCCATAATCGTGTTCGTTATAGACTCCGTTATTGATACTGTTTGATTTTTTTAAAGTTCTATTTTCATTTTGTCGAATAAGAGTTGAAATTGTTCTTCCATTTGTACCAATTATCCTTTTGCGTATTTATGTTACGTGAAACGGAACGTTTAGTGGTATATTTTTTTTAAATTTATTATTTGTCACTAGCAACTCTAAAGCCTCGGCCAAACCTGCGCGTCAGTAAAGCGGGACGCGGGACGCGATGCGGGAGCGTCTGCAAAGCGAAACTGACGTGCATACCTGCGCGACTGCGGCGCGAATCGCCAACTTCATTAATTGATGAACAATCACTGAAGACGCGCGACTTTATCTGGTGTAACTACTAAATTGTTGTGGTGATGACATCCTGGTACTTAACATCAGAGTCTGACTCTGATGAGGAAGACCTTTTATTGCTTGCTCTTGCGGAACAAACAACACGGTAAGTATTGTATTTAGTGATTGAGTAAGAGCTCACAGACGAGCGACAGTGTGTCGGCGACAGTTCGCGACACTTGTCGGCGACGGTCGCAGACCGTCGACCAGTGTCGCGAACTGTTGCTGACAAACTGTCGCTCGTCTGTAAGAGCCCTAAGCCACAAATTATTGTGTGGCGAAGGCCAGGATCGTCTACGTTACTACTACTACTACTCGTTAAACGTATGGTGTTGTATGCGACCGTTTAAGCCACACGCGACGCGCAACGCCCCACGTGTGCTTATACGAGTTTGCACAAATAACTTAGGGCACTTTCACATATAAGGCGCAGACAGCGGCTTACTATGTGCCATCAGTAAGCGCACAATACTATTTTGATTAGACCTTTCACACCTAGCGCATAATTGGCAGTTACGCTTGATGTGAAAGCTCTATTCAAAAACCGGCCAAGAGCGTGTCGGACACGCACATGAAAGGGTTCCGTAGCCATAAGTAGGTAGTTATTTCCATACATTACCATTTAGTTAGGGCAACTGCACTTCATAAGTTGGTCGAGTTGTATAAAAATAACTATGTATGATACAGAGTCCGCTATAGTTTTAGTTGAATGTACTTACTTGGAGGTATACAGCACATTTTTTTCAGAATTATTGTAATAGTATTTCAAAAGTTAAGGGGGGGGGGGACGCTCTAATTTTAACTTTGTATTAATATATCTCGAGACTGGGGTTTTTGATCTACATGGTTTTAAGGCAACTTTTGTTGTATTTAAAGAGACCTTTTTAACGATACCCCACACGATGGGGTTAGTCGATTTTTTTCTTCGAATTAACTTTTCGCTGTATGGGAGGGGGGGAAAAAATAATTATTTTTCGATAATTTTAAAAACCAATTTTTGGATTATCAATATACATCTCTCCACCAATTTTCGTGGCAATCGGTGCAGAAACGGCGGAGAACGAGCCAGGACGGACGGACAGACGGACAGACATGACGAAACTATAAGGGTTCCTAGTAGACTACGGAACCCTAAAAAGAGCATGGCGCGCTTAATGACGGCTCATAGTGAGCCGCTGACTGTGCCTTATAAGTATTATCACAAAGTATTCTTATATTTTAACTTAATTATTATTACTTACAGGAAAAGGTTATGGGTACACGATATTAACAAGGAAAGAAAAAAATATGGGGAACCCAAGTAGCAAAAACGTTGTATAATATTAGAACTATACAACTAACAGACATGTAAGGGCTTTTTAACAGTTTTGCAGCAACTAAACAGTTGTAAAGTAGTATTCAGTTCGACGTATTAGTTATAAATAATCTAAATCGTATTAATGTGTCTGTTAAACGTCATCTCAATCATTTTATATGACGGTCATACAACGTTAAGTCGAGTAAATGTTTCAGTCATAAAATAGTGATGAGTCGCCATGTTTTGTAAATTAAGAACCTTTAATTCAACACTTAAAAAACAAACAGTTATGTAATCATTTTATAGTTAACTATTATAAAATCGTCATACTGGGGCTTAAATTTCAACCTTTAAGTAACTTTAAGGTTGAAGCGTTATTCTTATATGACTAATATAAGTCAATTGATTATTTAAGCAGTAATTAGAATCTTTTATATAACTCGTTCGCCTTCGCATTCGTTCCCTCGCGGTTTTCATTGTAGCCAAGCAGAAATCGGTAAAAATGAAAGTGGTTCCGTACATGTTTCAACGTTTAATGCGGTAAATGCTGGATCCAGTCAGGACAGGTGTTCTACAAATTTTTGTTCCGCTCATGTTCTTTTACCAGAAGGCACACTAGATAGCGAAAGTAAGTTTTTGTATAAAAAGCTCCTTTATATATAGATTCATTCGTTAGTTTATATTACCCAAATCTTTTTTTTGTAGACGAATTAAATAATTCCGATTTCTTTAAAGAAGACAACTCCATGGAAATGAGTGACGAAAGTTATGAAGAACTTGATAAAGATGGTCAATTCTGGCAAGATTTTAAAAAATGGGCAATCAGTTGTAATGTTCTTCATGAGTCATGATACAATAAAAAATATCTTTTAAGTATTAATTTTTTTTTTACATCCATTATTTATTTTATTACATAGCACTTCTGTGATAACTAAAAATGTGTGTTATTCCATGGCCATTTGATTTGCTTTAGCAACTTGAAGTCTTTTTTGGTCAAAAACTTATCATTGATGTCATAATATATCACCATGATGTCCCTGTAAGAAATACAGAAGTATTCTCATGAATACATACAAAGGTTTTTCTATTTTCCAACATAACTCTAATTGCAACCATCATGGAGGACGCCATAAGTCGTACAAAAGCATGTATATGATCAATAGTTATAAACAGGTCTAAATGCAGTCGCCCAATGTCTATTGGCAATATGGCGGAAACGATGAATACCAATTAATGTATTTTATTTTTATAAACAATATTGAAACACTAACATTATGAAGGCCCATTAAAATATTAAAGAAATAACCAAACATATCATCGAAAATTTTAAATTCCCAAGTATAAGTCACCGCTCTTCATCTTCCACCACAGTAAATTAATAAATAATAATGATTATTAAAACATTTGACTTAACCTTTTTATAAATTTTACCACAACACAATAAATTGTTGTCACACAAGTGATCTAGCTTGCACCACTGACCAACCACCGGCATAACAAAACATCTATACGATGATTTAGTTTTGTAAGAGTATTACTGAAACTATTACAAACCGTTCTAGTTAAACTTTCAACATTTACGTGATTTTTACTCAACTTTATTGTCGCTGGAGCGACTGCAAAACGACCCTAACACGATTTAAATGTTATATAATCTGCGCCCAAACCCGCGTTATATTTACGTAAAAAAAACTATTATAAAACCATTTTCATATGGCTGAAAGTTATATACAAAACGTTACTGTACTATTTATATGACATTATTTTGCTACTTGGGAATACCATACCCTAATGAGAGATTTACGAAACAGCCCACAACGGTTTTTTATCTATTTCAGAATGCCAGAAGCATGTTTCGATGAAATTTTAGAACTGATTAAAGAAGACATAACAAAACAAGATACAAAATACCGCGAAGCTATTTCTGCAGAGGAACGACCAACCTATGTTTTGCATCTGCTCACACCCAATTTTGCAAAATCTCTATAACCAAAATTATTTCTGACATATAAATGACATAGGTTAAAGAAAAAAGACTAAGATTTAATCATTCAGAGGTTTAATCATTTAAAATTATGAAGTCAATATAATATGAAAATCAGATTTGAGCCGAGAATGTTTTGAAATATTTCGCTGCAGTAGAATCACCATCGGCATTTACTGCCTCTTCATTCAAACCGTGCAGTTCATGTTCACGAGTTGTAACCACAGCCTCGGCTGTTGTCTCGTCTGAATTATTATTATGAATAATCGGTTGTAAATTAACTGTTGTTAAAGTTAGATATAGTCTGTGGTAAACTTCGCGCCTTTTCATATGTTGTCTATGGTCGCACTCTACTCCGTGAACATTACTGATGTATTTTGTTGTAATCTACAAACTCTTTTAATTACCGTAATCTCGTGTGAATCCGACTTTCATTGATTAATTGCAACAGGTTATTGGCCCAGTTGCCTTGTTAAATGTGAACACAGTGTAAAAACAGTGCATAAAGCAAAAACATTACATGCCGGTTTAAGCATAACCCCAAAGTGTGCGTCGGTTTTTCAGACTGTGAAATAACATTCAGTTCGTCAAAATATCGCTCAAGAAATGTCGTCAAGTAATCCTCTCGTGATGATCGAAAAGTTAACTGGTCGGGAAAACTATTCCACATGGAGATTTGCAGTTAAAACATATCTCCAACATGAGGAACTGTGGGACTGTGTCGAACCTGTGCCCGGCGTAACTGTCGACTCCAAACGGGACATAAAAGCAAAATCCAAAATAATTTTGCTTGTGGACTCAGTAAACTATGTCCACATACAGGATGCAACGTCTGCAAAGGAGGTGTGGGACTGCTTGGCACACGCTTTTGATGACTCGGGGCTTACACGCCGTGTGGGTTTATTACGAGACTTATGCACAACTAATGTCGCCGGATGTTCAAACGTAGAAGAATACGTGAGCAAGATCATGACCACGGCTCACAAACTTCGCAATATCGGTTTTAAAGTAGATGACGAGTGGCTCGGGACCCTGCTCCTCTCCGGTCTACCTGAAATATACAAACCTATGATCATTGCCATAGAAAGTTCAGGAATGAAAATAAGTGCAGACTCTGTAAAATCAAAAATCCTTCAAGATGTTAAAATGAGTGAAAGTGACACATCTGCTTTTGCTGCAAAACATAAAAATAAAGGGAATACGGGTTCCAAGAAACAGTTTAAAAAGGGACCACGTTGCTATAGTTGCAATAAATATGGCCATGTCGCTGCTGAGTGCAAGTCAAATCCCAAAAAGAAGAACCAAGAAAGTTCAAGCTTTGCGGCTGCTTTCATAGCTTCTACAACAAACCCTTACGAAGATCCGTGATATATAGACTCTGGTGCTTCAGTGCACATGACCAAACATAAGAATTTATTGCAAGATGAGACAGTTCCACTTATCAAGACAATCAAAGTAGCAAATGACAAGTCATTATCAGTTCATAGTACTGGACAGTTGATTTTAGATGTGTGCAATAATAAAGGTCAGTACAATAAAATTCTGTTTCAAAATGTATTGTATATACCAGAGCTGGCAACCAATCTGTTGTCAGTCAGTCAGATCATAAAAAATGGAGGTCAAGTAAAATTTAACAGTAAAGGCTGTCTGTTATTAAACAAAAACAATGTGGTTGTTGCAACGGCAAGCTTAGTCAACAATATGTACAGGCTGGATGTGAAAAGTGAACATGCATACATATCTGATGTTGATGAGCAAGATACATACCTCTGGCATCAACGCATGGGCCATTTAAATTTTCAAGATCTGGAAAAATTAGCAGATTACACTGAAGGTGTAAAACTTACAAAGAAAAATGATAAATTAACATGTGTAACATGCTTGCAAGGTAAACAAACACGCTTACCTTTGAAACAAAGTGTAACTCAATCCTCAAAGTTACTTGAACTGGTGCATTCCGACATCTGTGGTCCGATGGAGACAAGTTCGCTAGGTGGTGCAAAATATTTTATGAGTCTAATTGATGACTACTCTAAGAAAGTTTTTGTTTATTTTTTGCTGAAGAAATCTGATGCTCTAGATAAATTCAAAGAATTTAAAAGTCAAGTGGAGAAACAACTAGAATGCAACATAAAGTGTCTTCGCTCTGACAATGCCCTTGAGTATGTTAACTATGACTTTTCTGAGTTCCTTAAAAGTGCTGGTATAGTTCACCAAACCACCACCCCATACACTCCCGAACAAAATGGAGTTGCTGAGCGAATGAACAGAACATTGGTGGAGAAAGCTAAGTGTCTGTTGCTTAACGCCGACCTACCTAAACAGTACTGGGCTGAAGCAATTCACTCCGCTGCCTATCTCATCAACCGAACTCCAACAAGATCACTTAAATACAAAACACCAGAAGAGATGTGGTCCGGGCAGAAACCATCTGTCAAATATTTAAAAGTATTTGGATGCGAAGCAATGATCCATCTCCCAAAACAAAAGAGAAGAAAATGGGATGCAAAAGCACAGAAAGCAATATTCATTGGTTATTGTGATAATACAAAAGGATATAGATTTGTAATGACTGGTTCCAGAACAATAATAAAGAGTAGAGACGCAGTTTTCCTTGAATCTACAGTTAAAAGAAACTATGTTCCGGTGGACTTAATACAAGACAGCTCAATGTGTGACTCATCATCTGTACCAATTGACAAGCATACATCAGAGAGCTCTGACACTAATAATGACACATTACAATCCACAAACACTGACTATTTCTCTGAACCAGATAACAGTACAGACAGTGAATACTTACCAAGTGAGAACATTAGAACACCATCTCCATCAAATATAACTCTGAGACCTAGAAATAAAGACAAATTTTCTAAGTATAAAGATAATCAGGGAAAAGGTTACCTGTGCTGCAGTGAAGATACTCTTGTACCATTGAATTACAATGAGGCTATAACATCAGCTGATTCTGAAAAATGGAAAATATCAATAGAGAAAGAACTGGAATCTCATCAGAAAAATGGAACTTGGATATTGGTAGAGAAACCTCAGAATGCCAAGCCAATTGGAAGCAAATGGGTTTTCCGGATCAAAGACGAACCCACAGGTCTTCGTTACAAAGCCCGATTGTGTGCTAAAGGTTATGCACAGAAAGAAGGAATTGACTTTGATGAGACATTCTCACCAACAGTGAGGTACGACTCCATTAGGTTATCATTATCCATTTCAGCTCAAGAGAACTTAGAAATAATCCAATTTGATGTAACCACTGCTTTCCTATATGGTGAATTGAAGGAAAACATATTGATGACAGTACCTGAGGGACTAGACTGCAAGCCTAACATGACAAAATACATTGATCAATTGTTGAGGAAATTCAACATGCATGATGCCAACCCTAACTGTGTTCCTGCTGATCCAAATGTGAAGTTGCAGAAGGCTGATGATGCTCTGAAGAAAAACTATCCTTACAGAGAAGCAGTAGGATCACTAATACATGCAGCTACTGTAAGCAGACCTGATATTATGTTTGCTGTTAGTCAGGTGAGTCGATACTTACATTCATATGATGACTCCCACTGGAATGTTTTAATGATTTGTTATTTTAATTTGTTGTTGATTTTTATTTTTTTACTCCGGATACTTTAACGTGCATTTCTTTTTACATCGTTCTCACATATATGTTTGTATAATTTCAACAGGAATGATGTAACCATAAAATTGTAAAGAAAAATAATTTAAAAGAGTGTCCGTGGAGTTTCTTGCACGTTCTTCTCCATAGAGATCTACGCTTTGGAACGTGCAAATAGCTTCATCTTTTTGACTGACCGACCTTGACAATTCAAAAGTGCCTGTGAATGGTTTATTTGAAATAAATAATTTGAATTTGAATTTGAATTTGAAAAAAAATGCTGTAAAGAAAATATTAAAATACCTGAAAGAGACAAGAAGTTATGGATTATGCTACACATCCAACTGTGACAGTACTGAGCTAATTGGATATAGCGATGCTGATTTTGCAAATGACATAGTAACCAGACGTTCAATAACTGGCTATGTATTCCTTAAGAATGGTGGTGCTGTCACCTGGTCATCCCAACGTCAGCAAACTGTTGCCTTGTCCACAACAGAAGCCGAATTCATGGCTGCCTGTGCAGCTACTAAAGAAGCTATGTGGTTGAGACAGTTACTTAGTGATATCAGTAAGTTCAATCAAAAATCTGTGTGCATTAACATTGACAATCAAAGCGCCATAAATGTAATTAAAAATAGTGAATTTCATAAGAGATGTAAACACATAGATATTAAGTACAATTTTGTTAAAGAAAAATATCAGAATAATATTATTAGTTTGAACTATGTACACACTGATAGTCAGTATGCAGATATTTTCACAAAGGCGTTGCCTAGAGACAAGTTTAGATTTCTAAGAAATAGTATTGGGATGTCAAAACTTGATAACTAACTTGTATTATTGTTTGTACCAATGTAAAAGTTTAAAAGTTGAGTTTATTAGTTTATTGTAGTAACTGTTTTTACTATTCAAATAATTAATGTTAATTTAAAACTTTATATGGCCTATAGCGAAAGCTCGAATTTGGTAGGAGTGTTAAAGTTAGATATAGTCTGTGGTAAACTTCGCGCCTTTTCATATGTTGTCTATGGTCGCTCTCTACTCCGTGAACATTACTGATGTATTTTGTTGTAATCTACAAACTCTTCTAATTACAGTAATCTCGTGTGAATCCGACTTTCATTGATTAATTGCAACAACTGTTGAACTTGTATTAGGAGTGTTGGAATAATCGGCGTAATTAGAAAAGTTTAAAGTTGCCGTAGCCGCAGATGATGTCATTTCTGTGTTACTGTTATTAATTAAGTCCAAAATATTTGGTGCACTTGTATTGTAAGTATTAGAATAATTGCCATCATCGGAAAAGATTGAAGGAGTCGATGAATTAGTGTAAGGCGAGACACGTGTGCTTTCATCGATCTCTGCTAATTCTTGTTCTGCTATGATTTGAGCTAGTTTCATTTTTATAATAGTCTGTCTACGGAGCGACAATCTCTTAACACTCTTTGCATATCCAATAAATATATGTTCCAAATCGTCCATTTGTGATTGTGATCTCTTTTGCGATTTCCTTTCAAAATATTCTAGCACTTGGTTGACTGGCGTGACTTTATTGTTATTTTTTTGCGTAAGAGTGTTAGGTCCAGGCGGAGTATTTGAAATAGGTGCATTTCGTGCAGCAATGATCTCAGCCTGTGATGCAGAAGTTTGTGTTACCGGTTGTGATTCATTATTCTCAACTGCAATTTGGGCATCGTCGGTTTGATCAATGCTTTCGTTTTCAGAGGGATCATTAATATTATCTATCGTTTTAGCAAAAGTTAAATGTGGTTTTAGAAATTTCATTTGTTCGGCCCACTGCCACTGGCCGTAGTTTTTCTTTGCTGCTTGTCCTGTAGTGGTTTTCGTACTTTTAAGATATTTTGCGAATGTATCACGGAGATTTTTCCACTTTTTTTTCGCAGCATCACCTGGAATTTTAATATAATATATTTATATTTAATTATTTTATGGTATTTCTCTCTTGATGTATATATGTGTGTGTGTGTGTGGTGTGTGTGTGTGTTTGTTTTAAGTACCATGCGAGGACATGCACCTGAATACACAAGGCACATCCGAGGACATTTTCAATCCGAGGACCTTTTCGTACGTCCTCGGATTGACCCGACCAATTCATCGTATTCTCCATTCGATTTTGAGCCTTTCTATATACTTAATAAGGAAAACTTGATGTCGACCTCGGTGGACCTCGGTTTGATCGCGGAAATTCATGTTCACATTCCGAACGTGTGTGAGCTCTCATAAATTTTTAACACACTACATTTACACTTCAGTCATATTTTAAGTACCTTGCGGGGACTTATGTGTTATTCTTCACACATATGTCCTCGGATGGAAGTTTTTCCACGGAGTGTGTTTAAAAGTCCTCATATTGATAGCTTTTCCGAACATGTGTATTCAGGTCCCCATTTGGATAGATTTCCATGTGTATTGGGCTTTTAATTGTTTCAAAATTGTATGATTTTATAAAATCACTTATTTCTCGAGTGATCAAAATAAAATCAATCTACAGAGGCCTTAAACTACGTAACAATGAAATTGGATAACTTTTCCATTGTAGCAGAACTCTTGTCCTATGATGGTGAAATTGGGGATGACCATTTGCATGGAAGTACGTCATATTTACAGTACGAGACAAAAAGCTTTTGAAACTCTAGAACTATACCCATTTTTCTTTGGATGTGAAAT
This sequence comes from Melanchra persicariae, assembly GCA_947386135.1. Taxonomy (NCBI): domain Eukaryota; kingdom Metazoa; phylum Arthropoda; class Insecta; order Lepidoptera; family Noctuidae; genus Melanchra; species Melanchra persicariae. The sequence continues at coordinate 11,864,547 of OX376670.1, read as the reverse complement.
CATCAAATGACTTCTCCGGCTCTGAGCGGAGCTTGAGGGCGACTGCTGACGCACAAGGCGTCTCCTTCGGCGGCTGGGACGTGAGGATTGCCTCTTCCTTACCCATCTCGCCTCCTCCTTCGCTTGCATTTCTGTTTTGCAGAAGGAGGTGACTGTGTCCTATGGCCCTCTCGCTCCGGACCATGGATTGGACCAGGGCCGAACGCGAGAGGTCACCACCGCCGATCGCCGCTACAAGAATAGACCTCCATCGCATGCATTACCGTGTCCTCGAATACGACACGATTGTGGTGGGCCCAGCGCTGGGTTGCGATTGCGACAGTCGCTTATTCCAAACCTCTATCAGATCGCATCGGAGCTTGCTCCACCGTTCTGTTATTTTAATTAAGTGTGTATGATAATTTTTTTTATGGTTAAATCTATAGAATTCCCTTTAGCATTTTAGGTTGTAAATTGAAGTAAAGATAACACTGAAAACAAGCAAAACTTTTTTAACTGCCCCCAACCTGGCTGTACAGCTGTAATCAATGACAATCGCTGTTGCAGCACTACTACATTTATTCAACCATCATACTTATGGCTGGCCAGAAACAACAGGGCTCGGTTCTAGAGCTACCGCTGTGGAATATTGAACTGAATATGACTGGGCGCTGCACTTCTTGACGGTGTCGATGAGATATGTTACGCTGATGATACCCTGGTGACGGCCCGGGGGCAATGACATTGGCAAGCGGTAATACTGGCCACGGCAGGGGTTATGCAGGTCGTTGGAAGAATCCGGCGTTTGGTTCTCGAAGAGTGGCTTTGCATAAGTCCGAAACCCTCTGTTTCCCCATGGAAACCTAGGAACAAGCCACCTCGGGATTCACATATAGTGGTCGGTGGCGTTCGCATCAGTATCGAGCTGATGACGAAGTACCTTGGACACGTCTTCGATAGCCAATGAGACTTTGAGCCGCACATTCAGCGGCTGGTTCCCAGGTTGATGTGCATTGTAGGTGCTCTTTCGTGGCTTGTACCCAATTTAGCAGGGCCGAACGCTTCCTGCAGGAGACTATGTGGGGATCGTGCGGTAAATTGCCCGCCCAGCTGCCATTTATGGGGCGCCTGTGTGGGCGGTAAACCTAATAGCCCGAAACGCCGTGGCACTGCGAAGACCGCAGAAAGCGATGGTTATTAGGTTCATGAGTGACTGGATAAGCGACATGGCGCCCTCAGTTTCCAGCTGACTCAGGTGCTTACTGGATACGGATGCTTTTGGAAGTACCTGCGTCGCATGAGTCGGAAGCGGATGCTCGTTTGTCACCAATGCGTGGAATGTCCCGAGGACACCGTGCAGCATACGCTGGAGGAATGTACAGCGAGGACGCTGGGGGTGGTTGGGTCGTCTATCGCTTCCGTCTTCGTGGAATGCCGTCAAAGATACATTCTAAGGAGACGTCGGGGAGGGAAAAAGAGCATACCTCTCACTCCACCTGCACCAGAAAGGCAGCCGTGCGTCGACGGGAGCTCAACGATCTCCGGGCACCATGAGGAAAGGGGCGTCAAACTTTGGGCGGAGACTTTGCCTGACCAGTGAGGCCTAAAGAGCCATTGAGCAATATGTTACGTGAATGCCTTTTATGGAAGTATATACCATATTAACATACCGAGACTCCTCCGTGCCTTGGAAAGCACGTTAAGCCGTTGGTCCCGGCTGTCATTTGTAGATCTTTGGCAGTCGTTACGGATTGTCAGAAGCCAGAAAATCTGACATTAGTGTTACCAACAAGTACCGTGTTACTCAGTTAATGGGTTGTGGAGGTCTGGTAGGCAGCCCGCTCCTCATAAAATACTGGTATTCAGCTGAATCCGGTTTGACTGGGAGCCGACCCCAATATAGTTGGGAAAAGGCAAGGCAGATGATGAGGCTTTTTATGGGAGTATGTGCTGCTGCGGTCGTTGAATCAGCCACATTAGGTGATAGTGTGTGATGATGATGGTCGGGGGTGCGCTTGAACAATATTGTCTTTCGAGCGCCAGAATTATGGTAGCAGTAGTTCTCCTCTCCGTTTGAGCAGTAGCTACATAACATCTCCATGACTATGTATTGCTATGAAATATCAACAAAAAGCACACAGTTTCAAGACGCTACAACTATGAAATGTAATATCAACAAATAGCACACAAAGTTTCAAGACGTTACTAGTAACCGTTGAGGAGACAATTCCAGCGAAAGCTTCATAAAATCACCATGATTATGATATTGTTATATCACACTTACATTTTGAACGTTTGTCAGTTAAAATCAAATAAGGTCCTCTGATGGTACTTAAATCAAGAAATTGACGTGTGTGAATAGAATTGCCTACATGAAGATGATTCAAATATTATTACGGTAAAATTACAAGTGTGTTAAAAAAATTTATTGGAAATTTTCAAAAGGTCCTCGCTTTGTACACCGTCTACTCGCCCTAGTACTGCGTCCTCACATTGTACAAGAAATGAGAAAAAGTGTGTTAAAATAGGTCCTCGCATTGGTGTCCCTGGTCAGATGGTTAAGGTCCTCGTTTGGCTCACACACAGGTCCTCGGATGGTACTTCCCAGGCGGGTTTTCGAATGTATTTAGGTCCTCGCACTGTTCATAGGAAGTCATATCAAAAAAAGGTTGAGATAGCGTTATACGAATAGGCTCATCAACCTAAATATTGTTTTCTCTTTCTTTCTGTCTAGTTAATAAAGTCGTAAGTCGTCGTTAACATGGTTTTCTAGAAGGTCCTCAGATGGTGACTTACAGCTATAGTCCTCGTATGGATGTCTGTACAAGTAATGGTGTGTGTGTGTGTGCACGTGTATGGGATGTGTGGAGGAGGTGTTGATGTGAGTGTCTATTATAATAATTTGTTTTATTTTTCAGATTTCTTGCAACCGGCGATAGCTACAAAACCATTTCTCACAGCTACAGGGTTGGATTTTCTACAGTAGCACACATAGTAAAACAAGTATGTTACTATATTTGCTCGAGACTACAATCCACTTATATGCCCGTGCCTACACGACAAATTTGGGAAGCATCGGCTAACATGTTCCACGAACGGTGGCAGTTCCCAAATTGCGTGGGTAGTATTGACGGCAAGCATGTTACCATTAAAAGTCCTCCAAACAGTGGATCTAACTATTTCTGTTATTTGAAGAAGTTTTCCATAGTACTTCTGGCAATAGTTGGACCAGACTATAAGTTCATTGGTGTGGACATTGGAGGATATGGAAAAAATAGTGATGGAGGAATACTTGAAGAATCATCAATGGGACAAAAGTTGTCAAACAATTCGCTAAATATTCCGCCACCTAAACCTCTTCTCGAGCAAAATATACCTACGCCTCATGTTTTAATTGGAGATGAAGCATTTGCCTTGAAAACATATTTGATGAGACCTTTTCCAAGGCGGTCAGCAAGGGAGGACAATAGTAAAGACAATTACAATTATCGACTTTGCAGAGCAAGACGTGTCGTAGAAAACGCTTTTGGTATTCTAGCAAAAAAATGGAGGATATATGATAGACCCTTAGAAATAGATGTTGAAACTTCTAAACTTGTTGTAAAAACAACTTGCATTTTACATAACTACTTGATTTGTAAAAAGGCAGATACTTTTTTGCATTTATTACCATCTCCTACGACTACGGTCTTTGTGAACTTTGATGTCGATGTAAGAAGAGCAGCTAACGTTCCTTTCCAAATACGTGACCGTTTTGTAAACTACTTTAATAATAATAATATGAATAATAATGCTGTGAAAAAAAAATATAAGACGTGGATTATTGCGATTTCCTAAACATTTTCGCCGTTTGCAAACGGGCTATTCATAACTACAATATGCCTCTGCGACATGTATACCCAGTTCAAGTACTTGCGAACGTGAGCGACGTTGCCATTTTGTGCAGCGTACAGTTCGAACCAAACTTAATGGCGGCTCGGAAGTTAGCCGCGAGTGCAATTTCGCGCAGGTAACGTCAAGTTGACAACACGCACTGAAAGCACGACGAGTCGTGCGAGTGCGAGTGAGACAGAGGGTGCGCGGGGTGTCCCCCGCCCGTCTTCACCTTCAAAATTGCGTTTTGCGCAGCGAAACGCACGATGTTCCGAGCCGCCATTAAGTTCGGTTCGAACTGTACCTACGCAGAGACTTTGGTTGGTTGTTTATCAATGAATTTAGAAAGAGTTGTGCTTCCTTGTTTCAACCTCCCCCCTCCTCATATAATTATAATCGGATATTATATACATATTATAGAGAATATACTACAAAATTAGTAATGAAATGTGTTTTATTTACTTACCATCCATTTTAAACACCGGACCGATCAAATTCCATATTTTATACTTTTTTCGTAAATTCTTATAGTGTGGATTTTTCAAATCATATAAAATAGGATATTCACTTACTTTTTCTATAAACAACTCTGTAGTATCTCCTGTTGTAGTCATTGTGGAATTAAATAACAAACAAACTCGCTCACAACACACGTCTGACCACTGAACGCGTGCGTCCCGCTCTGCCGACGCGGCCGTCCCGCGATGCGGTCGCGTAGGTATGCAAAGCGCCATTAGATGTTATGGGTAGCGTCCGTCGCGCGGTAGACGCTCCCGCTTCGCAGTCGCTTTGGTCGCGCAGGTTTGGCCTCAGCTTTAATAGTTCTGTTTAGTTGTCAATGTCAGTGTCAGAAAGACAATCCTTACCCTTTGTTTATGACACTTGGACTAACCTCACTTTTTATCCGTTCGTGGTTTTCCCTCAGTGAATGTGGAGTAAATCTTGTAGGAAAAACAAGATCTATTATCTTCAGCACTTCTAATGATGATGATTGTGATCTCCCAAACGGTTTCTTTACTATTATTTTAACACGTTTAGTTTTCGAGTCGCACTGCAACGATGTTAACGTAATTAAGGCCGGAACCAGAAACCCGTATTGTATACTAAAACCGGTAGGTACCTAATTACCAGATTAATGACTTCGCTCCTTTAGCCATATCAGCGGCTCCTCCTGTCTGTGTTTTTAAAGTTTGCGCACTGGGAAAAAAATTACAAAAGACTGTAAGTATAGGATGAAAACAATTTGTTTACCTGCATATTGGGAGGCCTTTTTCACTGAGGCTACATTCACCGTGCAAACAGAAGTTGTCACAGATTGAGTTAATGCACCTCTCACCGGAATATTTAGCTTCACACCTGAAATAATAATAATATTCGTTTATTTTTTATTCATACTAAGTTCATAATAATCATCATCTGCCTAGCCTTTTCCCAACCAAATTGGAGTCGGCTCCCAGTCAAACCGGATTCAGCTGAATACCAGTATTTTACCTGGAGCAGCTGCTTACCAGACCTCCACAACCCATTAACTGGGTAACACGGTACTTCTTGGCAAGACTGGTGTCAGATTTTCTGGCTTCTGACAATCCGTAACGACTGCCAAAGATCTACAAATGACAGCCGGGACCAACGGCTTAACGTGCTTTCCGAGGCACGGAGAAGGATAATAGTAACTCACAAAAAAAATTTTTTTTCTCTCTTCAAGTATTTTTTAACAATGTCTGGCTATTTGACTACTCTTGTGGCCTACCCAAATGTCCTTTCATTGGCATTGTTTGTCGAGTCGTTGAGCTCTTTATTGGTTCTAAGTTGAGCTACTCGACTATAACTGACCAAGGCTTACATTGACTGGACATGTCCACTCAAATCTGTGTGGTTCTTTCCTCAAAAGACCATTTCAGACACTGATCTGCATGATCCTCATATAATCGTATTGTGAATGTGGGGACCATGCAGATCGCTATGATAGAGGTTCATTTCATGTTAGTCAACAATGTCTGGCAGTTTGAATTTGTTTATGCGCCTACCCAAATGTCCTTACTTTGGAGTTGTTCGTCAAATCGTTGAGCTCCTAAAAGTTCTAAGTTTGAGCTACACGATAACTGACAAATGCTTGCACTGTCTGGACAGGTCCACTCAAATCTGTGTGGTACTTTCCTCAAAAGATCACCTCAGACATCAACCGACATGGTTCTCATATGATTTGACCAGTAAAAATTTATTGTATGGACTTGAGACTGACCTCTGAGTTTGTTTCGGTGTTTCTTATCGGGATAGTCAGTTAGAAAACACCACCTCATATAGTTTAAAACGACCGAAAAGATTGACGTGTATAATAAGTGTTATAAAATTTACAACCTACTCACAAAATAAATATCATTTTCAACACATTTGCTAAAAAAATGCATTTACGAAGCCTATATGCAATGTTTGAAAGTTAAAAATTATGCAATTCTTTACGGTTTTTTTTTAATTTCCATAAAAATTAATAAGTATTCCATCAAGGAGTTTCACATCACGAGAATAAATAAGCTGAATGATTGAACCTCCTTGGAAGCGCTTTTGCTGTATACGTTTGTCTCATTTTAATATTATAAAGAAAATGAGAGAAGATAAATAAAAATAAATGAAAGACGTGGTTCTAATTTTCACCACACGCATGTGGCGCCCTTTGCAAATTCGCGCCATTTTCATATTAGAAACGTCAAAGATTGTTGCGACTTTCCTACTGATTTCTAAAGACAAAAAGTTTATTTCATTACTTATTGTACTGTTTTCCCTCAAATGTGTCGAAAAATATTGTATGACACACGTGCGGATTTGGTTTTTACAAACCCGTGACTATGGTAAGCCCTCGACTTCGTCTCGTGCTTACATTCGTCTACTCGTTTGTAAAAAACCAACTTACCGCACTAATATCATAAATAACTATTATCATATACCTATTTATTTTGAGTTATCTTCACAGCAACACACCTAGTGTCGGTTGGGTGTGTCTACCCCTTCGCACTAGGCCCAGTTGGGGCCTGGTTCGCACAATAAGACTGGCGATCGGTTCCAAGCTTAGGGCTCACCTATAGGAACACACGATCTAGTCTTTTCCCGAAGCCCCCTTCCACATCATGACGAACGCTATGATATAAGCGTTCGTCAAGGAGGTCCTTTTTAAGGACCCCGAAATTTTCGCCAAATTTGGCAATAAACTCGAACGACCAACGACGAACGTCGCTCGTCAGCCCGTCTAACCCTCCGCCTGCAGAAAAGCACGCGGCAAGGAATTGGCTACCGAAACCGGTACCTAATCACCAGATTAATTGCCTCGCTCCTTCAGCGAAATCAGCGGCTCCTCTTGTCAGGAAAAGACAATAAGTGCCGCCCGCCGTCCCTAAAGCTTCCGCAAAGACTATTATGAATAACACAATTATAGACGACTTCAATCCTAGTAATACAAATTGTGATCAGTTGATGACAATTAAGTTTGGGATGTTTATTTTTTTTTTAGGAATTGATTACGGCTTTCTTGGGGACAGTAGTTCATTTATATGGGCAGAAGTGGTTCTTAAAGTTTGCGCACTGCGTAAAAAATTACCCGGTTTTAGATGAAAATAATTTTTTTACCTGCAAATTGGGAGGCCTTCTTCACTGACGCTACATTCACCGTGCAAACAGAAGTTGTCACAGATTGAGATATTGCACCTCTCACCGGAATATTTAGCTTCACATCTAAAATAATAATAATAGTCGTTTATTTATTAATTCAGACTAAGTCCATAACAGTAACTCACAAAAAATATATTTTATTAATTTCGAATATTCTGCACAGCAACACAGCTAGTGTCGGTTGGGTGTGTCTGCCCCGTCACATTAGGCCCAGTTAGGGCCTGGTTCGCACAATAAGACTGGCGATCGGTTCCAATCTTAGGGCTCACCAATAGGAACACACGTCCTAGTCTTTACCCAACCGATAGGGTCACACATCCCCGAACAAATCCACCCGGGGTGCTAGATTGAGAGGTTTAGAGCAACGGAAGTGAGAAATCTCAAAATTTCGTTCCCTTTAGGACCCCCTTCCTCATCATGACGGAAGCTATGATATAAGCGTTCGTCAAGGAGGTCCTTTTTAAGGACCCCGACATCCTTACCAAATATGGCAATAAACTCGCTGCCATGCAGCAAAGCCCCCTAACCCCGGCGTAGAGACGAACGTCGCTTATCCCAGCGACGCTCTCGTCAGGCCGTCTTTTTTTTTTAATTATTGACCACGGCTTTCTTAGGGAAAGTTGTTCATTTACTTGGGCAGAAGTGGTTCTTAAAGTTTACGCACTGGGAAGAAAATTACCCAATAGACTGTATAAATGAAAATAATGTATTTACCTGCACATTGGGAGACCTTTTTCACTGACGCCACATTCACCGCGCAAGCAAAAGTTGTGACAAATTGCGATATTGCATTTCTCACCGGAAAATCCAGATTCACAACTGAAATAATAATAATAATAGTCGTGTATTAATCATGGCGCATTGGGTACATGCACATGTGCATGTGCCCGGTGCGTCAGGTGAGCGCAACAAATATATGAATTATTAAAAAATCATTATAAAAAACTGTGTCCGCGACTTCGTTCACTTGGATCTCGGAAAAAAATATGACGCACAGATTAAAGATGTAAGTTCGTACAGTCTCAACACCTACCCTGCATGACCTGACCCCTCTTAGAATTAAGAAAATAAAAAGAAGGTTACACTATCTTCTGTTTAAAATGCCGAAACTTTGACATTTGACCGTGTACACTTAGGCGGAGTGAACGACAAGTGAGCTCAGTTAGCTCATTCTATCTTGTTTGTATGGTTTGACAGCTCACTTGTCGTTCACTACACCTAAATTTTCACTTCGACATGTTTACAGAATTGAACTGCTGGATGTCATTCCTAAGGAGTAACTTAGACTATTTTTAGTGTTCCGCTAGTTAAAACCATGAAATTGACCACAAAATAAACAGCTAGTCGGACATAACGCTACTTCGGGGTAGAAAGGTCGTAAAAGCCATTTTAGGCTGAAATGACTTAATGATGCAGCTCTGTTCAGTCTTTTACGCTCTATCGATTTGTTTATGTATTTCTACAGTTATAATGTTCCCAAAAAAATGGTTTTTACTACCTAGTTTTTTATTAACACTAAACCATTTCTTGTTAAAAAAAATGACGTATAGGACATTAGATGATAAAATAAGGATTGCCGTATCACCTTAGTTTTATATAGATTATTGGTCGTAAATGCAATATTTATTATGAATTGACTTTTACAACTTAACTAACTAACTTTATTTGTGAGTACTATGTAGGTACCTCAAATTTAAATTTTAATGATCATTTTGGGTAGGTTTTGACTTGAATGTACCCTGGCGATTGGGGATGTCATGCTCACTCAAAAGTCTGGCTGATGGTGGCGCATGCGTTGGATTATGTGGCTCCCTTAAAAATGGTCGAGCCGAATGGTACTAGCGTATGCGTCATATTCGTGAACGGGCGCCGTCAGCTGAGACTGGTCATCTCTCGGCTGCCATGGTCTATTTTAATTATTTCTTTGAATTCTTTCTTTTTTACTCCGGACCTGGACGTCTTTTACATCGTTCTCACATATATGTATAATTTCAATATGAATGATGTAACCATAATTTTGTAACAAAATATTATTTTTAAAAGAGTGTCCGTAGAGTTTCTTGCACGTTCTTCTCCATAGAGATCTACGCTTTGGAACGTGCAAATAGCTTCATCTTTTTTTGACCGACCGACCTTGACAATTCAAAAGTGCCTGTAAATGGTCTAATTGAAATAAATGCTTTGACTTTGACAACCTTTTTTACTTAGCAATTTGAGTGCCTTTTACACCATTGAAACCTTAGGAATGAAAAAAAAAGTGTGAGATACACCATTCAAGTAGGTACTTGCATAATAATTCGTTAAAGTACTTTATTGAGTAGTAATAAGGTATAGTTTATTCTAAACATCTAAGAGATAACACGGTGTGAGCGTTAACTATTATTAATTCGTGTATTTTCTCTCTCCTATAAAATTGCTATTTTGTTTTTTACGACCTTTCTACCCCGAAGTAGCGATAAGTGAGCAAAAGTGCTCTTTTATAGCATGTAAAGATTACTATTACCTGCACTTTGGAAGCCCCTGCGCATCGTGGGTACATTTGCCTTGCAAACAGAAGTTTTTACAAACAGACACATCGCATCTCTCGCCGGTGTATCCAAGTCCGCACTTACAAACAGATTTGCCTTTAACTTTCTTTCCGTGAACACAAAACGGTCCATCACATTGTCTTAAAATGTTAACCTGACTCAGAGCTTTACATCCATAAATCTGATCTTTAATTTCATAATTGGTTGCTATACTGATGGGTTCTTTTTTGATGGCCCACCTGAAGAGATACACACCAGCCTTTGTAAATATTGTAATTTCGTTGTGTCCGGATTTCAAACGGAAAAGATATTTTTTAGAAACAGTAAGTGAATTTGCTTGGTTATTGTTACAATTAACAGGAACCAAAGTATCTAAGTTTTGTTTGGGTTTCCTCGTTTGTTCTATTTTGTTTTGATACATTCTGTATTCTGTCGTCGAAAAAGGTTCCTGCCAGTATATCAACCGTGTTGGTGTGTCAATAGCCAAGCCTTGTGGCAGGAGTGTCACAGTTTTGTTGACATATATTGCAGTAAGAGATTCAAAAACTTCTCTGTCATTGCCATTGAGTCGAACCCTATCTATTGTAGGCTTTGTCGATTTTGTGTTGTGCCAGTAAATATACCTGTAAAAAAGAAAAGTTGCTGTGACTGTCTTGCAGTATAATAATGTTTTATTAACGGATAAAAACAGACTAAGTATTAATTAACATAGTATATATAGGTACAACCTAGATAAATGAGCAAGTGTGACAAAAAGGGAGGGCTAGACATCATCGGAAATCGATAAATTCGTCCACATCACTGTCAATGTGAAACATGTCCAAGACACTGGCAGTATTGCCACGTTGAATGGCAATTCCTTTTCGTGAAGTGATGAGTCGACTAACTACTTGATATCACGAAAAACTCGATGAGCACTCGGTCCTCGTGTTTCAAACCCAAACGGCTCAAACATAAAATTCCCTTTTTTGGTTTGGTTTTGCGCCGTTTGAGGTTTTCTGCACCTGCAGCAGCTGCTCCAGCGGGTACACTACATAAATACGAAAAACATTTTTTCAAAAAAATACAACTGACTTCGAAACAAAAAACACTAGGTATAAAGTATAAAATAAGTAATTAGGTAACTATAATTTCAGAAGTCGGTGTTTTTGGCTGTATCTTCGTTTTTTGACGCCGACTTCCAGCATATTTAAATCATAAATGTGCCTATTTAGCTCTTCTGACAAGTAATGCGAATAAGGCAAGGCACATTTTACAGTTATTGGACTCATTGAGACGTAGGTAACATCAAATGGACACAATCAATTAGATTATTTTTTGTAACATCTAAACTATCCCCACATAATAATAAAACAGTGGAAATGGAGTTATTTTTTATTGATTTGATACTATAAATTAGTTGGCTAAAACTGGCACCGGCTATACAATTATTTATTACATAATGTTGTGAACACTGGTTAAATACAGTTCCATAACCTTGACCGAATTGGTCAGAAAATACGTAGCTGGTATTCAAATTAATTAAATTAATATCATTACTGCAACTATTTTCAGCCTGAGTCACTCATGGTGTTTATTATATGACTGTTTAGATAGAAGATAAGATGTGAAAATACAATACAAAGGATAAACTGGTCACAAAAACAATTACTGTAGCTTGGTAGCGAACTTGTGACAAGTTCTATATAACTGGCATGATGTAATATTGCTTATCCTCCATAGCAAACAGCGTGATAGCCTGTAAAAACTTTCGTAAATTAATCCTAAGAGCGCCTTCACACTAGCGTTTGTCCAGCGTAGGCGTTCGATAAACGTATGCGACGAGGACAACGCGGCGCAGGCGTCGCGTTGTCCTCGCGCACGCGGCGCTAGCGCGACACTATCGTGGCGCAGATGTCACACAATTGCGTTGTCGTTTCGGAAATATCATTATCGATTCCCGCACGGAACAAATATTTGTATGGCCTACAGATAGTTGTTCCGGGTCTGGCTGTTTGTGTATGTGAGTTTATATGTTTGTGAACGCACCCACGATACAGGAGAAATTCCTAGTGTGGGGCAACGTTTTTAAAAAAAAAAGAAAAAAAAAGAAAGAAAAAGAAAATGGATTCTGACGAGGAAACTCTATTGTTGGCTTTGCTTTTAAAAAGAAAATTATTGCGAAAACGTGAAAATAAAAGGATATGTGAGAACCCATTAAAAGGATTGTACATGACTCCGCAGTAACGCGGCGCTTGCGTCGCGCTCCTGCGGTGCTAACGCTGTGTATTCATTTACCCTTCACTGACGCCGTGACAACGCGACGCCTGCGCCACGTAGTCGCGGCGTCTGCGCTGCGCATACGTTCATCGAACACCTACGCTGGACAAACGCTAGTGTGAAGGCGCTCTTACTGGTCGGGTCAATACCCGACCAATAAGGATTAATTTACGAAAGTGTGATTAAATTTCATGTTTGGCCCAGTACTCAGCAACGATAATTTCTATCTATACTTACCATATGTATTAAAACCTCCGAAATACATGTGTACGTTGCAAATTGGCGTGGCCACGTCCGACGGACGCATATCCAGTCTAAGCTGTATCCGACCATATAGACATGAGCTCAATATTTACATTCGAAATAGCGAAATTTACGAAACTATCTTTTTAAGATCATAAATTACGATTATGAATCCTAAACGAATTTGACTATATTGAAGTAAAAAGTTTCCATGACATAATTTATTTTAATTGAAATTGACATCTTAATAATATTGTAACCAGTCATGTGTTTTATATTAATTGAAATTGACATATAATTATTGTAAACTGAAAATGAAAATGACATGTGAATATTGTAGATGACCAGTGATGTATTCAATTTTATTTTAAATATTATTATTTTTTTAAACATTGTACACCCCATGGGTATGTTACAGAGATATTATAACAAATAATTATAAGAACTGACCATACACCTGTAACAAGCAATAAATGAATTTGAATTTGATCTTTTTTATACTTGGGTGTATTTATAAAAAAATATTTCAATCATCATAGTTTTACGAATTAGGTACATTATATTATACTTAGATATGCAAAGTTTCAGTCAAATCAACTAAACAATGTTTGACGTGATTCTTTAAACTGACATATCTTTTTTACTTAAGTATGAACCGATTGAAATAAAACAAACACAGATCCTTTCAGCCGTTCCATCTTGATTAAGTAGCAAACATCCTTATTTTCGCATTTTAATAGTAGGTAGTAAGATCAATGCTGACATACCCTTCGCAGCTGTCTACAGCAATATCACGGGGGACACCGTCATCAATCTTGAGCAAAACATTAACGTTGTACTTTGAGCCAGGTTGTAATGAAATCCAATTCACGCTCTTGGCTTTAGTATCGGTAAAGAAGACCCGCTCTGTGACTGGATCGAAGGCGAGATCATAAATGTGTCTACCGCTACCCTGGGTAAAACATGTGTTTTCTTTACAAGTTACGTCGTAACCGCATATAGCGTCGTTGTTTGTCTTTTTGTCGACGTATAGGATCATGTTGTGGACATCATCGTAAGTTAATGCTGATATGTTCCGGGACTTGATACGTATGCTGCTCGTTAAGGTTTTGTTTATATGAAAGTTTATTATATCATCTCCTATGGTCGTAACATAGTCTGAAACAAAAAAAAATCTATATCAGTCTTTGGGGACTGCCGATAGAAGTGAAAACAAAGTAATATTGCATTGTCTGTGCTTGGGAAGCGTGCGGTGACGATGATGCGAGTTTCACGATTTTGTTCACCCAAAAAGTTCTCAACGTGCCTAAAGAAGTTTTCGCTTAAAAAAAACTTAACTTCTATTCATATTGATCAACCATGTACAGCCTCTGGGTTTCTTATTTCGAAGTTCAGTTTTATTAAATAATTTTAGAAAATTGTATTTGGAGTGGTTTTTGATGGAATTTCGTTTTTTCCAATAGGAAATTCCATCAGATGCTCGACTAGAAATGGATAAGAAAGAAGAAGTATAAATTGTCACACAACTGACTTTCCTACAAATTATAAATCTTAACTAAAACTTCCTAACGGTAGTTTTAGTAGTAACAGCGTGTTAAAGGGTAGTCTTTTTATTAAAAGCTTTTTCAACACATTTGCTCAAAAAATGCATTTACGAAGCCTGTATGCATTGTTCGAAAGTTAAAAGTTATGCACCAAACAATGGAACGTGCGGTTAAATAGGTACTCTCAACTAAGTACTGTATATATTATTTTACCGCAAACTCCGTTGTATAGCGCCGTGCGTATTCTTAACGGTATTTTTTTTTATTTCCATAAAAATTAATAAGAATTCCACCAAGGAGTTTCACATCACGAGAATAAAATAGCTGAATGATCGAACCTCCTTGGAAGCGCTTTTGCTGTATACGTTTGTCTCATTTTAATATTATAGAGAAAATGAGAGAAGATAAATAAAAATAAATGAAAGACGTGGTTCTAATTTTCACCACGCGAATTTGCAAAGGGCGCCACCTTTCCAAATTCGCGCCATTTTCATATTAGAAACGTCAAAGATTGTTGCGACTTTCCGACTGATTTCTAAAGACAAAAAGTTAGTTCATTTTGTTTCATTACTTATTGTACTGTTTTTTCGCAAATGTGTCGAAAAACGTTGTATGACACACGTGCGGATTTGGTTTTTACAAACTCGTGACTATGGTAAGCCCTCAACTTCGTCTCGTGCTTACATTCGTCTACTCGTTTGTAAACACCAACTTACCGCACTAATATCATAAATAACTATTTCAACACATTTGCTCAAAAAATGCATTTACGAAGCCTGTATGCATTGTTCGAAAGTTAAAAATTATGCACCACACAATGGAGCGTGCGGCAAAGTAGGTACTCTCACCTAAGTACATATTTTACCGCAAACTCCGTTGTATAGCGCCGTGCGTATTCTTTACGGTTTTTTTTTAATTTCCATAAAAATTAATAAGAATTCCACCAAGGAGTTTCACATCACGAGAATAAATAAGCTAAATAATCGAACCTCATTGGAAGCGCTTTTGCTGTATACGTTTGTCTCATTTTAATATTATAGAGAAAATGAGAGAAGATAAAAAAAAAAATAAAGTATGTGGTTCTAATTTTCACCACGCGCATGTGGCGCCCTTTGCAAATTCGCGCCATTTTCATATTAGAAACGTCAAAGATTGTTGCGACTTTCCGACTGATTTCTAGAGACAAAAAGTTTGTTTCATTACTTATTGTAATGTTTTCTCGCAAATGTGTCGAAAAACGTTGTATGACACACGTGCGGATTTGGTTTTTACAAACTCGTGACTATGGTAAGCCCTCGACTTCGTCTCGTGCTTACATTCGTCTACTCGTTTGTAAAAACCAACTTACCGCACTAATATCATAAATAACTATTATTTAACTTGACTTGTATGTATGTTTACAAATCTTGCAAGTTTAATTTGACCCACTTCCCGGTATCCGATTGAGCTGAAATTTTGCATGCTCGTCCAGAACCGATGACAATGCATGTTAATCATAAACGTGACCTGATGCTGCTGCCAGGATCGGCTCCGTACGAGAGATCTCCTCAGCGGTAAATAGCAGGGACACGAAATTTTGTATACGCATTCGTTTATGATAGGCAGTTGGTAGGCCCACCATGAAATAGATGCCACATCCAGGGTAGTCTTCGAACTGTGGAACTCCTCAATGTTCAACTGCTGGGACTTGAAATTTTGAATACGCATTCGTTTATGATAGGCAGTTGGTAAGCCTACCATGAAATAGATGCCATGTCCAGGGTTGTCTTCGAACTATGGAACTCCTCAGTATTCAATTTCTGGGACTTGAAATTTTGTATATGCATTCGTTTATAATAGGCAGTTGGTAGACCCACCATGAAATAGATGCCACATCCAGGGGTAATACTTTTCCCTGCTCTTTAAGTTTTTCTGTTGAAGGACTCTCGGTTTTATAGATGGACTTACGTATTGATCGATAACTACTTATCGATTGAAACTAAAATATATAAAATAAAATAATGATAAAAAAACTTTTAAAAAAAGCTTTTATTTAAGTGCCCTAAAAAGATCAAAATAAAATTTTAAATCACACTAACCACATTCATTTATGACTTTACAGAATTGAAATTATAATAAAAGCTTGTCGCGATAATTTGTCTCGGAAAGCATATAATCCGTTGGTCTCGGCTATCATTTGAAGATCTTTGACAGTCATAACGGATACTCAGTATATTCAACACTATCACCTTATAATGCTATGTATTCTCTACTCTCTAGTGCGTTTCTATTTCTAAGTTACAGAATGGAGGCACGATGAATCTGCCTCGCCGGAAAAATTAAATGTTGCCAACTTAAATTGTAAATTAATAGTGTTGTGCCACAATACGCCACAACCACCCCCCTACGGAGAAAATAACAAGTTATTTATGGCTGGGAACATGATAGCCAGGCAGTGTATGGTTTATAAAAGTCAGCGGTTTAAATAGGTACTACACAACTTTCAGGATGTTGAAAAACAGGCCCAGTGCGTGTCGGGCCACGCACAGTGTAGGGTTCCGTAGTTGCACGTCTTAACTGCCGACTTAGAATGGTGCTTTTTTAAACCCCGACGCAAAAAGAGGGGTGTGTAATTTCGATGCGGTTTTTTTCATTCGGAAGCCAGTTTCCTTGCGGTGGTTCAGCTATGTTTGGTAAAAATCGGTCCAGCAGTTTGAAGAATATCAGCTCTTTTCCATAATGATGTTGGTCATTTTTGGAATATAATTGACAATAATTTTATTTTACTACTTTGTCAGCGTGATCAATATGTATACAAGAACCGTATTCCAACTTTCTAGCGTTAAGCGTCTCGGAGATAAACCGCAGACGGACATGGCGAAATTATAAGGGTTCCTTGTTGACTACGGAACCCTAAAAAGCCGCTCTCTTACTCACCCCAGGAGTGCACCGTCCCCACGTAGAGGGCTACGACGACCAACAAAAAGTGCATTCTGCACACAGTATTCACAGTACTTTAAGATATACAGTATACATAGAAACAGATGAACGTCCTCCCCTGTCGCTCGCTCTTCGAGTTGTGAAGCAAAACGCCGGGTGTAGCAAAACTCGCTATGAAAACAATGCCCCGCGAGACAGTAATTCTATAGTAATTCATAGCACAGATAACTTATAGCGGAATGCCTTAAGCGCCTTTATTATGAAAACATCGGAATCTTATCGTTCGCATGGATTTAGTAGAATATTCCACGAAATTCGACTCCCCTCGGCCTACTTCAAAGGGTAGTTTTGGAAAATTAATCTCAACAATTTTCATTAATTACCCAGGCTATTTTGCTGCTGAGACCACTTGATCAGCGCAACTGTTGCGCCCTTCGTCCCGTTGGGATTGACTGAAATCCGTTTCAGCCATATCCACCCATTCAGGGTTTAATTTTAGGAAAATCCAAAAACACTTTTTATCATGATTAAAAATGCAGATTCAACTTTATCGGACCAAGCGTTAAGATTCTTCCAAACAAAACACCCCGTGAATTCGAGTTATAACCTCAGATAGCATCATCATCGTTAGTTGCTTCTTCAGTAGATCGACCCTTCATAAAGCCAAATTGGTTCTCAGCAATAATATTATTGTGTTAAGAAGTTTGGTAATCTAGAATTTAAGAGTTTCTCTAGGATTTTAGAGATAACTGTCAGCACGGATATGGGTCTGTAGTTTCTGATAATATCTCTGTCCACACTCATATAGATTGGATGAACCAACGCCTTCTTCAATATGTTCGGGAAAATACCAGTGGTCAGACACAGGTTACACATGTACGTAAGGGGAGAAATAAGACTGCATTTTGCATTCTTAATGGACTTCCACTTGTCAATGCCAGAATCCAATCTCAACAGAGTCAGTGTCAAGTAGCACCATAGAATCTCCAGGTGACTGCGATGAACAACATTTATCTATACTCCATCCGAGTAGGTAGAAGAAGAAACCACGTGACAGGGTTACCCGGCTAAACTAAGTCACGTGGTTTTTTTATTTACCTTTAGTTAACTACTGTAAGAGCCTCTTTGCGCAGCATCTGGCTGTACATACCTCCTTTGGACGTGGCTGGTAATAATTAGAATATTTGAATATGGTAGAACGGTTTTTGTTTAAGCATTCAGATGTTATTGGACTCTCGGAGCCACGGTGCTCCATTATACTGTTTTTATTCCTAAATCAGGTTTTATTTGGAATATTTGATAAGTAGACCGCAGGACATATTCCTGTGGTCCACAATTGGTGGAGGCGCCGCGTACACGAAACGCCGCGTAGACGAAACGCGTGTGCAAGGCGTGAAACATTGCACGAAGAAGTAAAAAAGTATATGGGCTGGTAAAACCCCCAAAGCTACGTAAGAGCGTACCAGAGGAGTATTTTGATGTTGATGTCAGGCGATGTATCGACGCCTAGTGGAATAAAGCGCTAAGTGGTTTTTTTTTAATTAGATGGCGAATGTTTTGATGTGTGATTTTGTTTGAAAACGTCAAAATGTATATGTTTTCCGGCGTAGACCGAGTATGTTTTGAAGAGTTCATAAGTGAATTCAAACTCGTTGCCACTGAGAGTGAATGGCGAGAGAACGATTATTCGTTGACATTGGGTGCATTTTTGCATGGTGCAGCTAAACATTTTTATAACTACACATACCACGAGGGTATTGATTTTAAGTTGCTGTGCGATATAATAAGGAACGAATTTCCCTGCAAGTGCATTTCATGTAAAATACGTGCACTAAAAGCTTTGTTACATGTGGAACAAACTACCGCCGATGTATCCGACGAATGCGGACGCGGACGGCAAGATAATAAAAATGTAGAGGATAATGCTGTATTATATTCTAGCGTGGTGACGGATGTCCCACAAATACTAATAAATGATGATGACCGTGATGATGACAACGATGAACAGAGCTGCCGGGAGACCGACCCGAGCCACGAGCAAGTGGAATGCAGCCCAATCCAGGAAGAACCTGAGCAGACAGAAGAGAACATGACGGATGAAGACATGGAAGCGGGTGTGTTCATTCCGATACCTAATTTTGATTTAATTCCAGACAAACTTGTTGATTCATTGACAGAACCAGTGTGTGATAACAATGATCATTTGGAAAGCGGTGAAAGGGATCCCGAGCTTGTTGAGGTCCAAGCCGAGGAAGCTGTCATGATGGAGGACATTGTAGTCGAACGAGCTGTCTCAGTACAAGCCGAGCTGAAGGTGACGGTCCCGTTAGCTGCTAAACCTATGTCGTCTCGTAACGATAAAGTAAAGAAGGATAAGGCCTTGGAATCTAAGTATAGCGTAAATAAAAAACCTAGGGGCTTGATTTTACATGTTAGGACTAACATGAGAGAACGAAATGCCACACACTCACACAAGATTCTGAGTAGGTTTGAATATCGTAAGATTTCTTTCCGTGCCCGTAATGAAGTCAATAAAAGGGTAAGAAGAAAGACAAGGAATAATTTTATACGCATTTATAAACATAAAATTGAACCATACAAATCAAATCACAAAAAATATTCTATAAATGATTTGATCAAACGGTTGTCCATCAGTAAATATAAAATTAGGAAATCTGTTAGAAATAAATTTGATACAACTGTATATAATTTTAAAAGTAGGAAGCGATTAACGTTGAGGATTTCGTAAGCTGCCGTCATTTTCTTTTATATATCATGTCCTTGTTAGTATTGTTAGATAATTTTAGTTAGTTTAGGGAGATAAGCAGGACATGATAGTTATGTAACATTTTTAAACATGACGACGCACGAATGATTTTAATAGTATAGTTTTCATAGTTGTCATGGTAGGAAAAGTCATGTCATATGACATCTGTCTTGATGTGTCTTTTTTTTTTTTTTTCTTTGGCTTGATGTGTTTTGTAGTCAAGGAAGGTTTTGACTAGATTAATAAATAGTTCATGCAAATAGGTTGAAACCATTTTATATTAGAATGTAGTTAAAACTTTTTAATTGTAATACTTAAAACGTTAGAATAATCAAGTAGAAAAAAAATAAGATGTCAATGTATGTCAGTTGTGTTGTCATTATTTCATGTAAACAAGACATTATTTTAGTGAAATATTTTATATAGTTTGTTAAATTGGCTTATTTGTTTCATGTGGACAATGAAAACGGACATGTACGTGTCTGAGGGACGCAGCCAGGCGAGAAGGAGAAGGTCACTTGTACAAGAACGGCATAGTGTGATATTTAAGAATTTGGTAGGATGAAGTTACTCCAGGGCGATATAATACTTAAGTTTTTTTTTTGAAACTATGGTCCACCGTGAAAGGAGGGGAGTGGTTCGCACAACAAAGTTTGGTTCCAACTTTGCTCACGAGGCATAGCCTTTGCAAAGGGTGGCAGGTTGTCACCAGTGGTTCAGCAAACGTTGAGTGGCCCACAGTTCATGGTTAAATATGGTAAAGATAAACTTTGATGAATTTTATTCATACATGATAATCGCTGGAGTAGGTTCAAAGATAGGATGATATTTTATCTGATTATGACCTTCTTTTTCTCGAAACACAATAGCGTCCGAGGAAATTAATGTTATGATGATGTAAAATATAGCTGTAAATCCCTTATGGATTAATGTGAATTGACGCATTAATTATTTATATAATGCGATACGACCGGAGTTTTTCTCAGGGGGTTTTGCTCCGGCGGGGCTTCGGCATGACCGCGTAATTGATCAGCGCAGGTGGCGCATAGTAATTTTAATTAATTGTTTTACTAAATATTTTAATCGCTGGTCATGACCTAGGCTGCTTCTATAGAAGTATACGCACCCCTGTTCATCCTGTTCCCCCTGTAGGTAGGGAAATTGTGTTAGGTTAGGCAGGTCATACTTGACTCTTCCAAAGGCTCAATAGATGTTAACGAGAGGTTGACTACGTTTCCTCTATTCGAAGGGGCGTAGCTAATGTAAGAGCCTCTTTGCGCAGCATCTGGCTGTACATACCTCCTTTGGACGTGGCTGGTAATAATTAGAATATTTGAATATGGTTGAACGGTTTTTGTTTAAGCATTCAGATGTTATTGGACTCTCGGAGCCACGGTGCTCGATTATACTGTTTTTATCCCTAAATCAGGTTTTATTTGGAATATTTGATAAGTAGACCGCAGGACATATTCCTGTGGTCCACACTACCTACTCGGATGGAGTATAATTCATCTGTCGACCGATTTGCACTCTGTTTATTGCATATATTGCATTTGCAAGTGTTTCTCCGATTCCTGCAAAATAGTTATTTACTGACTCGCATGGTTCTTGAGCGAGAGTGAGTTGCTCACTGGGAGGAGGAGAACTTCTCTTGAGGTTAGTAATTTTATAAATGGTATTCCACATACCCTTTGGATTATTTTTATTCTTGTGAAACTCGTTTTTTCGTAATAGTATAAGATCCCGATATAGAACGACCTTCACCGAGATGCTTATTTAATGAAACGTATTTTATATTTAATTTAATATGTCAATAAATATAATCCATATGGGTTGCCTAGCAAATTTCAGTCCAGAGTATGTTTAATTAATAATTAAAAAAACATATTTTTTTAAACATTTCACCGGTATGATTATTAGATAAATTCTATACCAATCGAAAGTATGAAGCCCATAGAATGTGCAAACGTTAGGTTGCCTATTCTTTTCCGGTCACAACTATCGGGTTGCCAGGTATAAACAGGTAAATCTGTACTAGAATTTTGCAACGGTCTGTTTATTGAATGAAATTTAAATGAAATTAAAGATTATTTTATTCCGAACACGGTGGTATAGGGTTGCCTGCGAAAAATCAGTCCAGGATTGCGGTTGTCGAATTTTAAAAATTATACAAAATTTCGGGACCTCAACAAACTAGACCAAAAAATTTTTTGCAAAGCCTTAAAAATTATCGCTTTAAAGAGGCTCTGGTGCTGTTTCTGGCTGATTATTGGGAAAATGACCATTTGGTAACAATAATCCAAAACAAAAAAATCTTTTTAACCGTCGACCATCACTGCTACTCTTATCAAGTTCAGGAAAATTCCGTAAAAAAAACTGAAGAAACTAATTATGAATGTCATCACGAAGAGGCAGATACAAGGATTATTTTTCATGCTTCTAAAGCGGAACCAGGCTCAAGGATTTTAATTAAAGCCTCTGATACTGACGTTTTGATAATTTTGTTAGGAAATATGCACAAACTTATCGAATCAGAAATTTGGCTTGCCTGTTCAGCAACTAGAAATACTAATAATCAAACTGTTGATTGCATTAATTGCACCGATTTAGCGTTGAAGTTGGGAATTAAATTATGCCAAAGTCTTCCCGCCTTCCATGTATTTACAGGTTGCGATTACACGGCAGCCTTTTACAACAAAGGGAAAGTAAAACCTTTTCAGCAATTTTCGAAAAATGAAAAATATCAAACAGTTTTTGCATCATTAACAGATGCTGCTGATATTTTCATTGATGAAAAAATGAAGACCGTTCAAGAATTTACGGCTAGTATGTACGGTATCAGGACCTGCACCAGTGTGAATGATGCGAGACATCGTATTTTTATGAAAAATTACTCTGCAAAAGAAGACAGCGAGCACTTTTAAAAAAAATAAAAGGCTTCGACTCCAACTCCATACCACCATGCTGGATATCATTAACTCAGAAAATTTTACGAACTATTTTCGTAAATTCCATGTGGCTTAATGCAACGGATCCAATATGCTTGAAACTTGAGCCTGAGAACTGCGGATGGTTCTTAGATGAATATTTAAAACCAGTAGGATTCATTGAGGATCATACACCTTTAAAGATAGAAGACATTGTCGAAAAAAGTGAAACAGAGAGTGATGACGAAGAAGATTCAGAAGTTGAAGATCGTAGTTTTATGTCCGATGACTCGGATTCTGAATAATTTAAAAAAAAATGTATTTTAATTTTTTTACAATAAATAGAAGTAATTTTTTAATTGTTGTTTTTTTTCATTTTGTCTTCTTATAATAAAAATAAAATTTGCAAGATTTGATTAAAAAAAATCACTTTTATGGGTTTTAAATTTTTTCCAATAGTTTCAATTGATTTCAATTTCTCTGTTTACATTTATAGATTTATAATTTGCATGTAGTAATTTTTATATTTTTTTTCAATCAATATTTTTAATCAGGGTAGTATTATATATGTATTACTATAACCTTCTTTTTTACTAAAGATGTATATATACTTTAATGTCACATAAAAAATATAAGTGGGCGGACTTTAAACAGCTGCTATGCTGTGTCCTCTTCTATCGCATGGGATGGTCGGTTGGGACCTCTCAGTCGCACACATTCACTCGGAGCAATATTTTACTTTTTAAAATTCGACAACCGCAATTCTGGACTGATTTTTCGCAGGCAACCCTATACCACCGTGTTCAGAATAAAATAATCTTTAATTTCATTTAAATTTCATTCAATAAACAGACCGTTGCAAAATGCTAGTACAGATTTACCTGTTTATACCTGGCAACCCGATAGTTGTGACCGGAAAAGAATAGGCAACCTAACATTTGCATATTCTATGGGCTTCATACTTTCGATTGGTATAGAATTTATCTAATAATCATACCGGTGAAATGTTTAAAATAATGTTTTTTTTAAATTATTAATTAAACATACTCTGGACTGAAATTTGCTAGGCAACCCATATGGATTATATTTATTGACATATTAAATTAAATATAAAATACGTTTCATTAAATAAGCATCTCGGTGAAGGTCGTTCTATATCGGGATCTTAGACTATAAGTAATGTTTAACTCTTTTAAAAGGTTGTATTAAAGGTTGTTTTTGTATACGTGACTCGAGTAATGACATTGTCTGGATCATCGACGCCGATTTGCTAGCCTGTCGGTTTTCTATCGACTGCATTTTGGGGAGTGTGCGTCGGAATTGCATAGTTTAATTCCGCCAATCCCATTCCTTCATCGGACCTCAAGACGTACGGCGATACGCCACCGGTACAAGGTGGACATCCCACCCACACGCACTAAACGTTTTGGGAACACATTCATTGTGCGTACAGCTAAGGAGTGGAATTCCCTGCCAGAGTCTGTGTTTCCTGTTAGCTAGAGCCCGGAAGTCTATGGGCTCTTAGAGTCTTTGGGTTGGGAAGTCTTGGGTCTTTGGGCTTGTATGGCAAGAATCAACCGGACGTGCGCAGTGCGACAGTGCCGCACCAGCCCGACAAGAAACGTCGAAATTGAAAGAACCCTTTAAGTCAATTTAAGAGTGAATAGCTTACTTCTAGGCAAGCGTGCTCCATCTTCGGCCACATCATCGCTGACCATCAGGTGAGATAGTGGTCAAGCGCGTGAATTAAGTAAGCGACAACGGAAGTGTTAGAAAATAACTTTATTCCGACAGAGTTACAGCGAAACAGTAATTGAATTCATCTAACAAGATATTGATCTTATATACTAACTTAATTGCTAACGTTGTACATCCACAGCGTGATCAGATTGACGCATGTTCTAGATAATTATAAATGCTGATCGCGCAGTGGGGAAATTGAGAAATAATAATCTAGTAAATACTTATTGTCTGACAAAGCTAATATTGGTAGGTTGGGGTTCCTTAACTCCTCCCTCCCTAAGAGAGAAATTATCCGAAGGTGTCGCAGACGGTTTCGGAGAATTTCGACAAAAGTTTATGAACTGAAATTTATACATTATAAAGATAACTATTGCTATTACAATAACCACATACTCTAAGATGGTCCATATACTAATTTCTATTGTCACTGTTTGTGTCGTATCGTCTATTTCACTAAATTTTGCACTTTGTAACACTTCTTTCACATCACTGAAGTCCACATTTCTTAGATCCACTTTCTTTGATCTTCTCTGGATGTCCTGTTGTAGGTCTGGCATCTGGATCAATGGCAGCTGGAGACTGGAAACTGTAGTGTTTGTGGTGGCGGCAATGATGACTTCGCCTATTTGTGTCTCGCATTGTTGGCCAGGTGTCACGATGTAGGTCCCAAGGATAGTGTACTTCAGGATTTCTGTATTGCAATTCTCGGTGATGATGAGATTTTCCTCTGAGTAAACCAACCATTGGTTGTCGGTTATTTTCTGTATCTTAGTTTTTTCTATTTCAATATGGTTCTGTATGCAGTTTTTGTAGTTGTTCTTCATCAGCATTATTTGTTCAATGCAGGTCTCGGTTGGAAACTGGGCTAAATTAGTTTCAGCGCAAAGGAATTTTCCATTTTCAATCTCAGTACATGGGCTTACCACGGGCATGTATTTCAATCTATTCACCATCAGGTAAGGATATTTGGGTATTATTGTAAAGGTATTTGGAGAATGGAATATAGGGATGGGTATAACCTTGTAATAATTATATGTTTCGTTATTTATTAGGGGAACTTCTAAAACAAAAACTAACTTGTTGTTATTTATATATGATTTAAGTATGATATTACGTTCTAATTTTATTAAATTATGTTTGTTTACTGGGTATATTGTTCTAGCATGTTTAGCAATGACTTGTAACGTATTATATAATTCTGTACTATTTATAATGGATTGGTGCAATGTATTCAGTTTGCTAAAGGCTATTGCCGTTTCAATCTCTTGTATGTTTTCGTAACAGGTTCGAAAGTTATTTAAAATTTGATACATAGTATTTAATATTTGGAAAAGTTTGTTAAACCTGAACTCATGTTCAACTAATTTTTCCATTTCATTGGTATGTAAACCCAAGTTTTTAATATTTGAATTTATTATTTCAGAGTCATTTACTAATTTATCAAAAGCTTTTTGCATTGATGATACTTTACGTTCGACCACATGCTCTTTGTTCTGTATCATTTGGATTTCTCTATCATATTTAATTGCATCGTCTTCATCCAAATTTCCTGTGATAGCTTTTACAAGTGAGCCTAATGGATTAAACAAAGCTCTTTTGTTTCTATAATGGAAAGGTAAGATTTGAAAAAATCTATCCTTAGTTAGTTTAATAAGATATTCTATTTGGCTTTCTATTCCTATAGTTTCGTTACTAAGACTATTTTCCTTAATTTTAATTTTCAAGTTAATAAAATCCCGAATATTATTATCTATTTGTAAGTGTAATGATTCTAAATCTACCATTTTGTATATTGTCCAATAACTATTCCTCTTCACTGCTACTCCCCGCTTTATCGCTGCTATCCCCGGATTCTGACCGAGGTTTTGGAGGTCCAGCGTGAGTGTTGGCACCACTAGTACCAGAAGTACCAGGCACGATCTGTGGAGGACGTTTTACATTTTTTAAGGCTACTCTAGTTTTCCTTTTCTTTACTTCTACTGGGACTATATTTCTTTCAACTTCACCTATTACTATCGCTTTTTCATATCGAGGTTTTTCTTTAGCTTTTCTAATCCTAGTGTCTTTCATGTAAATATTATCGTCTGGTTCGAGTATCGGTGTCGTTTCGCCACCTTTTTTATTAATTATTTTAATTTTATCGGATTCTAATTTTTCTGTTATGAATTCATAGAGTATTTTAAGGCGTTTTCTATGATCTAACAATAATTTCTGAGTTAAGTTCTTCTCTCTATCCACGTTAAATACATTTTCGGAATAAGTGTGACCAAATACTAGTTCAAAAGGCGTAAAATCTGTTGCTGAATGTATGGTGTTGTTATAAGCCATGATGGCATAAGTCATAACTGATGCTGCATCTAAATCGCTTTTATCGTATTTTGCTATACGATAAATCTCAATAATGGTAGAATGAAACCTTTCTACTATTGCCATTGAACTGGGATTATTTGGCGTCCCAATATGAAGTTCAATTTTGTAAAAGCTTAACATTTCTTTAATCAAAGTATTGTTGAATTCTGTACCGGAATCGCAACTAATTTTCCTAGGCAGACCATACCTGCTGAAATATTTAATCAATGCCCTAACTATCTCTGGTGTACTCCTATTCGGTACCTCTATGGCTTGTGCTATCTTACTAAATGCATCCACTATAGTTAAATAATATTTCCCTTCAATATATAATAAATCCATAAAAGCTTCCTGAAAAGGGGCATCCTGGGTTTGTGTTAACTGAATGTGGGGTTTAATCGGCTTTCTATCATATTTCATGCGTTTACATGTTTCGCAAGCATTTATGATTGCCGTGACTGTCTCTTTCATGTTTGCCCACCAATAATGTCTTTTAAGTTTGGTTAAAGTTTCTTTAATACCTCTATGACATGTTTTCCCGTCGTGGTATTTTAAAATAACTTCTTTTTGATCTTTTTCAGATCCTGTCAAATTTATAACTCTTTCTGTACACTCGGTTAACTTAACTGAATCCTTTTTAAATAACTTAATTACCATGTTTGAAAAAGTTTTTCTAAAAGATGGGTGTTCGAAGTATATAAAGTACTTATGTTTTGGATCAATATACTCTTTCAAAAAGTCTTTAACTAATATATCGTTATTTGTCGGTAAGTGAATATATGATAGGAATATCAGTATTTTTTAAATGTAATATCTGATTTTCCATATTAATCTTTGCCTGTAATTGCTTCAGCAAATTGCTACCTATTAACCCATCATACCTATCGTCGACACTATAGACATAAAACTTATGGAACTCTTGACTTCCAAAGGTAACCGGTAATGGAATAATAGCCGTTTCACTATGAACACTCGATGCGTGAGTGCTAACAACTTCGAAGGGTTCATACTGTAGATAATTTTTAAAATATTTATTCGCTATATACGGGCTTATAAACGATCTAACACTCCCCGTATCTATCATAAAAACTGCCTTTAATTCTGGTATAACTATATGTGGTAAATTTAAGCGTTTATTACAATTTATTTTTATTCGTTCTCTAGGGTAGAGGCCGTTATGCAAAAATTTCCCGCCCCGGGTTCTTCAGGAGAAAATTCTTGGCACTCATTGTACGAATAACTTGAACTCTGTTCATTATTATTAGAATTATTTATGTAATTAACACGTCGCGACCTTGCAGTACGCATGGTGACATCAGTATTCGCACCCGACGTAGATGCTTGCGCTGCAAAAGACGGCGTGCTCGGTGCATGTGCCGCGAACTGTTGGTTCGGTTGTGCAATCGGAACAAATGACCTACTTGACTGCGGTGACGCATTATTGTTGTTTGTACGATTAAAATTGTCTTGATTTCTTTGAATATTATTATGTTGTTTATAATGTCTGGGCTGATGCGAATTGTTCGGTGTAGATGTGCTGTTTGTAGCACTATTCGGTACATGTGTACTTGATATGCTATGTGAATCTTTCTTTTGATTATTAGTTTCAATTGCATTTTGGTTATTAGGCAAATTGGGTCTGTTATTTCTGCTAAAATTAAGTCTGTCGTTTGTTTTCGACTCATAGACTGCCTGGAAGTTTTGTTCTTCTAAAACTATTTTTAATGCATCCTCTAACGTTGTGACGTCGCGCAAACGAACTAATCTAACTAAAAATGGCGGTAAATTAAACAAGAAAGCATTCATCGCTCTGTTACTATAAATGATTTGCTTTGCCTTACGTAGAGATTCATCAATGATAGTTTCTGATATTTTAGCAAATAAAACACTTCTCATCCGCTGTATTCTATGGTAAAAATCTAAATAACTTTCACCCTTATTTATTCTACACGATTCTAATTCCATTGCTAAACAATCCTCTGTGCGTGGATCACCGAAGTGTTGGTTTAACAACTTCTTCAGCTCGTCCCACGTACCTATAGCTTCTCTTTCGCCTACCAAACTGGCTGCTTCGCCTGATAACCTACTAGTTACTACATGAAATAAATATTCATTTTGGGCTGCGGTTCCTAAGAACGTAGATAAAATGTATTCACATTTTTTTATAAATAAAGGCAACATTCTAGTGTCGCCGCTGAATATTGGTATGATGTTAACCAATTCCTGTGGGACACGGGTTACGTTTTCCATTGTGAAAAGTTATGAAAGAAACAAACGCGGAGAGAAAAAAAAAATCACACTAATGTGCTACTAAACTATTACTATTCTAAAATATTAGTACGTTTAAAATCTATGCAAATATTATTACGGCGTTGTCCAATCCCTAATAATACACAAACACATAGACTATTACAAGGTTGGGATGTAGATGGTAGAGCTGAGAGGAAGGTGAAAAAGTTTTACTCACAATTCCGCAGCTAGCTCCATGCTCCCTGAATTACTGCTGTGGCTGGTCCTCTTCCGTAACTCGAAGTGGCTCCTTAATGAATTTATTTGTTCGGCTATCTCTGCTAAACCGTAGACACGGACGTCGGCTACTCCACGTAGAATTGTATACACGGCAAACTGACTACAGAGATCCTACCGGCTGCGCCAATTAAGTAAGCGACAACGGAAGTGTTAGAAAATAACTTTATTCCGACAGAGTTACAGCGAAACAGTAATTGAATTCATCTAACAAGATATTGATCTTATATACTAACTTAATTGCTAACGTAGTACATCCACAGCGTGATCAGATTGACGCATGTTCTAGATAATTATAAATGCTGATCGCGCAGTGGGGAAATTGAGAAATAATAATCTAGTAAATACTTATTGTCTGACAAAGCTAATATTGGTAGGTTGGGGTTCCTTAACTCGTGCCTATCAATTATAAAAAAAAACAAGTGTTGCTTTTTTGTGCAATATGTCCCTATGGCTGATGCACCGTACTAAACCGGGAGTTAACCATGGCTTAACAGTTCGCTTACGATGAGCGATTGTTACAGGTTTTATTTGGTAGCGGTTCATTCGCATCGGTTTTTTCATAAACAGGGTAGGTAAAGTCTGTATCTGAAAGTTTCTGGATTGATGGATAATCAATTTTAAGAAAAATGGTCCTATACTCCATCCGAGTAGGTAGTTAACTAAAGGTAAACAAAAAAAACCACGTGACTTAGTTAACCGACTAAACGTAATACCAGTCTATTCAGTTGTCATGATACGTTACAGTTGTACTCTTCAATTTAGCAATTTTATTATTCGTTAGCAAATGTCAAAAGTAGTGATTGTGACATGGTATTGAACGGGGAAAAATTGGAATTCGTCGATAGAACGGTATTCTTGGGGATTACGCTTGACGCAAGGCTACAATGGAGTCCTCATTTAGCATCTCTTACAGGACGGCTAAGCTCAGCAGCGTATGCTGTTAGGAAAATCTGCCAATTTACGGATGTTGATACCTCGAGACTAGTCTATTATAGTTACTTTCATAGTATCATGTGTTACGGTATCTTACTATGGGGATGGGCTGCAGATATCGAGTCAATTTTTATTCTGCAAAAAAGAGCCATATATACAATCTCCGCCAGCGCAGATTCTTTAAGGGAACTGTTCAAGAATATTATCATCATGACGGTACCTTGTCAATATGTCTATGAAAACATTATGTACTTTAGAAAGAAATGACATCTTTTTATTAAACGAGGTGACAGCCATAATATAGTGACAGAGCACTAGAAATAGGAACCAATTAATTCAACCAGGCTTCAGACTTGCTACAGTAACCACATCTTTCATGGGGTACTGTTTAAAATGTTACAATAAAATACCTCCTCAGATATTAGAATTAAATTAAACAAAATTTAAATCTTGTGTTAAGCGCACACTATGCAGGCAAGCATGTTATAAGTTGGATGATTACATTGAACATAAAAATGCTTGGCTCAATGCTGGTCCTGCTCCACAGCTACTAGGGCGGTCAAATTAATTACTTATTTTTTTTTTTTTTTTGTAGATGTGAGACCCGCTGAATATTGTAAGAACATACGAGTAGATTTTTCATTGTATAGACTCAACTAATATTGCATTGTATAATTTCATGCATTAACGGCACATGTGTGAGTACTGTGTACCTTCAAGTTAAATTATCATTTTTGGGTAAGACTGTGACTTGAATGTGCCCTGGCTGTTGGGAGTGGCATGCTCACTCAAAAGTCTCTCTGATGGTAGAGTTTGTGTTTCATTCATCATTTGGCTCCGTCAGCTGGGACTGGTCATTTCTCAACTGCTACGGTTTGGTTAATTGTTAGTACTGTGAATTGTTCCTTTTTTGTTTTTGTCGTGCACGTCTTTCTACATCGTTCTCACATACCTACCTATATGAATAATTTCAACAATAACAATGTAACCACAACTTTGTAATAATAAATTGATTTCAAAGAGTGTCCATGGAGTTTCTTGCACGTTATTCTCCATAGTGATCTACGCTTTGGAACGTGCAAATAGCTTCACCTCTTTGACTGACCGACCTTGACAATTCAAAAGTGCCTGTAAATGGTTTAATTGAAATAAATGCTTTGACTTTGACTTTGAGCCCGAAATTCCTACGGGAACGGAAAAAAACTAGTATTAGGTACTTAATTATAATTACATTAGTACACTAACAAATATACATACATAAAAACGTCTATTGTTGAAAGTTAAACTAAAATATCAATATCACACTACTCGTTCTTATACGTACCTACCTATAGATAGGTAGGCATCTAATCTATTGTTGAAACTTTAACTATAAACAATTTCTAGTGTGCCATTATTCAGCTGACCATAATATTTGAAATTATAAGTGATAATATACATAGCTTTGTTTAGACTTCATAACTTAAGGATACTTGAGTACAAACTTCAAAACATAACATTACTGGCTAACTGGCTAGGTACGTTCACAAAATTTATTTAGACCTCTATATTAATTGACTTAACTTCTACTTATACCTCTGAGATAAATATAATTATCAGTCTCATATTCCGACAGAAATTTAGTCCTCAGCAAGCCCTTTCATTTGATTGTAGAAGTGCTCTAAAAATAACAAACCCGCCATCTTGAGAAGTTCGCCATATTGGATTTAGAGTGACGTTACTTTAAATTTCGAGTTATTCTCAGCAACCCCTGGAATTGTTACCCATATTGTAGGAAAGCATAAAAACTTAGTCCACCATATTGGATTTAGCTAGCAGCTATGCGTACACTCTTGCCTTGGGAACGCGTGCCGCGAGCCGCCTTCCGTCAGTTTTTGGTCTCGCGTCAAAGGACACGCGCACGCCCGGGTACGCTATATTTGGACGGCAATATGGAGGGTTTCAATTATGAAAATATTGTAAGGTTGATTCAACTTTATGAATTTCACCGGGTTTTGTGGGATAGCACACTAATTAACTATCGAAATTACGATTTACGCGAAGATGAATGGAAGGCAATTTCAAATGAAATCAAAATTCCAATAGAATTATTAAATACTAGCTGTGCCCGCGACTTCGTTCGCGCTTGCTTTTCGTATTTAGGAAGATATTAAGTACACAAACTCACTAAATGTATATAGGTACTCATCGTGATTATGACATGACTTACAAAATTACGAAGAACGAACGAATATTAACACTTAAAACATTTCTTTGTAAACAATATTACTTGTTATGTGATATTCATCAGTACGTATACACAGGCTTTGCGCGCTGCTTACTTGCGACAAAGCGACGTACAGCCTGACCGTGTGAGATACAGGACTATCGCAGATCCACACCAACACGAGTAATAGTTTGTCCCTGAGCTTGATTAATGGTCATGCCGAAACTATCAGAAGATAAGTCTCCGCAGAGGACATGGTGGAGTATACGGTGGAGGTCTGCCCTGCTTGGGCGGAGCATCACCGTGTCCTCGTCGAGGCGATCGGCTGCGGCGTCCTGGTTTACTCCATGGTCCGGAGAAGAATATAAGAATGAATGACAGCACGATTTGATAGTTATTCCTAGTTCGGGACCAATCGTAAGTCCGTAGGTGATACGGAGTAGAAAACGCCAAACACTAAGGCCGAAACTACAGACTTCGGACTTAAGAGAGTAGACCCCCTCAGCCGCCGCAACAGAAAAAGACAACCCGGGCGTTGCGTCGGAAGTCGCAAGGCAATTCCCAGCCACCCTAAGCGCGGGCCCGCAGATGGCGAGCGTAGGTTGGCTCACTGTCCGAACGGAGCGGAATTTGTTCGAAAAGTCACCACGGCCCTGGAACGTTAAAGGCATAAGGAGGAATACGGACGTGTTTTAGTCAGTAAGAGTTTGACACTCTCTTCCGCTCCACGCAGAGCAGAAGAAGTCATTTGATGTTTTCCTATCCATAAAAAAACCCACAACGGATAGAGTAGAGTAGAGACTCCGTTGTCCTGGCTAAGTTTGCAAGCCTAGCTCCGCCCAAATGTACAAAAGCCACCAGTGTGCTTCACAGGTTGAGCGGAGAGACGACCGATAATACTCAACCCGCAAGGGAGTGATAATCTGAGATAAAAGTCAGCTCAATCACTTAGCACTCACAAACCTATACTTACCACCTGTATATGTACATTATGGATTGCAATAAACGATTTGATTTGAAACCTGCACCTCACCGTTTCGAGGATTTTTTCACGTCGGAAAGTCATGGCCAGGATGCCGTAGCCGGCGTCGAAACAACAATAATTAGGAATGAGGGAGATCCTGGGAAAGAAATTCAAGAGGTGAAAGTCTTGAGCATCGAAGCCGAGTTTTTAGCCTTTCGGTTTTCTATCGGTTACATTTTGGGGAGTGTGCGACGGAATTGCATAGTTTAATTCCGCCAAGCTCGTTCCGTCATCGGACCACAAGACGTACGGCGGTACGCCACCGGTACACGATGGACCTCACACCCACATGAACAAAACGTTTTGGAAACACATGGCGTGGAATTCCCTGACTGAGTCCGTGTTTCTGGATAGTTACAGCCTGGGAGTCTTATCAAGAGTGAATAGGTTACTTATAGGCAAGCGCTCAATACCCTTATAACCTGAAGTAGATTCTTTAGTTGGTGTCAACCAAACATCGCCCGTATTGTTATCCGAGTCTTTACTGTGAATAGTTTTCTCTGATTGAGACGTGTCATTATTTACATCAGCCCATGAATGTCGTGACTTCCTACTGCTTTTATTTATAATTTGATCCACGTGCCGTTTATGAATACGACCGTCATCTAAAGTCTTTACTTTGTATGAAAGTGGCCCTGTTCTATCCACAACAATACCCTCTTTCCACTTGTCGGGACTGCCGGTGTAGTTTCTAACCAACACCGAGTCACCGGGCGTCGCTTCGCGCATGACTCCGCGACGCCTGTCCTCTTGCTCAGTCTGCCTTTCTCGAACTAAGTCCTCCGTACAAGGTCTTATTAAATCTAATCTACCACGTAATCTACGTCCTAACAGAGCAACCGCGGGCTCTTTTTGTGTGGTTGATTGTTCGGTATTCCTATAGGAAAACAAAAATCTACACAATGCGGCATTGTAGTCCTCATTTGCTAATGTCGCCTTTTTTAGTACTTGTTTTACCTGACGCACCGCGTTTTCGGCGGCACCGTTACTTGATGGATGATATGGTGCTACTAAAATTCGTCTAATACCGTTTTTATTCAGGTAAGACAAGTACTCAGCTGAGGAAAAAGGCGGCCCATTGTCACTGATTATGCTTTTTGGCAAACCGAATCTAGAAAAATTTTACGGAAGCAAGCTATGACCGTGGGCGCCGAAGTGCCAGTAAGTGTCAATTGTTGATACGCATGCGATAAATCTAACTTTGAGTATTGCTCACCCCCCGCCAACGTTGCAAAGATGTCTTCAATACGTGGGAGGGGGTAATGAAAATCTTTTAGCCGCGGATTTATTGTGATTTTATAATCACCACATATGCGGATGGAACCATTCTTTCTAATGACGGGAACAATAGGAGTTCCGTAATCTGAACGTTCTACCTTGTAAATCACATTTTCCTTCTGTAAACGTTCAAGCTCACGTTCTACAGGGTCTCGCAAAGCTAACGGTAACTGGCGAGCCTTCACAAATACTGGAGTCTTATCTACCAAATGTAACTGTAAAGGAGTTTTGAAGGTACCTAACCCATCTGCGAACACTTCAGGGAACTCCTTCAGTAAAGATGTAACACAATTATCTTGCTTAATATTATGACATTGCATAACGTTTAAACGTAAACATCTAATCCATGTTCGTCCTAGTAAAGGTGGGCCCCCGTTTTCAAATACATATAAATCTAACTTCTGGCAAAGTGATCCAAACATCACATTTACAGCTATGTAACCAATAGGCTGAATGATGTCGCCGACATATGAATTAAGCTTTAAAGTTATTTTATTTAATTTAACATGGCTAAATAATTTATCGTAAAAATGTTTTGAAATTGCTGAAATTTTACTGCCTGTGTCAATTTCAAAAGTAACAATCATATTTTCTATTTTCAAATCAATATGATACGGTTTATCTTGATCAGCGTACCCACAAAAATGAAAGAAGTTAAAATCGCTGTCAGAATCAGAATTATTGAAAAATAACTCACCTTTACTATTTCTATCGTTCACTAAACGATCATTTTTCTGTTTTCGACACACTACCTTCAAATGTCCTCTTTCTCCGCACTGATCACATTGTATGCCTTATATCGGCACCGCGCTGGTACATGGCCGACCTTGCCGCAGCGTGCACACGCTGGCGCCGCCGCCGCGTCCGTTGAGCGCGCGGCCGTGCGCTGTGCGTGCCGCGCTGTGTGCGCCGTGCGGGTGCAGGCGGTGCGGCCTGCCCGTGTTTCGCCGCTGACGTCGCCGCTACGCGGTGCAATCCCTCGCTGGGCGCAGCCACCGGGTCGGGAGGCGCGCCGGACGCCGCCGTTGCCGCGTGCCGTTCCGCCGCTTCCAATGCCAGGGCGAGCTCGACAGCACGCTTATAGTCTAACTCGCGCTCAGCAAAAAGCCTGGATCTCATATCCTCTTGTCGGAGTCCCGAAACAAACTGGTCTCTTAAATTGATTTCTAGAGAATTTCCAAAATTGCATGTTTTTGCGAGGTGCTTTAAACTCTGCAAATACTCGCTTATGGACTCTGCCTCTCTTTGCTTCCTTTGCCGAAACACATGACGCTCCGCAATTTCCGATCGTTTCGGTTCGAGGTGTTCCTTGACAACACGTTCGAGTTCTTCGAAAGTTTTATTTTCCGGTAAATCAGGTGCACACAAATCACACATTAACTCGTAGCACGTAATGCCCACATGAGTCACTAAAGTAGCCACGTGCAGTTCCTTTGCTATGCCATTTAAACTTATAAATTGTTTAACACGCCTACAATAAGCGTCCCAGTTGTGAGATCCAATCTCAAATTGTTCGACTTTCCCTATAGGCATTGTGACGTATTAATAAAGTACAAGCGGCGCATGCACGTCACGGCATTGCTTGCCCAACCGCCGGCCGGTGCGGACGTGTATGCGCTCCTTGGTGAAACGAGTGTTTGGCTTTGATTTACGAACCCAGCAGCAAACGAGGACACCACAGTGGCGACGAGCCTCAAGTAAGTGGTAAATTATGCTGCTATATGAAAAAGGAGGGAGATGAACTCACGTGCACGAAAAAAAAAAAACATAAATAAAAAAAAAAATGAAACACTAATAACAACCTCACGGTTTTACGGTGCTATCGATTAAGTGGTATATGTATCTATCTGTCCAAGTACTATTAAAACAAATGACTAGACATTACAAATAACAAATACAGTGTTATTTGTCTGATCGATCAATGATAGGTTATTATTATCATTGTCATGAAAAAAAGCAATGAATACTTTTCTAAAAATAATTTCTATCATAATTTTATTGTTGTTATATTCTTGCCGTGGATATAAGTAAAATAAGTTAAAATTAAAATTTTAAAATAAGTACCTACTCGGTGGTAACAGTCTTCTTATATCTTGTGACGATAATTTCGACGTAGGTACCTATTAGTAGAAATTGTAATAAGAAATACCGTGTAAGTCCGCGTTAATGTAATTTATCCAGTGACATTATTAATTTAAATACCTACGTAGGTAATAAGAATTTTTAGTGCAAAATTATAATTCCTCACTATTCATCGCGTTCTCTTAAGTTAAATGATGTTTTAAGGTTGAGGTACCTAAAGCAAATGTCGTTAGTAATATAAAAGCAGATAAGTCAAATGCATGCAATCAATCAGCGCAATAGGTACATGTACTACTTATTGATATAGGTAGATAATACAATATTATGCTATCATAACAAATGTACCAAAGTGTATTGGTGTATGTTGCCAAGGTGCAATAAGGTGCCAAGGAGCACAAAGTAGTATTTTTCCAAGGTGAATCAAGGTGCCAAGGAGCATTAAGGTGTAATTTTGCCAAGGGCATATATATCCATAAAAAATGCAAATTACATGGATCAATTGATTGATTCCTTTGTCGTTTTGAAGTTTTAGCAACATTAAATATCACTAAACCTAATGTAATAAATGTCACCGGCATAACCCATATCTACTTCGCGTAATAAAGATTTATATCACTCCAGTGGCGTAGCGTAGTAGGGGCGAGGGGCGACCCACCCCGGGCGGCCCCTTTAAAACTTAAACAAGGGGGCCGCTGACACCCATGCTAAGCTACTGTAATACTCATTCTATTATTGTCCATTTACGCCGCATCTAGCTAAAAAAAATAAAAAAAAAGTAACAATAAAATACAATTCAGGGACATAATAATGTGTAAATTAGACATATATTGTAGTTTATTTGTTATACAGTCATCGTGGTAAAATATATTTAGGACTTATCTAGGATTTTGCAGTGTGAGAACATGGTATACACATTCAGATAGTAATTTTGGAAAAAAAAGAAAAAAAAAAAAAAAGGTTCGAGTGAACAGGCTCCTTCTGGGTAAGCTCGCTCCATCGTAGACTTTGTCTCTGTCATATCTGACATTGACTAGAGTCGAGAGCAAACCCATCACAAATACAAAAAAAAAAAAAAAAAAGATTGGGTTACAGATTGCTAATAACAATATTATGAGGAAATTTAGGACCAGTAATCTGTATTTTACTGAAAGCATAAATAAAATACGAAACACCTTATCCAATGGCGCCAAGGGTGCAATACAAAGGCAAATCAATGGCGCCAAGGGTGCAATACAAAGGCAAATTGACATTGTTTCAGGTCGCTCAAAATGTCCAATTTACCACCGGCAGAACCCTTGCAATGCGAAGGTTGTTCCAAGAAAGAAAGAAAATGAGTTTATTTGGCACACACATATAAAACTCAGTTTTATCTTAGTCTACTTATACATTGACATAATGTCGAGTAGCGTATTTACAGCCCATTAAAAATATATCATACCTACCCAAATTTAAAAAAAAAAAAAAAAAAAGTGTTTTTACTTGGTACCCACATTTACAATTATTTACGTTTTTTAACAATTCAATTGGGTTTGGACAAGGTATGAAAGATGTATTATTTTCATGGTTACTTTTATTATATTATTAACGACAATTACATCACAATATTGAAATTAAAATCAAAATCAAAAGTCATTTATTCAAATTAGGCTGAGAGCCAGCACTTTTTGAACGTCAAATTTTACATACATAAAGACAGTGCCCCAAAACGCCCACCCGTCACCACTTCCTAGTGTTTTAGCTGGGAAAAAGAAGTGGCGCAACAAACTCCCCAGCAACACATCTGTCTGTTACGTTTTAAGAACTTGAATTAAACAATAGTACGCAAAGTATTTTAAGACACAGGAACAAAAATAAATATGTATCCAATAACATGGAAATCATAAACTTAAATAGTATTTACAACATGTTAGCTAGCACACTCCATTATACGAGTACAATAAAAAAAAAAACGGGCAATGGTAAGATTTAGCGATTAGGTACTTGTCTAATAGTATACTAGCACAATTTATATTGAGAGAATCATAAAGGAGCAAGGAGCTCGTGGCTAAATTATAACAGCCGCACGGGCCAATCTTCAAGGTAAAGCAACGCTTGTCGAGGTTGGTCTGTGGATCTTAACGTACCGAGACTACTCCGTGCCTCGGAAAGCACGTTAAGCCATTGGGCCCGGCTGTCATTTGTAGACCTTTGGCAGTTACGTTACGAATTCTTGGAGGCCGGAAGGTCTGACACCGGTCTTGCCATGAAGTACCGTATTACCTAGCCAGTTAATGAGTTGTGGAGGTCTGGTGGGCAGCCGCTCCACGTAGAATGCTGATATTCGGCTGAATCCGGTTTGGCTGGGAGCCGACCCCAATGTAGTTGGGAATAGGAGTGTAACGAACATATTGGTATTAGTTAAGAGATTAGTAATATTCCATGGATTCACGTGTCAGTAATCCGACGAACTAATATATGCTAATATTTAATATTCACATATTCCACAGATTACTAACATGTACAATAATCTTTATCATAATCTGGGATTCCATTCACTTGACACGGATCGGTGGGATTAGACTCACTCAATCATTCTGACATTCGTGAAGTGATACGTATTAATAAGTATTAGTTAAATATTACTGATATAGGGTAAATAACTCACAGAGGGCCACGCAAAGAGTAAATAACTCACAAAGGGCCACGCAAAGAGTAAATAACTCACAAAAGGCCACGCAAAGAGTAAATAACTCACAAAGGGCCACGCAAAGAGTAAATAACAAACAAAGGGCCACGCAAAGAGTAAATAACTCACAAAGGGCCATGCAAAGAGTAAATAACTCACAAAGGGCTACGCAAAGAGTAAATAACTCACAAAGGGCCACGCAAAGAGTAAATAACACACAAAGGGCCACGCAAAGAGTAAATAATACACAAAGGGCCACGTAAAGAGTACTTGCATCTTTATATTAGGGCTACGCAGTTGTGTGTTTCTGTTAATGATTTTCAGTAAAAAGCCACGCAAACGTAAGAGTCAATTTTATTAAAATCTAAAATGACTCATGCGTCATCCACACTTCCAAACTTCCTGATTGCGAAGATGATCAGACATAATTATCGACACTCGCAGGGAGAAATGGAAGAGGGCTCTTGAATTTAACACATTGCCTGTCATCATCGACAATCCTGCTAAGAAACGAGCTACTCTCTACTACGTTGGGGGAATAGCACTACAAA
The DNA here is from genome assembly GCA_947386135.1 of Melanchra persicariae. Lineage (NCBI taxonomy): Eukaryota > Metazoa > Arthropoda > Insecta > Lepidoptera > Noctuidae > Melanchra > Melanchra persicariae. The sequence continues at coordinate 11,824,488 of OX376670.1, read as the reverse complement.
CAAGAAGTTGACTATAATCTTCCGGGTAGATTATAGTCAACGTTCATGCTGAAGAAGGGGAAGGTGTCAATGTCTTTGCATTAGCCCTAAAGAAATGAGACAGTTCCTTAAGTTCGAAACAAAGTCGGATTAACGAAATTAATATTTTCTAACAGAAAAAGAAAACAGGAGGAAGTAGAAACATTTCAACGATTTTATTAAGCTTGAGAAATCATGCCGGAAAAGGTCAATTTCATAATAAAGAGGAGTATATTATCGACCAAAACACTGAAAAGGGTCAAATGTAAAGTCGAATGTAGAATCGAATGTAGTCTAATGTAAAATCACGTACAATTTTACACGTAGAGTCAGAGGTTTTTATTTTCTTTGTTCAAATTAATGTGATTTCGATGACTATTATTGGTGCTTGGACTTGGTAATCATGAATACTAGCTAATCGCGGATCAAACCTAAAACATTTGTTTCAATGAAACCATTTACAGCCACTGTCGGTCTGTCAAAGGTTTACCGACTGAACGACATTAGAGTGACATGGAAAAGCTCTGTAACATGAAAAGTTTTCAGACAATTACCGTAGAGATTAACGATAGCAAATCGTAACAAGACGCAATAGGTGCAATATATTGCGTAAAAGGCGGTATCTGTAGAAATTGCGAGACCGTTATTATTGATGTTTAGTGATGTAGATACTAAAGTCGATTAGATGAGGTCCGTGAGATTTCATTAGAGAGTTTTAAGCGCTGTGTGGTATAAGGTAAAGCTCAATTAGATTGCAAAGAAGGTAAAAAAAAAAAAAAAAAAAAAAAAACGATAACGATTTACTAGTAAACTAAGAGTGAAACTGGATTAATTAAAATCCTAAATTCAAAGGTTCATTTAAGAATTATCAAGGAGATGGACCTGGGTATACCTCGAATAAGGGCGCTTGACTCTAAGCGAATGTATAAATACCTTCATGATCGTGTGAGAAAGACCCCCGATCACTGCCTCGAGACTTAGATGACATAGTTGATGACAGTGATAATGAAACCAAGTCTGATGGCTTGTTTACTAAACTCTTGACCACACCTCATGAATAACATGAGGCGATGGGTCTCCAAGGAATCGTTGGTACAAATTCTGTCTGTGCACCAAGTACACAGCGCTTAATATGTTGTTGCACATATCGTGCTAGATATTTTCAAATTGTTGTTGCGATTCTGGTCTGTGTTGGTGCACAGATTATAACGGAATTTTCATGAGTGAGTATGCATTTCAGAAATTTATTTTGTTAGATCGGATATCTTTCCGTTGAGTAATGTTGTGCGGGGAGCGCTGTGTACAAAGCCCCCATGACTGGATATTGTACTACACCCGAGGATGGGTGCTAGTCACGGATGGCAGTGTCGTGGAATCATGGCGCTACGGTATAAATGACTACGCCATTGGCTGCTGCATAGAACAACCAAGGGTGTAGTGTAGACAAAATCAAACTGGTCAATTTATGTATTAACCTTATAGATGTACTCTTTCTTTTTTTGAGTTTTTATTTTTCTATTAACTCATACACTGTTTTATTAATGGATTCAATATTTGTAAATATGTGAGTACCATGTACTTATTAAGAAAATGAAAAATTTACCTCTGCTGGTAATACTTTTATTTCTATAAGCAGTATACTCTTGGTGCATCAACCTCACATATACCTATCAAAGTTAATGTGTGTATTCAACATATTGTAAAACATTTATTTGAAAAGAGTAACTATGGAGTTTCTTGTCCGTTCTTCTCCATAAGAATCTACCTTTGCGAACGGACAGTAGAGTCACCTTATTTTGTATACATAGTATTTGGATGTAAATGATGACGTTCAAAAGAGCCGTTTGATGGCCTTATTGAAATTAACGTTTTGACTTAGACTTTTATGAAACACAGTTTGGAAAGCAAGTGAAGGAAAAAGGGAAAAGTATGGTATATACCTGGAAATAGGGGAAAAATTATTATCAAACAGATGATTCAGAGGATAAAAGTGATTCGATAGAAGCAAAAGAATAGATAAATAACTCTGTTAAATTGTATAATAAGTATTCAGTGGAAGATAAATTTTACCTTGTTAGAAATTATAGAATGTGGAGAATTAATTAACTATTTGATAATTAAGTTAAAATAATTAATCAGTTATTATATTTGTTTGTTTAAATTCTTATGTAAAGGAAGAGGTGTGACGTATTAATAAAGTACAAGCGGCGCATGCACGTCACGGCATTGCTTGCCCAACCGCCGGCCGGTGCGGACGTGTATGCGCTCCTTGGTGAAACGAGTGTTTGGCTTTGATTTACGAACCCAGCAGCAAACGAGGACACCACAGGCATGATTAACTGAAGTTAAGTACCAAAGAAGAAGAAAAACTTTGTGCGTAAATACCGGCTGCGCCAATGTAATGTATGTAATGAAACACGGTCAATTGCGAACTGATTCCTTTATTGAGACGTAGTACGTATGTCATTACAAAAGGGGGTACTATTAGAAAACTATCACCTACTAATACACAACAGCTCCCTGAAAGGGTTCCACATCAGATGCTCTAGACCTTCATTTTTTTTATGTCGACAGACAGTACTCATCATTTTGACCAACTATTCCTAAAGCGGTATATTAATATCTCTTATAGATTAGCCGGGCTGCTAAGGTTCCACGTCTTGTATTCAGATCTTCAAAATAAATTATAGCCTATATGTTGGCGAGGACTAATAGCTATACAACAAAAAAAGTTTCATTAAAATCCGTCCAGTGGTTTTTGCGTGAAAGACGAACAACAGACAGACAGACAGACAAAAAAATAAAAAAAAATATTTTTGGCTTCTACTGTTTGTATAAAGCACCCTTGGAGTATTTTTTTTAGTTTATATTCAATGTACAGAATTGACCTCTTCTACAGTTTTATTATATGTATAGAAAAGTTCTGTTTCTAGGAGTTCTGGCAGATGACTGGCGGGATTCGCGTAGCGCTATGGATCGATTGACCTCGTGTTCAGGTTCGCGGCGGTCCGTACAGGAGCTGTACGTGTATCCAATGTACTTATGCGTGGACAGCGTATTCCGACTACGCGTAACACAGGAACGCGCAGTCCGTACACACCTTTCATGTATGTAGTGAGTTGATATCCAAACTCGAAGTTTCGCGCCAACTTTGTTTGTTTACGTTTTTATTTTACACAAATTATTATCTTTTATCCGATTACCTAATCTCTAGTAAATACCTACGATTACAAATCTACACTAATATTATAAAGAGGAAAGATTTGTTTGTTTGTTTGTTTGTTTGAAATGAATAGGCTCCGAAACTACTGGACCGATTTGAAAAATTCTTTCACCAGTAGAATCCTACATTATCGTTGATGGACATAGGATATGGAATGTTTTCAAAAAAGTTAGGGATCCGTATGGAAACTTTGATAATGTAACCCAAGGTGTGAGAAAAATTAAAAAAAAAACCTTATATCGCGTACGCTGCGGAATCAATTGACAATAGAGCAAAGTGATGTACTACAGTTCTATAGAGGTCATCAATATCTACAAAAAAGTCCGCGATACCATATGTCTAACTATTAGCGTTTTCTCAATAAATGTACCTATCTAAAATTATATTTATAGTTCAGAATCGTACCATGCACATCTATCAACAATTCATGGGAAAAACATTTTAAGAATGCAAAGCATTTTATTTAATAAACATACTTTTGTGTAAAAAAGTAATGATTTGACTACCCATCTGTAAACGCGTCCTTAAATGATTTCGATAAAACAATAAGAATAACAAATGTTTGGATTGGATTTTTCGAAAATAAACTACATGCATATTTAAGGAGTGAAGTGATTAAGATTTGGTTGCTTCAATTTACGTCGGAATGCTATGAACAAACTAAAAGCGGGATAATTGAAACAGATGTACCAATAACAATAACAATTTTTGCATAATGAACCCCTGACGGGTTGAACGGGGTGTACAGTTGCGCTGAACCTGAGCTCGAGACAAGTGAGATTCTGTCAACGGTGGCGTGGCGTGGGCGATTGTCAATACGTCAAAAATGTATAGGATTGACAGATGTTATCGAAATGTCACGTGACCAAATTCCTACATTTTGGCATTTCGACAGTCGCATTTGCTAATTAAATGGTACATTGTCGAGGGCCTCCTGAGACCATACAATAGGTAGAAATGGCTAAGTAATTAATGAAAATCGTTGTGCTTAATTTTCCAAAACTAACCTTTATTCCACAAACTTCCCCTATACCCCCTTAGTATAGGGGGCGTTGAAGTTTGTGGAGTACCTACTAAATCCGCGCGGACGAAGTCGCGGGCGAAGTGCTAGTATGACAATAAAATTATGATATCATGAAGAACAAGAAAAAGCCCAAATCTAATTGATTTACAAACACAGATCCAATATCTTCTGTCAATATCTTCTGAAGTCACAAATAATGTAGGGGCAATGAATATTACGTGTCATTACACGTATTATTCATTGCCTTTACATTATTTGTGACTTCAAAAAGAAGGAGGTTCTCAATTCGTCGGAACCTTTTTTTTTATTTTTTATGTAGTTATGTTCCCCGATTACTCGAAGATGGCTGGGCTGCTGGTTCTTTTTTTTGGAAGGGTATTCTTCTCAGGTGGTCCCATGATCATCAAGTCAGGATCTGATGATGGGATCCTGGAGAAATAGAGAGAACTCTTCTTTTATAGGTATACTTGAAGCGATTTGGGTAGTTTTTGGAAGAGTACTTTCTCGGAGTGATCCCATTTCAATTTGGTGAAGATCTGATGAAGAACTTCGGAGATAGGCAACGGAACTCCTCAATAAATAATAGCAAATGGATTGGGATTGCTGAAATTTTATGTCTGTCTATTGTTTACACCAGTTCATAACATAACATCACGCCGGTACGCTGTGAAGGGGTAAGCACATGTGAATGTGAGCCTTCAAAATATCCTTGTTGTGGTCAGAAGGTTAGTTGAAATGATACACGAATGTTGAGAATAATTGTTCATTTATTGTTTATCAATGTCCCCCGGGTGCCGCTCATTTAGTATACGATTATTTGCCCTATTCTCAAAAGAAATACCGCTCAAATGACATAACGTTTACTTGATCTAACAACTCTTTACATAATTTTCATTTAATAGCACATGTTATTGTACAGTTTGTACAATAACATGTGCTTGCATAATATCATTTTGCATAACGCTCTTTTGATATAATGATCATTTCGCATACAAACATTTCATATAGAAACTTTCGACTTAACGATTTTTTGGCAAAATTATTTTCTGTGGCGCTTATTCGGACAGGTTCGACACGGATAGGTTAGGTTAGGTTAAAGGTTAAAGGTTTTTAAACGCTTTGCCTACTTCTGGGGCAGATTCGACTCGGATTGGGTTTTTTGACGTATTTACAATAATCACTAATAAATTATATAAAATGTTGATTAGAGCAAAGAAATATTACACAATATGAGCATTATATCTTTTAATAATTAGTTTAAGTGTATGTTGTATCAACTGAAGCTTACATGAAATGAAATTAAGTAGGAATATCTCTTGAAATTATATTTTTAAGTTGTTATAACAAAAGATGATTATAAAAAATGAAAATTACAACAAACGAAATTATAATAATAATAAATAATAATAATAATAACTTTATTTCCAAGCAAGCAATAAATATCTTAAATACTAGGATACAAGCAGTTTGAGATACAGCTTATGAACAAGCACAATTCAGTGAACATCTGTGTCTGAACTAGATAACTAAATATCTGTATTTCAGACAGCAGCGCTCTTCCCTTAAATGTTAACAATTCACTGTACACAAGACAAATCACTAAAGCAAAAGCAGAAATTTATAAAGAGTAGGAAGACCTCCCTGTGTGTGGAGTGATGGTGTGTGTATGTGTGTAGGAGGGTGAGTTAACGAGGTACATTAAGTAATTGTTCAGTTTCATCATAATTAAGTTTATGTAAGTATTCAAATAGTTTCCTCTTGAGCTCTCTAATATTTAAACTACGTACATCGATTGATTGGCTGATTTTGGTATATAAATATGGACCCAAGAAAGGAAAATATCTGTTCGCGAATCGGTGTTTAAATTTTGGTCTATTGGGGAAGGTTATGTCTCTACGGCGCTTTGAAGTTATGGCGATTGTATCAGAAATAAAGCTTGAGTGTTGCTTCAGAACAGTGAGCAGGATGAAAAGTTGACGTACTGAGAGGACTTCACAGGATTGATAAAGGAGGTGGGTAGGGAACATGTAGGGACGAAAGGTGCTGACTTTAAGAACAGCTCGTTGAGCTATTTCAAGCGATTTAATAGTCGTTTTGGGTGCACCGCCCCATACAGTAATGCAGTATCCTACTATAGACTGTCCAAGTGCCAGGTAGATCTGTTTAACTAATTTAGGAATTGCCACATTCCTTAAATTTTTAAAAACGTAGATCAGTTTTCTCAGCCTCGCAGTAATTAAATTAATATGAGATCGGAAAGAAAGATTTTTGTCTAAAATGATACCAAGATATTTGACTTCATTGGTAGGAATGAGTGAAGGACAATGGCACACATCGACATTGCAGCAATCATGGGCAAACAAAGAATGCGAGGGAGTTGACGAGGAGGTACTTCTGATAGAGAAAGGTATGAACGTGGTTTTATCTGCGTTTAAAGTTAACAGATTGCATTTAAACCAGTGACACACAGTGTTAAAGCCCATCTGCGCTATTTTATAAACTTCTTCCCAGCTGTCAGCTGAGAACAAGAGTGCAGTGTCGTCAGCATAAGAAATGATTTTTCCACCCTCTAGACGAAGATCACAAAGGTCGTTTAAATAAGCTAGGAAGAGGGTTGGTCCCAATATACTGCCTTGCGGCACACCATAAGTTATAGGTAGGTCACCACTAGTAATGTCATCAATTTTAGTGCATTGACAGCGATTAGAGAGATAATCCTCAATTAATTTTAGCTGATTACCCCGGATTCCCAGCCTATCCAGCTTATTAAGTAATAGTGGTATTGAAACAGTATCAAACGCCTTCGCCAGATCAACAAAAATACCTATTGTTTTTTTGCCAGCATCAACATTTCTTACCACATGATCAACAAGCTCGTGGACCGCATCACACGTTGATTTACCGGTTCTAAAACCAAATTGGTTATTAGACAGCAAGCCATTAGTTTCTAAGTATTTTGTAACTCTACTGTTGATGATGCGTTCCAAGAGCTTGGAGATCGAAGGCAGGATAGAGATCGGCCTGTAGTTTGAAATTTGCTTTTTATCGCCAGTTTTATATATAGGTAGGATCACTGACTTCTTAAGGACCGTAGGAAACGTGCCCTCGTGTAAGCATAGGTTAAAAATGTGAACTAACACTGGGACCAAAACGTGCCTATTTTCCTTTAAGAGGTGGTTAGGGATGGAGTCCCATCCTACTGAACAGACACTTTTAAGTTCCAGAATCAAGCGGTCCACTTCGGCCTCATCAGTGTCCAACAGAACAAGAGACTGTAAAGACATGCTCGATTGCATTGAGAGATCATTAACGTGTGATGGATTCTCACAGGCTATAGTCCTCTCAGCCAAAGTCTTGCCAACCGAAACGAAGAACTCATTAGCATTTTCCACAGATTTTTTTGGAAAAGCTCTGTTTATTAATTCCGTAGCCGTATTTTTTATTTTAGATGTGTTTGTGATGTTTTTAACTGCGTCCCAAAGTTTTTTATTGCTATTACCAGCTGCCTTTAAAAGATTAGTTTCGTACGCTGATTTGAGTTTTTTAATTAGCTTACTGCAAAAGTTTCTGTATCTTGTGTATGTGAGTTTAAGAGTTTCATTGTCAGGAGACTGTCTAACTTTTTTATGGAGATTATCCCGGTGTTTCATACAACGCAACAGGCCAGAGGTCACCCACGGCTTGATAATTCGGTTTCTCCTTGACAACTTTAATTATGTCATCCGGTATTATATTAAAATGGATATAGGTACCCAACATTACACACCCATGTCTCCCTTTTGTTATAATTTTGGGGTAAGTAAGTAATATACGATATAATTACAAAATCTTACAAGATTATTTACAAGATCAACTCCATGTAGGTATATTATTATTATATTTGATATAACAATCAGTTAATACAATAAAAGCTTGATATAATTTTAAAATAACTTGTTTTAAAAACCATAACATACAATGAATATAAAATCGTTAGATCTACTACTAAAAAGACATAAAACCTATTTAGTTTGATATGATAAAAACGCCTAGTTGAAAACACAAAGTAAAATTGCATTAATACACATTATAACTTAGTCTAATTATTGAAAAGTTGTAATCTTAACAAACATTATTGTTAGTTGTCACTTTGTGTGTATAATCTTGCTCAGTTAAATAATTGTTCATTTATTTAAAAATGTTCAAAGGGTGCAACATGCTGCATGCTGCATGCTTGCTTGCATGTTCAATTCAATTTTACTGCACCCTTTGAACTTTTGTATGTCTCACATTTTTGAAGATATAAACTATTACTTAACTTTAACAAAAGTGCTTAAGGATATTTTAAAGGATATTTTTGTCACCGTAAAATATCCAGAATTAAGAAAAGATAGTGGTTATCTAAAAATTAATGAACATGATTTTTAAATAACTAGGTACATCTTTTTTTGTTCAGGATATTTTACCGTGACAGTAAAATATCCATACGCTTCTCTATTTATTTATTAAGAAAGGTTCACCAACAGCTTCTGTGTACAATAAATCTTAAGTATAGGAATAATCCTATACTTAAGATTTATTGTACATGGAAGCATTGAAGCACAGAAGAATTGGCGACTGTGTAATTCCAAGTCGTATAAACGACTAGGAATTACACAGTCGCCAATTACCTACTGGTTAACCAGTATTTCATAAATTAGTCATAACTAACTAGAAAATATAATAAAATAAGTACAATTTATGGTTAAGAATTAATAACATAAAGGTATTTTTTTTTTCTTTATGGTATAGGCGGGGCCATATAGCAAGTTTGGTTAGTACACACGCAGGAGCAGTTAGTCTACTGGTCTCCTTGGTCGAGGAGAATGTTCATATACGTACACCAGCTTCGCATCTCTCACCCTGGTTGCCTACGGCACATTGGCAGGAAGGCTTATAGTCCACTGTGAGAGTACAGTTGCCGTTATTCATGCAATAATCATAACACAAGTCGACTTCACATCTGTCTCCGGTGTAGCCTTTGTCACATCTGAAATAATGTTTTATAATTTAATTTAATTTATTCATATTAAATTTATCAGTGGCCTGCGATGCGGAGGCGTCATGTTTTAGATTATTTTTAATTTTAGTTAAGAGTATTTTATTTAAGTGTGTATATAGTACCTAATTGTCTACACTAATATCTACACTAATATTATAAAGAGGAAAGATTTGTTTGTTTGTTTGTTTGTTTGTTTGAAATTAATAGGCTCCGAAACTACTGGACCGATTTGAAAAATTCTTTCACCAGTAGAATTGTACATTATCGATGATGGACATAGGTTATAGAATATTTTCAAAAAAGTTAGGGATCCGTATGAAAACTTCGATAATGTAACCCAAGGTGTGAGAAAAAATCCTTATATCGCATACGCTGCGGAATCTATTGACAATAGAGCAAAGTGATGTACTACACTTTTATTGAGGTCATCAATGTCTACAAAAAAGTCCGCGATACCATATGTCTAACTATTATGGTTAAGTCACCATGACCGCTTTTTGTTCAAATTATTCAAGCAAATCCTTGGTAATTTGAAAAAATGGTGATTTCGGTATCATGATATCAATCCTTAGCCATTTAAATGGTTTGATAATTAAGGTTGATTATTTCCGTGTAAATTACACTTTAAATTATTCAAATCGGACCTTTCGTTCAAAAGTTACGACGGTAATAAACATGCTCGGAGTAAGAAAAATGGCGCGGCTTGAGCGAACTGGGAAGAATCATATCAATGCTTGGTCCGATGAAGTTGAAAACGATTTCGATAAAACAATAAGAATAACAAATGTTTGGATTTATCGCAAATAAACTACATACCTACATAATAAGGGGTGAAGCAGGGGTGATTAAGTTTTTAGGGGAGGACATTATTGCTTGCTTTAATTTACGTCGGGATGCTATGAACAAACTAAAAATGGGATTATTGAAACAGATGTATCCAACAATATTTGCATAATCAACTCCTGACGGGGTGAACGGGGTGAACAGTTGCGCTGAACCTGAGACCATAGAATAAGTAGAAATGGCTAAGTAATAAATGTAAATTAATGAAAATCGCTGTGCTTAATTTTCCAAAACTAACCTTTATAAGGGGTATAGGGGGCGTTGAAGTTTGTGGAGTACCTACTAAATCCGCGCGGACGAAGTCGCGGGCGAAGTGCTAGTTGTCTAATAAAATGATTAATAAATTTTAAGGCGACAAAAATAATTTTTAACTCTTATTTAGTACATTTTAAAATATTTCTTAAAAAATACACAAAAAACATTTAAAATATAAAAAATATTAGCCCACCGGTATCGGGAACAGGGTCCAAGCTCTAGAGAGGAACCTCCTAATAATACGAGCCACGTCCAGACGGGGTAAGTAATACATATATGATATAAATACAAAATCTCTTACTTATATTTACAAGATATACAGGGTGTCCCAAAACTCAACGTCAAGCCGAAACGGGGTGACAGGATTGATCATAACCATCACGAGAAAAATCTGAAAAAAAATCTATCCCATGCAGTTTAAAAATTATGGGCGTTTTAAGAAAAACCTAGAAATTTGATCAAACTGTACCATTTTTCGGTTATTGTGGTTATTCTTTTTTATTTTTGTTCATTTGAACTTTGGAAACGTAATCCTAAATAACATTTCTAGAATCCCAATAAAAAATAATGACACAATTGCCTCAAGTTTCCGAGAATTGAGACTATTTGTTAAACTACGAATTTAAAATTTTCAAGATTCGTCGACTTTGACAGGCCCTCCTATAAAAAAAATGTACTAGAGTGCCTTGGCAAGTGGCATTAAAAGTTGGCGCATTTAATCAGAATTCTAAAATGGTACAATACTTGTTAGTTCCATACAATAGAAAAGAGTAAAAAAATTAAAACCTCAAGTAACCCGATTTTTGCTATCTCATTTTACTCAGTTAAAATGTTTTTAATTCACACAAGCTCTAGGTAGGTTCTTAATTTTAAGACAAAATGATGAGAGAGATGGATAATGGGTATGTTCGCCATGAGTGAGCGAGACAGATAGTGACGCCACTTTTACCAAAGTGAAAAAAAGTTAGTAAAATTAGTAAAATAATTAGGTTTGTTGGAATAAAAGTCAGATGATAGAGAAATAACGTTTTTTATTAAAATAAATGTTCAAATTGTTTACCATCAGCCTCAATACAAGCCCTACATCTTCTTAAAAAAGATCTACTTATTAGTCGGGCATATCTTCGAGAGTTGATCGCCTCAGCTGCTTGAGAAATGCGTTCACGCAGGTCGGCTACGTTCTCAATGGGCTTTGAGTAAACTTTTTCTTTGAGAACTCCCCAATAGAAAAAATCCAGGGGATTTAAATCTGGTGAACGGGCGGGCCACGAGATAGTGCCCGAACGTCCAATCCACCTTCCCGGATATTCCTGGTCAAGGAAATCTCTTACTTGCACTGCGAAATGCGCTGGGCAGCCATCTTGTTGAAACCACATGTCGCGAAGATCTGCTAGTGGTACGTCCTCTAACAGGGTTGGTAAATCTTCTCTTAAAAAATGTAGGTAATTAGTTCCATTCAAGTTCTCAGGCAGTTCAATAGGCCCAATAATTTTACCGTTTAAAATTCCGGTCCACAGGTTTACTTTAAAACGATACTGGGATCTATCTTCTCGCATTAAATGTGGATTCTCCACATGCCACTCGTGATAATTGTGCAAGTTCATGTAACCATCTTTTTTAAATGTCGATTCATCTGACCAGAGAATTTTTTGGATGAATTGGGGATTCTCATTATGCCTCTGTAGCATTGTTCTACAAAAAGAAATCCTTTCCTGATAATCTCGAGGTAGAAGACTTTGAACTCGTTGTACGTGAAACGGATGCATTTCGGCTCTTTGTAAAATACGATGAGCAGTGCTTTTCGGTATTCCCGTTCTTTCTTCAATTCCACGTACGGAAATACTTCGGTCACGTGCGACCTCTTGCAATACTTCTTCCTGGAAAGGAAACACAGGTCTACCTCCAGCCTGTATTTGATTCGGGAAATGGCCGCCCTCTGTGAGTGAACGGTGCACATTAACAAACACGCGGTGATCCGGGTAGCGCTCTAAATTTGGATATCTTTCACGATAAAGTCTAGCGGCAGCACTTGCGTTGCATCTGCATTCCCCATAAATGAGGTGCATGTTCGCATATTCTTGTGAAGTGTAGCGCGTAGGCATGGTAGATAAAAAGGATGCCAACACAAAAGTCCAGAGAGAAGCCAAAGTTGCCGGTATGTTATCAACAAGTCCAATTCACAAAGATTCAAGTCCAAAAAGAGAAGCCAAAGTTGTCAGTACTAAATCAACACAAGCGAATACGAACGTGCGCAGTAGACGAATGAGCGAAACGTACTAACTGGTTGGTGTCGGACTGGTAGCGTAGCCATTTGCTTGGCTGAAACTAGTGCGAATGAAACAGATAGATGCCATAGCATCTATCTGTTTCATTCGCACTCGTTTAAACGACGCATCTCCGTCTCAATGCGTGGCGTCACTATCTGTCTCGCTCACTCATGGCAAACATACCCATTATCCATCTCTCTCATCATTTTGCCTTAAAATTAAGAACCTACCTAGAGCTTGTGCGAATTAAAAACATTTTAACTGAGTAAAATCTGATAGCAAAAATCGGGTTACTTGAGGTTTTAATTTTTTTACTCTTTTCTATTGTATGGAACTAACAAGTATTGTACCATTTTAGAATTCTGATTAAATGCGCCAACTTTTAATGCTACTTGCCAAGGCACTCTAGTACATTTTTTTTATAGGAGGGCCTGTCAAAGTCGACGAATCTTGAAAATTTTAAATTCGTAGTTTAACAAATAGTCTCAATTCTCGGGAACTTAAGGCAATTGTGTCATTATTTTTTATTGGGATTCTAGAAATGTTATTTAGGATTACGTTTCTAAAGTTCAAATGAACAAAAATAAAAAATAATAACCACAATAACCGAAAAATGGTACAGTTTGATCAAATTTCTAGGTTTTTCTTAAAATGCCCATAATTTTCAAACTGCATGGGATAGATTTTTTTTCAGATTTTTCTCGTGATGGTTATGATCAATCCTGTCACCCCGTTTCGGCTTGACGTTGAGTTTTGGGACACCCTGTATATAACAACTGAGTCGATAATTTTATTTGATACTAGCACTTCGCCCGCGACTTCGTCCGCGTGGGGATAGTAGGTACTCCACAAACTGCAACGCCCCTATACATATCCCCTTATAAAGGTTAGTTTTGGAAAATTAAGCACAACGATTCTCATTATTGGTTCAGCGCAACTGTTCACCCCGTTCAGCCCGTCAGAGGTTGATTATGCAAAAATTGTTAGGTACATGATCTGTTTCAATTATCCCACTTTTAGTTTATTCATAGAATTCCGACGTAAATTGAAGCAAGCTATAATTTCCTCCCCTAAAAACTTATTCACCCCTGCTTCACCCCTTATTATGTATGTACCTAGTTGATTTTCGAAAAATCCAAATATTTGATATTCTTATTTTTTTATCAAAAACATTTAAATGCCGTGGTGTTTCAACGTCATCGGACCAAGCATTGATACGATTCTCCCCAGTTCGCTCAAGCCGCGACATTTTTCTTACTCCGAGCATGTTTATTACCGTCGTAACTTTTGAACGAAAGGTCCGATTTGAATGATTTAAAGTGTAATTTACACGGACATAATCAACCTTAACTATCAAACCATTTAAATGGATAAGGATTAATATTATGGTACTATAATCACCATTTTTTATTTCACCATGGGATTTGCTTGACTAATATTAACAAAAAGCGGTCATGGTGACTTATCCATAATAGTTAGACATATGGTATCGCGGACTTTTTTGTAGATATTGATGACCTCTATAAAACTGTAGTACATCACTTAACATCGCTAACACTACGCGATATAAGGATTTTTTCTCACACCTTGGGTCACATTATCGAAGTTTTCATACGGATCCCTAAATTTTTTGAAAATATTCTATAGCCTATGTCCATCTCTGATAATGTAGGATTCTACTGGTGAAGGAATTTTTCAAATCGGTCCAGTAGTTTCGGAGCCTATTCATTTCAAACAAACAAACAAACAAACAAACAAACAAACAAATCTTTCCTCTTTATAATATTAGTGTAGATAATATCAGTTAATATAATAAACGATTGATATAATTTTAAAATAACTAATTTTTATAAGCATAACATACATTGAATATAAAATCGTTAGATATACCACTCAAAAGACATAAAAACCTATTTAGTCTAATATTCTAAAAAGCGCCTAGTTAAAAATACATGGCAAAATTGCATAGGTAACAACTTACACATTATAACTAGCCTATTATTATTGATAAGTTACATGTAGGCTGTCGGTAGCTTAACAAACATCAGTGTTAGTTGTCACTTTGTGTGCATAATATAATCTTTCGCAGTTAAGTAAATATATATGACGGGGAACGGGCCCCCTTGTTATTTTTAAAAACAGTGACGTCAGCAATGCTGACGTCACTATTCCATAATCATCATGGTGCTGGTGGTGGTTACTCATTTCGGAAATGAAATACTTGTTTTCAGTATCAACTTATATTCTCGCTGGTGGATAGCACACAAATGGCACACAGTAAATATTCGTCAACAACAAAGAATGACTCACGATATTACGGAGCTCCGCACCGTCCGACGGCTCGACTTAGAATGACTTGTGAACTTTTTTTGTTTTTAGGTATGACCACTAGCAAGTTAACACACGTGGGATATTAACTGCTTAACCGGACTAACCTGTGGTGGCTTCAAATGAATTTAAAGCCCCCAGCCAAGGCAACAAAACTAGCTACAAGCTAAAAACACTACTGACCGCTCGCTAAGGGCATTCCCTGTGGAATACGACCTCGGCTTAGCGGCGTCAGTTTGGGACAGCAAGGGACAATCAGGCTGGGTCGTTTTATTATTTGGGGGTTATTAAAGCTAAAGGCTCAGCGGCGCGGGCTGGCTCGTTTGCAAAAGTCGGGGAGGGTTTTGAGTGGGTCGTCGCGACGGACCTCGGCGGCGAGGTCGGTATACGGAACGCGGTCTGTATCTGTTTATTCTAAGGGTGCTGGTTTCCCTACAGCTTTCCTGTATCTTTGTGATCTCGTCGTCGGATTCGACGAGTGTATGCCGAGGACGGCGAATCTTACTAATGCGAGAGGGAGTGTACTGGGTTGCCTTTGAAATCAAAGGGTTTTGGTGCTTTTCAGCGGATTCGAAGAAACGCTTTGTAAGGCGTTTCATAAACTGTTTTAGGGTCGGGATTTTCAGGTCGACATGAAGTCGTTCATTCCGTACATACCACGGGGCGC
Source organism: Melanchra persicariae (assembly GCA_947386135.1). Classification (NCBI taxonomy): domain Eukaryota; kingdom Metazoa; phylum Arthropoda; class Insecta; order Lepidoptera; family Noctuidae; genus Melanchra; species Melanchra persicariae. The sequence continues at coordinate 11,808,843 of OX376670.1, read as the reverse complement.
CCGTGGCTTTTCGGAGAAATCTGTTTTGGATTACTTGCATCCTGTGGATTTGCTTTGGCTTTGTGTGTGCGAATACAGCACACGCATAAGTCATAATCGGTCGTAATGACTTGTGAACGGTCGGGCGTTCGTATTTATACCCTTCGGTTAGAGTCGTTACAAATCTATCGACTCATGTTTTCTTTATGGTTCGTTTTTAAATTCTTGATTTAATTTTACAAATCATAAAATGAATTTAGAAGTACAAATTAATTAGTTTAATAATTTCTAGTAATCAACTAATAAAGTTAATTAAATAATCGTTTGAGTGACTTTTACCAACTTCAAATAAGCAATCGCACAGTATTTGAACTTAGAATAATCAAACTGACGCTCGATTACGCCTTTCCGCCGGCATTCATATTGATTTATTCGACGCTTGATTAAGCCTTCGCGCCGATACAGCCATTCTGACAGGCGGTGCGCGCTCTGCACCAGCCTGAATGTAGCTCTTGATAGTTTTAGTCAAAGTCAAAACGTTCATTTATTAGGCCATGAAACGGTACTTTTGAACGTCATCATTTCCATTTAAAATAATACAAAGTGACTCTACCGTCCGTTCACAAAGGTAGATTCTATGGAGAAGAACGGACAAGAAACTCCATAGTTACTCTTTTCAAATAAATGTTTTACAATATTTATTGCGGGTCTCAAACCACGGATTTTCAGGGATTAACGGAAACCAATCTCAAAGAGATTAGTATCCGACATCCGTAGTCAACCAATGTTGCACTATGGTTTAAATGTTAGGAGGGTCTTGTAGGTTTCTCGGAGGGTCTCGCAGATTTCTCGGAGAGTCTCGTAGATTTCTCCGAGGGTCTCGTAGATTTCTCGGAGGGTCTCGTAGATTTCTCGGAAGGTCTCGTAGATTTAGTCTTCTAATCTGAAACAAGTTATGGTATTTCTTTGAGATTGGTACCTGTAGGCAAATGTTGAACTATGGTTTAAAGATTAGGAGGGTTTCGTAGATTTCTCGGAGGGTCTCGGAGGGTCTCGAAGATTTCTCGGAGGGTCTCGTAGATTTCTCGGAGGGTCTCGTAGATTTCTCGGAGGTTCTCGTAGATTTCTCGGAGGGTCTCGTAGATTTGGGAAGATGAACAAGGTCGATGCTGTGCTATACACAGAGGCTCTAAATGGTAAAGGATAAGGAGTCATTATTTCTTTATAAAAGCACTTTGTTACTCGCCTTTTGTTGTGGATGTGTGTTTTCTGTATTTGAGTTTTTGTGTTTGCTGCTCTTGCCTTTGTTTGTGAGGTGGGAGGCACTGGTTGTGTTGCCCCAGCTGGCATTGCAGGTTGTTCATCTTCAGCTGCCGATACGGTTGCCTGATCACCTGGTTTTTGGAGCTGCAGCTGATAATGCGCAACCTTTCGTGGTCATCCTCTTTGGAAAGGATGAATCTTTTGGCTGATTAAATCGGTGTCTGTCTTGATTCGCAGATGGGGCCATTTTTTGTTGAGCAAGTTGAGTCAGGGCTTCCATATTCACTGTTTGGTCATCAATATTAACGAGACTCAGGAGTTCTGGAGGCACACAATGTTTTCGCCAGGTCTTCTTATTCGTGTGGGTAGTAAGGTCTAACGACCCCACACACCCTAGTGTCAGAGTTTCTAAACCGCCTCAAGGGCCTCTGACATGGTTTGACGACCGCCATTTTCGCCAGGTGATGAGAGTGAGTGGAGCTATTCCAGTCACACGCTGAGAAGTACAATTTAAAGCCAACTGCAGTTCTTCGAGAACACTGCCATTGCTCGGCTGACTCCTGGCGTAATATAATGGATGTTCATTCCAAATCGATCACAGTCGTTTTTGAATCCCCTCCAGGAACTCTCTTCTTCCATCAACGATGATTTAGGCCGGTGTACCCAAGAGGTGCACAAGGCGATGCAGAGCAGCGAGAGCGCATTGAGGGCGTTTGTTGTCGGCGTAATAGAACATCACATACTTCATGAAATCATCAATCGTGACAATGACTTATTGATGTTTATTTCCCAGTTTACCTTTAAGGTACTCCACCTCAAAATCGTAATTTTGCAGGAAAGCCCACCAGCGGAGAATCTTTGGGAGGAGGTCCTTTTTGTGTTTCGACGCCTTAAGTGCATCACAGTCCGATATGTTCATGAACCTTCGTCCGTAGAGGTATTGTTGGAAGTGTTTTATGGCGCGAACCACTGCTAGAGTCTCAAGTTCGTATGAGTGGTACTGACTTTCTGCTGCAGTTGTTCTCATACTCATGAAAGCCACAGCTCGTAGTCTTTCATCAATAATTCGGAAAAGTACTGCACCAAAACCAAGACTACTGGCATCAGTGTACAATTGTATGGGTATTGCCTCTTGAAACAATGTCAGAACAAGAGTCGATATTTAAGCATTGTATTGTTGTACTTCTTACATCTTCATGTTTCACCCTATTCCCATTTTGCACCTTGTTTTGTTAATTCGTACAGAGGCACCATTATATGGGAAGTTTGGGATGTATTTTCTGAAGTCATCAGCTAAACCGTTGAACTGCCTTACTTGTTTTTTTTTTTTTTTTTTTTTTTTGTTTTTGGAACTGGTGCCTTGACGAGAGCTTCCACCTTCCTAGGACTTGGTTGCACATGTCCATCTGAGAAAACGTTTCCCAGATATTCGATGATTCACTTGAAGAAGCTGCATTTGTCCGCATTGATGGAATAGCCAGCTTGCTACAGTGCCATCAGAATGCGTTCAAGGTGTAACAATCCTTCAGTAAAATTCGTACATTTGCTTAGTACATCATCAAAATATACTTGCACAACCGAGCCAAGGAGTGATAACAGGGCCCTATTGATGCAGCGTTGGTAAACTGTGCAAGCATTGCTCAATCCAAATGGAATCGTGAGGTACTCATAAGAGTCCGTCTGGTGTAACGCAGGCAGTCTTCTCAATTGACCCTCCTGCAATTGGTATTTGGTGAAACCGGCTGCCATGTCCAAGCAAATGTCTGTCGCATGGTTTGTTTTCTTGCAGATTTCATAGCTCTGGGATGATTTGTTCTGGTTGTGGTTGCTTTTGCGTTGAGCAGCTCTATTCGTAAACAATTCGAGATTCCTCCGTGCCTCGGAAAGCACGTTAAGCCGTTGGTCCCGGCCGTCCTTTGTAGATCTTTGGCAGTCTTTTACGGATTGTCAGAAGCCAGAAAATCTGACACCAGTAAAATACTAGCATTTAGAGATTCAGCTAAAGATTTGACTGGGAGCCGACCTCAATATAGTTGGGAAAAGGCTAGGCAGATGATAACATCTTGCCCATTGTCCGGTTTATCCTTTGTCACTCTTTTCCAAAAAACCCAAGCACGTGACAAGAACAACGATGTTCATTGAAGAATCGTAAACAATCGGAACCTGAAAATATACCGTGAATGTCTGTTTTCAGGCTCAATCGTAGTATTCAGATTGCTGCGTAGTTCTTCCCATGAAGATGTAACTGCATCATCCAGTCGTCAACCCACATCCTGGCACGTCCTTTGTAAGCGGCATTTTTTTTATACGAACGTCGAAATCGTTCAATTTAAATTGGTCCACAGCCTTGTCTGTAAGCTGACACCATTCACGTACGCCAACGTTGGTATCAGGATCATTATGATGGAAGTTAGACACCCTTAATTCTGATTTTAGATTCTGCTGATGGTGCACATACCCGTTCAGACATTTTCTGCATCATTTCCATCATTTGCATGAAGAATTGTGGTGCCTACCACAACCCGCCGAAGGATCACGAACCGGGGCGTGAATCATCTCATAATGGATACCCAACGAAGTGGTGGGTACCAGAATTGGTTCCATTTGTTGAGCAGGAACAGTTCCAGGTTGGTCAGCTGGTGATCGAGCTGATGAGGAGGTGGTTTGGATTGGATTCTAATCCAATCCCACTTCTGATGACGGGGAACGGGCCCCCTTGTTATTTTTAAAAACAGTGACGTCAGCAATGCTGACGTCACTATTCCATAATCATCATGGTGCTGGTGGTGGTTACTCATTTCGGAAATGAAATACTTGTTTTCAGTATCAACTTATATTCTCGCTGGTGGATAGCACACAAATGGCACACAGTAAATATTCGTCAACAACAAAGAATGACTCACGATATTACGGAGCTCCGCACCGTCCGACGGCTCGACTTAGAATGACTTGTGAACTTTTTTTTTTTTTTTCGGTATGACCACTAGCAAGTTAACACGCAAGGGCTAGCAACTGCTTAACCGGACTAACGGGCGTTCGTATTTATACCCTTCGGTTAGAGTCGTTACAAATCTATCGACTCATGTTTTCTTTATGGTTCGTTTTTAAATTCTTGATTTAATTTTACAAATCATAAAATGAATTTAGAAGTACAAATTAATTAGTTTAATAATTTCTAGTAATCAACTAATAAAGTTAATTAAATAATCGTTTGAGTGACTTTTACCAACTTCAAATAAGCAATCGCACAGTATTTGAACTTAGAATAATCAAACTGACGCTCGATTACGCCTTTCCGCCGGCATTCATATTGATTTATTCGACGCTTGATTAAGCCTTCGCGCCGATATATATAATTATTTTAATTTAAAAAATGGATTATTACCGGTTTAGTACGTATAGCCTATTCAACTTGTCGATAGATCCTTTCGGGAATGCCGAACCTGTTGGCCAATGGCCGTATCAATGAGGAGTAGCTCCTTAGTACCGCCTCTCAAAATGTAGGAATGGGTCCCAACCCATTCCTACATTTTGAAAGGCAGACATTATGTTATTGCTGTTAATATTAATTTTAGCTTTCAAAATGGATGTAAGTGTAGGTGACTTTAATACCGCCACAAAAAATCAACGTAACAGAATCAACAAATGAAACTCGTAGCGCCATCTACCTCGACAGCTGCGAATTAACTGGACAAAATTCTAAATCGCGATATCAGAGTTTACCGTGCGATTAGTACATATGCAAAGCCCGAATATCAACTGTAGGGCAGTTGCCTACCGGACACCAACAACCGTCCTGTCGGAGGATCCTCCCTTTTCAATGGAGGTATGTGGGACTTTACTCTCTGTTCCGCTACCTCCAAACTGGTGACCCTCGCCATTGAACGTCAGCGCAGCCTTCGTGCAGATGCTCCATCATGACGTCATCATCATCATCATCATCACTTCTCCTCATCGTAACCTCAAGCTCTCGAGCAGCGAGTCATACAGCCAGCCAGTACCCTCGGCTTCTACGGGTATCCTGACCACCAGCATGCAGCGGACGCGCATTCCTGGTCAGCATCCTCAGCCTCTATCTTCAACCTCATCAGCGACCTTGGCAATCACACTGCACTTTCGGCCAGTCACATGAACAGCCTTGAAGAACCTCTCCTGGTAGACTCCAGCAGTCACGCCAGCAGCAGACAGTTCCGACTCACCGTGAACTCTGCGACGCAGATAGTTCCAACTCACCGAAAACTCTGTGACTTCCGGTTCCGACTCACTGGAACCAACCTTCCACTGGCCTGGCAAGCATCTCAAGATTAATGGACGACTCATCCACTGTCGACCTCCGGTCTCTGGAGGGGAGATGTAGGCGACATTAATACCGCCACAAAAAATCAACGTAGCAGAATCAATAAATGAGACTCGCAGCGACATCTATCTCGACAGCTGCAAACTAACTAGACAAAATTCTAAATCGCGATATCAGAGTTTACCGTACGATTAGAACATATGCAAAGCCCGAATATCAACTGTAGGGCAGTTGCCCACCGGACACCAACAACCGTCCGGTCGGAGGATCCTCCTTTTTCAATGGAGGTAAGTGGGACTTTATTCTCTGTTCCGCTACCTCCAAAAAAGAACCTTACAGACTGTCGGTAAGCACGTTATCGGTCTATAGTTTTTGGGTTCCGTGGTGCTACCAGTTTATGGAGCAGGTGGGTAACTCCTGTCGTAAGGTATTCGGGCAGCGAGCCGGACTCCAAGGCAGATTGGAACTGAGATGCCAAACGAGCAAGCGACCCAAGTAAACATTTATTCCAAAAGTTTTGCAGTCCGTCCGGCCCTGGAGATTTTCAGTTAGACAACGGACGGACTGCACGGGCTACATCTTGGGGGTTAATTGTGATTGTCCCCATTTCTGGTAATGGATCGCACGCTCGTTCGACCTCTTGTATCCAATCTCCTTCGGTGTGACTGACAGACACCGACCAGATGCTGCGCCAGAATGAGCACATAGCGTCATCATCTGGCAGGCGCGTGTCAGTCACACCTTGTTCCGGTCACTCCCAAGCTCTATATTTCCACCTTTCATTACTTCGGAATGTGCGATTCCGGGTGTATCTCTCCACTCGCCGCCTACGAATACGGTTTGCCCAGGCATACCTTCTCGGGGATACCGCACGGTCTCCCGCGAGGCGGCGAGCCTCCTTGCTGGATTGCCGCCATGGGATCTGGAGGCGAGAGACCACGCGCACGTTTACACGTGGCGCGTGGAGGCGCAACGCCGGGGCGAAACTATGCTGCCGCGGCAGATTGCAGCGCGGCGGACGGAGCTCCGGCAAGATACCATAGCGATATGGAATCAGCGACTGTCACAACCCAGTGCAGGGCACGCCACAATTACGGCGATAGTGCCCCTCTTTGAGGAGTGGCTGGAGAGGCGCCACGGCGTCCTCACCTTCCGCCTGACGCAGGTTCTCACCGGACACGGTTGTTTCGGAAGGTACCTGTTTCGGATTCGGCGGGAGGAAACGCCCGGGTGTTTCCACTGCGAGGATCGCCCGGAGGACACGGTGGAGCATACGGTGGAGGCCTGCCCCGGCCGAGGCTTGGGCGGAGCACCGCCGTGTCCTCGTCGAGGCGATCGGCGGCGGCGAACTCTCGCGTCCGGCCCTGGTTCAATCCATGGTCCGGAGCGAGGAGGCATGGGAAGCCGTAACCTCCTTCTGCGAAGCAGTAATGCTAGTTAAGGAGGAGGCGGGCCGCGTGAGGGAGAGACAACCCTCACGCCCCAGCCGCCGCGGCATGGGGAGACGCACCGGGCGTCGGGAGTCGCTGGGAGATTCCCGGCCACCGTAGATGCGGGTCTGCGGACGGCGAGCGTTAGGTGGCTCGCCTTCTGATTAAAGCCAGGCCCAAGCCGACGGCGCGTTGTGTTCCACGCGCGCCTCAAAGAGATGTCAGCATAGGAGTAGGGGCCCGTTACGGCCAGTGCCTACCAGGGTTGCGGATTTTATTCGAAAGAGTTACCGCGGCCCCGGAACGTAAAAGGCACTAGGAGGAGCATGGGTGGGTTTTAGTCAGTAGAAGTCTGACACTCCCTGCCGCTCCACCCAGAGCGGGAGGGGTCATTTGATGATTTCCCATCCTCAAAAAAAAAAAAAGGCATGCCTTCTGCTTCATGAAGTCGATGCGCTCTGTGACCACAAGAGCCAATTTTATGTATTAATAATAAGAATTTGACATTTTCACACCCACTTGACATTGCCAATGAATTTAATAAATATTTTATTGAAGTTATCGAAAATAATATTCAAACAAATAATGTATCGAATAATAAGCAACACCTAAAGGACAATGTTTCACGTCAATCCTTATTGATGTTACCAGTCACATGCGATGATATAATCAAAATTATTGACAGCCTCAGAAATACAAATACCGTTGGATTTGATAACATATCAACTAAGGTTATTAAAGAAGTTAAGGAGATAATAGCACCGTTACTTTCGTATATAATAAATCTCTGTATTTCCGATGGTATATTTCCAACTCGTCTGAAAAAAGTAATAATTAAGCCCCTATTCAAAAAAGACGATAGAACTGAATTAAAAAATTATAGGCCAATTGCGAAAATTCCTATATTTTCAAAAATCATTGAGAAAGTGATCTATAACAGTATATATGCCTATTTTGAAAAATTTAAACTATTTTGTAATGAGCAAAAGGGATTTAGAAAAAATATTAATATAAACATGGCTCTATTTGATCTACTATCAAGTGTCCTAACATCTGTCGATAAGAAAAACAGGGTCTGCGCCATTTACACAGATATGACAAAGGCATTTGATTTTGTGGATCATAAAATTTTACTGCAAAAACTATATAGCTACGGCATTAGAGGAAATATTCTTAAACTTATAGAATCTTACCTAAGTGATAGATTGCAATGCACAGAAATCACAAGAATATGTCCAATAACTAAGTTGCAAAAAACATATACCTCGGCAGCGAGGCTGATCAAATATGGAGTTCCTCAGGGTAGCGTGTTGGGACCCCTGTTATTTTTAATATATATTAATGACTTACCAAAAATATCAGGGCATGAAATGGTACTTTTTGCTGATGATAGCACGGTTATTATAAAAAGCAACAATCCTAATAATTACGAACTTGACATTAATGACACTCTCTCGAAAATAATTAATTGGCTTAAGGACAATAATCTTGTAATAAATCTAAATAAAACTAAAATTATGCATTTCCACCAACGGCTTGTAAATACTCCAGTTAATGTCACCTATAATCAGTCTAGAATAGAAGAGGCTAGCATTGCAAAATTCTTGGGTATCTCTATAGACTGCAAACTGACCTGGAAACCACATCTGGAAGAAGTTTGTAAACGATTAAGCAGATCAGCGTACCTTCTATTTCAACTGTCAAAAAAAGTAAGTACTGAAACACTTTTAACGGCTTATCATGGATTGGTAGCCTCGGTTTTGCGTTACGGTGTTGTTTTTTGGGGACAGTCAACAAACCGTGAACTTGTTTTTAAACTGCAAAAGAGATGTATACGGTCTATGTTTGGTTTAAGAAGGACTGACAGTTGCATGCCGTATTTTAAAAAATACAATATTTTAACTTTTCCTGCTTTGTACATCTTGGAAACTTCTTTGTTTGTAAAAAATAATCCCCACTTATTTAAAAAAATGGCCACAGTCAAGAAATTACCCATACGTGCTCAATATATGAACACATTATGCCATGTTAAATGTAAAACTGCATTGATGAAGAAAAATTTCTTTGGTATTGCTCCCCAAGTTTTTAATAAAGTTCCCGATGCAATTAAATGTATGCCATTACAAAAATTCAGAAACACTCTACAGAAGCTGCTACTTGAAAACTGCTATTACACATTAGACCAGTTTCTGAATGACAAATTTAATTAATCATAATTTTGGAATTATTATTTTAGATTATTTTAATTTAATTAATTTTGGCGACTGTAATATCGCTGACATTGTTTTATCTTTTTGGACTATTTTATTTAACTTGACAATTTTTATTTGTTCACTATGTGAGTTTAAGAAACTTTCAATTAATTTAATTTTGATCATAGCATCACTATTTTGTATGCCTGTCGGCGGAACATAGGTTGGACCAAACACTATATAATACATAAGATCATTGTACCCTGTGTTCACAAAATAAATGAATTTTGAATTTTTGAATTTTGACACAGAACATAGTCTTGGGGGCTAACAGTCCCCGAAACCATCCGTCTCACAAAGCGCATCACTCTAGGGCGAGTGTTGCCCTCCTTGAAGCAGATCAGTTTGCCGATTAACGCTCTGGCCCCACCGATACGACGCTCGATCTTAGTTCGGCCTAGCCCGTTCCATCGTCGGACTACAAGATATACAAAACGACGATGCAACACCCGTACAGTGACATTGTGGACATCCCACCCATACGCTCAAAACGTTTTGCGAGTAGGTACTTTTAACTCTAATTAGTGAAATTCCCTGCTGGAGACTGTTTTCTGAAAGCTACGCCTCTTAAGACCTCTTTAAGTCAATAGTAAACAGGAGACTTTTAAGCAAGCGTGCTCCATCGTCAACCACATCGTCGCTTTTAATTAGGTGAGATTGTGGTGAAACGCGAGCGTATCAATAACTAATGTCTACGGAATACATTATTTTGCAATTTTTTTTCAAGTTCTATTTTTTACTATTTTGATATTGTTTCTTCACTGTATTACAGATACATAACACCACCCTAAAATGTGATCACGCTCTTTTGGAATTATTTTACCTGCACTCCGGGAGGCCATTTTCATCGAAGCAACAGTTACCATACACGCAAAAGTTTTCACAGGCTGAGATATGGCACTTCACACCAGAATATCCAAAGGGACACCTGAAATAATAATAATCGTATATTTATGTACTCTCGAGGAGCCTTAGCCCTAGAGAGCGCGTCCTTAGACAGTGCCAGCTGTTGGAGGGGTTGTGTTGCTAATTCGTCACATTAGATAATTCATCGCTATTCCTAATACGTGTCATTTACTAATGCGTCACTTAATTCAATATTTAGTCGCTTTCCTGACTCATCTCATGCTTTATTTAGACTCATTCCCAACTTGACCGACGTTTATGTACAGTTAAGCACAAAATAAAATTAGTTATAATTATTAAATATATTTTTTTAATTTAAATAACTTTAATTAATTAAATTTTTTGGTTATTTTTAGTTAGTTAAGAGTTTTTTTTTTATTTAAGTGTATGTCGTAGATTGATGGCGCTACTATGGGACTACGAACAGCGCCATCTAACAAATTGTTTTGAAACCTAATAATCACGTGATCGGAAACGCAAGCGCGCCCTACCGCTTGAACACGATCGTTGGTAGAGGGCACAGCGAGAACTGGAGGGGCTAGGGAGAGGTCGCTCCAGCGCTCAGGCACTCTCGGCTAGATGCCCAACCACGGACGTTACCTGTTACTGTAAACTGTTGGTCTGAATAAAGTTATTTTAATTTAAATTATCGTTCGTTCGAGTACCTGCAACACTGTCCACATCAAATAACTATATTGGATTGTGAAGAAGACCCGGTGCTTCGCGTCTCGGCCACCCATGACCCGACATGTATATAGTAATAGTTAGTTGTGACAATAAAGTTCTTGAATGATCATGATTATACAAAAACCTTACTTTAAAAAAAAAATATATTTTACTATTACTAGCTGTCTCCCGCGGCTTCGCTCACGTCACCTAGCGCACACCTACCCTAACCAGCCCAAAAAATACTATGACATGTTTCTGGTCTCCTGTTACAGTCTGTTGTCAACATTATCTGACCCACCCTGAAACATTAAGGTTTATTCAATTTATATGAGCCTATTGCCTCCTGAGACCATAGAATTAGTAGAAATGGCTAAATAATTAATGAAAATCGTTGTCCTTAATTTTCCAAAACTAACCTTTATAAGGGGGTACAGGGGGGGGACGTTGAAGTTTATAGAGTACCTACTAAATCCGCGCGGACGAAGTCGCGGGCAAAATGCTAGTCATTAATACAAAGGCAGAAGTGGTTCTTAAAGTTTGCGCACTGGGAAAAAAATACCCAATAGACTGTATAGAATGAAGATAATTTATTTACCTGCACATTGGGTAACCTTTTTCATTGACGCTACATTCACCGAGCAAACAGAAGTTGTGACAGTTTGAGACATTGCACCTCTCACCGGAATATCCATTGTCACACCTGAAATAATAATAACACAGTCAACAGTCATTTATTTGTATATTCAGACTAAGTCCATAATTGTAACGCACATGAAACATATTTATTTTGAGTTCTCTTCACAGCAACACACCTAGTGTCGGTTGGGTGTGTCTACCCCTTCGCACTAGGGCCTGGTTCGCACAAAAAGACTGGCGATCGGTGACAAGCTTAGGGCTCACCAGTAGGAACACACGTCTTAGTCTTTACCCGACTGGGAGGGTCACACATCCCCGGTCGAATCGGGATGCTAGATTGATAGGTTTAGAGCAAAGGAAGTGAGAAATCTCAAATTTCCATCCTTTAAGGCCCCCCTTCTCTCCATCATGACGGACGAAATGAATGGACGCTATGATATAAGCGTTCGTTAAGGAGGTCCTTTTTAAAGACCCCGATATCGTCGCCAAATATGGCAATTAACTCGCTGCCATGCAGCAAAGCCCGGAACCCCGGTCGTAGAGACGAACGTCGCTGTTTCCAGCGACGCTCTCGACAGCCCGTCTTTCACTTCGCCTGTAGACAAGCACGTGGCAAGGAATTGGGTACCGAATCTGGTACCTAATCACTAGATTAATGGCCTCGCTCCTTCCGCGAAACCAGCGGCTCCTCTTGTGAGGATTGTGATCAGTTGATACCAATTTTGTATGGGATATTTTTTTTTTTTAGGAATTTACTTCGGCTTTTTTGGGGAAAGTTGTTCATTTACATGGGCAGACGTGGTTCTTAAAGTATGAGCACTGGGAAAAAAATACCCAATAGACTGTATAGGATTAAAATAAATTGCTTACCTACAGTTTGGGAGGCCTTTTTTACTGACGCTACATTCACCGCGCAAGCAAAAGTTGTCACAGATTGAGATATTGCACCTCTCACCGGAATATCCAGATGCACAACTGAAATATCATAAAAGTCGTGTATGTATTATTTCAGACTAAGTTCATAATTATTGTTGCTCACAAAAAATAGATCTATTTATTTATTTACTAGCTGTGCCCGCGACTTCGTTCACTTGGATGTCGGAATAAAATGTGTCGCACAGATTAAAGATTCAGAAGTTCATGACCCTGCATTACCTGACCCCTCTTAGTATGAAAATAAAAAGAAAGTTACACAGGGCACTAACTACATCACATCTTGTGTTTAAAATGCCGACCATCCTTGATGTCTCCTAGTACCTCGAATCACGTCGACTCTTATGTTTCGTACTTCTTCAAATCCTACTAATATTATAAACTAGCTTCTACCAGCTGCGGCTTCGCCCGCGTGAATATCGGAAACAGCAAGGTTTCCTGATTTGTATTGTAAATTTTTTACTCAGGAAACACCCACCCTACACCTACCCAACACCTACCTTACACCTACCCTACACCTACTTTACACCTACACTACACCTACCCTACACCTACCTTACACCTACCCTACACCTACCGTACACCTACCCTACACCTACCTTACACCTACACTACACCTACCTTACACCTACTTTACACCTACCTTGCACCTACCCTACACCTACCCTACACCTACCCTACACCTACCTTACACCTACCCTACACCTACCTTACACCTACCCTACGCCTACCCACCCACCCTACCTACATAATTATAACAGCCCAAAAATACTATGACATGTTTCTGGTCTCCTGGTACTTGATGTTTCTGGTCTCCTGGTACTTGTGAATCTGAAGTACTAAGGCAGCAGCGGCTCTGAGTTTCCACTTCCTCCTCAGTCTTCATTAATCCACGCCACTTACCGGGATTAAAAGTAGCCTATTTTTTATTCCAGGTTATGAACTACATGTGTGCCAAATTTCATCCAAATCCCTTCAGCCGTTTTTGCCTGATTGTTACACAAACATACAAACATACAAACATACAAACATACAAACATACAAACATACAAACATACAAACATACAAACATTCACCTTTATAATATTAGTAGGATGTGAATTTTTGTGTTTGTATGTTTGTATGTTTGTGTTACAATCAGGCAAAAACGGCTGAAGGGATTTGGATGAAATTTGGCACACATGTAGTTCATATCCTGGAATGAGACATATAATTATTAACAATATTGAAACTTTCACAATTTTTACAAAAAGTGACAACTTTAAATTAACAGTAGGTATATGACTTATAAACTAATTAGCAGCTCTTTGTGTAACTGTAGTTGTATGCTTTAGTGAGGTTGTATGTACGTCTTGTTTTGTGTTGTCAGGGTTTGTGCCGTTTGTAAGGGTGTGTATTTGTGTGTTTGTTTTAAGTACCATGCGAGGACATGCACCTGAATACACAAGGCACATCCGAGGACATTTTCAATCCGAGGACCTTTTCGTACGTCCTCGGATTGACCCGACCAATTCATCGTATTCTCTATTCGATTTTGAGCCTTTCTATATACTTAATAAGGGAAACTTGGTGTCGACCTCGGTGGACCTCGGTTTGATCGCGGAAATTCATGTTCACATTCCGAACGTGTGTGAGCTCTCATAAATTTTTAACACACTACATTTACACTTCAGTCATATTTTAAGTACCTTGCGGGGACTTATGTGTTATTCTTCACACATATGTCCTCGGATGGAAGTTTTTCCACGCAGTGTGCTTAAAAGTCCTCATATTGATAGCTTTTCCGAACATGTGTATTCAGGTCCCCATTTGGATAGATTTCCATGTGTATTGGGCTTTTAATTGTTTCAAAATTGTCTGATTTTATAAAATCACTTATTTCTCGAGTGATCAAAATAAAAACAATCTACAGAGGCCTTAAACTACGTAACAATGAAATTGGGTAATTTTTCCATTGTAACAGAACTCTCGTCCTATGATGGTGAAATTGGGGATGACCATTTACATGGAAGTACGTCATATTTACAGTACGAGACAAAAAGCTTTTGAAACTCTAGAACCATACCCATTTTTCTTTGAATGTGAAACCATCAAATGACTTCTCCCGCTCTGCGCGAAGCTTGAGGGCGACTGCTGACGCACAGGGCGTCTCCTTCGGCGGCTGGGACGTGAGGATTGCCTCTTCCTCTCGCCTCCTCCTTCGCTTGCATTTCTGTTTTGCAGAAGGAGGTGACTGTTTCCTATAGCCCTCTCACTCCGGACCATGGATTGGACCAGGGCCGAACGCGAAAGGTCACCACCGCCGATCGCCGCTACAAGAACAGACCTCCATCGCATGCATTACCGTGTCCTCGAATACGACACGATTGTGGTGGGCCCAGCGCTGGGTTGCGATTGCGACAGTCGCTTATTCCATACCAATATGAGATCGCGTCGGAGCTTGCTCCACCGTTCTGTTATTTTAATTAAGTGTGTACGTTAATTTTTTTTATGGTTAAATCTATAGAACTCCATTTAGCATTTTAGGTTGTAAATTGAAGCAAAGATAACACTGAAAACAAGCAAAACTTTTTTTAACTGCCCCCAACCTGGCTGTACAGCTGTAATCAATGACAATCACTGTTGCAACACTACTACATTTATTCAACCATCATCCTTATGGCTGGCCAGAAACAACAGGGCTCGGTTCTAGAGCTACCGCTGTAGAATATTAATAATAATAATAATAATAATAAGCTGGCAACTCTGACTGTCAAACCAATTTTTATTTCGTTCTCGCAATTTTATTTCAAAGAAAATTAGTTTTTAGCCTTTTAAATGCACAATTTTTATAACAGAAGCGCACAAGAATCAAAAAAATCATTAGAAACTCAAAAACTAAAAAAAACCAAGTAAATTATGAAGAAAACGAAAAATACGACCGACCGATGACATATGTCATGATGTCATGTAAAGAAACAATGATAATGAACGGAATTAAAATAATTGGATGATGATTACAAGAGCAGCATCGCGACGCGCACGCTCACCACCCCCGGACTCGTCGCTCAGCTCCGCCTCGCCGCCGCCAGACATCGGATCACCAGTGGTGTCATCGGCGGCTGCAGTCGCGTCGAGCTCGAGCGACGAGTATTTCTCTCCGCCGACGTCGCCAACACCTGTGCGTCGGCAGGGGAGAGGCCGGCCACCGAGAGGCTTGGGACCTAGGGGCCAACCGGCCCCGAGCCGGGTCCCCGCTACCGGTGGTTGTGTGCAGCGCATGAGATGGACTCAGTCCATGAACGAGAACGTCATGCGCGCATATTACGGGTCTACAGAGGGGGGAACTAACCTCACTGCGTACCGTGTCAGGATGCTGTCTCTGTTTCAGGACCTGGAACCGGCTGTGAACGTCTCGGCCCAACGATTGTCGGATCAGGTGCGAGTCATCCAACGTAGTCACAAGTTGGACGATGCCGCACTTGATAGGCTGCGCTCAGAGGTACTAAACAACCTTATCATCTCGACCCCGACACAGGCCGTGGTACCGGCGCCAACTAGTGGCGCAATCATACCACGGCCCAATAATAATAGTGATGAGGTAGATGATAGGGTTGTCACGGTAAGTAGCCAGTGCAACGATCGACTGAGGAGCGCGCTGGAGGATGCGCTTCACGAGTACAGATCCACTCCGACCGAACTTAGGCCTCGAATTCCACGGTTGCCTATGCACAAAAAGAATAGGGCGCTGGTGTGTGCCTTGGACTCGCTGCTTGAGAATATTTTTGAAAGCAGCGAGAACCTCGTTGATACGCACTCAATCCTGTATTGCGGGGCTGTTGCGGCATGTCGTATAGCAAACGTAAAGTTTACAAATAGTGACGTAGCTATGCGACCAAAGTCTGCTGCACCAGCTTGGCAATGCAGGATCGAGCGGCGTATTGATGAAGCCAGGGTACTCATCGGCAAACTATACTGCTTCAGGGAGGGCAATTCACGACCACGCGTGATGCGCTTTGTGAGGCGGGCATTTTCGGGGACTGAAATCAGTCCTCAGGAGTACATGTCCCGTATTACAGAGCGCATCGACTTCCTGAAGCAGAAAGTTTGTGCATGGGCGAACCGTATTCGACGGTATAAGAGGCGGGTTGATCGATACTCGCAGAATCGCATGTTCCAGAGCGATGAAAGGTGGGTATACAGAGCTTGGGAGCGACCTGAACAAAGTGTGACGGACGTGTGCAGACCGGACGATATCGCCACGAATACATTCTGGCGAAACATCTGGTCGGTGCCCGTCTGTCATGCCGAGGGTGGTTGGATGCGCGATGTCGAGCGCGTGTGTGAAGCTATACCACCAATGGAACTAATCAACATCACCCCATTGGATGTAGCCAAAGCAGTCCGTCCGTTACCGAACTGGAAATCTCCAGGACCGGACGGACTGCATAACTTCTGGCTCAAATGGTATAGCAGCTCACACGCGCTCCTGGCATCTCAATTCCAATCATCCTTAGAGTCTGGGTCGCTACCACAGTTTCTAACAACTGGCGTTACCCACCTGCTCCATAAGACAGGTAGTCCCGCGGAACCCAAGAATTATAGACCAATCACTTGTTTGTCGACGGTCTATAAACTTCTTACATCCATTCTGAGAGTGAAAATTAATGATCACATTGAGAATAACTCAATTATGTCCGCTTCTCAGAATGGATGTAGGAAAGGGTCCCGCGGCACTAAGGAGCTACTCCTCATAGACATGGCCATAAGCCAACAGGTTCGTCGATCCCGTAAGGATCTGTCGACATGTTGGATAGATTACAAGAAGGCCTATGACTCTGTGCCACATACATGGCTCATGAAGGTGCTGGAGTTGTACAAAATAGATGCAACTCTACGCGCCTTCCTTGAGTCATGTATGAGGCAATGGAAAACGGTCCTTCGATATCCAGGATGTCGACAGATTCAAGGGAATGATGAGCCTGTATGGATTAAACGGGGAATATTCCAGGGCGACAGTTTGAGTCCACTTTGGTTTTGCTTAGCTCTGAATCCTCTTAGCACACTGCTGGAGGATTCAGGCCTAGGCTATCGGTTGAGAAGAGGTGGTCAAGCCATATCTCACCTCCTTTACATGGATGATCTGAAACTCTTTGCCCCCAACAATTTGCGACTGATGGAGCTACTGAAGGTAACTGAAAACTTCAGTAGTGCCATCAGGATGGAATTTGGTGTGGACAAATGTGCAGTCATGCATGTAAAGAAAGGGGAGATTATGGAATCTGAGAGAATTCAACTCTCGGATTCCATACAGGTTAGATCCCTCAGCTCGACCGAAACCTACAAGTATTTGGGTATGTCGGAAGCGTTGGGCATTAATGTTGCTGACATGAAGCAATCGCTGAAGGAGCGCTTCTTTGGCCGCCTGAAAAAGGTTTTAAACAGCCTTTTGTCGGGCGGAAATAAGGTGCGCGCCTTCAACGGTTGGGTCATGCCGGTATTAATGTACTCTTTCGGCATACTCAAATGGACTCAAACCGAACTCGACGCCCTGGACAGGAGAGTCCGTACACTGCTGACTGCAAACCGGATGCATCACCCACGATCGTCGGTGATGAGACTGTACATCCCGCGGAAGTGTGGAGGTCGAGGCTTTTTAAATGCTAAGACTCTGCACAACCGCGAGATGTGCAGTCTCAGAGAATATTTTCTCAAAGTCGATGTGGGTATGCACCGAGATGTGGTCGCAGTGGACAAGGGACTCACCCCGTTGTCCATGGCTAAAGAGAACTGGCGCAAACCTGTAATACTTACTACAGATGACCGCAAGGAGGTATGGAAAGGCAAGGAGCTTCACGGGCGCTTCTATCGGGCTCTTTATGGGTCCGACGTAGATTTCCCAGCGTCCGTGGCCTGGCTACGTTTCGGTGATCTCTTCGGAGAAACTGAAGGTTTTGTTTGTGCAATTATGGACGAAGTTATCTTGACGAACAACTACCGGAGGCATATTATGAAGGACGGGACGGTTGACGTGTGTCGGGCATGTCACCGTCCGGGTGAGTCCATCAGACATATTATCTCTGGTTGTTCTCGTCTGGCTAACGGCGAGTACTTGCACAGGCATAACCAAGTGGCCAGGATTATTCACCAGCAACTTGCTTTGAAATACCAACTTGTGGATTCTGAGGTACCGTATTACAAGTATGTGCCCGACCCAGTTCTCGAAAATGACCATGTCACGTTGTACTGGGATCGGTCTATCATCACTGATAGGACTATCGTCGCTAATAAGCCCGATATAGTGGTGATAGACCGATTAGCGCGCCGCACAATGATAATCGATGTTACCATTCCACATGACGAGAACCTCGTGAAAGCTGAGAAAGAGAAACAAATCAAGTATCTTGACTTAGCACACGAGGTTGTCGACATGTGGAATATGGACTCGGCTGTCATTGTGCCGATGGTCGTTACGGCCAATGGCCTGATGGCCAAAAGCTTCGACGACCATCTGTCGAAGCTGGCGTTGCGCAGTTGGATAAAGGGCCTGATACAGAAGGCAGTACTCCTCGATACGGCTCGTATTGTGAGGAGGTTCCTTTCTCTGAAGCCCTAACCACCGGTAGCTTGGACCTCGCTCCCGACACCGGCGGACTACTATTTTTTATATTTTTAAATGTTTTTTTATGTATTGTTTTTATAGAAATATTTAAAAATGTAAAATATATGTATAAAAATGAATAAAGAGAATAATAATAATATCTTGGGACAACTCACACACGGCCATCTGATCCCAAGCTAAGCAGAGCTTGTGTTATGGTAACCAGACAACTGATATACATACTTATATAATTTATAAATACATACATATTATAGATAAATTACACCCAGACACAGAACAAATAATATTGAACTGGATATGACTGGGCGCTGCACTTCTTGACGGTGTCGATGACATATGTTACGCTGATGATACCCTGGTGACGGCCCGGGGGCAATGACATTGGCAAGCGGTAATACTGGCCACGGCAGGGGTTATGCAGGTCGTCGGAAGAATCCGGCGTTTGGGTCTCGAAGAGTGGCTTTGCATAAGTCCGAAACCCTCTGTTTCCCCATGGAAACCTAGGAACAAGCCACCTCGGGATTCACATATAGTGGTCGGTGGCGTTCGCATCAGTATCGAGCTGATGACGAAGTACCTTGGACACGTCTTCGATAGCCAATGAGACTTTGAGCCGCACATTCAGCGGCTGGTTCCCAGGTTGATGTGCATTGTAGGTGCTCTTTCGTGGCTTGTACCCAATTTAACAGGGCCGAACGCTTCCTGCAGGAGACTATGTGGGGATCGTGCGGTCCATTGCCCTGCCATTTATGGGGCGCCTGTGTGGGCGGTAAACCTAATAGCCCGAAACGCCGTGGCACTGCGAAGACCGCAGAAAGCGATGGTTATTAGGTTCACGAGTGACTGGATAAGCGACATGGCGCCCTTAGTTTCCAGCTGACTCAGGTGCTTACTGGATACGGATGCTTTGGGAAGTACCTGCGTCGCATGAGTCGAAAGCGGATGCTCGTTTGTCACCAATGTGTGGAATGTCCCGAGGACACCGTGCAGCATACGCTGGAGGAACGTACAGCGAGGACGCTGGGGGTGGTCTGGTGGTCTATCGCTTCCGTCTTCGTGGAATGCCGTCAAAGATACATTCAAAGGAGACGTCGGAGAGGGAAAGAGAGCATACCTCTCACTCCACCTACACCAGAAAGGCAGCCGTGCGTCGACGGGAGCTCAACGATCTCCGGGCATTATGAGGAAAGGGGCGTCGAACTTTGGGCGGAGACGTTACCTGACCAGTGAGGCATAAAGAGCCATTGAGCAATATGTTACGTGAAAGCCTTTTATGGAAGTATATACCATATTAACATACCGAGACTCCTCCGTGCCTTGGAAAGCACGTTAAGCCGTTGGTCCCGGCTGTCATTTGTAGATCTTTGGCAGTCGTTACGGATTGTCAGAAGCCAGAAAATCTGACACCAGTGTTACCAAGAAGTACCTTGTTACTCAGTTAATGGATTGTGGAGGTCTGGTAGGCAGCCGCTCCTCGTAAAATACTGGTATTCAGCTGAATCCGGTTTGACTGGGAGTCGACCCCAATATAGTTGGGAAAAGGCAAGGCAGGTGATGATGCCTTTTATGGGAGTATGTGCTGCTGCGGTCGTTGTATCAGCCACATTAGGTGATGGTGTGCGACGATGCTAGTCGGGGGTGCGCTTGAACAATATTGTCTTTCGAGCTCCAGAATGGTAGCAGTAGTTCTCCTCTCCGTTTGAGCAGCAGCTACATAACATCACCATAACAGATGTATTACTATGAAATCTAATATCGACAAATAGCCCACAAAGTTTCAAGACGTTACTAGTAACCGTTGAGGAGACAATTCCAGCGAAAGCTTCATTAAATCACCATGATTATAATATTGTTATATCACACTTACATTTTGAACGTTTGTCAGTTAAAATCAAATGAGGTCCTCTAATGGTACTTAAATCAAGAAATTGACGTGTGTGAATAGAATTGCCTACATGAAGATGATTCAAATATTATTACGGTAAAATTATAAGTGTGTAAAAAGTTTGTATTGGAAATTTTCAATAGGTCCTCGCTTTGTACACCGTCTACTCGGAAAAACGTCCTCGTACTGTACATGAAAAGTCTTATACTGCGTCCTCACATTGTACAAGAAATGAGAAAACGTGTGTTAAATTAGGTCCTCGCATTGGTGTCCCTGGTCAGATGGTTAAGGTCCTCGTTTGGCTCACACACAGGTCCTCGGATGGTATTTCCCAGGCGGGTTTTCGAATGTATTTAGGTCCTCGCACTGTTCATAGGAAGTCATATCAAAAAAAGATTGAGATAGCGCTATACGAATAGGCTCATCAACCTAAATATTGTTTTCTCTTTCTTTCTGTCTTGTTAATAAAGTCGTAAGTCGTCGTTAACATGGTTTTCTAGAAGGTCCTCGGATGGTGACTTACAGCTATAGTCCTCGTATGGATGTCTGTACAAGTAATGGTGTGTATACATGTTTTATGTTTGTGTATGTGTGTCTATGTGTATGTATGTGTAGGTACATGTTTGTGTGTGTGAATGTGTATGTTTTCTTTGTAGTGCCCTTTTGAAATCTTTGTGTTCGAAGCAATTTATAGAGAAAACTCGGTGAATACTGAATATGCTACTTTTTATCCCGGTAAGTGGCATGGGTCAATGAAGATTGAGGAGGAAGTGGAAATTTAGAGCCGCTGCTGCCTTAGTGCTACAGATTCACAAGTACCAGGAGAACAAAAACATCAAATACCAGGAGACCAGAAACATGTCATAGTATTTTTTGGGCTGGTTTGGGTAGGTGTAGGGTAGGTGTAGGGTAAGTGTAGGGTAGGTGTAGGGTAGGTGTAAGGTAGGTATAGGGTAGGTGTAGGGTAGGTGTGGGGTAGGGTAGTGTAGGGTAGGGTAGGGTAGGGTAGTGTAGGGTAGGGTAGTGTAGGGTAGGGTAGTGTAGGGTAGGGTAGGTGTTTCCGAGTAAAAAATGTACGATACAAATCAGGAAACCTTCCTATTTCCGATATTCACGCGGGCGAAGCCGCTGGTAGTAGCTAGTGAATTAATAATACTAACCAGTAACGCAAATTAAACAATTTTCAAGTCTTGAGTAAAAAAAGTTATGAACCAAAACTATTATATTATTTTCAATATAATACTAATTTAATTATAATACACTTAAAATGAAATAAAAATGAAAGTTCCTAACCAAAATTATGGCGTCGAAAAATTCATCCGCATCGCTGTCGACTGGAAGTGAGCCCAAAAGACTGGTGGCATTGCCACGTTGTATGGCAAACTATTATTAATTTACGTATTTTCGCTCTCCTGTAAAATTACTATTTTGGCTTTTACGACCTTTCTACCCCGAAGTAGCGATAAGTGTGACAAAGGGATCTAATAGGTCTTTACCTATGAAATTGCCGTTTTGTATGAAAAAATTTAAACGATTTTTTTTCATGTATTTTTATTTGTATTAATCGAAGTAATCACCCATGCAATCAATGCATCTTTGCCAACGCAGTGGCAGTTTATTGATGCCCTTCTTAAAGAAATCAGCCGGACGGGAGGCAACAAATTCTTCAAAGGCATTTTGTACTGCCTCTCGGGTATTGAATTTTTTTCCCGCCAAGAAGTTTTTATTTTATTTTATTTATTTAGGGACAATAAACAGCTACAATATATGTGTTAGAACAGAGATAATAAGTACATAATATTAACAATATTGCAGCCCACTGCATTATCCGCATATTAACAAAAGATAATATATAATTAATTAGTGCCACTAGATATACAATAAATAATTAATAATTACATCACATTATCAATTATAAATAATATCATGCAAAATAGAAATTCTAATTGATTGATTGCTTAGGAACAGAGTAATAATCAACACTAGAAACAATTAAATAAATAATAAAATCTTGATTTTGATTTGCTTACATTCCTAGTTAATAGCATTATTGGTTCATAATAATTTTCATTACATTAGATTTAAATTTGAATTTTGAGCATATAAAAATATCAATATTAATAAAATTACAATTATAAGATTCAGCCATTCGACGGATAGGGCAGGCAAACCAGAATTAGTTCGACAGGCATTGCCAGCAAACAGGGTACCTGCACGGACACTACCTACGTATATTTACAGTACGGGGAACCACATAACATAGTTTGCTCGTGAGATCGATACAATCAAAATCCCCATGAACAATATTGTACAGTACAGACGCTTCGAGATACTTACGTCTAGACGCAAGGTTGACTTGCCCATATTTCTCCAATAATTGTGAGTACGACAAATACGTTTTGTGGCATCTGTAATGCATGGCTCGTAGAAACCTCCGCTGGACTTTTTCAATCTCGTCTATATATTTCTGTTAAAACTTTATCCAAATTCTGGAAAAAGTATTAGTCTGTAGGCGCAAGGTCTGGTGAGTAGGGCGGATGACGGAGAGCTTCCAACCCCAGGTCTTGCAACTTGGAGACCTTGGGGTGGTTTGGGATCTACCTCCTCGCGGTCCACCCCGGGCAACGGCACCACAGGCTTGCCTGTGGTACGGCAGAACGATCCCACTTAAAGCGGTGGTAGGCTCCGCAAGGAGCCGCCTGGCTCGCGACCACCATCCCGCCGAAGTCCGGTGCCAAGCAGCTTGCTGTGTTCCGTCGGAGTGCGGGAGTGCCAGTGCCATTGGGGGAGATTGTCAGTTGCTCTGCTCAGAACCGGTCTTGGTCGCTGGGCTGGGCTTTCCGGGTAACTCATTTTGGAGGGTAGCGGGATCTGAAGCACGGTGCCAGCCGTTGGCCGACCGCAGTTAGTAGGGGGCCCAAGTAGCACGCCAGCCACGTGTGAAAGGCTGCCCCGCCAACTAGCGGAAAATCCCGGTATGCTCCACCGTGCCAGCTGGCGACTGGATGGGAGGACCCGGTGGCAATATCTGGGGGGGTTCGGGCATCCCCGCAGTCTCCAAATGAGTTCCCCATAGGTTGGTTCAGCTCTAGTGTTCCACTTGGTTCACTGAGCAGCGCCTCGACAGTTCGACTTTTTCCCCTAACACTCAAACTACAAATGACCAAAGCAAAAAGGAATAAGGTTAAACAACGGCTGCACTTCCTCCCACTCAAAGTGCACCTCACCAACATCAGGGGGTTGCACTCAAATCTCGATCCGGTCCATCATCATCTCGAGACCGAGAAGCCGCACCTGTTTTTCCTAAAGAAGACGAAGATAACAACTCCGTCGGACGTGGCGTACCTCAACTACCCGGGCTACTCTCTGGAACACAAGTTCAGGAAGCAGGCTGGGGTCTGTGTGTACGTCCGCGATGACATTTGTTGTCGTCGTCTCCGTTGCTTTGAGAAATCGGGTTTCTCTGCCATATGGCTACTTGTGGACACTGGCGTGGAGAAACTTCTGTATATTGGCGTATACCGATCGCACAGCGGTGACCAGGAGACAACAGCGCTGTTTAATTCCCTCGTGGAGTCGACGGACGTAGCCCAGCAACGGTACCCAACGGCGAAGCTCATTTTTCTGGGGGACTTTAACGCCCACCATAAAGAGTGGTTGTTCCCGTACCAGAAAACTGACCATGCCGGGTTAGAGGCGCGCAAGTTTGCTGTAACGCTAGATCTAACCCAGCTGGTGAATGTGGCAACGCGGGTACCGGATGTTGACGCCCATACACCCAATTGCTTGGACCTTCTGCTGACAACAGATCCGGGCAGTCATTCAGTATCGGTCTCAGCTCCGCTGGGAAATCCGTGTTGACCTGCTCTCCTCCAGATAAGAGTTCTAGGGGCACGAGACGAGTATGGCGATACGAGTCAGCAGATTGGGATGAGATGCGGCACTTTTTTTGCGTCTTATCCTTGGCGGCAAGTGTGCTTCTCCTCGGGTGACCCCTCGTGCTGTGCTGATGTGATTGCGGACGTGATTCGGCAGGGGTTGGAGTATTTTATTCCATTCTCCGACATCCCGCTCGGTCACAAGTCCCGGCCTTGGTATAATGCAGAATGCGCCCACGCAGAGGCCCGTAAAGAGTCTGCTTACCAAGCCTGGATCAAGGCCCGCGACCGAAAGGCTAAAGCACGTAGGGTTCGCGCGAGGAAAAGAGCCTTTAATTCTGCTGCCAAGTTCTGCAAGCGGGTTTTACGTAGGGCACGTTTTGACCATGTCGGACGTATCGGGGCCAAACTAGCATCGCACCCTCCGGGTAGTAAGCAGTTTTGGTCCCTGTCGAAAGCGGTTGAAACGAATTTCTGTCGACCCACTTTGCCTCCAATGCTAAAACCTGATGGTTCCCTGGCTCACTTTGCAAGAGAGAAAGCAAATTTATTTGCCACTCTCTTTGCAAGCAATTCGCATCTGGACACTGGCTCCAAGCAACCACCAACTTTACCTCGTTGTGACTCTTCGATGCCGGAGATCGCAGTTCACATTAAAGAGGTCCGAAGAGTATTATGCAGTCTAGACGTGAATAAGGCCAGCGGACCTGACGGCATTCCAGCGAGAGTGTTGAGGCAATGTGCACCTGAACTGTCTCTGTGTTGACACGCCTGTACCGCCTCTCTCTTGAAAAAAGAACGGTGCCGAAATCATGGAAGCTTGCGAATGTGCAACCGGTGCCCTAAAAGGGAGACCGTGCTGACCCTGCACATCACCGTCAAATCGCCATTACCTCCATCCTATGCAAGATTATGGAAAGGGTTCTGAACAGTAAGCTGCTGACCTACCTTGAAGACAATGATCTCCTCAGTGACCGTCAATATGGCTTTCGCCAGGGACGGTCAACTGGTGATCTTCTTGTGTATGTCACGCACTGCTGGGGCGAAGCCATCGAGAGACACGGCGAAGCACTTGCTGTGTCGCTCGATATCTCGAAGGCTTTTGACAGGGTCTGGCACGCAGGTCTACTCAACAAGCTTCCTGCTTATGGCATCCCAGCTGGTTTTTGTAGCTGGATATCAGACTTCCTAAGTGAACGGTCGATCCGAGTAGTCGTTGACGGCTGCTCCTCTGACCTCATGGCTATTGATGCCGGAGTTCCTCAGGGGTCTGTTCTCTCTGCAACTCTTTTCCTGCTACACATCAATGACCTACTTCAGCCTGGTCTTGTTGGGTACGCAGATGACAGTACGGTTTCAGAGAGATACTTGTCCAGCGCAACAACCGGCGGGGATGAAGTCCGTTCCTTGAGAGAGGCCATGGTAGAGCGGACAAATTTGACCTTAAGCGTTGTCTCCCAGTGGGGTGATGAGAATCTGGTCACTTTTAACGCCACCAAAACACAGGCGTGTCTTTTTACCGCAAAAAGGAGTCGCTTTGACCAAGCTCCTACTTTTCGAGGTGCATCTGTTCCCGTTACTGATCGGCTCGAGCTCCTAGGCATGGAGTTGACATCCAGTCTCAACTTCGGCGCCACCATCGAGTACAAAGCCCAAATTGCGTCCAAAAAGCTGGGCATCCTAAATAAGGTGAAGCGATACTTCAGGCCTGGACAGCTTTTAACCCTTTACTAAGCACAAGTCCGATCCTGCATGGAGTATTGTAGCCACCTTTGGGATGGCTCAGCTAAGTATCAGCTTGCCGCGCTTGACTCGGTGGATCGCAGAGCTAAGAGGCTCATCGGTGACGCAAAACTGGCGGATGCCAAGCTATGTACATAGCTTGGTTCATCGCCGTAAGGTTGCTTGCTTATCGGTCTTCTACAGATTGTACTTCGGTGAGTGTGCCCAAGAACTCCACGACCTCATCCCACCGGCCCCCTTCTACCATCGGACATCCAGACGCACTGCATCCTACCATCCCTACCACAAGGTAGGGATGGTAGGTTGAAATGCTTAGTGCGAATTGGTGGAATAGCTACAAAGCTATTCCACCAATTCGCACTAAGCGTTTCCAAACGTCTTTTATAATGCGCACAGCAAAGGAGTGGAACTCTCAGCCTGCGTCTGTAGTTCCAAAAGCTTACAGCCCTAATCTCTTCAAAGTTAGAGTGAACAGGCTCCTTCTGGGTAAGCTCGCTCCATCGTAGACTTTGTCTCTGTCATATCTGACATTGACTAGAGTCAAGAGCAAACCCATCACTAATAAAAAAAAAAAAAAAAAGACCGTCTGCTGTGCAGTATGAAGTCGCGCGTTGTCGTGCAGGAGCAGCGGAGACGAGTGATTGACCAATGCTGGTTGGAGATGTGCCAGCTTCTCCATCATTGTGTTCAGTTCTTCACAGTACACATCTGCAGTAATGCTCACCCCGTATGGTAAGAAGCTGTGATGAATCACACCGGCGCTAGACCACCAAACAGTGACCATCACTTTTCCAGGGGTAAGTTTTCGTTTAGGGCATTGTTTAGGTGCTGAACCAGGATCCAACCAACTTGCTGAGCGCTAGCGGTTATCAAACAGAATCCATTTTTCATCGCAGGTAACAATGCGGTTCAAAATTCCTTCATTTGTGTGTCTGTTGAGCAGTGCAAGGCACGTCTCGACGCGTACTTCGCGCTGGCGATCATTGAGTTCGTGGGGCACCCATTTGTCAAGCTTTTTTACCTTGCCAATTTGACGCAAATGGACCAATATTGTTTTGACGCTAACGTCGAAAGCTGCTGCTAATTCAGCCGTAGATTGTGTATCATCAGGTTCCACAATCGCCTTTAATTCGTCATTGTCGACCAAAGTCTTCGGACGACCGCGAGGTTCATTTTTCAGGTCGAAATTTCCAGAACGGAAGCGAGCAAACCAATAACAGGTGGTGCGTTGGTTTGTAGTGTTAGCTCCGTAAATGTCGTTGATGTTGCGTGCCGCTTGTGCCGCGTTGCTGCCACGACAGTACACATAATTCCATAATTACTCGAATTTTAAACGTATCCATGATGACGAAAAAGATTGAAATGCGATGAAAATGTAACACTAATCAATAAACAAATGACTACTTTTGGAAAAAAAAACCATGTTTTAAAATAAAATTAATTTGAAATTAGAATTCTTAGCCAAACAAAAATTATTTTGATTTGAAATGGCCAGTACTGCAGAACGGCAATTTCATAGGTAAAGACCTAATATTATAGCATGTAAAGATTACGATTACCTGCACTTTGGAAGCCCCTGCGCATTGTGGGTACATTTGCCTTGCAAACAGAAGTTTTTACAAACAGACACATCGCATCTCTCGCCGGTGTATCCAAGTTCGCACTTGCAAGCAGATTTGTCTGTAACTTTCTTTCCGTGAACACAAAACAGTCCATCACATTCTCTAAAAATGTTAACCCAATTCAGAGCTTTACAACCATAAATCTGATCTTTAATTTCATACTTGATTACTACACTGATGGCCAATCCTTTATACTGCACTGACGTTATATTAGGTTTCCCCCCTAGCCATGAAAAATTTATCAATTTGAATTTATTATTTATAACAGACGGATCGGGAAGGAGGACGATGATATGTTTTTTAAAAAAAGCAAGTGTATTTGCTGGGTCTTGTTTAAGTTTTACTGGAATGTTCCAAACTATTCGTGATTTCGAGGTCTTCAGTTTATCAAGTCTCCGTTTAAACATTACGTATCCAGTCGTCTCACTTGGTTCTAACCAAATTATCTCCCTTTCTGGTTGGTTAATAGCCAAGCCACATGGCTGCAATGTTAAAGTTTTGTTGACATATCTTGCATTAAGATTATCAAAAATTTCTCTCTTATTGCCATTGAGTGGAGCCCTCTCTATAACAGGATTTTTCGGCTTTCTGTTGAGCCAGTAAACATACCTGTAAAAAAGAAAACTTGCGGTGACTGTCTTGCAGTTTACAGTAAAACTTGGTTAAGTGGGACCTGGATAAGTGAGAAACCTCCATAACTGGAACTCATGCAGCTGAGGTCCCAACACTTTGGCACTGAATTACCTCTGTTAGTGGGTGAAGCAAACCTCTATAGCTGGGATTCGTTCTTTCGATTTCATTGTCATAGTTACCTCTATTACTGAGACAGGGAGTGAATTTTACTCGTATATGCATTAATTAACAGAGAGATTACATCGTTTTGTTTGTTTACTTAC
The DNA here is from genome assembly GCA_947386135.1 of Melanchra persicariae. NCBI lineage: Eukaryota > Metazoa > Arthropoda > Insecta > Lepidoptera > Noctuidae > Melanchra > Melanchra persicariae. The sequence goes on along the minus strand of OX376670.1, from coordinate 11,779,853 downwards.
TTATTCTTATCATCATCATCATCATCATCATCATCATCATCATCATCATCATCATCATCATCATCATCATATCAGCTGAAAGACGTCCACTGCTGGACATAGCACAATTGCAATTGTTTAGCCTACGCCGATGATTTAAAAATTTACTACAGGATATCAAACCTGAGTGATTGTTTGAAGCTTCAAAGAGATCTTGATGTCCTTCAACAATGGTGTTTCAACAACAGAATGACGCTCAATGTTAAAAAGTGGCGTACTATCACTTTCACGAATAAAGTGAATTACATTAAATTTGATTATCTTATAGATGGTTCTGTACTGAACAGAGTATCAGTCATCCGTGATCTAGGTGTACTCTTTGATACATCTCTATCCTTCCGTGATCACATGAATACTATAGTTGCTAAGGCTAAAAGAATGCTTGGCTTTATAATCCGCATGACAAAACCTTTCCGTAAAGTAGCATTATTCTACTCTATAACGCTTTGGTAAAGAGCTCCTTGGAGTATTGTTCTACTATTTGGTCTCCCAATTACTCAAGTTATACTAATAATGTTGAATCTGTTCAGGCCCGTTTTGTTAGGTATCTATGTATGAAGAATGGGATCCGAAAAGCTATACCTGATTACAATGATAGGTTAAAGCAACTATAAGATGATAAGCTTAAAAGAAAGACGTATCTATTCTGACTTACTTATTCTACACAAAATTATAAATGGTTCCATAGATGCACAATTGATTAACTATTTTAACTTTAGGTCTTGCTAACGTAGCAAGAGACATCATCGCATTTTTCAGTTGCCTACATCCACCTTAAATACCACCTAACACGTATGGCAAGGTTATACAATTTATTTATTTATTTATTTACATACATACAAATATCCTTACTTCTTCTTCAGTCGGTGCCTCATTAGATATACATATACATATACGGATACAGAGAAACCCCCTCCAACACCACATTTCGAACGCGTCTATCCTCTGTCTTTCTCTTGCTCGGATTGTCCATGTCTCAACTCCATAGAGGAAAATCGGGAAAACCAATGCTCTGACCAACCGAGCCTTTGTTTTGAAGCTTATACCGCGATTTCTCCAGATGTTTTGAAGGCGCGTCATAGCATCTTTAGCCATAGCTATCCGTCGCTTTATCTCCGGGACACAGCTGCCTTCATTATTAATACACGAGCCCAGATAAATAAAACTGTCCACGGCATCGATGCCTTGGATGTTATTGGCGCCGACTAGCTTTCCCGCACGATCTATAACCACAAGCTTGGTTTTCTGCCTATTTATTGCAAGCCCTAACTTGCCACTCTCCACCTCCAATCTATGCAGTAACTCCCTCATGTCGCCAAAAGTTGTAGCAAGAATAACGGTGTCGTCTGCATATCGCAGATTGGAAATGCGCTTTCCACCAACAGCAAAGCCCTTTTCCCAGCCCTCCAGAGTTTTTCGGATTATATACTCTCCATATACATTCGAGTCCATAGGTCATCACTGGCAACACGCACTGGTCATAGACTTTCGTCTTGAGACACTGTGGTATGTGAGACGAGAAGATACCGCGCAACTTCCCGAACGCCGCCCAGCCGAGTCGGATTCGACGGTTGACCTCCTTCTCGAAGTTAGCCCTACCTAGCTGGATCGTTTGTCCCAGGTAGACGTACTCATCAACAACTTCGAGTGCAGAGCCTCCAATCTTGATAGGAGTGGGTGCTACATGGGTATTTACCATGACCTTGGTTTTGTCCATGTTCATTTTAAGACCCACTCTTTCGGAAGCTCTACTGAGGTCATCGAGCATTGTACTGAGGTCCTCCGTGGTCTCAGCCATGACGACTATATCGTCGGCAAATCGAAGATGAGTGATGTACTCGCCATTTACATTGATGCCTAGCCTTTTCCAGTCCAAAACCTTGAAGACGTCCTCCATTGCGGCCGTGAACAGTTTCGGAGAAATTACGTCTCCCTGCCTCACACCCCGCTGCAGGAGGATAGGTTCTGATGTCTGATCCTGAAGTCGGACTGACATGGTGGCGTTTTCATACAAACACTTCAGCACCTCGATGTACCGATAGTCGATCTGGCACCGTTGGAGAGACTGCAGCACAGCCCAAGTCTCGATCGAGTCGAAGGCTTTCTCGTAGTCCACAAACGCTAAGCAGAGGGGCAGATTATACTCTTCGGTCTTCTGTATAACCTGCCGCAGCGTGTGTATGTGGTCTACGGTGTTGAAGCCTTTTCGGAATCCGGCTTGTTCGGGAGGCTGGAAGTCGTCAAACCTGCGTGCGAGACGGTTTGTGATGACTCTGGAAAACAGCTTGTAGACATGACTCAGAAGGGAGATGGGCCTGTAGTTCTTAAGCAGGGCATTGTCGCCCTTTTTAAAGAAGAGTACCACCACACCTCTGCTCCACGCTTGTGGCGTTTTCCCCTCGAGTATGACGGAATCGAACAGTTTCTGAAGGGCCTTAAGGACTGGTTTTCCACCCGCCTTCAGGAGTTCGGCCGTAATTCCGTCCTCACCCGACGCCTTGTTGTTCTTAAGCTGCTTCAGAGCCATCCTAATCTCATACAGGCTGACGTCCGGGATGTCTTCGGTATAATGCCGGGTCAATCTAGCTCTTGAGTCGTTCGCTAGATTTGCTGCGGGTTTGGTCATTGACGTATATAACTGTCCATAGAATGTCTCGATCTCCCTCAGAAGCTCCGATTTGGCGGATATGGTTCTGCCATCGTCGGTCTTCAGTTTTGTGAGCTGGCTCTGCCCAATAGACAAATCTCTTGCAAAGACCCTGGAGCCCTTATTCCGCTCTATCGCGTCTTTAATCGTTTCAGTATTAAAGCGGCGGAGGTCGCTTTTCAAGGACTTGGAGATCCGTCTATTGAGCTGCCGGTACTTGCACGCATCGTCTGAAGACTGCAGAATCATCTCCCGCCTCTCCTTCATGAGCTTGAGAGTTGGATCAGAGAGCCTCTTGGTCTTATCTGTACGGCGAGTCTTGAAGAACTTAGACCCGACCGTATGAACAGTTTCCACGAACCCATCGTTGTATTCGTCCACGGAGCTCCCTAGGCACTCGAAACGATTTTGAAGTTCGAGCTGAAAGCTTTCGGAGTTTTGGATCTGGATCTGTGCTGGACGGAGCGTAGACTTCATCAGTCGAGACCTTTCCAGCTTGATATTTAGATTCAATGTGCCTCTTACCATGCGGTGATCACTTCCGGTTTTCACCGCGTTGATCACGGAGACATCATTGAATATCTGCTTCTTCGTCGACATGATGAAGTCAATCTCATTTTTAGTTGCACCGTCGGGGCTCTGCCAGGTCCACTTCCTGTGCTCACGTTTTCTGAAGAAGGAGTTCATCATATAGAGGCCCTCCTTCTCCATAAAACTGGCCAGTAGGTGTCCTCGGTGGTTCCGACGTCCATATCCAAATTGCCCCACTCGCAGCTCGTCACCGTCACGTTTGCCCAGTTTCGTGTTAAAGTCCCCCATGACCACGGTGAAATGAGTTTTATGACCATGCATGGCTCTGGATATATCCTCATACATGGTCTCTATTTCGTCGTCGGGGTGTGTTGAGGTTGGGGCGTAAACCTGTACGACCTTCAACGAATATCTTGACGATATTCTGAGTATAAGGTACGCCACCCTGGTCGACACACTCTCGATCCTCACCACATTGGACACGAGGGACCTGTGGACGAAAAACCCGACACCACCCTGGGACTTCTGGTCACCCTCCCGGAAATAGAACAGGTTGCCGGATTTGAGAATTGTCGTGTCCTCCCCCTCTCTTCGGACTTCAGACAATCCCACAACACTCCATCGCAACCTGCTCAATTCCTCCTCAAGTTCGGTGATCTTCTCGTCGGTCCGGAGTGTTCTCGTGTTTAATGTTGCCAGGTCCAGTCGTCGGTGTTTTTTACGGTAGCCGTATCCACTCCGGGGATTCTTAGCACCCCTTGCATCGTCATAACCTTGACCGCTACCGGAGTCAAGGGTAGACGCGCTGCCGGGCACTAGGGGCCATTTTTTTGTTGTGCTCATCATTTGGGGGGGGTTTGCCCTAATCGCCACGCTTGGCAGGCGGGTTGGCGATCGCAGTATAGCTGTTGCAATGTACCGAAAGAATGCTGCTGCCCGTTCTCTGGTGAGTCCCTTAGTCGCCTCATACGACACCCACAGGAAGCGATGGGATGGTGCTATTCTTTTGCGCCCCGGCACCATACGGGCGGTCGCTCACAATGGGCCTCATCAGAAGGCTTAAAGTCACCCAAAGAGCAATGGAGAGGGCAATGCTCGGAGTTTCCTTGCGTGATCGAATCAGGAATGATGATATCCGCAAGAGAACCAAGGTTACCGACATAGCCCGAAGGATCGCCAAATTGAAGTGGCAGTGGGCAGGGCACATTGCTCGCAGAACAGATGGTCGATGGGGCCGAAAAGTTTTGGAGTGGCGACCGCGTACCGGAAGACGCAGCGTTGGAAGGCCTCCCACAAGGTGGACCGATGACCTGGTGAGGGTCGCGGGTAACCGATGGATGCGAGACGCACAGGACCGGTTGTTGTGGCGACGCTTGGGGGAGGCCTATGTCCAGCAGTGGACGTCTTTCGGCTGATATGAATATGATGATGATATACATTGAAGAGCAAAGGTGAGAGGATGCATCCCTGTCTAACGGTCGTTGAACAGTCGGTGTCTATTTTGACGAAAGAGCGGTTGTTGATGTAGAGGCATCGGACTAGGTCAATAAGGTGTTGAGGCGTACCCATGTCTCCCAAAACCTCCCACAGCCCATCCCACTGCACACAATCAAAGGCCTTGGTGTAATCAATGAAACACAATAACACAGGACTGTTAAATTCCCGACTTTTTTCAATAATTTGGCGAACGTTTAGGATTTGTTCCCGTGTGCCTTTGCCTTTAACAAACCCTGCTTGTTCTTCTGGAATTTGTGGACTGAGAAAGTGCTTTAGCCTATTGTTAATGATGTACAGGAGTATCTTGCTGACATGTGGGATAAGTGCCAGGGTCTTGTAGTTACTGCAGTCTTTGGTAGAGCCTTTTTTATAAAGTGGAACAAACACTGACTCTGTCCACTCTTCAGGCCATCTCCTAGTCTTCCAGATGGAGTTGCAGATACTTAGAATTATCTTCACACCATTGGAGTTCAGGTTTTTGAGTAACTCGGCGGGAATTCCATCTTTACCTAGAGATTTTCTAACTTTAAGACATTCAATTGCATGTTCGACCTCTGATTGCAGAATTTCCGGCTCTTGCGGCGATAAATCTGTCTGTACGCCATTTGTGACAGGTTGACCGGTGTCATGAAGTATTGCGCAATACTGTTTCCAGCGTTCCAGAACCTGATCCTTTTCAGTTCAATCCCAAAAGTAGCTACAATACTCCATGCAGGATCGGACTTGTGCTTTCTAAAGGGTTAAAAGCTGTCCAGGCCTGAAGTATCGTTTCACTCTATTTAGGATGCCCAGCTTTTCAGCCGCAATTTGGGCTTTGTACTCGATGGTGCCGAAGTTGAGACTGTATGTCAACTCCATGCCTAGGAGCTCGAGCCGATCAGGCACAGGAACAGATGCACCCCGAGAAGTGATAGTATTTACAAAATTTACAAAATTCAACTTCAAATTTTAAAAACAATAGTTTCTCCCAAAATTAGAAATCAATTCTACGACAATATAAATGGCCTCTTTAAACACTGTAATGTCTTACCAGTTCATACACAAATAAATTTAATGTTATTAAAAGAACAATTCTTCAATAAATCTTTAAGAAACAAAATCGAACATCCTGTATGCACTCGGGCAGTTTCTGAGAATAGGCTTCGTACACAGCGTGCCAACAATACGTATGGTGAACGAACTACCGGTTATATTATACCGAGACTTATTAATAGTCTACCCTCAGAAATTAACAAATGTATTACACGAAAAAATATCAAATGTAAACTTAAGCAATATTACTTAAGTATTATTTAGGAATGAATGTAACTACATATTTAAAGACCTAACTAATTAATACATTATTGCATTTTATTTGTGTGCGTTGTTGTCGATAGCAATAGTCCATACCATCTGTATTATGATTGTTGTCGACGGTGGCCTGCGCATGTGAAGTGCTTTATAAACATTGTACTTACATCTAATAGTTCGATATTGAGATAGACTCATGATAGCACAAGTCTGAACCTTAGTGGTTTTTTGGTTGCTATTTAAATGAATAATATTGTATTCTTTCGTATAAACGATAAATAAATTAAAAAAAAAAAAAAAAAAAGTACGAGTTTGGTCAAAATGACTCCTTTTTACGGTAAAAAGACACGCCCAAGTCACGAAATCAGGCGCAGAAGTCTACAAAATCAGTACAATTGCAGGTATACGGTTTTAAAGCAGTACCCCGGACGTCCTTCTGATGTATGTGAATGTTCAACATACTCGACTCGCATGCACCAGGAAAAGCAGGGGGCCTCGCGCTACCAAGATTGAAGATTCCGCAAACGGAGGCTTCAGCGGAGTGGGCCAGTGACCCGTCAGGTCTCAGCAGTGGTGGTGAGGGGCGATAGAAGTTCAATTCAACCGACTAGCCAGGGACCGAAAGACTGTACTACCTGCTGGGTATGAAGCAAATTTGTTTGTCAATTCGATTAATGTGGTCAAACTAAGCCCTCCGCAATACCTTCTTGCAGGACTTGGCAGCCCTGTTGAAGGCTCTCTTCTTCTGGCACACTTCATTTGCTTTGCGAATACGAGCATCTACCCATGCTAGGTACGCCGCGTGTTTAAGCGCATCAGCGCGATTGCACTCTGCACCAAACCATGGACGAGCATCGCCAGACATTCTTACGTCAGAGAACGGAATGTAGCACTCCATTCCTTGCCGCAACACATCCATCACGGCGTCCGCGCACGACGAAGCATCAGTCGAAGACAAAGTCAAAAAAGTGAAGCCAAAGAGATAGAGTTATTGCAGCGAAGAATTTCAGGACTAAGAAGAGATAACACTAGATACATGAAACAAGCACAAAGATTATGAAATGGAATCAAATGAGATAGTTGCCTTACCGGACCGAAACACGAGTAAAAGCAGAAATATTCAGAATAAAAAATACGCAGTTTATTAGTGAGATTGAGGATTGTGACAGAGAAATCCAATTATGATGCCACTGATTTTCAATTTTGGTGGGCACTTTCCATTTTGGTGGCCACACTAGACATTCAAACTGAAATATCTCAGAAAGGTATCGAGATATTCTCAGACCTTTTGAAGATTCTTCTAGCTTGGACTTGCTATTCTTATACCAGGTCCTTGTTTTACACGAAAAGTATAAAATTTTGCCACCAAAATTGAAAAAAAATGCACTTTGTTGATATTGACCCATAAATGACCTCCCAAAAACCATAGGACAACAAATGGTCCTCCTTGCAGACAATAGCACGGCTATTATATAAAGTTGAGGCCCGAGAGCCTATATTAAAGTTAGATAAAATAAAGCAAAACAAATGGAAAATCAAATTTCGGGAGGTACCTGTTTCAGATTCGGCGGGAGGAAACGCCCGGGTGTTTTCACTGTCAGGATCGCCCGGAGGACACGGTGGAGCATACGGTGGAGGTCTGCCCTGCTTGGGCGGGGCACCGCCGTGTCCTCGTCGAGGCGATCGGTGGCGGAGACCTCTCGCATCCGGCCCTGGTTCAATCCATGGTCCGGAGCGAGGAGGCATGGGAAGTCGTCACCTCCTTCTGCGAAGCAGTATTGCTATTGAAGGAGGAGGTGGGCCGCGTGAGGGAGAGACAACCCTCACGCCCCAACCGCCGCAACAAAGGGCGACGCCCTGGGCATCGGGAGTCGCAGGGCGATTCCCGGCCACCGAAGGCGCGGGTCTGCGGACGGCGAGCGTTGGGTGACTCGCCGTTCGATAAAAGCCAGGCCCGGGTCGACGGCGCGTTGTGTTTCACGCGCGCCTCAAAGAGATGTCAGCATAGTAGGCGGGATCCGTTAGGGCCATAGCCTGCCAGGGTTGCGGATTATGTTTGAAAGATTTACCGCGGCCTTGGAAAGCAAAGGGCACGAGGAGGAGCACGGATGGGTTTTAGTCAGTAGGATTCCTTTTTTTTATGGATCCTCATCCGTAAAAAAAAGGATTACGTACCGTTATCTATAAAAACGGCAAAAAAACACGTTTGTCGTGTGGGATAAAATAAATATTAAATTTATTTTGATTTATTCATTTATTTTTAAAGTGAATATATAACTAAATATTCTGTGAATATTTCAAGCGTCTACCTGTTGCCGTTATCAATTTCAGGCAAAAACGAGCAAAAAAAAATCACGTTTTTTGAATGGAAGCCCCCTTAAATGTTTATTTTATTCTGTTTTTAGTATTTGTTGTTATTTTATTTTATTTTATTTTATGCTGTTCGGGAAACTTACAGCTAATATTAAACAATGTTCCCAAACAATACTGATTTGAAGGCCATTTACCAGTTTCCGCATACATTCAAAACAGTCGAAAACAAAATAGACACAATAAAAGAAAAAGGTGGATACAATATACTTACTATGACAAAAATTACGAAACAAAATACAAAATAATAGTAAAACAATGGCGCATCGACTCCATGAGTCGACGTTACGGCTAAGAGGATAATATTTATTAATAGTTGAAAATATTAGGTAAGTATAGCATATACGCCGAAGCTGTGGTGGTGAATGTTAAAACCATCTGCGACGATAAGCTCGCGTGGGACCGCCGGAGCCGTGACAGAAACCATGCCTGCTGCATGTTGCATGCATGCTGCATGCTTATTTGCATTAAGTATGAGCCATGCATGCTTGCTGTATGCATCATACTAAATGCCCCTCCGCGCCTGCGTGGGTTTAAATTTTACACTCTAGGGGTAGGGCAGACAAGACTACGTGGAGTCGGTTTCGCAGCGATTCGTTTCTGTCACTAATATCCCAGATTATACTAATTGAATCAAAATCAGAATCCTAATTACCCGACTACGTCAGAAGAATGGTAATGTTTGTATGTATGTCCATTTCTTTGGCACGCCCTACACCCCAAATGGCTGATCGGATTTTGACATGAGGTGTCGTTGAATTTGTCAGAATTGTGGTAGTAACATAGGCTATAGACTGTAACTGGTGATCTCGCCGATAGCAGTGACTACAGGCCCATTTCCCTAGCTACTGTGATTTCTAAGATTTTCGACAGCATGCTTAATGCACAATTGACTAAAAGAACAACCATACATGACTCATCAGCATCTTAAAAACATTATTGTATTGGACGCGCAAGACATCCAGTGAACTTTTTGAGTAGTTGACCCAAAGATTTCCGGTGTAAAAACTCTGACAATAAAATTAAACGCGTTATCTTTACTTGCTCAGTACACCGAGCAAATCTTCGTGCCAACATATTACCCCTGACCTGATTATTTTCGCATTTTAATAGTTGTAAGATCAATGGTGACTTACCCTTCGCAGCTGTCTACAGCAATATCACGGGGGACACCGTCATTAATCTTGAACAAAACATTAACGTTGTACTTTGAGCCAGGTTGTAATGAAATCCAATTCACGCTCTTGGCTTTAGTATCGGTAAAGAAGACCCGCTCTGTGACTGGATCGAAGGCGAGATCATAAATGTTTCTACCGCTGCCTTGGGTGAAACATTTGTTTTCTAATAAATTTAAGTAATAACCGCATACAGCGTCGTTGTTGTTCTTTTTATCGATGTACAGGATCATGTTGTGGACCTCATCGTGAGTTAACGCTGATAGCTTCCTTGACTCGATACGTAATTTGCTCGTTACGATTTTGTTTGTATAAATGCTTATCTCATCATCTCCTGCGGTCGTTGCGAAGTCTGAAACAAAAAAAAATCTCAACTTCTATATCAACCATGTACAGCCGCTAGGTTGAGACTCGTAAAATTCACCAGTTTCTTCGAAGTTCAGCTTTGTAAAATAATTTTAGAAAATTGTATTTTGATTTGTTTTTAATGGAATTTCGTTTTTTCCAATAGGAAATTCCATCAGACGCTCGACTACAAATGGATAAGAAAGAATAAGTATAAATTGTCACACAACTGACTTGCCTACAAATTATAAACCTTAACTAAAACTTCATAACGGTAGTTTTAGTAGTAACAGCGTGTTAAAGTCGAAGAGCTCGACTCTAAATTAGTTATTTATGCAACTGTTGTATAAGAATGGGTATTAAAACACGAATGTGGGATTATCCATAATAGATAATAGTATCACTTGAGTGTCTTAATACCTAATTATGTACAGTTGCATACAAGACTTTATCTACACCCCTGATATGAACCCTCTAAAAGGTTCTTTTCTAATTCATGAAATCTTGGTTCTTACGCCTTTTCATATTGTTTTCTCAAATTTTCTGGTAATAATTGGTTAGAAAAGTTCTTTGCTGCATTAGAAATATCTGGTGGTGTTTTATCAAAGTTTGTATCACTTATTTTGTAAACAACAAAGTACTTAATACATTTTTGCAATACTAGTATCGAACAAAAATGGCGGGTTACGACGTGAATTGGAATAACCTATAAGTTTTTTTTTTAATTACGGCGCTGTGGTAGTGAAACGCGCGTGCATGACAATGTTCCTTTTTGAAATTCAAAAATATCTTTTCACACCACCTGATCGAAAACGTCAAATTATATGTCATGCAAACCTAACCTAAAGTGAGTCATTTTTGGCCGGTGGCACAGCCGGGCAATAATATTGTACTGGATTTCATTATAACCCGCTGGTCAATAATGTGATTTAAATTTGGAACCTCATCTGTCTGCTCAATTGGCGGTATATTAGGTACTTACAACGCCTTCTGTCTCTGTCTCTCTCTTTCTGTTCCAGAAAGAGGAAAGATATTCTCGATACTCTTACTACTTAGGGATGATATTCTCGAATTTCTACAAAATCATAAGGATGGACCAGGGTCCAGGATTCAAGACAATATTATAAGAATAATTGGTTATGTACGGATTATTGTATAAAAGGATAAGAATAACACTTAAAACCCATTTATAGTCGATTTATTAATTTAAAAACTATTTTCTCGAGCATCTCCTATGACGTTCTAAATTCAAATTGCATACAGCCAAGCGTCCGAACCCATTCTACCAGCTGATATAAAGCTCTGTATAAAGCTTTGTGTACACATAAATTGTATTAGGTTGCTTACAATAGGCCTGCACATAATTATTAACTTGCCCATAGAGAAGTAAAAAAAAAAACGAAAATCGAGTTGGTCTTGGCGGCTATGTGGTAGGTATACCGAGTGGAACGCAAAAAAGGCGCGGATATTGCAAATCCAGTAGTAGGTATACAGTAATAGTTCTAAATACATATCTCTACTTAGTGTTTGTAAATTTAAAATACTTTGTTTTTCGTAGTCGGCTTCTGATTTTCTCACAGGAGGTGTGAAAAGTAGAGTATCCTCCTCGGGGATAAAGGTGTCTTTGCCTTGGGCTAGCTTGAATCCCTCGCTGCATTCAGGATTCTTGTATTAACTCCCTCGCTTCGCTCGTGAGTAAAACTCTAAACTCCCTCGCTGCGCTCGGGAGTTAACTCCCGAATCCTTCATTGCGTTCGAGATTCAATATGACGCCCGTGACACAAGACACTGCTTTATCCCTTGGGTGCATAATCTACTATTATAAATTCATTCTGCACGAATTGAGTAATGAGAATGTGGCTGTTTGATGAGAATGTAAGCAATTATTTTGCTTTTTCGATATATCAAAAAAGCGAAGGAGTTGCTTATTGTAATTTAATACAACATTATAACACTCGTTTGAATGATATTATTGTTACTATGGCACTGGTGGTTTTAATGTTGGCAATAAGCTAACTGTTTCAGTTTCATAACGCAGACACGGTGTACGACCCACGCCTATTAGCTCGTACAGCCGGTCGATTCTGTCGACATCTCACGGTGTTCACCTAGGCGGAGTGAACGACAATAGAGCTGTCATTCCATCTTATTTGTATGGTTTGATAACTCACCCGTCGTGCGACCCGCCCAGGTGTTCACTCCGACATGTTTACAGAACCGCACTGCAGATCGGCTCATCCAAAGGGTACAGAATGCTTGTGCTCGGTTTTGTTACAGTATTCCTCGTAGAAGCCATGTAACACCTTTTTTAAACAAGCACTATACTCTCAAAATGAAGTCCAGACGCAAACTAAATCTAGCCTGCCTACGTTTTGGTGTAGCCAAGTATCAGAAACCCCACTACCTTTTCAACAAGCTGAGTTGAATTACAAGTAGACGAGAATGCGGTAGAAGACAATGCTCACAAACGCTTTCAACTCAGCCTCAATGTACAGCTGCTTTTAGAGGCAGCGTTCGTTACGCAGCTTCCAAGGTGTGGAATAACCTACCACCTCCTATTAGAGCAATCAACACGATAGGTGCATTCAGAAGACGCTTACGGCAGTATCTGGTTGACACACAACGGAAGCTGGATATGATAGCACTAAATGTCTCAATTATATGACAACTTATAGTGTACTGCGGCTGTACAGTTGATAGGAAGCTCACCCATTCGGCTTGCACAGGTTGCTTTCCATAAATAATACACTTTTTTATTATTTTATACACGCTTTTTAGAAATTATACCTACACATTCTTTATTATCACACTCTACAAAGACCCTTTTTTAAAGTTTTAAATTTTTATTTAAGTATGCAACACTATCCTCAAGACACTAAAACTGTTTTACGTCCGTGACACCTCAGGTTCCGTTGAAAACCAGCGTCAGGCACTAGTTGCCTGGCATTTTATGCTGAACTGGACCTATTTGGCGCAGCCGTGAGGCGCACACTTATTGTTTTGACTTCTGTTCTCAAAGCCACTGTTTTGTTTGTATTTGTTTTCTTTTTTCTATTTTGTTTTTTTTCGTTGTTTTTGTTGTGTGCCTCTTACTGTGGCCAATAAATGTATTTTTCAACACATTTGCTCAAAAAATGCATTTACGAAGCCTGTATGCATTGTTCGAAAGTTAAAAATTATGCACCACACGATGGAGCGTGCGGCAAAGTAGGTACTCTCACCTAAGTACATATTTTACCACAAACTCCGTTGTATAGCGCCGTGCGTATTCTTTACGGTTTTTTTTTAATTTCCATAAAAATTAATAAGAATTCCACCAAGGAGTTTCACATCACGAGTATAAATAAGCTGAATGATCGAACCTCCTTGGAAGCGCTTTTGCTGTACGTTTGTCTCATTTTAATATTATAGAGAAAATGAGAGAAGATAAATAAAAAAAATAAAGTATGTGGTTCTAATTTTCACCACGCGCATGTGGCGCCCTTTGCAAATTCGCGCCATTTTCATATTAGAAACGTCAAAGATTGTTGCGACTTTCCAACTGATTTCTAGAGACAAAAAGTTTGTTTCATTACTTATTGTAATGTTTTCTCGCAAATGTGTCGAAAAACGTTGTATGACACACGTGCGGATTTGGTTTTTACAAACTCGTGACTATGGTAAGCCCTCGACTTCGTCTCGTGCTTACATTCGTCTACTCGTTTGTAAAAACCAACTTACCGCACTAATATCATAAATAACTATTCTTTCTTTCTTTTTTTATTTCAGAAACTTATATAGAGGATTTATAGCAAGTAGATGAAATATCAAACCACACGGGTCGATTTTCTTTGACAGTCATAACGGATGGTCAGAGTCCATGAAGACACCAAGACACCAGGAGTGCCAAGAGGTGTCGTGTTCCTTCCTACTAGGTCTAATTATACACTCCATGATACACAGCTGTATTCAATTAGACTGAAAAGACCCCAACATGGCTGGGAACATGCTAGGCAGTGATTGGTTTTGAAAAGTCAGCAGTTTAGATCCTACATAACTTTCAGGATGTTGTAAAACAGGCCAAGCGTGTGTCTGGTCACGCGTATTGTAAAGTTCCGTAGATGCACGTCTCGACTGCCTGGATTAGAATGGTGCGTTTTGTTTGTTTTAACTAATTTTCAATCATTTGTACGACATTTTCCTTTTTCAAGTATATTGTATAGGTGGGTTGACTCGTTAACTTGTAAAGCCTACCTACTTAGAGCAGCTGTGATAGTTTTCCTTTTAAATTAAATACATTAAGCTAGCTGTTCCACGCGGCTTCGTTCCCGTCAACTGGCTACCTACCTACCCTACCCTAGGAAACCCAGGAACATTTTGAGTAAATGATTTTTCATTAAATTTATTTGTTTTTTTTTGTATTTTATATTTTATTTATTCTGCTATTCGAGGCGGAGACAAATATAACAAATCAAAAACCATGAAAATCGGTCCAGCCGTTCTCGAGTTCGAGCAATCCCGACTTAGTTTTATATAATAAGAAATATTATATACCACGAATTTAGTTGCTGGCAGAGGGGATCAACTTGACTATTACAAGCACTTTAAAGCTTAATATTTCGCCAACGGGTGCTAGCATGGAAAAATGGACATAACAAACCCTCAATATTTTTAAATGATAAAAAAAATTCATCGCCACTTTTGTCAAGATTTTATTTTACAACTTTGTCAGCGTGATCAATATGTATACCCACACCAAATTTCAATTTTCTAGCGTTAAACGTCTCGGAGCTAAACTGCGGACGAACAGACAGACGGACATGGCGAAACAATGAGGGTTGTTGACTACGGAACCCTAAAAAGCCGCTCTCTTACTCACCCCAGGAGTGCACCGTCCCCACGTAGAGGGCTACGACGACCAACAAAAAGTGCATTCTGCACACAGTATTCACAGTACTTGAAGGTATACAGTATAAATAGAAGCAGATGAACGCCCTCCCCTGTCGCTCGCCCTTAGAGTTGTGAAGCAAAACGCCGGGTGTAGCAAAACTCGCTATGAAAACAATGCCCCGCGAGACAGTAATTCTATAGTAATTCATAGCACAGATAACTTATAGCGGAATGCCATAAGCGCCTTTATTATGAAAACATTGGAATCCAATCGGCCGCATGTATTAAGTAGATATTCCACGAAATTCAACTCCCCTCGGCCTACTTCAAAGGGTAGTTTTGGAAAATTAATCAACGATTTTCATTAATTGTCCAGGCTATTTTTTTACTGAGACCACATGATCAGCGTAACTGTTGCGCCCTTCGTCCCGTTGGGGTTGATTATGACAAAATCCGTTTCAGCCATATACACCCATTGTTTAATTTTAGGAAAATCTAAAAACACTTTTTATTATGATTAAAAATGAAGAGTTTCAACTTTATTGGAGCAAGCGTTAAGATTCTTCCATACAAAGTTGAACACCCCGTAAATCGTCTTTTAGGGGTAGTAATGAAAAACGAATGATGACAAATTTTATCATCCATTCTTTCATTTTCCATCAGGTGGGTTCGAGGTCAAGAGCAAAGCCCATTTCACAATTTAAAAAAATAAAAAAACATTCACTTAGGTCAGTATTTGTACCAAGTTTCAAGTTTATAAACGTAAAAAATAAGATTGTTCATAAAAACTTTAACCCCTATTTCACCCCTTTACGGGGGAGTTTCCCAAAATCCTTTCATACGTCTCCTGCTCATAATATACCTCCATGCCAAATTTCATCTTGATAGTTAAGTACCTAGTTTTCGAGATTTTGTAAGTGACATTCACGTACTGATTAACTTGAATGAATGAATGAATGAGTGAGTGAGGACTTTTCGCCTTTATAATATACGTATATAATATAATAATATATAATACATACGTATGCATAGATGTAATCTGATGCATTACAACCTTATTGTACTAGTTTTGTGAAAACATGTTTGATAAATATTTTATTTACTAGCTTTTGCCCAAGGCTCCGATCTCGTGGATGTCAGTTATCGCGTAAAAAAGTAAGTAAGTTTGTGTACTTCTCCATACCCCAGGCTATAAATATCAGCCAAATTTCATGACGATCCTTTCAGCTTGGTAATAATAGCGTTAATAGTAAGTGCTGATGTAGGTACGTCAAAGTCACAGTTCATTCTGAGGCGACTTAGTTGCAAGATCTATTATCACCAAAAAAACTTCAAGCAAGTGTCCGTTAAGACACCGCTTCCTTGTGTTAGCTCGAAAGAATTAATGGCGAAACAAACTCGCCAGCAACACAATATTTGTATAGTTTAACTCAGTTATACTCAAACTGCGGCCGGCAAATCCGCATGTTTCATACATTTTTGGCAGATTGCGACTGAGTATTCGTTCTTATAAAATGAAAGCGAAGTGTTTGCCAAGTTTTTATCACACGGAACTTTCACAACCATACATCCTTAGTGGTGTATTCAGACATTCGCTGTTGTACAGCATAGTCCCGTGGAGCAGGATTTCAATCCGAATGTCTCTATATAATATTTTTTATATGTGTTCGACCATAACTCCGTCATATATGTTTAGAAAATCTTTTTTTTGTTCGAAAGGGATTTATTCCGAAATAGTATCATTTAAATTTCGTTAAGATCTGAAGACGAACTTCTGAGATAGACAATTCAATATTTAATTTAACTCACACACTTATCCATCATTGTTGTAAAATTTATAACTATTACTATATACACACTTAAATGAAATACTCTTAACTAAAACTAAAAATAATCTAAAACATGGCGTCGAAAAATACCTCCTCATCGCAGGCCACTGGTAATGTACCCAAAAGGCTGGCAGCATTGCCACGTTGTATGGCAATGCTTATCCTTTGTCCGAGGTAAAAGCCAGCCCTAGGGTCACGCGAAGTGTCAACTAAGCGTCTTGACAGATCTTTAAACAAGTAATGAGCACTTGAACCCCACGAACCGAGAGTTTCAACCCCAAACGGCTCGAAAATATAATTACCAACAAGGTTATTATATTTCCGCCGCTTAAGGTGCTCAGCGGCAGTGCCAGCACAGCACGAAGAGCTAGGAAGATGGGATGGCGCAGGAGTATTAACACAAGTAACGTCCCACACTAATGACCTACCCACCTTCCATTGACAATTCAATTGATATGGTCTGATGTGTGGAATGTTGAGAGTCTGAGCACTAAAAAGTGAAAAATTAAAAACTTAAGTTTTACATGAGATGAATACGAACTATTTTGCAAATCTTTGGCTACCCGAGAGTATTCTTAGACCAATGATGTACGCAGGACCAATCATTCGTCTACAAACTATAATTGAGTCGAGGAAAAGTGCAGGATGGTGCCGCCTCGATGACGTGTCCTCTGTGTCCAGCCCAAACATAATGATTACAGAGATAATGTGTGCTCAACAGCCTATAGTTAGTAGGTTTCCATCAGCGACGCATCTTGAATCTCTTGCATTCGAAACACATTTTTGGCGGTTAAGTTTTTTCTCCAAGGGTATTTTTTTGCCCATAATAAAAAGTGAAGCAATTTTAACGAACTTTAGAATATGGTATAACCCATTCACCGACGCTCTTTGCATATCTTGCATTCGACGATTTTGTTTCTGGCAAAAAACATTTATGGCGTTTAACTTTTTTTACCATAGGCCGACTTTTTTCTGCCCATAATGAAAAATTACACACGTATAACACGCTTTAAACGAGATCAGTTTTATTATCTGACGCTTTCTATTATCGCTTAAAATACGTAATTATTTACATTTTTAGTTTTTAATGATCGATATCTATACTTTGTGCCAGATAAACTTGCAATAAAGTACATTGACCTTTCCCTAATATCCCTTCGTAGATACCCAAACAATACATTATGAACGATTTTTCATTACTAGAGAACATAAAGGATCACGATAGAAGTAGATTTAGGACTGCTCTAAGTCTTTATTTCTGGTTTTGATTTTAAGAAAGTCAATAAATGTATGTGGGTCAATGACCGTTATTGCACATTTATCTGGAATCTACTATAACTATTTTTCCATGAAGGATTTTTTGACTCCAATCAAAAAATGGTGCTTTTTCAATAAGCTTATATAGAAAATACCTATAGGTATTATTCACTGAAACAGCTTATAAAATGGGTAAACATTTTAGTGATTTGTCTGCAAAACATAATTTAGAAGGTTTTACATTTCACTGGTGTCAGAATGTTTGGCTTCTACTCGTTACGACTGCCGAAGATGTTCAAATGATAGCTAGACCAATAGGATAACGTGCTTTACTAGGCAAGAAGTAATCTTGGCATGTTCAGACCTCACCAACCCCAACAACGTCTATCGTACGGGTGAACTAGTTGGTTCCAGTAAACCACGAATTGATTTAAACTTTAATTCTGTGTTTTTTACAGTTTATTTTCATTTGTTCTTATTTTAATTAAATTGCTTCCCCTGGACGATAGAGGTTAACCGTTTAGAACTGTCCGTACCGATGTTTTTATTTAGCCACAGACTGTACATGAATGAAAAATTCCACAAGAAGAAGTGGCACAACATACTCCCCGAAACTACATCACACAAAGGTTGACTAGTTCAAAAAAACCCCAGCCCGCGGGCCGTAGGTTGAGAATGGCTGCTCTAGCTAGAGCTCCCTAGTAGGCAGCTATTAATGTCATACATTACAGCCCAGTGTCTTATGGGAACCCGTCTATTGTGTACGTTTCATAGAACCTTATGTGTAACAGAATAAACGCAATTCCTGAGAAGGGATCATTGTAGCCGAGGCGAAATGTCACCGAGAGTTCAAGGTGCAGAAATCCACCATAAGGCTGATCGCCCACGTCAGACTTTTTGTAGCACCGATATTCGGGCCGATATTTCCTCCGATTCTTATGACCGATTTTGTGACCGAATGTTCCATTTTTACTGATATTTTGACATTTTTTGGATCCTTATAAATATATTGACACGCATCCCTTGACTTTTGGAGGGTGGGGACGGGGTCCATACAAAATCCCCCATTGTCCTTTTGGTTATTTCATACCTAGGACGCACCTTTTTCGATATATTTTTAATTTTTTTTTATGTCTTACACAAAAATAAATCGAGTGTTAGAATATAATATTTAAAAAAAAATCGAAAGCTCCTCCCTCGGAAACGGTGCGACGTAGGGGCACGCTTGTCAGAACGTACATAAATGGTTTTTATGGTCAAGGTCACCTCGATACTGCAATAAAATTGGATTTTTTTTAGAAAAAAAAAGAAAAATTTATATTTTTAGGGTTCCGTACTTAAAGGGTGAAAACGGGACCTTATTACTAAGACTCCGCTGTCCGTCTGTCTGTCACCAGGAAGTATCTCATGAACCATGATAGCTAGACAGTTGAAATTTTCACAGATGATGTATAAAATTTCTGTTGCCGTTATAAAACAAATACTAATAACAGAATAAAATAAATATTTAAGTGGGGCTCCCATACATCAAACGTGATTTTTTTGCCGTTTTTTTATAGAAAATGGCACGGACCCTTCGCGCACGAGTCTGACTCGCGCTTGGCCGGATTTTTGTTTCTTTGCTGCTCATAGTGCCCCTAAGCGTTTACTCCAAATCATGTCACGTCTCTGTTGGTTCTAAGGCGAACGATGTACACGCCTTTGTAGTTTTTAAATCATGATTCGGTTTTATTTTTTGTAGAAAGTTTTTTTTTTATTTTTCACGTTAGTGGAAAGTCATAGGAAAGCAAAATACGCATTTTTTTTTCGTTTACTTGAGAGTGAATTTCCCGGGACCAAAAATTGCGTGGCATCAATGAAATTGGTACTAAAAAACAAAGTTATAATGTTCTAACATTTTTTTCCGGTTAGGTGAAATAGAAATCCACGTGTAGCACTAAATATTTTATTAATAGGATTAATGGATACTCCAAAATAATTAATTAAACCTCGAAATATTTCATTGCCGTGTTTGTCCACACGTCACCTTGTTGTGTATTATTCCTCAATGATAAAAATCTATTGGTTATTTATATTAAAACCTAGTTTTATTTGATACATTAATAGTTAAAGTATTGTTACGGAATATGTTTATTCAAATATTTCAACAATACAACGAATGGTTAATAGAAATTCATTTGTCCCAGAACTACCGTTCATCGCCGTGTCCTAATCATGTTCAAGGATATTGTTTTACCTAATGACTTGCGTCCCCCCCGCGGTGCGCTAAACGTTTCGTATTAGTGCTGCCTAAGTGCTCGACGTGGAAGGACGTACACACGTGCCTGCGTTTTCGAGCCATAATGTAAGTTATTCAATTTTTATGTTACTGGACATTTTTTCTTTCATCGCCGTAGATAGGTATAACCTCATTTTAAATTAAGTTTGTCTTCTTGAGTAAGCATTCGATAGAACGCCATTTCTTTTATGTTTATTTGTGAAGTGTTTATTTCTTTAAATAGTTAATAGATTTTTTGTTATTTATATTTTTTGCCTTGATTTTCATCGCCGTGCTTTCATTGCCGTGGTGTTTGTGCGCGAAATTTGCTATGGCAATGAAAAAAAAGACACGGCAATGAAAAAAAATTCATTGCCATGCCTTGTAAAACAATTTATTTTCATTGCCGTGGCCAGGTATTTCATTTCCGTGACTTGTGTTTTCATCGCCATGGTATGATTAGGCAAAGAAAATATCTTTATCACCTTTTATCTGTTATACAGGTAATACTGATTACTGACATTACAGGACTCGTCAAGTTAACTCTCTCTGCAATGCGATAAAACATTTAAGGATAGACTTGATGAGTTTTTACTGTACAGTCAACTACAAAAAGATTTTTTCATGGTAACGTAACAAAATGATGTAACATTTGGTACTCTATCACACGTATAATATACCCTCACACACGCATGCACCCCCACATACTACAGTCTGATTTTAATAATGGATTGTTTATATTTTTAGGATGCCAAGATGCCTAAACCAAAATTATCTAAAGAGGTGAGAAAAGAGAGGAAAAGATTGGCGGAAGAAAAGCGACATCAAAAATTAAGAAGCGACCCTGTATTGAGAGAGGAGTATCTAAGAAAAGAAAGAGAACGATATCTTAAAGGCTGCAGGAGTAGTTCTTCCTTGAAGTGCAATGACTTCGCA
This sequence comes from Melanchra persicariae, assembly GCA_947386135.1. Classification (NCBI taxonomy): domain Eukaryota; kingdom Metazoa; phylum Arthropoda; class Insecta; order Lepidoptera; family Noctuidae; genus Melanchra; species Melanchra persicariae. Next base: position 11,758,811 of record OX376670.1, on the reverse strand, counting down.
ATATTATAGGAGGATAAGGTCTTGATTCCAACAAGTGTTGGAATCTTCTTTTGTAATATTTCCTTGCCCAAATTTTACTCCCACACAAGCGTGTGGGAGTAAAATTTGGGCAAGGAAATATTACAAAAGAAGAATGAGAGTACAATAAGTAAAGAAAGACTGCTGAATTACACTCGCAACACTACTTAGAGATATCAATACTACAGCCTTTATTCTTATGCATACTCCCATTCTTCCTTTTGTAATATATTATCTATCCAAATCTTACTCCCATACACAATTTGTCTGGGTTTGCCTGTCCCCCTCGGAGAGATATAATATTTTTCCATTTCCATGGATTGATTCTTTCATTCCCATGGCACAGTTTTTTCATTGCCGTGGACGCTTGTTTCATTGCCGTGCACGCATGTTTCATCGCCGTGGCACGGAATTTTTAATCCTGTATATCTCGTTAGTTTTTTAAGTTATCTGCTAGACATTAAGCAAGAATACAATACAGTATCAAAAACTTTAATAAAAGCGTTTTTTTAAAAAAAAAACCTTAAGATAAAAAAATACACGGAAATGAAGATTTTATAGGACCTGTTGAAATTCACTCTTGAATCACATATTTTTTGCAGCTATGTATTTCAATTTAAAAACAAAACCAAACTACTAAACCGATTTTAATTATAATTAAAATCGGTTTAATAGTTTATTAAATTTCTATAGGACCAATCAGAAAGATAGTAGATTCACATAAAAACAATTATCAAATCGGTTAACTCCTTTTTTTGAAGTCTGTTAAGACGTGCTGGTATAGTTGCGTCTGGTTCAACTAAAAACCGAGCCCAACATAATGTAGTTAGTTAGAACAAGGGTCGGCAATGATTTGTTGAAAGATCTCTCCAAGCAGTTTCGAATTGAAAACATAATTATGTAGATATGACGAATTGCAAGTCCCACCCATTTTAAAAAACTCATTATGTTAAACATTTAAATTATAATATAAATAGTAAATCCTTATCTGACCGGATGTAGCAAGTGTGAACAGATCAATTTCGAATAGTCAATGAAACCCGATGACTTGTCAAAAAAAGAAAACAATAGACCATAGACAATCCCGTCAAAATTACCAAACAAACGCTCTATGGTTGTCCGTGATATTATCGGTGGCATATCGGGTAAGCGCGAGAGGTTTTTTTTAAAGGGTTCTGTGTATTTGACCCTCGGGAGAAGTACGTAGCTAAATAATAACAACCGCACGGGTCCATCTTCTTTTTTTATTATTATTTATGGGTTTGCTCTTGACTCTAGTCAATGTCAGAGATGACAGAGACAAAGTCTACGATGGAGCGAGCTTACCCAGAAGGAGCCGGTTCACTCTAACTTTGAAGAGATTAGGGTTCTTCAAGGTTAATCAACGCTTGCTGAGGTCGGTCTGTAGATGTTTGAACATCATTAAAACATACCGAGACTCCTCGGTGCCTCGAAAAGTACGTTAAGGTCAGAAGCCTGAGAATCTCGCAGCAGTCTTGAGTATCCTCTGTATCCTGAAACCTAGTTACGAGGTTATAATGTACAGGTCAGTGTTAAGCATATGTAACAGAATACTGAATATTTATAATAATATTTTACTTTGGTTCGCACAAAAGTACATAAGATGACAAGACTCAACAGCATGAAGAGAAAAAAAACAAAACAAAAAGTAAAACATTTAAAATTAGAAGCTAAAAAAAAACTAAACCAAATAATGAGAATTTGACCCACTTTTTTTGTTTTTTTTTTATATTTCTATGGCTCAAACAATAGTGCCAGACAAGAAAATTAAATAAATTACAAATTAACTAGTATAAGGAAACAGCAATTAGACTACACATCAATCTATAGGTTATACAACCAGTTTAGGAACAGCCCTCAAATATATAATACCATCAGCTGTTCTAATTTCACCTACTCGAACTTTATTATCCGAAGCTGAAAATATTTTAGTAATTCCGCCCATAGGCCACTGATGAGATGGAGTGTTAGGATTTTGAAGCCATACCATTTTAACCATATTTTCTTTAAGATTGGATAACTTCTTTTGCCACATATTTATATTATTCATTTCAAATTTTGGGAAGACAATATGGTCTAATGACTATTTATAATGATAAATAGTCATTAGACCAATGACTATTTATCATTATAAATAGTCATTAGACCAATGACTATTTATCATTATAAAATTAGTCATTAGACCATATTGTTTTCCAAAAATTTTGCCGTGCTTTTCCAGGACCGCCGAAGGCTTAGTCTATTGGAAAGGACCTCTGAGATATCAGGGTGAGGATAGGAAGTCAGGGAACTAGGTACTACAGTAATAGGGTCCCGTTTTTATCCTTTGGGTACGGAACCCTAAAAATAATTATTCAAATCGGTCCAGCTATTCTCGAGTTTTAGCGAGACAACAGCAGTTCATTTTTAACCGACTTCAAAAAAAAGGAGGAGGTTCTCAATTCGGCTGTATTTATGAACCGATTTGAAAAATTCTTATTTTACGTGAAAGGATATATAGGTACTTCTCGATTGGTCTCATTGAAATTTTATCAAAATCTGTTCTGTAGTTTGGTTTTTAAATCCAAATAGCTGGAAAAAGTATTTGGAAAAATCATCCATGTATACGAAATTTCGTGTTTTTTTTGCTTTCCAGTGGTATTGTTAGGTGTGGGGTACTACTAAAAAGTAGAAAAAAAAACGTTTTCACAAAGCGAAGCATGATAAAGTTTTTTATAAAAAAAGCGGTTTTTAAAAAACACTTTTTGACAAAAAAAACGACTTCCAAAAAATATAAAATTACTTTAATTTCGGAAGTCTGTGTTTTTGGTTGTTTCTTCGCAATTTAACACAGACTTCCGAAATTAGAGTTATTTTGTACTTTGTACTATTGTTTTTTTCTTAGATGTCGGTATTTTTTTTTAAAGTGTAAATATTATATAACTTAGCTCAAGATGGCACAGTATGCGACTGACCAGAATAAAATTAAGTGTAGTGTGTGTTGTCTTTTTTGTTTATTTTCATTGATTTCATCAAAGATTTTTGTTTTGATAAAATATTATGGAACTTAGGTAATACTTTTATATTGTGTCATACTGTATTATATTGTGTCCTCGTGGATGTCAGTTATCGCGTAAAAAAGCTTGTGTCCTTCTCCATATCCCAGGCTATGTATCTGCCAAGTTTCATGACGATCCGCTCAGCCGTTATAGCGTGAAAGACAGGCAGACAGAGTTACTTTCTCATTTAAAATATTATAGTAGGGATTCTTCCGTTACTGCACGTTCACTTGCACGTTCTTCTCCATAGAGATCTACGCTTTGGAACGTGCAAATAGCTTCATCTTTTTTTGACCGACCGACCCTGACAATTCAAAAGTGCCTGTAAATGGTCTAATTGAAATAAATGCTTTGACTTTGACTTTGACTTTGACTTTGACTTTGACTTTGACTGGTGACTGACAGACAACGCACAGCCGAAACTACTGGTAGTAGAAAGCTGAAATTTAGCTCCTTGGGGAGTATAGGGGAGCACTAAGAGAGGATTTCCCGAAATTCCTACGAGAACGGGAAAAATGGGATATATGCGCGTCCGAAGTCGCGGGCAAAAGCTAGTATTAATTATAATTACATTAGTTAGTAGGTACATTAACAAATATACATAGGTACATAAAAACGTATATAGGTAAGTATCTATTGTTGAAAGTTAAACTATAATATCAATATCGCTATTCGTTCTTATACGTACATACCTAGGTATAGGTAGGTAGGCATCTAATCTATTGTTGAAACTTTAACTATAAACAATTTCTAATACGCCATTTCAGCTGACCATAATATTTGAAATTATAAGTGATAAAATACCTACCATACACAGCTTTGTTTAGACTTCATAACATACGGAAACTTGAGTACAAATTTCAAAACATAACATTACAAGCTAACTGGCTAGGTACGTTCATAAAATTTACTTAGACCTCTATATTAATATTCTTAATTTCTACTTAAATACCTACCCCTGAGATAAATTATAATAATTTATCAGTCTCATATTTCGACAGAAATTCACTGACTGACTAGTATGTGTCTTCTATTATAATAATAATAATAATTTTTAATAATTATTTATTTATTTTCTCACCACAAATTACAAAGAAAGAAATTAAATAGTCTACAGACACAATTCTTTAATTAATTTGTGGAAGACTGGTGCCTAAACTAAGTTTTTTACAAAACCTGTATGTCAGGTCACCAGGCCCCCTGAACAAAGTTTTACAATATTATGTTGTACTGGAGACAATTTTTGATTCGCATATAATATTAAAAACAATTTACTGTTTTTAAATACTCTTTCCTACTGATTTCGCCCACGACTTAGTACGCGCATATCCCTTTTCTTCCCGTTTCCGCTTAGCCAATAGCCTTCCTCATGAATGTAGATATCATATCTTCAGGGTACGCTCGCTCCACAATAGACCTTATCTATCGCTTTCCATCAGGTGTGATCGAGGTCAAGAGTCGGAATTTATTTGTTCCAGGGTTGCGAAATTTGTTCAAAAGAGTCACAGTCAAGGGTCTGACACTCCCTTCCACCACCCAGAGCGGAAGAATTCATTTGACGATTTCCCACCCATAACAAAAAGAAAAAAACTTTTTTAAAAAAAAAACAAGTTGGTTTTTTTTTGTGACAAAGTTTTTTATTTTTCACTTTTTAGTGGTACCCCACACCTAACAACACCACTGGAAAGTCACAGAAAAGCAAAAATACGCAATTTCGTATACATGGATATTTTTCCACGTATTTTATCCAGCTACTTGGATTTAAAAACCAAACTACTGAACCGATTTTGATAAAATTTCAATGGGACCTGGGAATCGAGAAGTATATGTTTTCATATAAATAAGAATTTTTCAAATCGGTTCGTAAATGACGGAGATATGAGGTAACAACGGCCTTGAAAGTGTTATATAACATCTTTGTGCGTAGGTTATTAGAATACGCAACTCCCGTCTCGAACCCAACCTATAAAATTTACGTAGATCTGTTGGAAGAGTGAACGCCTACGCTTAGGTTAATAAGCAAGTAAACCTGTGTACATAATTTATAAAGAGAAGGCTTCAACTGTCAATGTGTCGTCCATAGAGCTGTCATACCGTGTGTTGCATATTTCTCTTGATATTTTATTAAATTAGTTTATTCCTCAAAATCTTACCTTTACTTATTCCTACAGGTTATGGGCCGCCTCATACCTACCGTGTAATGTTATTTACGTGTTTTGAACAGTAATAAACGTAAAAAAGTAAAAAATCGATCCGCGAGTGATTTGTTTTTTCAGATTTTTTCTATTGAATTTCAATGTTGTAAAAAATGGCTCATAGTAATTCATTGATGTCGATTGAGAAGCTCACAGGTCGCGATAACTGGACCAGCTGGAGTTTCGCGGTGAAGGCGTACTTGCAGCATGAAGATTTATACGACTGCATTGTGAAAGAACCAGAGCCCACCGACCAAAAAAATGTAAAGCAAGACATCAAAGCCAAAACGAAATTAATATTACTAGTTGACCCAATATTATACGTACACATTCAAGAAGCTCAAAATGCAAAACAGGTATGGGATAATTTGGCAAAGGCTTTTGAGGACAGCGGATTAACTAGAAAAGTTGGTTTGTTGAAAGAGCTTATCAATACTAGTTTGGAAAGTAGCTCATCCGTCGAAGACTATGTTAACAAAATAATGACAGCAGCTCACAAATTAAGGAATATAAAATTCCATGTGGACGATGAATGGTTGGGCACTTTAATGTTGGCAGGATTGCCTGAAATGTACAGGCCAATGATAATGGGTTTGGAAAGTTCCGGTATGAAGATTAGTGCTGATTTAGTAAAAAATAAGTTATTACAAGAAGTGAAGACATCAGACACTACCGCTCTTTATACAAACACCAAAAAATACCAACCCAAAACTGACCAGCAAAAGGCTAAAAAAGGCCCGAGGTGCTACCATTGTAACAAGTACGGCCATCTCAGTAAAAATTGTTGGCATAAAAAAATCAAGTCCTGAAAAAAAAGACAGAGAAACCGGATATGTGGCAGCTTTTTCAGTATCCACAATAAAGGACTCCGAAAACTGGTATGTGGACTCTGGAGCGTCCATGCACATGACGATGCACCGGGACTGGCTCACAGATGTCACTCCTTCATCTGTACCGTGCATAAAAATTGCTGACAATAAAACATTGATTGTAGAATGCTGTGGTAATGTATGTATCAAAGTAAATGCAAAAGATGGCAGCACCGAAGCAATACAGGTGAGGAACGTTTTATATGTCCCAGAATTGAAAACAAATTTATTGTCCGTGAGCAAAATAATTAAAAGTGGTTGCCATGTAACATTTGATAAGACGGGTTGTCAGATTTACAATCCCAGTAAAAAATTAGTTGCAAAGGCGAATTTAAGAAATGAAACATATCAATTAAATACCGTTAGAAGTAAAGAAATGCAACTTATGCTGACTGCTAAAACTAATGAAGATACTTATCTGTGGCATCAGAGAATGGGTCACTTGAATTTCGCAAGTCTTAACAAAATACCATTCTGTGCAGAAGGCGTGAAATTGTCATCAAAGAAAGAGACTTATACCTGCATAACTTGCCTTGAAGGCAAGCAGACGAGGCAACCATTCCCCGCTGAAGGCTCACGAGCAACAAGTTTGCTAGAGCTCATTCATAGTGATGTTTGTGGTCCTATGCAGAATATTTCCTTGGGAGGAGCAAAGTTTTTTGTTACTTTCATAGACGATTTCTCACGACTTGTACATGTTTATTTCATCAAACATAAAAGCGAAGTTTTTGAGACATTTGTGGCATTTAAGAATAAAGTAGAGAACGAATTGGATAAAAAGGTCAAAATTTTAAGAAGCGACAATGGAACCGAATATAAAAACAACGATTTTGCAACCTACTTACAGAGAAATGGAATATTGCATCAAACATCTAATCCGTACACTCCTGAGCAGAACGGACTCAGTGAGAGAATGAATAGGACGTTAATAGAGCGCGCTAAATGCATGATTTTAAATGCTGAGTTACAGAACGCATTCTGGGGAGAAGCGGTGGCCACAGCTGCATATATCGTAAACCGCTCACCGACGCGTGCTTTATCCGATGTGACGCCCTATGAAATATGGACTGGGAAGAAGCCAGATCTCAGCCATATGAAATTTTTTGGATGTTCCGCTATGGTGCATATACCTAAAGAAAAAAGAACCAAGCTTGAACCCAAGTCACGTAATTTGATCTTTGTTGGTTACAGTGACAGTACAAAAGGATTCAGGTTCATTGATCCTAAAACAAAAAAAGGAATTGTTAGTAGGGATGTTGTATTCCTAGAGGCTTCAATTAAGAGAAATAAAGTTCCTGAAAAAGAAAATAATGTAAGTTTAAAAGAAACTACACAGCGAAATGAAATGAAAAAAGGAAGTTATATTAATTTAAAAGAAAAAGAAACTGTTGACTTACCTTCTGAAGAAGACGTAGAACCTGTGGAAAGAACCATAGATGGTGATATAAATAAAACAATAGAAACACAGGTTATATCTCAAAGTGAATCTATTTCAGATGATTCCGATCAGTTTGAAGATGTTCATGATGAAACTTACTTCCCTGATGAAATAGTTGATTCTCCTCCGGAATTTAACATAACTTTGAGACCACTTCAACATCGAATAGAAAGGCAAACAAATAAAAGTAATCCAAGTCCTTCGTCATTCATGTGTATGACTGGTGAGTCAACAATGAGTTTATTAAACTGCGATCCACAAAGTCATGAAGAAGCTCTAAACAGTGATAATTCTGATAAGTGGAAGAGAGCTATGAGTGAAGAATATGAGTCTTTATTAAAAAATAAAACGTGGACACCAGTTAACTTACCAGAAGGGAAAACAGTGATTCCCTGCAAATGGGTTTACAAAACTAAGTTGGACGGAAATGGTTCAGTAGCCCGTTACAAAGCTAGACTCGTAATCAAAGGATACAAGCAAGTCAAGGGCATTGATTACCATGAAGTATATGCACCTGTAGTCCGTTATTGTTCCATAAGATATTTAATTGGACTAGCTGTAAAATATAGACTAAATACACCAGATGGACGCTGTCACAGCTTTTTTACAAGGTGATATCGATGAAGAGATTTATATGTCTTTACCACCTGGCTATGAAGAAGAAAATGTTGTCTGTAAATTAAATAAGTCTATATACGGATTAAAACAAGCTAGCAGACAGTGGAATAAGAAATTAAATACTGCACTGATAGAAACTGGAATGACCAGATCAAAGATAGATCCATGCGTATATTATCGCATCATAGATGAAAACGATATTATTTTTATAGCAGTATATGTTGATGATCTGTTATACTTCTATAATAATGAAAAAACGTCTCAAATGATGAAAGAGAAGTTAAAAGAAAAGTTTAGTATGATGATTGATCTAGGAAGAGCAGACAATTGCATTGGTTTTAAAATTGTTCAAAATATAAAAGATGAGGAAATCACTATAGATCAATCTCTATATATTAAAAAGATACTCACCCGTTTTGAAATGTATAACTGCAAGCCAGTATGGACACCTACTGATGCAAATATTAAGTTAAAAAAAGCTGCAAGTCAAGACGAAGTTCTAAAGGGTATTACTTACCAAGAGATTATTGGCTGCTTGTTGTACCTGTCACAAGGGACTCGACCAGACATAGCCTATATAGTGAATTCTCTGAGTAGATACAACAGCGAACCTACTACTCAACATTGGGAGGCTTTAAAACGAGTCCTGAGATACCTGAAAGCTACAATTAATATGAAACTAACTTACAAAAGAAACATAAATGAAAATATTTCTGGGTATTGTGATTCAGACTGGGCAAGTGATATTGAAGATCGAAGGTCTTGCACGGGATATATATATTTATTTCAGGGTGGTGCAATAAGCTGGAATTCAAAGAAGCAACAGACCATCGCTTTATCGAGTTCTGAGGCAGAATACATGTCATTGGCCTCGGCTATACAGGAAACTCTCTGGTTAAAGCAGCTGGAACAAGAGTTACAGCCTGAACTGAAAGGTACCCCCATTACAATTTATTGTGATAATCAAAGTGCGATTAGTCTTTCAGAAAATGCTGCATTCCACGCACGGACCAAGCACATTGATGTTCGCTATCATTTTGTGCGTGAGAAGATTGCCGCGAATTTAGTCGCTGTGCGATACAAATGCACGCGAGACATGGTCGCCGACATTTTGACAAAAGGACTTCATCGACCGAAGCACGAAAGTTTCACCACAGCAATGGGTTTAATCTTAAAGCGTCTGCGTCCAGGAGAGGATGTTGGAAGAGTGAACGCCTACGCTTAGGTTAATAAGCAAGTAAACCTGTGTACATAATTTATAGAGAGAAGGCTTCAACTGTCAATGTGTCGTCCATAGAGCTGTCATACCGTGTGTTGCATATTTCTCTTGATATTTTATTAAATTAGTTTATTCCTCAAAATCTTACCTTTACTTATTCCTACAAGATCGCATTGAGCGTGTTCAAAGGAAATTTACTAGATGCCTGCGGTTCAAAGACCATAAATGCCCTTACAGAGCCGTCTACGAAGAACGGCTACGTTACTTCAAATTAGATTTGCTGAAGCAACGAAGGGTTTTAAATGACTTGTCAACACTTGATAAAATTGCAAACGGGACATCTTCAAGGCCAGACCTACTTAGCCAAATCAGACTAGACGTGCTGCGTCATTCTCACCTCCGGTCCAAGCGCACCATTAGTGGCAAGGCATAAGGCAAGTCGCACAAATCTGGACCGGCATGCTCCTCTAAACAGAATGTTAACATTCTACAATAAAGCCCACGCTATCGACAGCAGCATCGATATATTCTTTGATAGTCTGCCACAATTTAAATCCAAGCTAATTAAAATTGACCTGTGATCAGTCGCCTACTTCTACTTCTGCTGCTTTTTCTCCTGCTTGATGTCAAACCTTTTTTTTTATGTTATTGTCAACTGTCAATCAAATATTCTGTAAATTTAACATATTCCATCTTGTAATTGAATGATAATGTTAACAATGTAATTTAATTGATTATTTAATTGTAATTCAGTATATTATAATAATAATGTAATATCAATTTAATTTAAGTTAGGACATTCAATTACTCGTATTTTAATTTTAGTTAGGACATCTATTTATAAATGTTTTCCTTTGACACATGGATGGCTGATATTGATTTAAATAATGTATTAAAAAGTAACTTAGACTTAATTAATAAAGCAAAGATTTTGTACAGTATCTCTAAAATAAAAGAGGAAACATTGAAATGTATGTCTAAATATTCAGAATTTTATAAAATCTATACGGACGGATCAAAAGACGGTGATCATACAGGCTGCGCATTCTATGACGAACAAACTGAATGTTTTATGAAATTTAAAATCTCCACTAGTGTGTCTATCACGCTTGCCGAACTCATTCCCATTTCTGAAGCGTTATCTTTTATTGAATCCCTGGATCAAGGCAAATATATTATTTATACAGACTCAAAGAGTTCTATTCAACACCTGGCTCGATGCACCTCGACTTTTCGAGGTAGATCGATAGCCTACATAATTATAAAATCGATTTTAAAACTAAAATCTCAGGGTAAACAAATAATAATTCAGTGGATTCCATCCCATATAGGAATAGACGGTAATGACAAGGCAGATTATTTGGCAAAACAAGCATGTTCGGATGGCACAGATTTCGTAGTAGATCCACATTACACGGACTACATTCCTGTCCTTAAAAAGATATGTCTACAAAATTGGAAAGACTACTTTGATCTTCGTTCCAGGGAAAAAGGCATTTGGTATAGAACAATCCATTCACAACCTTCATATTCACCTTGGATTGATAAGTGTTTTGTTACCAGGGAGGACTTAACCATATTATTAAGACTTCGTTCAGGACATATGCCTCTCAATAAATTCGGTTATATGTATGATGAAAAAATTAACATCACCTGTTTGCAGTATGTGTAACGAAGATGAGGACACGTATCATATTTTGATGAGATGTGTCCGGAACCAATCGCTCAGAACACAAATTGGAGTGCATAACATAAATCTATCAAACCCGCTATTGGACGATATAATTCCTGTAATAAATATGGTTAAGTTCGCTTTGAAGAATAGACCCAGAACCTAGCAGTAAGATGTTAGTAAACCAATGTTTTGTATACCTATAGAGCGTCATATTCGCATTAGCGAAAAAGCTCTTATGTTATTTTTGCATGTGGTACCCGTAGCGGTGCTGCAGTGCGATTCTATGAGCATGTCGTAGTGTATACTTGGGCGGGGCGCACGACGATTGAGTTTTCAAACCATACAAATAAGATGGAATGAATAAAGATTTTAAAAAAAAAAAAATCCATGGTTTTTTTTTTTTCAATGCCTGTTTTAAATTATATTATAATAGTTAATAAGTCCAAATTTGAGAATGATGTGCATGCCTGTAAGTGACTTGTTTACACAGGATCCTGTTGTAAATGTTGGTATAAAATATTGTTCTGTAAACAAGCCGTTGGTGTGCCTATATTAAATAAATAAATAAATAAACAAACTAATATGCGGTAAAAAAGCAATCGATCTCCTTTTCTGAAGTCTGTTAAAAAAATACAAAAATAATTTTCAGCTTCTAACGACTTGTTTGCTGAGTTTAAATTTTCCTGCAAATCAATTAATATAATGTTCAACCCTGTTCAACCCTTGTTCAACCCTATATTATTCAAACTACCATACACACGCATAGAACACAAGGTTTGCTTATCACTTGATTATTCGACCAATTTATACATATTTCTAACGATATTATTATTATAATATGAACGTAGGTAGCGGTTGAGGTAGGTAAGATGATATCCAAACTCGAAGTTTCGCGCCAACTGTATTTGTTTACGTTTTTATTTTACACAAATTATTATCTTTCATCGGATTACCAACTCTCTAGTAAATACGGTTACAAATATGACAATTATGAATGTAAACATCATGAAGAACAAGAAAAAGCCCAAATCTAATTGATGTGTTTGTAACACAGATCCAATAACACGTAATATTCATTGCCCCTGCTCTATTTGTGTTCAAAATCGTCAACCATTTTGTTTTTTAACTGACTTCAAAAAGAAGGAGGTTTTCAATTCGTCGGAACCTTTTTTTATGTACCTACATACTTACATAAAAAAAAGTTTCACTTGTCTAGTACCATTTGGTAGGTACTAGTAGGTAGGTACCGAATTATACGGTTAATGTGTGGTTTGCAACTATCGGGTAATCGTAAATTACAAATAGCTCTAACACATTTCTTCTAAGCCGGCATGGCTTAGAAGAAATGTATAAAGTCTTCCTCCCAGTCAGTAGAAAAGAGACAGTTGAGTTGAGTTTGAATTTACCTACGTTTTAGAATATGGTCCCTAAGATTCAAACAACTAAAAGGATCTCCGAAACAACTTACCCACTTGTGGGATAGGAAAGTGACAGTACAATATGTAAATAACATTATTTAGTGTTTCGCTGCGTCATCCAACCAATTTGTGCGATGGCCACGCATCATAGTATCAATTGTTGCACAGCGGTGCTGTAGAGCTGCTACAGTGCTACAAATATTATTGAAACGAAAATCCTTATCGCACGGTACGAACTTGGCGGATGAGGGCTAGGCGAAAAAAAGTGTAAGATTTTACCGAATTTCCATCACGACCCTTTTGTATATTTAACAAAGCACGTGCTGCGTAACCTCTTTGCTAATTGTTTGTAAACACTTTTGTTGGTTAACCTCTATCGTCCGAAGGAAGCAATTTTATGGCACAAATGAAATAAAACTTAAAAAAGTGTTTTTTTTTACGTTTATCAATAATAATATACTACGATAGGAACTTCGTTCCACTTCCAACCGAGTGTTCCACGACACTCATGCACTTTTTTATTTTAAATGGGTGGTTAAAAATAACAGCCTCGCGGGTTGATCTTCAAAGTCTAGTAAAACATGCAGAGTTCGGTCTGTGGATGGGTGGCCATCTTAAAATACCTACCAAGATTCCTCCATGTCTCTGAAAGCACGTTAAGCCGTTGTTCCCGGCTGTCATTTGTAGATTTTGGAGAGTTGTTACGTGTAGTCAGTGGCCCAGAAACACTACAGTCTTGACGCCTGTTACCATCTCACTACAGTCTTGACGCCTGTTACCATCTCACTACAGTCTTGATGCTTGTTACCATCTCACTGCAGTCTTGACGCCTGTTACCATCTCACTGTAGTCTTGACGCCTGTTACCATCTCACTACAGTCTTGACGCCTGTTACCATCTCACTACAGTCTTGACGCCTGTTACCATCTCACTAGTCTTGATGCCTGTTACCATCTCACTACAGTCTTGATGCCTGTTACCATCTCACTACAGTCTTGACGCCTGTTACCATCTCACTACAGTCTTGACGCCTGTTACCATCTCACTACAGTCTTGATGCCTGTTACCATCTCACTGCAGTCTTGACGCCTGTTACCATCTCACTACAGTCTTGACGCGTGTTACCATCTCACTACAGTCTTAATGCCTGTTACCATCTCACTGCAGTCTTGACGCCTGTTACCATCTCACTACAGTCTTGACGCCTGTTACCATCTCACTGCAGTCTTGACGCCTGTTACCATCTCACTGCAGTCTTGACGCCTGTTACCATCTCACTGCAGTCTTGACGCCTGTTACCATCTCACTACAGTCTTGACGCCTGTTACCATCTCACTACAGTCTTGACGCCTGTTACCATCTCACTACAGTCTTGATGCCTGTTACCATCTCACTGCAGTCTTGACGCCTGTTACCATCTCACTGCAGTCTTGACGCCTGTTACCATCTCACTACAGTCTTGACGCCTGTTACCATCTCACTACAGTCTTGACGCCTGTTACCATCTCACTGCAGTCTTGACGCCTGTTACCATCTCACTGCAGTCTTGACGCCTGTTACCATCTCACTACAGTCTTGACGCCTGTTACCATCTCACTACAGTCTTGACGCCTGTTACCATCTCACTACAGTCTTGACGCGTGTTACCATCTCACTACAGTCTTAATGCCTGTTACCATCTCACTGCAGTCTTGACGCCTGTTACCATCTCACTACAGTCTTGACGCCTGTTACCATCTCACTACAGTCTTGACGCCTGTTACCATCTCACTGCAGTCTTGACGCCTGTTACCATCTCACTGCAGTCTTGACGCCTGTTACCATCTCACTACAGTCTTGACGCCTGTTACCATCTCACTACAGTCTTGACGCCTGTTACCATCTCACTGCAGTCTTGACGCCTGTTACCATCTCACTACAGTCTTGACGCCTGTTACCATCTCACTGCAGTCTTGACGCCTGTTACCATCTCACTGCAGTCTTGACGCCTGTTACCATCTCACTACAGTCTTGACGCCTGTTACCATCTCACTACAGTCTTGACGCCTGTTACCATCTCACTGCAGTCTTGACGCCTGTTACCATCTCACTACAGTCTTGACGCCTGTTACCATTTCACTGCAGTCTTGACGCCTGTTACCATCTCACTACAGTCTTGACGCTTGTTACCCAGTCTCTGTTGTTCTCCACTTTCTGGGTTGTGGAGGTCAGATGGGCAGCCGTTTCATGTGGGATTCAGCTGCAACCGGTTAGACTGGAAGCCGACCCCAACATTCTTGGCTACAAGGCTACGCAGATTTTCACTTGATAAACTACAGATGTGGTTTTAGACTTAGGTATAATTCAATTAAATCTAACTGGGGTATCTGAGGTATTATGTTTGTGTTATGTACTCCTGTAAATGTTACCGGCCAAATCCGATTTTAGGATGAACTAGTTTCGCCTAGGCCAAACCAGTTCTACCTACACGCAATAGGACAAACCAGTATAACCTAGCTAGGCCAAACTCGTTCATTCTGTTACCGATTTTGAAATGAAAATTTTGCAGAGTGAAAACAAAAAGTCTTCTCATTATAATGTTGTCAGAAGACGAAAAAAAAATGTGGATTTGTTTAAACAAGTAGAGGACGCGGAAAAGTTTTAAAAAAGAGCATCATTACAAAAAAGAAGACTGAAACGATTTGCTGTTTTGAAAATTGGTGATGTGAATTAACTCATTGCACGGTGTGAAGGGAATAAAGATGTGAAACTGATTAGTTTATAAATAACTTCAAATCAATTTTATTAGCATAAAACATGGTGGACAAAGTTGTTTTACAGACATAATTAGAGCATACATATAAACCAAATCATATTGACTAGTAATTTTATTTCTATTCCTTTTTCAGTTTACTTTGAAAAGACACAAACTAGGTGAAATTAGTTCCGACTAAAATCGAGTTTGGCCGGTAACATATACATATAAAATAGATCACAGTGATGATCAGTAAATAGATAAGCTAGAATCAAAAAAAAAAAACTAGTATTCGACTCCACATCACGCCCCGCGATCACCATATTGAAATTGGAACGCTCATAGACAATGACGATGGTATCGATGGTCGTTTAGCATACTACATCGTTTAGTTTGGCAAAGGTATCACTCATACGGCCACGAGCCTTTTTTGATAAACAATTAACAATAATTCTATGCTGTAATGGAACGGCTGTTTTTTTAATGGCGCCCAGAAATATAATGGATGTGCTTCCGTTAGTTGGGTTTGATTATTTTTAATTGTATTGGGCCACGCGTGCGTTAAGTTCTAGAATAATAGATTACCTTTTTTATGGATGGGAATCCTGCGTTTGGAGGAGAGGGAGGGAATATCAGACTCTTACGCTAAAGGGCTGCGGTAACTCTTTTAAACAACCCTGTAATCCTGACTTTTAGTAGATTACCTTTACATAATAATATCAATATCAGTCAGCCTACAATGTTCCCACTGCTGGGATACTTCCCCTGTGTGAGAGGGAGTGAACTGTCATCCACAGCGCGAGTTGGTGGATGTCACATGTCTTCGAAATTTTGTTCTTACAAAATGCTGCTTCATCCAAATTGGTAACTTTTTTTAGGTTTACGTCCTGTATGGAAAACCGCACCCCTATAGGATCACTCGGTTGTCTGTTTGCCTATCTGTCCGTCTGTCACAGCCGATATTTTCCGAATCTACTGAACCGATTCAGTTGAAATTTGGCACAAATATAACCTTCTGTGACCCAAACATGGACGCGTAACGAAAATGAATAAATTTTGAAAATGGTGTGACTTATTGAGGAAAAATGAAAAAAATTATTCCAACTGTACTGGGTGACATATCAAATCAAAAGAATCACTGTTTATGACGTTTTAAAAGTACCATTAGTAACTAAAAAATACATTTTGGTGTAATTGTCATGCTTTTGATAGTTAGTACTTTTTTCGGTCAACAGATGGCATTACGGGTATCTGAATTATGTAGATAATAAGTTGATTTCTTCTAGATTGCTACAATTCCTACTTATCAGGTTTATGTGTAAAAATGATCTAAATGGTTTTGTAACTAACATGTCATTTTGTGCATTCAATTATTTTGTGCATTCAATTCAAAAGACGAACAAAAACCTTTTAAAATCAATATTGCTTACCTCCCATAACATACGGTGTGATAATATGAAGCCTAAAGTCTTCCTTGGTTTACAAAGAACATTTTTGCTGAATTTCAATTCAAACTATCCAGTAGTTTTGGCTTGAAGCCGTACCATACACACAAACAGACAAACAGACAAAAATACTAAAAAGTCACTTTTTGTCATCAGTTACGTTTTTCTAACAAAAGCCACTTATTTTTTCTCGAAAATTCTCAATGTACAGTTTTTCTTTCGTTACTGTTTTATTATATGTATAGATAACAAACCATAATCTATACTAATATTATAAAGAAGAATAATAAATAATAGTTAGTGTAAGAGTAGATAAAAGATTTTTAATATTGATATGGTCACTGTAAGATGTTTTCAGGTTAGCTAGTTACGTAGTAAGACAGAAGGATCCACCCTTATGGGGACTGAATAAATTAGACGACTTGGTATCACATGGATCTCACAACTTTTTTGCGGTGGAAAAACTGAATTGCGAGACTTGGTTTTTTTTACAGGTTATTTTTTTGATGGCTTCTCATTTCTTTTTGTAGATAGTCCTACTGTTTAACCGACTTCTAAAAAAAAGGAGGTTCTCAGTTTGACTTGAATGTATGTATGTTTGTCCGCGATTATCTCGCGTTTCGCTGAACCGATTTTGATGTGGTTAGGAGAAGATTTTGGTATTTTAACCGACTTAAAAAAAAAGGAGGTTCTCAGTTTGTCTCCCCGAGCCGAACTCTCGCCGAGTTCCAGATCAGTCGTCGTCGCCGGGTATCGTTCCTTCCCTGTTCTCGTTCTCGGGGACCTCAATGCCAAACACTTGGCTTGGGGTTCCCGTTATACGGACACACGGGGCAGGTTGGTACAGGACTGGGCTCTGGAGACAGGCCTGGTCGTCCTAAACCGGGGTCCCCACGTGTGTGCGGATGCAGGGTGAGTCGGTGGTGGACATTTCGTTCGCCAGCTCTGCTCTGTCACAGCGTGTCGTCAACTGGCGCTGGTCATAGAGGAGGTGGAGACCTATTCCGACCAGCGGTATATCCGGTTCCACGTCTCCGCCCAGACCTCGACCGCGTAGGCCTCGAGTGGTCCGCGGTGGGCGCAGAAGCAGCTGGAGCGGGAGCTTTGAAAGAAAGAAAGAAAATAAATTTATTGGCCACAGTAAGAGGCACACAACAAAAACAACGAAATAAACAAAATAGAAAAAAAAACAAATAAAAATAAAACAGTAGCTTTGAGAACAGAAGTCAAAACAATAAGTGTGCGCCTCACGGCTGCGCCAAATAGCTTCTCACATCAACGATGAGGCGGAGTGGTACCGGGAGACCATGTCCGAGATATGCGACGTGGCAATGCCCTGGGTCCGGCCAGGAAGCGCCCGCCGCCAGGTGTACTGGTGGTCGCGAGAGCTGGCAGCGCTACGCGAGGCGTGCGTTACTGCACGGCGCCAGTACACCAGACACCAGACGCCTATGGCTCCGCCACCTGCGGTACCCGTAGCGGACCACACCGACGACGACGGCGACGACGATGCTGCGGAAGTGATCGAGGTAGACCTGAGAGTGGCGTTAACCGGCTGAAAGCCAAAAAGACTGCTCCAGAACCCGACGACTTACCTGGGATAGCCTGGGTCCAATTATCAAGAAGCCAGGGCGCCCTGCGGACTCTCCGTCCGCATACCAGTCCATCGTGCTGCTCGAAGAGATGGACAACCTCTTTGAAGGAGTAATTGCAAAACCGCCTCGTCGCGCACCTAGTAAGAGTGGGGCCGGATCGGGTGGAGAACCAGTTCGGTTTCCGCACGGGGCGCTCGACGGTGGATGCCATCATGCGCGTGCGAGCTCTCACGACAGGGGAAGCAGTATCCCGGGGCAGGTTTGTCTTGACGGTGTCTCTTGACATCGCCAATGCCTTCAACACTCTGCCCTGGAGTTGCATTAGGGAGGCACTCCGGTCGCCGTGCCCTCGTCTCTGCTGAGGTAGGCAGTGACCTCTCGTTGCCGGCCGTAGTCCGATCTATGGTCGGCGGCGAGGAGTCCTGGGACGCGGTGGTCTCCTTCTGCGAAACAGTTATCGCACAGAAGGAGGCTGCGGAAAGGGAGAGGGAGATGTCGAGTGCTCTCCCGGCCCACAGCAGGCGCACCGGGCGTCGGAGGAGGGCATACGCTTCCCTCCTTCTGCCCCCCTAACTGGGTCCAGGGGCGGCGGACTTTGGGACGTCCGTCGCCCCCCATTCATCCGGACCCGAGGTGGCGGCGCGCGGTGTTCCTGTGCGCCCCTTTGACGTCGCAGGGGGAGTTAAACACTTCACTCTCCCCGCTTACAAGATGAAGCCCGCGGAGGCGGGCCGGCACCAGCCGGGAATTACGGAAGTCGCGTACGTTCCCGCGATCCCCGGCGTAGGTGGAAGATGGAACACCGGGGTGGTTTTAGTCAGTAAGAGTCTGACAGACCCCTCCGCCCGCCCCAGGGCGGAGAACATCCATGTGGATTTCCACCACCACAAAAAAAGGACAGGTTATGTGAGTAATATTTTTTTTTTTTTAGGTATTTGGCTGTGTGTCAATCCGTTTTCTAATTATTGACTTAATTTACTTATTTAATTACTAGCTGTGCCCGCGACTTCGTCCGCACATGCGTTTCGTATTTAGGAAGATAATCAGTATAGCTGTTGCCCGCGACTTCGTTCGCGTGTATGCCGGAAAGTAAAATGATATCGCTAGGTAAGATCGCTAAGATATATACGAACAGTCAATATCTAGATGGGAAATCATCAAATGACTCCTTCCGCTCTAGGCGGAGCGGAAAGTAGTGTCAGACTCTTACTGACTTAAACCCATCCGTGTTCCTCTTAATGCTCTTTGCATTCCAGGGCCGCGGTGAATCTTTCGAATAAATTCCGCAACCCTGGCAGGCACTGACCCTAGTGGGCCTCATCTTTGATGCTGACATCTTTTTGAGGCGCACGTGGAACACAACGCGCCGTTTGACTCGGGCCTGGTTCTTGTCGGACGGCGAGTAAGCCAACGCTCGCCGTCCGCAAGCCCGCGTTGCTTGACCCCTCTTAGAATTAGGAGTTTCGAAAAGTATTACGCAAGGCACTGGCTGTATCACCTTTTTCGTGAGAAACGTTTTATTGATATCGCTTCTCTCATTTCATCGAAACTATTCACATTCATAGCGGTATTAATTAACGTCTATTATGCCTACTTGTCTCACTTAAGATTTGCAGATGACCTTGTGGTTTTCACTGAGAACTTCGATGATCCCCAGAAAATGCTTCAAAATCTTTAAGATGCTTCTTTTAAGAGGATGAATATGGCCAAGACGAAGGTTATGACAAACTCCTTCAGCGATTCAAATCCTACTGTTAAAGTTGGTAATAAATTGTTGGAGATGATAAACTGATATGTTTACTGACTGAAATGTTTTTTGACGGATAACCGTCAAAAAACATTTCAGTCAGTAAACATATCAGTAGTTTTGGTTTAGGTAGTTTTTTTTGCCATATCAAACAGAGGTATCGAGAGGAGTATAGCTTGTATGGGCCGCTTTTAGCTAATTGGACGACATTCTGAAGCCTGCCAAAATTCCGCAATGTCTGAATTCCCGCCTCTATAACCATTGTGTTTTACACGAACGCTCACGATCGCTCGAGTTGCACAGAGAGCCATGGAGCGTTCCATGCTCGGCATAGGTACGTCGTCGAGATCCGAAGACGAAGGTACGAAGGTTTTCAACATCGGAAAACGAATTGTTGAACTAAAGTGGAGCTGAGTAGGACACTTGGCAAGGCGCGGTGATAATAGGTGGAGTGAGGCAGGGACTAAGTGGTGTCCGAGGACTGGAAGAAGAAGTATTGGTCGGCCGGTGGCGAGATGGGCGGACGATATTGTTGCCATTGTGGGTAAAACCTGGATGAGGCTGGCACCGGGACAGGACCCTGGGAATTGTCACATAAAAAGAGAGGCACTATAGCAATCTCTTTTATGCTCAGCGCTCAGTGCTCAGCAGTGGGTGAAGTCAGGCTGTGGATGATGATGATGATACACGATGTTGAAGAAAGGTGCTAAGGTTGTAATTAACACGCGATAGAGCTACATCAAGTTGGCCATGGCAAAACCAACCGGAAAAGAAGTCTACTCCCGCAGAGGACACGATGGAGGTCTGCTCTGCTTGGGCGGAGCACGGCCGTGTCCTCGTCGAGGCGATCGGCGGCGGCGACCTCTCGCTACCGGCCCTGGTTCAATCCATGGTCCAGGGCGGGCGTTGCCGGCAGCGTAGGCGCGGGCCTGTGGATGGCGAGCGTTGGGTCGCTCGCTGTCCGATAACAACCAGGCCCTCACCGTTCCGAGGATTTTTTCACGTCGGAAAACCCCGGCCTCACTTCCAGGATAACGTAGCAGACTGATTCCTCGGCGTCGAAGCAACCTCTGCAAATTGGGCTGTCTGTGGCGTCTATATTAAATAGGTTTATTTTTAGGGGCAATGAACCGTAATAATCTCTATTATTATTCAGAGGTAATTTATACTTAAGCTGAGAAGTCGTTTAGTTAGTCGCGTGTATAGACTTGTCATTGCCATTTTTGACTGCAATCGGTAACCCGTGACCTTTTATTGTCATGAAGTTCTCTGGCGAATTCATGTACGAAACGGTGGGTACGGGAGTTCTTCTGTGGCGTCAATGCCTAGGGATCTACAGTTCCCCTTAATCCTCGGAAATGTGAGTCCTGCTACTGATAATTGCTGGGCCTGGGCTGGTCATGACGTATCACCGGCTCACCGGGAATTGAACAGTTTTAAGCAAAAAATAATTGGGAATGAGATTGATCCTGGGAAAGAAATCCAAGACGATCATCGATTACGAAAGGCTCACCGAGTCGAAGCTCCAAAGTCTTGAGCATCGATGCCGAGTTGGTAGTCTGTCGGTTTTCTATCGGTTGCATTTTGGGGAGTGTGCGACGGAATTGCATAGTTTAATTCCGCCAAGCCAAGGTCCATCATCGGACCACAAGACTTACGGGCGGCGGCGGTACGCCACCGCGACCGGTACACGGTGGACCTCACACCCACATGAACAAAACGTTTTGGAAACACATTCATTGTGCGTACAGTTAAGGAGTGGAATTCCCTGACTGTGTCCGTGTTTCCTGATAGCTACAGCCTGGGAGACTTGTCAAGAGTGAGAGGGTAAAGTCAATAAAATTATTTTCAAATAAAACTTTTTTTACGCCTGGCAAGTATCAAAAGAATCATTAACTAAAAATATTTTTTGGTGTATTTCTCATGCTGTTGATGATAAGTACAGTTTCGCTCAACAGATGGCATTGCAATTATCATTCAGATACTTACCCCTACTTACTATGCATGTAGATAATAAGTTGATTTCTTCTAGGTTGCCACAATTCCTATCAGGTTTATGTATAAATGTTATCTACATTAGTTTTGTATTTTTAACGGAAAAAACAGAATAGGTACATTTAAACAGAAAACAGGTTCTTTTGCT
Source organism: Melanchra persicariae (assembly GCA_947386135.1). Taxonomy (NCBI): domain Eukaryota; kingdom Metazoa; phylum Arthropoda; class Insecta; order Lepidoptera; family Noctuidae; genus Melanchra; species Melanchra persicariae. The sequence goes on along the minus strand of OX376670.1, from coordinate 11,736,638 downwards.
AAAAAATATTCAAAATACAGCAATAACATATTATTAATATTTGAAAATATTAGATTTGGTAGGAATAAAAAAATAAGGAAATAAATAAGATAAAAATAATCCAAAAATAATTACAACTTTTGTGGGATTCGAACCCACACCAAGTCTTTCGAGAGGCAGGGTTTAAACCAACGGACTATGAGATCTGTTGACAATTGATTAAAGTAGCCGATAGCTTAGCTCCCTGAAAGGGTTCCACATCAGGTGCTCTAGACCTTCATTTTTTTTATGTCGACAGACAGTACTCATCATGTTGACCAACTATTACTAAAGCGGTATATTAATATCTCTTATAGATTAGCCGGGCTGCTAAGGTCCACGTCTTGTATTCAGATCTTCAAAATAAATTATAGCCTATATGTTGGCGAGGACTAATATACGTTGTAGTAGAAGTTCCTTGGTCACAACAACAACAGAGTCCGTCCAATGTCGGCAACGCCGACGCATGTCTGGCGCGTACGAGTGTGATTAACTAAAACGTAAACGATGTCGAGTGTTGTGAAATGCAACAGTTGTAATATAATTATAAGTGAACCCCTTGCCTTCATCCAAAACAAGATGCAGGTGATGGATGAGGAAAGTCTAGTGCGTATTTGTGTAACGGCTTTTACGAGTGTTGAAATCGAAGATGCAAAAACTTTATTGTTTGACGCTGTGTCTCTGTCTTCCCAAAAAAAGACAAGGAAACGCGAGGGTAAGTCCCAGCGAGATGTTGATGATATCATTCAATTATTTAAAAGCGTTGATCCAGATAAAACACCTATTTTTGTGGCAAGAGATCTACATAAACTGCCACCGGTTACCTTTGATCATCTGGATGCTACTAAATTATTGAGGGATATCCTACTTTTACAAAATGAGTTGAGGCATATTAGGGATAGCTATGTGACAAAGGAACAGGTGGTTCAGATTGTATCACAAATAGATGTTAGTAATAATGTGTTACCGTTATGTGACGATAAAAATTCAAATAACTTTGTTACGAAGAAAAGAGGAGCTGGTTTGTTAAAGAGTTTTGAGTATGATAGTGGCCCTATGGGTCTGGTACAAAATGTTGATATAAATTACAATTTAAGTGTCCGAAATGATGAAAATACCAGTAAAAATCTCACTAGTATTGCAAAGATACCCGCTTCCGCAAAAAACGAGCAAAGTTGTTTTACTACGCTGCGCCAGCGCTCGATGCAAAAACCTGTTTCGCCCGATATCGTTACTTTGAAGCGGTCAGCTGATTGTGCCGGTGATGAGTCATTATTGCAAAGTAAAACCTCGACTAGCGTGAACAGTAGCACGGAGTGTGTTATGCAGACTAAACCATTAGAGGAAAATGCACGAAATGACAAATGGACTACAGTAGTAAATAAAAAGTCAATAAAGAGGCAAACTAATCATGTAGGTAGAATGGGGCGAGGTTCTGATAGTCTTGAGTTGAATTTTAAAGCAGCTGCTGGAAGTAAGATTCCACTTTTTATAACCAACATCCATAAGGACACCAGCGATCAACATATTACTGATTACATTTGTAGAAAGTCACAGGAAAATGTCACGGTTATAAAACTTAAAATCAGAAATGATAAATATAATGCGTACAAACTGTTTGTGCCAAAACACAAATTGAAGATGTTTTTAGACGACCGCTTCTGGCCTGAAGGCGTTATTTATCGTCGTTTCGTCCATGTTACACGTAACGTAGTTGCTCCAGTACGAGTTGAGGCATTTAATAAAATCTAAAGTAATGGAAATAACAAATGACGCCATTATGCATAACGCCGTCCTTGCATCGTTTAATTGCAAGTCGCTTAAAAGGTCAATGGAAGGAGTAAGATCATTATGCAAGGAAGTAGACATAATTGCTCTTCAGGAGACATGGTTGTTGCCACATGACCTGTCCTGCTTATCTCAAGTTAGTGAGGAATTCGGCAGTACTGGGACGTCTGCAGTCGACACATCGGTGGGAATGCTAGTGGGTCGGCCCTACGGGGGTGTTGCGTTGTTATGGAGAAAAAGTATGTTTAGTTGTGTGCGCGTAGTTCCGTGCGATAATCCACGCATCGCTGCGATAAAAGTGTCGTTGTGTGATCGGAGCATATTAATATTAAGTGTTTATCTACCTGTAGACAGTGCGGAAAATTTAACGGCTTTCACGGACTGTTTAGGAACTATAAGTGCAGTTATAGATGAGAGTAATGTGGAATCAGTTATGATCCTGGGTGATTTTAATGCGCACCCTGGTCAATTGTTTTTTTAATGAGCTCAACAGTTTTTGCTGTGAACAGCAATGGCTATGTGTAGATATAAATAAAATGAGTTCAGACAGCTATACATTCATAAGTGAGGCTAATGGAAGTCGAAGATGGCTGGACCATTGTGTAGTCACTGAAGCAGCTTTACGGTTAATTACAAGTGTACATGTGAAATGTGACATATATTGGTCCGACCATTTTCCACTTTTAATAACTTGTAATTTTAATTTAATAAAGCAAAAACTTTTCAATCACTGTCCTCAAGTATCCAATGGTATAAAGTGGGGGGAAAGATCGTCGATGCAAATAGAAAATTTTTCGCAAATTTGTGGTAAAAAACTCCGAGATATAGACTTTCCAGTGCAATTGGAATCTTGTAGTGGGAGGTTTTGCTCTGACACCAACCATAAGGCAGTGATTGATGAGCTGTATAATGACATTGTACACTGCTTAGGGTTAGCAGCTAGTTCCACGGACCGGAAAGAGTCTAGGCGTCGCAAGTGTGTTGCAGGCTGGAACAGGCACGTCGGCAGTGCCCATGGGGAGGCAAGGGCTAAGTTTATTTTGTGGGACTGGCACGGCAGACCGTCATCAGGTACTTTGTACGATGATATGATAGTAGCGCGGAAAGTTTTTAAAGGTAAGCTGAAGTGGTGTCAAAATCACCAAGAACAAATTAAAATGGACATCTTGGCCTCACATCACACGAACTCCGACTTTCGTAGTTTCTGGAAATGTACCAGTAAAGTGAGCGCAGCCCAGGGCCTCCCCGTGAGCATTGACGGCGTTACTGAACCTCAACTAATAGCTAATATTTTTAAAGATCACTTCGCGGTTCGTTCATCATTGGGGCCAGCGCGGCGGGTGATCGATTCTGAGACCTCAACAGGACCGGTTTCGACTCTTTTCACAGCTAAAGATGTCGAAATAGCTCTTAAAAATATTAAAAGGGGGAAGTCTCCGGGCCACGACGGTCTCAGTGTTGAGCACTTGCTGCATGCGGGGTGCCACTTGCCCAGGGTGTTGGCATTGCTGTTTAACCTGTGTATCGCACATTCCCACTTGCCTGACAGTATGATGAGGACGGTGGTTGTACCAGTAATTAAGAACAAAACGGGTGACTCATCAGACCGGTCGAATTATAGGCCTATCTCTCTAGCAACGATTATAGCTAAAGTGCTTGACAGTGTGCTTAATGTGCAGCTAGAGAAATATTTGCGATTGCACGATGCACAATTTGGTTTTCGACCTGGCTTATCTACCGAAAGCGCCATTGCTTGCCTTAAGCACACTGTCAGGTACTACGCTGATAGGAGTACGCCGGTCTATGCGGCGTTTCTAGATCTTTCCAAGGCCTTCGACCTGGTCTCATATGAAATTCTTTGGGATAAGTTAAAGGAAATAGGCATACCTGAGGAATTGCTGAACGTTTTTAAGTACTGGTACGGCAACCAAACAAACGTTGTAAGGTGGGGGAATGAGTCTTCTGTATCATACAGGTTGGAGTGTGGTGTGAGGCAAGGGGGCTTAACCTCCCCTAATCTTTTTAACTTGTACATGAATGCACTGATCGAGGAACTCAGCGGGGCGCATATGGGCTGTTTTGTTGACGGGTTATGTTTCAACAACATAAGCTACGCCGATGATATGGTGCTGTTGGCTCCCTCGGTCGGTGCTCTCAGGAAACTGGTAGGAATATGTGAGAACTACGCTGCTGGCCACGGGTTGATTTATAATGTCAAAAAATCGGAACTCATGGTCTTTAAGGCCGTTGGCAAGAAAAGTCCAGTAAATGTGCCAGCAGTTAAAATCAACGATGTTCCGATTCGTCGGGTACATCAGTTCAAATACCTTGGGCATTTGATTGCTGACGACCTTAAAGATGATGATGATGTGGAACGGGAGCGCAGGGCGTTGGCGGTTCGGGCGAACATGTTGGCTCGTAGGTTCGCCCGATGTGCAGAAGAGGTGAAACACACGCTCTTCAGAGCATACTGCACATCCCTGTACTCGAGCCCCCTATGGATCAGCTGTACGAAACGGGCCGCCGGTGCGCTGCGCGTCCAGTATAACAACGCTTTCAGGGCGCTGATGGGGCTGCCGCGTTGTTGCAGCGCATCAGAGATGTTTGCTCAAGCCAGAGTCGATAGCTTCTCAGCTGTCGTGCGCAAGAAGAGTGCATCTCTTCTCGCCAGATTGCGTGGCAGCAGCAACAGCCTCCTGAAAGTGATTGCGGATAAGTTTGATGAGAGCCCCATAATGAGGCATCTCATCAAAACAACCATGTCTCTTGTAGTATATAAGTACTAACATAGGGTATAAGCTATTTTTGTTACTAACAACTTTTAAGTATTTTAAGTATTTTGTTGCTGTTGTGTGTGTGCTGTGTGCCTGTGTGGACTATGTTGTCTGAAATTAAATAAATAATAATAAAAATAAATAATAATAGCTATACAACAAAAGAAGTTTCATTAAAATCCGTCCAGTGGTTTTTGCGTGAAAGACGAACAACAGACAGACAGACAGACAGACAGACAGACAAAAAAAGAAAAAAAAATATTTTTGGCTTCTATTGGTTGTATAAAGCACCCCTGGAGTATTTTTTTTAGTTTATATTCAATGTACAGAATTGACCTCTTCTACAGTTTTATTATATGTATAGATTAAATTCTACTCGTAACAATGTTTAAAAATGATTAGTTTATTACTTTTGATTCGAATCACAGTGATCACGAAGTGAGCTGTCAGTCCATAGAATCAAGATGTAATGACAGCTCATTTCGTGACCACTTCACCCAAGCCTTCACTTCGACATGTTTACAGAATCGCACATCGTAGGTAATATTTTAGTATCTACGAAATAAAACAGGTTATTTAATTTTTCTACCATGACTTAAGCCAAAAAGCGCAAATGGGAAAAGTATTTGAATTTTCAAGGTCGGTCATTCAAAAACACGAAGCTAGTTAGTTGCACGTTCCAAAGCGTAGATCTGGAGAAGAACGTGTAAGAAACTCTGTGGACACTCTTTTTATCAGTAAACGTTAGCAAAATAATCGTTACATTTAACAATTTAAGTTTCTTATTAGTTACAACTGGTAAATAAAAACTTAGTCCAGTTGAGTGAATCCAAATTCATAACGACTAGTGCCATCTGTTGTCGAGTAGCGAAACCAAAATCTATTTTAAAACATAACCTTGTCTATGGCACTTGGCACAAGTACCCGAGTGAAGTTCAGTTTTGACAGTTGTAATGTAACAGTGGTCATCCTAGTTTTTTATACCTCCTTGCATTTTGATACCAAAATATTAGATATTCGTAAAGTGGTATTACGTGAACAAGATGAAAATGAGAGCCCACGCACATCGGGAAAGGTGGAATGCGACCCGCTAGCGACGGTGAGTTTGACATGAGCTCCTTAGTATAATGCTAGTGCCTGTATTTTTAACTGATTAAAAAAAAACTGTAGTCAATTGGCTGTTAACCTTTTAACTAAAAGCGGGAGACGCGTAATTCGACGCTATGCCGTGTATAATTTTATTACTATTCGCTCGACGGCGCATACATTAGCTGGGAGGACGGTCGCCCACATTCGTATTCGGTATAGAGCATTAAAACGACTAAACTTTACTGTAATCGTTACTTATCATTCGTAATTGTTTCTTTATCTATATTAGTACAAATTTCATATTTAAACCCTTGATTGGGTGTAAACTGCTTGATAATACATATTAACTGTATGCAAAGTTTATTATCAATTTAAATAGGAATCAGTGATTGTGAATTTAATTGTGAAAAAAAATTACTTGGCTGCACGCGAAATTCCACTGCACATCTGTGGTGTGGATAAAATATGCCAGGATTTTTTACTGGTGAGTTCAGTGCTCTATTTTTAAAATAATTTAAGTACTTATTCTTTTTAAATGTAGTTATTTGAATAAGGCCAGTAATTTATCTGACTTGGTTACTTTATCATAGATATTTTTAAAAAGATTGCAATGTTTTAGGCAGTATTTATCTACACAAATTGGAACAATAAACTTGATTAATTTAATAACACCTCAAGTGTCCAAACTGTCCTTGTAAACAATCTAATTTAAACCTATTTTTTTCTTTAAGTGTATCCATCTCTAACATGTTATTGTTGTCATCTAGTTGTCAAAACCACAATAACCCAGTTTTCATATTTCTATGAAAATTACATTTGAGCCTAATGTTTATCTTATCTTCACAATTATTATTTAATGAATTTGCAAATCATAATTAATTTTCCAAATTATTGATATAGGTAATATTATTTTGTCTGACCAGCTAGGCTGAGTCAAAAATCAGAAAAAAAAACCTTATTTTATGCCAGCGCTATATTGAATTTTTCAAAAACAATGGGAATCAATTTTTATTTTTTATTAAGGTCTTGCATAGTAGTCAATAATCTTAAGTCCCCTGTTCAACTTAACAATCATAAACACAAAATAATCTTATCTACTTATTCAAATTTTTTATTGATTACAAATATCATTGCGAAAAATGACAATCTGGCACAGTTTTGTTATGTTTAGGTATTTATGAGTTAACCGCTCAAGCACCGGCAACACCCCGGGGTGCGCCAAATTAATCTCGAATTTAATGTTTATTACCTACCAATTACATAAGGTTTAATTTTTTTTTGGGAATTTCACATGTCGGGCCACTTATGATCAATGAAATAAGCAGAACCAAAAAGCTAAAGATTTCCATAAATTATTAGTCTATGATTGCATGATTATGACATGTTGGCTGTGTTATTTTCCTAGTACTTAACCAAAATGTTTTGCAACACTGTTTTTATCTAGATAGTAAAATATAGGTATGGAAATAATAAGTCAACTTTGATTCCGCGATCTATCATAGATAACCAATTTTAATCTTTTAGAACAGTTAATTCACAAGTTACAATGATTGGGAAATATTTTAAATATAACATTTATCTTAGAGATAACTATCAGTTATTTTATCTGGGTGTTAAACTGTATTTGAGTGTAATTATCTCTGATTAGACATTTTTTATGTAACGTTAATCTTGATGTCGTTATAACGGCTACTGAAAGTGCGCACGTACGACATTTCGTGACACATGCTTTTGCACTAGATATCTCTAATACATGTGCATAAATAAAAACCGGGAATACTATCTAGGAGTGGGCTACAATGTGCTCTTAGTTTTACCTCTGGCTTCGCATCAGTATCAAAACAACAGTGACTTTTATGATCGTAGCAGTAAGGTTGCTATTGGGTTGCTGCTTGGACTGCTGTCAGAGGTACAATACCTGTGATCGGGCTGTAAGGGTTTTCTCTTGAATATAATCTTGAACTTTATTAACTACTTGACAAGGTAGGCATTTCCGTGAGAGGTTTTGAATTAATCCCGTAGCGTCGCGCTGCTTTAATGTATTTAGAACTATATTTACTACTTGACAAGATACACATTTCAGTGAGAGTATTCGAATAAACCTCTCCCCCCCCCAGCTCGTGCGAGATGCAGCGATGTTTTTTTATGGAGGTACAGCGTGCATGACTCTTATAAGTCCGAGAGATACAGGCTTCGGCTTCACGATGAGCCTTCTGGCGTTGGGATTAGTTTCGCGGCGACGCCCTGGGCTACGCAAAACAACTGAAAGCCTAGTGCGAGTTTTCAAACATGCTCGATGGTTCGTAATAGCGGTATTATACGTACGTTGATGTTCATTAAATTCACGTTCAAATTAATTCACGTGAATCATGCCCCATAAACATTTTGGTTCGATTTTGAGCAATAATTCCTAAGTTGTAAAGGTCTAAACGTTCGATCTTGCTCGAATGAACGCAGAAACGTCGAGCATGTACGCAAGTGTGGACTAAGCTTATCGTTCGCTTGCGTCAAATTGTATGGAATAGGGTAGGTAGATGACTAAAAAATATTTATTAGTCCGTCAGATAGATTACCAAAAAATATTAGACACGTATTTTTTCTTTTTTCACGTAAACAAAAAATGAAAACGATACAGTGCGTTGAAAACTCATGTGACGTCACTTGTAAGTACACATTTTACTTACACGTAACGTCACGAGCCCCCACTCCTGATCTTTGATGCTGGCTTATTTCAATAGTTTATTTGATACTTAGAATTCTTTTTTTTCTCTTTCTTTACATTGTTCTCACATGTAGAAGCAACAAAGATAATGTAACCAGGGGCTCGAGTCTGCTATTGCAATCGTTTCTCAATGACTGGTCATTGATCGAATATTTGACAACTTTGACAGTTTTTGTATGGGAAATGTGTCATAAGTTTGACGTTATACGTCAAAAATCGATCATTGACCGGTCATTGAGACACGATTGCAATAGCAGACTCGACCCCCTGGATTATTGTAAATCATAAAATGGTTTAAAAGAGTGTCCGTGGAGTTTCTTGCGCGTTCTTCTCCATAGAGATCTATGCTTTGGAACGTGCAAATAGCTTCATGTTTTTGACTGACTGACTCTGACAATTCAAAAGTAGGTACCTGTAAGTGGTTTATTATTTTAAATAAATGCTTTGACTTTGATGCGTTTTATCTTCGTCATTTTTTATTGATTTGATAAAGCAAAAAATACGTGTCCAATATTTTTCGATAATTTTACTGACGGACTAAAACGAATATATTTTTAACCAGGAATCATCCTTATTAAATCATCAAATGACTCCTTCCGCTCTGGGTGGAGCGCAAGGCAGTGTCAGACTCTTACTGACTAAAACCCATCCATGCTCCTCCTAATGCCCTTTGCATTTCAGGGCCGCGGTAACTTTCTATGTTGACATCTCTTTGAGGCGCGCGTTTAACACAACAACGCGCCGTCGACTCGGGCCAGGGGGCCTAAATGTCTAAGTCCGAGTCTCGGGCTTAGAGAGTAGGCCCCCTGGTTCTGATCGGAGGGCGAGCCACCCAACGCTCACCGTCCGCAGGCATGTTCTGAGGCCTGAGTGGGGGTTTTTAAAGGTACTCGGATCGTCGATGTTGGGCAAAATCAGTATGAAATCAAGTCTCCATAAAGATAAATTGCAAAATCTTGTCGCATTGTCACGTGCCTTGATCGTATACCATATGACTAAAGGTATACCTCATCAGCAGAGATCGGAATAGGTAGACTATATTTAGGTACCTAAAGTTCGAAGAAGTAAATAACATAGAGTTGATAATACCTCCTCTAAAATCCCGGAATCATAAACATGACAATTAAAACCCGAGATTATGAAAACATGAACAGGAGTTGAGTATAGTTACAAAAAATAAAAAAAATATTTGAAGAATCATATTCAAATTTTATAGGTACGTAAAACAAACAAAGATTTTAACAGTTTGAGTACGGAACTCTAAAAACATTAATAAGATTTTTCAATATAATAATTTAGTTAAATTTTCTTAAATCCCAGGATTCAATGTTCATGTATATGATTCCGGGATTTTAGGGGAGGTATTATCAACTCTTATGTTACTTACTTCTTCGAACTTTAAGTAAATATACTCTACCTATTCCGATCTCTGCTCATCAGCCTAGCCTATTCCTGTCTTTTATTGGGGTCGGCTTCCAGTCAAACCGGATTCAGCTAAATACCACTGTTTCACGTGGAGCGGCTGCCTACCAGACCTCCACAGCCCATTAACAAGGTAACACGGTACCTACTTCTTGGCAAGACTGGAGAGATTTCCTGACTTTTGACAATCTGTAACGACTATCAAAGATCTACAAATGACAGCCGGGACCAACGGCTTAACGTGTTTTCCGAGGCACGGAAGAGTCTCGGTATGGTTAAGATGGTCACCCATCCACGAAACACCTCGGCGGGCGTTGCTCAACCTTATAGATTAAAAGTGCGGCAGTTATTGTTTCGCCAAGAGCTCCTTCTTAACTGTCTAAGTAATAATTATTAATTAACTACATATGGCCAACGATTATGTCATCTCCTAGCTGTTCGAGGTATGCGGGAACGCGTTGTGAATTGTTTTCAATATGTAACATGACACTAAGCTTGTAATTCCCAAATGGTTAGGTTGTAGTGGTAAAAAAATATTAAAACAAAATCACAAAAAAAAACCGACTTCCAAAAAAACACTAAAAGAAGTCGGTTTTATTTTTTTTGAAAAAGTTTTTTACTTTTCACTTTTTAGTGGTACCCCGCACCTAACAACACCACTGGAAAGTACGCAAAAATACGCAATTTCGTATACCATGGGTGATTTATCTACAATTTTTTTTCAGCTATTTGGATTTAAAAACCAAACTACTGAACCGATTTTGATAAAATTTAAATGGGACCAATCGAGAAGTAACCTTTCACATGAAACAAGATTTTTTTAAATCGGTTCATAAATGACGGAGATCATATGAGGTAACAAACACAAAAAAAAAAACAATCGAATTGAGAATCTCCTCCTTTTATTGAAGTCTGTTATCAAACGCCAAACATTTTCAAAATGGAGTCAATGGACAGTCAAGTCTTTTAATTATGCAGAAAGCCAGTACATTTTGAACGTCAATTCGCCCAACAAGCTACCAGCAAATCAAACTCATCGCGCTTGCTATCTTCAAAGAGTTAGGCAGAATTCAGAAGTATAGCTGAAGAACACACCCACATTTTGCCAAACATGCTGAAGATCGATGGGAACCGCCTCGCGGCTAGATGCGTCTTTCAAGTCCTTATTTTCGAAATGAATTATACGCTAGATATCCAGGTCGAAATAGTTAATACAGTTTCAGTTTTCGAAAAAAAGTAGAGGGAGAGAGAGAGCGATTTTAAGTTTATAAAGAAAGTGAAAAACCGTATCTTTCCTCCTGAACTCTTTCTCGAAAATGTTATCTACTAGCTATTTAGACCTGGATATCTAGCGTATGCATACCAAGTTTCATTAACAACGTTATTCGTCGGTTCATTCGCCACTGGTACATGGTGGACATGTACTGCGTCGGAAGGAGGGTAATGTTTTTCGAGCGTATGTATGTATGTCCAAGTTCATTTCTTTGGCACGCCCTACAGCCCAAACGGCGGGACGGATTTTGACATTATGAGGTGTTGTTGAATTTGTCAAAATTGTGGTAGTGACATACTATACACAACCTACTACATTTTGAAAATTTGTATAATATGTCACTACCACAATTCTGACAAATTCAACAACACCTCATATATCAAAATCCGTCCAGCCGTTTGGGCTGTAGGACGTGCCAAAGAAATGGACATACATACGCTCAAAAAACATTACCCTCCTTCTGACGCAGTCGGGTAATAATAAAATTCTGCTATTTGTACCGCCCAATAAATATAAGCCCCGCCTCGATGCACACGTCAGGCAGGTTAAGGATGCAAATTTGTTTAAAAATAATAGTTCCTATTACTTACATATATTTTGTATAGCTGATCCGCGCAACTCTGTCTGCGTCACAGTTTTCATTAATGCTCCGCTCCTTATGATGGCGTGAAGTTATAATAGCCTATAGCCTTTCTCGATAAATGGGCCATACAACACTAAAATAATTTTTCAATTCGATCCAGCAGTTCCTGAGATTAGCGCGTTTAACTAAACAAACTCTTCAGCTTTATAATATTAGTATAGATAAGTAAACCAGTTATTTTACTAGCTTTTATTTAGTTTCAACTGTCCCGATGTTTGTCATCAAATCTTGCAAACTAAATTTGATCCACTTCCCGGTTACCGATTGAGCTAAAATTTTGCATACACTTGTAAATCGGGTGACAATGCAATATTATGATGACATGGTGCTGATCTGATGATGGAGCTGGAAGGTGACCAAAGGAACTTTGCAATGAAACGACACAGCCTCATCGAGTTTGGGCTCATTTCAATCGCCTTGACGAGTAGTTTGTCTTTATATATAGGCATAGGCATTATTTTGTTTATTGTTCTGAGGCAGTGACACTCCGGCTCACGCTGAAAACCAGCGCCATGGATTCGTGTCTTCGTGCACGGGCCTCGGCATTATGCTGAGCGTTGGCCGTTTTGCGCGGTGGTGACGCATTACATTATGGTTCGATGTATAGGTTTACACCTGATTTTGTTTATTTTTTATTTTTTTTTATTTTATTATTATTTTTTTTAGTTAGGCCTAATGTAAACTATTTTGTGTATCTGCGTCACTTTCACGTAAATAAACAGTTTTTCTTTCTTTCTTTCTTTCTTTCTTTCAATGGTATCCAGGGTCTGCTGATGGAGCTAGAAGGTGGTCATAGGAACTCTGGAATGAAACGACGCAACCCCATCGAGTTTCGGCTTGTTTGATTCGTCTTGGCGAGTACTTTATTGTTAGATGGTTACCAGGGTCTGATCTGATGATGGAACTGGAAGGTGGCCATAGGAACTCAGCAAAGAAACGACGCCACCCAAACAAAAACAGCCGTGGTCGTATGCCACCTATTCTGGTACAACAGTATGTTTATAGTAATGAAACATCAAACTGTAGCACTAAAGTTTAGGCCAAAGTGGCATACGACTACGGCTATGTTTTCTTGTGTCATACTTTTTAGAACGTGATTTTTTCACTAAACCAATATAAGTGTTAGATATTTAATTATTATATCTGTCTCGGATCGATCATTAATTTGGTCTCTCAGGGTTTGTAAATTAAATCACAGCATCAAATGAAATGAGTTGTAAATAATATTAATAGATAGATAATATTAAATACCTAATACATTTAAATAAATAGTGAACATGACTGAATGGTAATTTAAAATACTTATCATGATGCGAAATAATACAAATACCGTAAATAGGTTTTTTTTATGAAAGCACTCTTCCTCTCTCTACTTATTTAAAAATTTACTGTGCCCGACAGGGTTCATAAATTGTTTCCATTTTTTTTTTTATATATATATTTTCCACCTGTATTTGTACATTATGGATTGCAATAAACGATTTGATTTGTCGTAAGAATCTAGATCAGTGTAACTAACTGACTGGAAACTGTTCTGAATCATGATCCTAGAGAAGCAAGTGGCTTGAAGTGGTTCAACAATAAAATTGTTACTTTGTGCATCCTTTATGGCACGCATTCCATCCTGGTGTGGGTTTTAGAACGGACTCAAACCGTTTTAAAACTTAACGGGGATCCGTCAATGCCGCCCGTGAAATTCGCGACCCTTTAAAGTTTTTTTAAGTGAAAACTTCTTTAGCGGCGTTGTGCACTTCTGGGATGGGTAAAAAATGTTAAACTCGCGTCAGAACACGTGACCTGATCGAAAATTCGTAAGACGGAGGGAGGTGTTTAAAATATGGAAATTGAACAAAGTGCATGTTCAAGTTTTCACTTCTGCCGGCATGCGGCACTCCCGGAGTGCAACCCGTTGTTTTTTTTTATTATAAACTGCTGCACATTTTTATGGTTGTTGATCAAGTAACAATTATTTTTGAAGTGAAAACTTCTTTAGCGGCGCTGTGCACTTTTTGTGATGGAGAAAAAATGTAAACGCGCGACAGGTCACGCGACTCAGAGATACATTTTTTATCGTCAAAATAATTGTAATAGTTCTGAAGTGTTACGTTTTTTATGTAATATAAATTGTCATGTTTGTGAACGATAGCGCAATAAATGAATATTGTATTTTACCACATAAATGATAGTACTTTTATACTGATAATTAAAGCAATTCGTGCAAAACTATTCCCTAACCATTCCAAAATATCAAAAATGCACAACGTTAATATTCAAGTTTTCATTCTTGCACTCCCGGAGTGCAACCCGTTGTTTTTTATTTTTAAATAAGAAAATAGCTCTCGAAATTATTTTAAAACAGCGTGTCTGTTACCTCTTCAGGGCCTAAACCACCAACCCTTAAAGCAGTATTACTTCAATATTACTTCCAGTGGGAAAGAGACGGAGCTATACGTCTTGTATAGCTCCGTCTCTTTCCCACTGGAAGTAATATGAAAGTAATACTGCTTTAAGAGTTCGTGGTTAGGCCCCTGGTCGTAACGTCTTAACAGATTTTGATGAAATTAAAAACACGGTTGGACCTTTTCCTGGATTAGACGTATGATTTCGTAACGGGAGTAATATTATGTTCCCTTGGGAAAATATTCGACGACGACTCGCCGTTGACGTTCGCTGCTGGAAAGAGCTAGTAATTGTAGTATTTACCGATTGAAAAAGAAAGAAAGAAACGAAAACACGTTTATTCTGCTCGAAATTAAGCACAAAAAAATACAAAATTATTATAGCACAACTTGTAAACTAACTAAAAAACTAAAACAAGTTTCACTGACAGGCCATGTGTGTACCCGACATTAGCCACGACTCTCTGGTCCAGTATACAACGTGTAACAGAATAAACGCAATATAATACCTCTTAAGGGTTCATTGTACTCATCATTATGAACAACTTTTACTTTGGGACCAAACCCGAAATCACGAAAACAAAATCAGCTGTTCAACCGGTCGATTCTGTCGACATCTCACGGTGTTCACCTAGGCGGAGTGACCGACAACTGAGCTGTCATTCCATCTTATTATATTTGTATGGTTTGACAACTCACCCGTCACGCACCCCGCCCAAGTGTTGCCTTCGACATGTTTACAGAATCGCACTGCTGTACATTTTGTCTAGTGCGCGCACAAAAATGTATAGGAGAGTCAATTTTTCTTTTCGCGATTTCAATGTTGGTTCCGTAGTAAAAGTTGTTCACAATGACGACACGGTTGGCGTAGTGGTTGAGCAGTTGACTGCTCCGCTGCGTGTCGCGGGTTCGATTCCCGCACGGAACAAATATTTTGTATGGCCTACAGATAGTTGTTCCGGGTCTGGCTGTTTGTGTATGTGAGTTTGTATGTTTGTAAACGCACCCACGATACAGGAGAAATTCCTAGTATGGGCCAACGTTCAACATCAATTTTCAGATGAGAATGTTCTCTTGTTTCATACTTTTGAACGTGAATTTTGAACTTATTTTTAGGGTTCCGTACCCAAAGGGTAAAACGGGACCCTATTACTAAGACTTCGCTGTCCGTCCGTCTTTCTGTCACCAGGCTGTATCTCATAAACCGTGATAATTAGACAGTTGAAATTTTCACAGATGATGTATTTCTGTTACCGCTATAACAAAAAATACTAAAACACTTAAAAAAATAAATTATTACCATACAACAAACGTAATTTTTTTGCTCGTTTATATCAAAATCTACTTATAATACTCGAATCTAACATTAACAAAATCTTTTAACATTCACTAGTCATTGTAACTCTGTTACGAGCACCTCTAAATTGAGAAGCCCGTGCAATATGACACACATTGTTAATATCAGTGTTAACCTCTTCAATTAGGCTGAATAACAACACGCCAGTACTATGCTAACGAGCGATGTATGCATCTATAATAATACTAGCAATGCTTTCAGTTTTCAAAACTCAGTATGTAATTGACGGTCACCAATCCACGGACCGACCTCAAAGTTCGACCCTGTTAGCCGCGAGCCGCAAATTGATCGTAAAAGTGAACCGATTTGATGGATCAGCTATGAAAGAGGAGTGCCAAGCTTTTTTGCAGTATTTACAGTTAACAAAGCTTCGCAAACAATATAAATTGACCTATTTACATTGAACTTAAACTCTTACTAGTTTGTGCCCGCGGCGTCACTCGTGTTGTGACAAAATTTAAAAAACTCATTTTAATATTTTTAATAAAGTTAGGTTCAGGGTGTTCAGACTTTTAACAAAGTACAATATGAAAAATATACACTCAACAAATAAAAAACTAGAATTGTATCTAAAAACCGGCCAAATGCGAGTCGGACTCGCGCACGAAGGGTTCCGTACCTATATAAAACGGAAAAAAAATCACGAGCCCCACTTAAACAAATATTTTATTCTGTTTTTAGTACTTATTTGTTGATATAGCGGCAACAGAAATACATCATCTGTGAAAATTTCAACTGCCTAGCTGTCACGGTTTATGAGATAAAGCCTGGTGACAGACAGATAGACAGACAGACAGACGGACAGCGGAGTCGTAGTAATAATAAAATCCCGTTTTTACCCTTTGGGTACGGAACACTTAAAACCAGAGAAGTGCGTTTTCCCATACATCAATTTACGTCACGCCACGTCACGGTTGTTTCTTCCAACGAAAATTAAATAAGTTTGTAAACGTAAAAAAATATGTTTTTGAATGATAAAACTACAAATCCCCAATGTTCAGACTTTATGCTGTACTTGTACTGTAAGATCTATCTTCTTGCCTTTCAAAACTAGGTCGACAGGAAGTAGAAACATGCGCCATAAACGAAGCAAAAGCAGCCTTATCTTTAAATTGCGTTGAATTAGGAGTTTGTTTCACTACTCCAACGGTTAGTAGACCTGAGTATTTGATATTAATTTCAGCTTAATTCCTCCACGCGTTCCTGAGAAAAAAGTTCTTGAAAAACGGACAGACAGACAGACAGACGGACAACAATGTGATCCTAGTTTCGTTTTTGCCGACTGAGGAATGGAACCCTAAAAATGTAATTGCCAGTGTTGTTTTAATTTGGAAAAAAAAAAATATATTATGTTATACCTATGTTAAGTCTCATAAATATTCCTTCGCTTGGCCAGTTCAACTTAAATTTATCCTACATTTAAGATCGGTTTCCCAATTATAAAACTCGTAGCCTTCGCGGTCGCAATTCTCAAAGGGTGAACTATTATAAATGGGAAGACTGTATAAAGATAAACTCAAACTGTTCACTTAGTTTTATTAAGTAGGTTAAGAACAAACAACTGTGTTAAAACAATAACTGCTAGAACCAATATTCTAATCGAAAATGTCCCAAACGACGATCCGGGAGCGAATGCCCGCCTGCGCACCCGCTCCTAGCTAAAAACCCCCGAATCCCGCTCTCCAATTGGCCCACGATATCGGGTGATGCCAGGGTCGTGGTCCAATCGTTGAGTCACCTATTAACCCGCCACTCACTTCAACAATCAAGATTAAATCAGGGGTTGACATTCCCAGAAATGAATCGCATAAACAACATTCCTTTGAGATTACTTAAACATACATCTTAATATAAAACAAAAGTCCTAACAAAATAAACTCATTTTAACAATAATCTTTAAAAACATAAACTAATATTTATTATAAGGAACAAAACCTAACAATCGTCCGTCCTGACATCGTGTGCGGCCCTGCACACGGCTCCAGGTGGAAACCTAACAATCGGACTTTTGACCAGTTACTTTAACTTATTACAATAATAATTAATAACTATTACCAGTTGTTTGAACTTATTACAATAATAATTAATGACTATAACCAATTGTTTGAACTTTATTACAATAGTAATGAATGACTAATACTATTGCTACATAATAATTACCTAGTTTAATTTAAACAACAATGAAACAAAATATTGAAGACAAAATAGCATTACCTATTGAACTTCAAACATTATTTTTCGGCTGTATTACACAAATTTTGTAAGTACTTATGATATCAACTAAACAATAATAAATAATATACTTATAATATCAACTAAACAATAATATAATTTTGACACTTAGGAAAAGGTAATTTCAACCTTTAACGATATCAACCAGCAATCGATTTGCCGGATCGAAACAAATGGTGAACCCAAACGATCGATTCATTGGGTCACCAATCATCAAAGAGTAAGTTCACGACCGATCGATTTATGTCGTGAACAAACTATATCCCTGAACGATCGATTAATCAGGGTGCCCTAATATCCTGAACGATCGATTAATCAGGATGCCTAGCGACGCCCGCACGAGCCGATCGATTTATGCTCGGGAAGGCAGCCGAGAGGACTTGCTTTGCCACTTTTTACATCAAGTCGCGAACCGATCGATTCTCGCGTACTTGATCTGTAACAAAGAATAATATTCTGTAAATAATAAATAGTCTTCTAAATTCAACACAACGTAAGGTGCTCTTATTCTAACTGGAATTATTCCCAGTATTATTGTCATCACTATCGCAACTATCATCAACATCATTAAGCATGGGATTAATTTCACTATTCATACAGGTTCCAAACATTACCTCCGAAGGTGTCCTTCCTATGGTTTTTTTGAATGGTGTTGTTAAGCCCCCATTGAATGTTACCCAAGTGGCTGTCCCAACTCTTTTCACCATGACTAATGCTTAACGCCTTCAGGGAATCGAGAATAGTGCGGTTGTACCGCTCGACCTGCCCGTTTGACCTGGGGCTAGCTACCGCGTTTAAAACGTGTTTTATGCCTTTATCTAAGCAAAATCGCTTGAATGTGTGCGAGGTAAAACAACTACCACGATCGCTTATGAGACGATCAGGATTTCGAAATGTACTAAAAATGTCTTCTAGAACCCTAATTACATTTTGGGTGTTGGTGTTTCTAACGGGTCTTAGGAAGCAAAATTTGGTAAAACCGTCAACAACTACGAACAGGTGAGTAAAACCCTTATTTGACTTCACAAAAGGTCCAAGGTGGTCCACATGAAGTGTGTGGAATGGAATCTCCACCTTTGTGATGGGGTGCAGTAATCCTTCGCGAGTACTTGAATTATTGTTTTTTGCATATGCACACTCAATGCAAGCGCCCACGTACTTCTTGACGAACCTGGACATTTTGGGGAACCAATAATTGCTTTTAATCCTCTCCAAAGTCTTCTCAATGCCAAAATGTCCAATGTCGTCGTGATTAAGCTTACATACTTGCCACCTTGCCCCTTTTGGCACTACCCATCTGACCTTCTCCTCATCACCATCTAAATAGCGAAATAACCTATTGTCTCCAATTACATAGTTCTGTTTAATGTATTGCAGGCCTTTTTCATCTAGTTTACTATTCAGAACGTCTATTATCCTACGCAGCTCCGAGTCCCCTAATTGTAGCGTATGAAGCCAATCTTCACTACTATTATCATTATTGCCGGAAACTGGTCCTCGAGAGATTCTGACGGTTCGACAGGATTTCGAGACAATGCATCAACATGACTCATTTTAGTTGCAGCCCTATATTCGACAGTACAGTTGAATTCTCGTAGTGTCAGCCACCACCGTGCTTGGGATTAAGTCCCGCTTTGAAAATGTAGAACGCAAGGCGCTGCAATCGGTGATAACCTTGAACTCTTTTCCTAATAAATACACTCTAAACTTACGAAGGGAGCAAACCACTGCTAGGGTTTCTAACTCATAAGAGTGAAAGTTCTTTTCTTCAGGAGAAGTCTGCCGACTATAGTATGCTACAGGATGAAAATTCTCGAAGTCTTGCTTTCGTTGAAGAAGAATCCCACCGATTCCTAACCTACTTGCATCTGTGTGTAACTCTAATTCAGCGGCAGGGTCATATATATCTAAAACCGGCCTATTAGCCAAACTCGCTTTCAGCCTCTCGAATGCCTGCTCCTGATCGTCAATCCACTCCCAGGCTGCGTCCCTTTTAAGTAGCTTGCTAAGAGGATACGAGATCTGTGCAAAGTTTTCTATAAACTTACGAAAGTAGCTGGCCAGGCCTAGAAATTGCCGGATGTTGTGTACGTTTTCGGGTCGAGGGAAGTTGATTACGCTACATATCTTCTTTTCACCAGGTCTGATACCGCTGGCGCTAATCTCGTAGCCTAAATAGTCGACCTTATCACGTAAGAACTCACATTTTGACAAGTTCAAGGTAAGATTCGCCTTTTCTAACATCTGCAGTACTTCCTCAAGGCGTTCTAAGCACTGTTTTGCGTCCTTCCCAAAAATAAGAATGTCATCGATATACACCGTTGCCTTACTAAATCGAGCTGAACCTAGTATTGTGTTGATCATGCGTTGAAAGACAGCAGGTGCATTGGCTAGGCCAAACGGCATACGATTGTACTCGTACTGGCCGTCTGGTGTAACAAAGGAGGTTAAATGCTTGCTTCGCTCCGAGATCGGCACCTGATAGTAGCCGGACGCGAGATCGAGGATTATAAAGCACGATTGCCCGGAGAGACGTGCTATTTCATCCTCGATGATAGGCATTGGATACCTTTCTTTGACAGTCACTGAATTCAGCATACGATAGTCTACACACAATCTTGAAGAACCATCCTTTTTTCGAACGAGTAGAATAGGACTAGCATACTCGGAAACGGATTCTCTTATCACGCCAGCGTCTAACATCTCGCCAACCATAGAACTCACCTTTTCCCGCTCATGGTGCGACAACCTGTATGGGCGATAAACGACTGGTCGCTGACTGTTAAGTTCTATGCTCATCTCGGTGACGCTGGTACATCCTAAGTCCTTCAAGGAGGAGGCGAAACAATGCTGATATTTCTCAAGCATCTTCATAAGAGTTCGTTTTACATGTCCAGATACTCCTTCACCTACATGCACCTGACTTTCATCGAATTGCTGCCCAACCTTTGACACAATTGACGGTTCATTAATAACTCGATTCACAACGTCAACTCTCTCAGCACGACAAAAAATTGGCTTAGATGATATTCGGCAAAAACCTAAACATGGTACAACCAATACATTAATATGTCCATTGATCAAACGATGAAGTCCTCCAACGATTAAATACTGATTATCAGGCTTTCCCGCTACACTATTTTTCAAAAGAACATCTCCATCGAATGTAAGTTGAGTCTCCACTCTAACTGTTGCTGGACCATAAATATCAATTGAATTAACGGCAGAAAACCTCAACAAGTTGTCATTGTCACCAGCAAGTTCAGAACAAGGCAATTCATTCCCAATATTGTAGAATTGCAATTTGGTTCTATCTTTATAGCCTGCTATGTGAGATTGCTCCGTGAACGATTGTCCCATGAGAACAGGGACCTCTAACAGATGGTCGGGCACGACTTTGCAAGCTACTCTAGCCTCTACCTCATCGACACTCATATCAAGAGTCAAATTTCCTAGCGACTGGACTACGATATTACCAAATCCTTTCAATAGTGTAAGGACATTATCACCAGTATTAGTATTAGTCAGTTATTTGGGATACACCTAGTTTTCTGGCAGCAGATTCTCTAATCAGGGTAACATCGCTCCCAAAATCTATAAAAGCTCTAAGT
Source organism: Melanchra persicariae (assembly GCA_947386135.1). Classification (NCBI taxonomy): domain Eukaryota; kingdom Metazoa; phylum Arthropoda; class Insecta; order Lepidoptera; family Noctuidae; genus Melanchra; species Melanchra persicariae. The sequence continues at coordinate 11,715,310 of OX376670.1, read as the reverse complement.
ACACAACTATTGACTTTTACCTCTTTTGTAAACTTAGAGCCAGGGTAATTATCCATACGCGCGTCGCCATTGTTTATAAAATCAATTCGCATAGTTTTCTGCACTGTACTACTCGTGTTTGTTATTTTCTCATCTGACTTACTATAACACTTTTCCGCGGTGTGACCAATCTTACTACAACGCGTACACTTTATTCTTAGCGTGAGAACGGTCCGGACCAGATTGATTATAGTCCCTATTACTGAGTAAATACTGTAACAGCTGATCGGGGTGGGTACAACGCAGTGCTAAGGCTCCTGATTTGAGCGTCTTATCTGTTATGCCATGTATTATGCATTCTGCCGCACGGGTACCTACAATATCGCATTGATTCACTAGACTTAATTTTTCATAGTAATACACCTCTATGGATTCGTTATATCTGCTCTTTCTTTTAATCATATCTTCCAAGGTCTGACCATAGTTTTGTTCGCACGGAAACGCACTTAATAATTTCTCTTGCCATTCTTGCCAAGTAAATAGAATGGTATGTAAACTTTCGTACCACGTCTTGGCCAGACCTTGCAACTTTTGCATTGCAAAATGAGTGGTGGTTCTTTCATCCCAACCGTATACCGAAGCGCACTCATTTACCTTTCTTAACCACACGTCCATTCGCTGGTTTTTGGATGAGGGATCAAAGTTTGGCAATATATTTTCATAATTAATTTTTGAAGTGTTTGGGGTGCGCCTTGGTTTACAGGTGGTAATGCGAGACCATCCCTCAAGTTCCTAATAATATCAAGCAAATCTCTTTTCGAAAAAGAATGACTACGTGACCTTTCAATCCGTTCTGCTCGGTCGTGCAGCCGTGGTCCGCGCTCCGCCCGTTCCTCTGCACGTGGCTCGGCGTCCCGGCGCCGTGTCGATGCCGTGGAGGTGCTGCGGCGACGGTTGTTCACTCGCGGCTCATCGCTGCGGCGCGATGCGTGGTGCAGGTCTTCGGCAGCGCGTACACGGTCGCGCTCCCGCCGTAGTTCCTTCTCCAGCATCCGAAGCCGCTCACGGCCCAGCTCGATGTCTGGCTCGGGGCTTCGACTTCGCAGCCGACTTCGGCTCCTCGTGCAGAGCTGGGCTCCCCGCGACCCGGAGTCGCGAGTCTTCATTGACCCGGTGACTTTGACATTGTCTGAAATCTCACGGCAAAGAAACTTGAGAGCCGTATATTGAAGTTATAACTGTGAAGTTAGTGATTGCTGACATACAAAAAATAAATAAAAACTCTAACCGTCCATTTATATCCATTCTTTGAATAGGTACGAATGATATAATATCGTTTTAGTTGAGCATATTTGCTGAGCGGGTCGCCACTCAAAATCGGTATTTCTTAAATAAAGAATGAAGTCTAATTCGTCCTGTTCTAAAAATAAAACATAGGCACCTTTGTTCCAAGTATAAACACTTCAAGCGATAAATTCGGTATGCGGCGTCAAGTGCTTCACTCGCCTCGTTCCAACTTATCGTGGGAATTGCCGCGCTTGGTGGTAGGTGCCGTTCCAACCAAATTGTTACTGTGGAACTTAAAAAGATCTATAACGAAAAAAAATCAACTCTATCGTTGAATATTTTAAAATTTGTTAAAAGGGTTTCTTAACACCCACCTCAATCATTTGATTTTAAGTTTGCGATTTAGCTACTAACCGGAATCCGAACCTGGATCACCTACCAATTTGTTATCTATTACGTCTTTCAAAGTGAGAACACGAAATAACGGTTATTCAATTGCTAATATATTATCGACCCACAAAAATGTATAATAAAAATAGTAAACAAAATGTGATTACAAGATTTTAACACGATAACTTTCAACAATAGGTACAAATCTTGACAAAATCTAAAAAAATATCCAATCAATCAATCAGTCTATATCCTGAGACCTAGTACAGGTCACAGGGGTAAATTCCGAGGCAAAATCTGTAATTATGATCACATCAAACGTAGTAGAGATAGATACAATTTGGGCGTATACTTACGTTTTGGGTGCACTTGTCACTTCTGAAGTATAAAACTCGTAGCCTTCGCGGTCGCAATTCTCAAAGGGTGAACTATTATAAATGGGAAGACTGTATAAAGATAAACTCAAACTGTTCACTTAGTTTTATTAAGTAGGTTAAGAACAAACAACTGTGTTAAAACAATAACTGCTAGAACCAATATTCTAATCGAAAATGTCCCAAACGACGATCCGGGAGCGAATGCCCGCCTGCGCACCCGCTCCTAGCTAAAAACCCCCGAATCCCGCTCTCCAATTGGCCCACGATATCGGGTGATGCCAGGGTCGTGGTCCAATCGTTGAGTCACCTATTAACCCGCCACTCACTTCAACAATCAAGATTAAATCAGGGGTTGACATTCCCAGAAATGAATCGCATAAACAACATTCCTTTGAGATTACTTAAACATACATCTTAATATAAAACAAAAGTCCTAACAAAATAAACTCATTTTAACAATAATCTTTAAAAACATAAACTAATATTTATTATAAGGAACAAAACCTAACACAATATAGTAGTGTCTACGTAGTGTGATCACCTCACGATTGATTCCCAATTGACAATCACTTGGGCACAATGGCGGTCAGTTTGCAGCTGACCGCACGCGCGCTAATGTGGAGGTCGAGGGTCCAAGTCCTGTCGATGAACTGTAATGGAACTGATATCATGCCTGTTGTGTTTCATGGAGTAGGCACAGAGGTGTGTACTTAGAGCCCATTCCCATTGAAGGAGTAGCGGCTTTGAGGCAAAATATTACAAACCATTTTGAATCTTATCTGCAGTTGTTGAAATGCCAAGTATAAGGCTGACCCCACATTAGGCGTGCGCTGCGTGAGCGTCGCATTTTGCTGCCCTGCGGCGTGTGTGGAGAGTGCACGCGGTGCTCGAGTCGCGTTCTTCCCCTTCGCCCGCTATACCCAGTAGCAAAGCTAACAGTAGTGTTTCCTCGTCAGAATCCATGTTAGTAATTGTAAAACAGCAACGCAACGACGTGAGCTAACACGGCACTGTCCAAATTGCGACTGACTTGACTGAAGGGGGTTAAACGCTGCACACACGTCACACGGCGGCAACGCGCGACAACGCAGAGTGATCGCGGCGCGCACGCGGCGCCCGCGTTGCTCACACGCCCGAGGAACGCGCGCGCCTAATGTGGGGGACGCCTAAGGGGATTAAGGACAACTTTTCGATAGCGGTTGTCAATCCCATACATTTTTGACATTTTGACAATCGTCTTTGCCACGCTACCGCTGACAGAATTTCACTTGTCTAAATCCTTTGACCCATAGAGAAGTAAGTACATAGTCTCACACACACGATGGATAACCAATTAAAAATCACTGTCACAGTGGCGGTAATTTAGCAGCTGATCAGGCAAAGGTCGGGGGTTCAAGTACTGTCGATGAACTGTAATGGTACTGATATCGCGCCAGTTATGTTTAAAAGGGTAGGTACAGAGTTCAGAGGTGTGTGTAATATCAATTTTTGAAGTGAAAACTTCTTTAGCGGCGTTGTGCACTTTTTGGGATGGGTAAAAAATGTTAAACTCGCGTCAGGACACGTGACCTGATCGAAAATTCGTAAGACGGATAATGTAATTATGTAATATAAAATGTCATTTGTGTACGATAGCGCAATTAATGAATATTGTATTTAACCACAAATTATAGTACTTTTATACTGATAAATAAAGCAATTCGTGCGAAATTATTCCCTAAACATTGCAAAATATTCAAAAATGCACAACGCAGTGTTTTTGTTTTAATGTTGTTGTTTTTTTCGACCTCTAAATTATTAAACCGCTGGACATTAAAATACCGCCCTGTATCTAACACGTGTAACTTTGATCCGCGCAAGGTAAAGTTGCCAAAAGATTTAACGACGTTAACTATTTAAATAAACTCTATTATTTTTAATTATTCACGCAAATTCATGATAATTTATTTATTTATTCGTGCTGATATATTATTATTTGCATACTAGTCTTGCACGTGGCGTTGCCTGCTGTATTGGAGGTTAATCGTATGGATTTTTCGAGGATTTTTCTTAGATAACCTTGCTTGAGTCTAGATTATTTTTCTTTGTGGGTATTTTTTTCAAACTATACGAAAAAGGTTATTAATATATCACTAAATTACTGAATCAAAAAATAGAAGTAAATATAAAAAAACCGGCCAAGTGCGAGTAGGACTCGCGCACGGAGGGTTCCATTATCAGTAAAAAAGAAAACTGCAAAAAATCACGTTTGTTGTATGGGAGCCCCACTTAAGTATTTATTTTGTTCTGTTTTAGTATTTAAAGAAAGAAAGAAAAACATTTATTTGTGACTCGCACAGGACACAGAATAATAAAAAAATATTATATTAATACTTATATAAAATTTACAGTAGATAATACACATAACAAAAGCATGTAAATAGTATGTGCGAGGCCAAAAGGTCCCTATCTCTGCATTATGCTGCCATAGGTACATACAAATAAATATCACAGCGCTGGTATTCCGACAGGACCTGTGATGCCACGGATACATTTACGGAACACATACTTAAATGAAATTTTGACATACAAATGAAATAATGATTATAAAATAAAAAAATAAATTTAAAAAGACCTTTGGGTACGGAACCCTAAAAAACCAGACCGGAAAACTATCTTAATTCCCAAAATAGCTAAACGATAGCTAGACGTTTTCTAAAGCTAGAAAAATATAAAGGTGTCTCAAAACGTTTGCAAGAATCGAACAATTATATCAAACAGTATTTATTGTTTGTGTATTACCTCACACAAACAATAAATACTATTTGTATTTATTGTTGGTGTGACGTAATGATCAGAGGGCTAAGTGTGAGTTTTTTAACGTACTCGATCGCGTTAAGGTGAAAGCGCCAGGGTAGCCCGCGAAATTCAAATTTTCTTACGTTTTTTGCAATTTGCAGGTCAGTATCAGGTTGTATGTTGGTCAAAACTGTACTAATTAAAATCGTTAATACAACTCTCTCAGTTAGAATTGATGCCAAATGAAGTATTTCATGAAATCATAACAATTTCGCGTTTTACCCTGGCGCTTCCCCCTTAACGTAAACGTTCGCTTATGTCAAATTGTATGGAAAAAAAAACAGGCTGTCCGTGTCCAGACGGCGCTTATTCAGTTTCAATACAAATTGACGTTTATGCTAACGCGATTGAAAACGTTAAAAAACTCACACTAAGGCCACAGTATCAATACTCCTAATTTTTAAGTAACATTCGCATGTCCGTCGCAATCCGTCAAAAATGTATGGAAATTGAGGCTTTTTTGACAGATTGCGACTGAGAAACGAATGTGAACGTGTGTGTTGTTTAAAAATAGTAAAAAAGTGACTTTGATTGCGAAAAATCTGATAGAAAACTTTACTACCAAAACACCACGTTTCCTCACAGACACGGAAGCGATGCGCCATGGCGCGACGAGCCATAGTCTGACTGACGACACAGTTGGCGCAGTGGTTGAGCGATTGACTGCCGCGCTGCGTGTCGCGGGTTCGATTCCCGCACGGAACAAATATTTGTATGGCCTACAGATAGTTGTTCCGGGTCTGGCTGTTTGTGTATGTGAATTTATATGTTTGTAAACGCACCCACGATACAGGAGAAAATCCTAGTGTGAGGCAACGTTTTTATATAAAAAAAAAATAAAATAAATAAATAAAAAAAAAAAAAAAGGTCGTCCATATTAATACATGTCAGTTATCTCTTTCGTCTTAACGGCTGAACGGACTTGCATTAAACTTAGCACACGAGTAGACCGTTCCCTGGAAAAGGACATAGAATTATTCACCCAGAGAGTATTTCCCCTTGAGATAATTTTCGATGTACACGCGGGCGTAGCCGCTGGCACAGGCTAGTTTTGAATAAAGCTTCTGTTTCCTCACAAACACTAATAACAAGGAATGTGTAGATAGCATATTTCTCAATGTCAAATGGAATCAATTTCAGTGTTTATGTCTCAAATGCCTAACCAGCTCCTGTTACATTGTTCTGCTTTGTTTAGCTACAAGCTTAACATAACATACTAACTAGACTTGCGCGTTGTAGTTCGCGGCTCCTTGGCGAACTAGTTCACTCTTTTAGTTCACCAGCTCGACTCGATGTTTCGAGACGAGAGCTGAATGAGCCAGTTAGCTGAGAGAAAGGCAGTTCGTGCTCTTTGCCGTTTGCTACTGCTCGCATTCTTTTGTTTGTTTAATACCTTTCCATCTGGCGTGATCGAGGTCAAGAGCAAGCCCATTCCTCAATAAAAAAAACAACGGGTTGCACTCCGGGAGTGCCGGCAGAAGTGAAAACTTGAACATTAACTTTGTGCATTTTTGAATAGTTTGGAATGGTTAGGGAATAATTTCGCACGAATTGCTTTATTTATCAGTATTAAAGTACTATCATTTATGTGGTTAAATACAATATTCATTTATTGCGCTATCGTACACAAACATGACAATTTATCATATTACATTATCCGTCTTACGAATTTTTGATCATGTCACGTGTCCTGACGCGAGTTTAACATTTTTTACCCATTCCAAAAAGTACAAAGCCGCCAAAGAAGTTTTCACTTCAAAAAAATAAAAAAAATAGCTATTTTGCCTTTAAATTTTACTTTTACTTTACGAGCGGTAGATCTGGGACCTAGTTCGCCTGTGAGAGCTCTCTTACGAACTAGTTCGTTCGCGAACTACACTATTACCACACAAGACTATTACCTGAGAATACCCAAAACCACTCCACGTATACTGACAGTGACCTTGACCCAAATCCACACGTATCAGGGCCGTGCCCAGTACCTACGGGGCGGACCGTAGACCGTCCGTCAGGAGCTCAAAAAACATCACTGCGTAGGTACATTAACTGGTTCACACTGGTCCGTTACCGAGCCGTGCCCGGGACGTGTCAGACCCAATCTGTCCTCGTCCCGGGCACGCCCCTGATATGTGTGGATCAACCATAAGTCATCCCCGGCTGTCACTAGTGGATCTTTGACAAACGTTACGTGAGGGGTAGTCTGAAGCCCAACAATTTGAAACCGGTCTTGCAAAATGGGTATCTGGTTAACCAGCTGCTGGGTTGTGGAAGTTGCATTCGATTAGTTTGAAACCGTCCCCTTCGGCTCGGCTGAAAAATGTATAGTCTGCCTAGCTAATTCCCAATGGTTCAGAAAAGGCTGGAAAGATTTATTTTTCCAGAATTAAATATTCAAAGTATTAAGATTTTCCGAGCAATCATCAATTTCGACGACACAGTTGGCGCAGTGGTTGAGCAGTTGACTGCTGCGCTGCGTGTCGCGGGTTCGATTCCCGCACGGAACAAATATTTGTATGGCCTACAGATGGTTGTTCCGGGTCTGGCTGTTTGTGTACGTGAGTTTGTATGTTTGTAAACGCACTCACAATACATGAGAAATTCATAGTGAGGTGCAAGTTAAAAAAAAAACAAGAATATCTTCTGAACTACTAATATGACTAAATATTCTCGATTATGTCACCCAAGGACTGAATGACCGTAGTTTAATTTAACCTTGTTGAAATTTAAATAAGCGTTTAATGTTTAGGCTCGTGTAAGCAAAAAAACTTGGTTTTCCGCATTTATCTAAATCTTAACTTAGCAAGTAAACTTGATTCGATCCTATAAATCTTCGGTTCAAAAAAAATTTAATCAGTTGTATGTAACACGACGTATTTTTAACGGTTGCTCATTGTATAAACAATTGGTCAGCAAAAAAAATATAATAATTATTAAACCGGCCGAAAGAAAGAAATAAGTACTTAAAAGTTTTACGTTTATAAAAAAATTTAAGTCAATATGCCAACAATTTTTTTTAAGGTCGGTTCCGGCCTCAATATTTTAGAATAAACGTCAGTCGGTATGGTCGAAACCAGATAAATTTGCAATAACGGTCATTGACCCACCATTTATTGACATACATTATTCCGAAAACAGAAATAATGACATAAAGCTATCCGTCCTGAATCGACATCTATCGTGATTCTTTACTTTTAAACCGACTTCCAAAAAAGGAGGAGGTTCTCAATATTTTTTGAAGTGAAAACTTCTTTAGCGGCGTTGTGCACTTTTTGGGATGGGTAAAAAATGTTAAACTCACGTAACCGTCAGGACACTTGACCGTCAGGACACGTGACCGTCAGGACACGTGACCGTCAGGACACATGACCAGGGGGTCGAGTCTGCTATTGCAATCGTGTCTCAATGACCGGTCATTGATCGAATATTTGACAATTTTTGTATGGGAAATGTGTCATAAGTTTGACGTTATACGTCAAAAATCGATCATTGACCGGTCATTGAGACACGATTGCAATAGCAGACTCGACCCCCTGATCGAAAATTCTTAAGACGGATAATGTAGGTAATATAAATTGTCATGTTTGTGTACGATAGCGCAATAAATGATATTGTATTTAACCACATAAATGATAGTACTTTTATACTGATACATAAAGCAATTCGTGCGAAATTATACCCTAACCATTCCAAAATATTCAAAAATGCACAACGTTAATGTTCAAGTTTTCACTTCTGCCAGCATTCCCGGATTGCAACCCGTTGTATTTTTTCCGGGTCTTATGGTGGACCCATACGGCGGCGTCTTGCCCACAAGCAAAGCCGCTGACAAAGCCGCTAGCAAGCACCACCGGTTTTTTTCTCTAAGTCTAAGTCATTAAATGATTCCTTCCGCTCTGGGTGGAGCGGAAGGGTGTGTCAGACTCTTACTGTCTAAAACCCATCCGTGTTCCTTCTATTGCTCTCGGCTGGTTTCCTTAAAATGACGTGATCTGATTGGTCGATGGGCTGGTGGCGTAAAGTTTGCTAAACGCAGACGTTTCTTCTATGGGTCGACAGACCTTGTAAAAAAACCTGTCCTTTTTGTTTACTATTCATGAAATTAATATTCATCTGCCTAGCCTTTTCCCAACTGTATTGGGGTCGACTCCCAGTCAAACCGGATTCAGCTGAATACCAGTATTTTACGTGGAGTGGCTGCCTACCAGACCTCCACAACCTATTAACTGGGTAACACGGTACTTCTTGGCAAGACTGGTGTCAGATTTTCTGGCTTCTGAAAATCCGTAACGACTGCCAAAGATCTACAAATGACAGCCGGGACCAACGGCTTAACGTGCTTTCCGAGGCACGGAGGAGTCTCAGTATGTTAATATGGTCACCCATCCACAGACCAACCTCGGCAAGCGTTGCTTAACCTTGAAGATTGGTCCGTGCGACTGTTATAATTTAGCCACGAGCTCCTGTCCATGAAATTAATATTAATCTAAGAATTTAAACATACCGCTAAGTATTTTTATTATAATAACTGTATTGACGTCAATGATACTAGGAAGGAGGCAAACTGCATTGGCAACCTTTAACTTTAATCAAGCATTTTGAAGTTACTTTAAAAGTTGCACCAGACAAAAATAATACACGACTAACGGGTTCCCAAAATGATTTCGAAAAGCTTGTGAAAAAATCATCATGTAGCTTTTAGGGTTCCGGAGGTCCGCATGAAAAACAAATAATAAAAATAATTAAAGGGGGCTCCACTACTGGAAACGAGTTTTTGATACATGTACTATGGTTCTAGCTCAGGATGTGGAGAATCAAAGCGAATGAAACCAAATCAGCCAATATTACGTTCACCTTGAAAAAGGGTGTCTGCCCGAGAGTAGCACTTAACAACCTCGAGATCCCCCAAACAGACCACGTACGATACTTTACACCTTGACAAGTGGCTCACGTGGAAAACCACATCTTCACCAAACGTAAACAACTGGCACTGCAATGATGCGTCGTCCAAAACTTCATTTAGCAAATAAAAAAGTTGCATGCCTTTTCCCTATTTACACAAAACCTTAATGAATTATACACCTAAACCTTCCCCATGAATCAGTCCGTCCATTACTAAAAATCCGATGAAAATCCGTTCGGTAGTTTTTGAGTTTATTGCGTACATACATACAGACGTGGCAGAAGAAATTTGTTTTTACAGCATGTAGTAATGTAACCTAGTATTTCCCCAGACGCGAAAAAAAGGCCAAGTGCGAATCGGACTCTCACACGATGGATTCCGTACCATAAATCGAAAAAAACACGTGAGAGACCCTCCTTTAATTTATTAATTCTTTATTATTTTTTTGTTAAGTATAACGGCAATAGAAATACACAACACACTCTGGTCTACCTATTACAGTTCTTGAGATACAGACCGCTGACAGACAGACGGACGGACAGCGGAGGCTGGATTCTGTAAGTTGGTTGTTACCCTTTGGGTACGGAACCCTAATAATCAAAACTAGCGGTACCTAGATATTATTATAGTGATAAATTAATAACAAGTTTAATGTCACTAAGAGGTCGTTAGTTAAAGCCCCACCCACTTATCGGTGAGTGGTGCAAACAAGGATGGGTTAACCTACGAAAAACTTAGTTGAAAATAACTCTCGCACGCCACTGACGAGTGCATTCGTCATTGTTGTGAATGTGCATTTTTGTAATACGTTGATGTTGAGATTACTGTTTAGGTTGCATTATCAACAGTAACTGTGTTTTTTCGGTGTTTCGTCTCAGAGAAGTCACTTAGGAAATTTTATGCTCATCGAAATCTGGTTTGAATTGACGTAATAAAATGTACGAGTGAAAGAGTGATTTTTGTGATTCACAAAATAATATCGTTTTAGTATTTTATCATTGAATACATTTATTAGTTGGCTAAAGAATAACAGCCGCACGGGTCGATCTATAAGGTTAAGCAACGCTTGCCGAGGTCGGGCTGTGGATGGGTGACCATCTTAACATAAGTACCTACCGAGTTTTCTCCGTGTCTCGGAAAGCACCCTGGCTGTCATTTCTTGGTCTTCGGCATTCGTTACGGATTGTGAGAAACCAGAGAATCTGACGCTAGTCTTGCCAAGTACCGTGTTACCCAGTTAATGGGTTGTGGAGGTCTGGTAGGCAGCCGCTCCACGTAAAATAATGGTATTCAGCTGAATCCGGTTTGACTAGATGCCGACCCCAATATAGTTGGGAAAAGGCTAAGCATGACATTTTAGTTTTTAATTTATTGATGTATTTTTAGACGAATTTAAAAAGGAGGAGTATTAATTATGTCTACGTATATTTTTTTAATGTATATTCGGGCCTAACTCCGTCATTTAAAGACGGAATTGCAAAATTCTTTTTTATTCGAAAGAGGTATTCTGAAATGGTCCCAATTAAATTTTTAAGGATCTGATGAAAACTTGTTAAATAGATATGGACTGGTTGGAATTTTTCGAGGGTAGCACTAAAAAGTGAAAAGGAAGTCGGTGTTTCTGGTTTTGATTCTTCATTTTTTGACCGATTTCCAAAATAAAGATTTTTACATTGTAGTGGTTTTTAACCGGCTTCCCAAAAAGGAGGAGGTTATCAATTCGACTGTATTTTTTTTTGTGTTTGTTACCTCGTATCTCCGTCATTTATGAACCGATTTGAAAAATTCTTATATTATGTGAAAGGATATACTTCTCGATTGGTCCCATTTAAATTTTATCAAAATCGGTTAAGCAGTTTGGTTTTTAAATCCAAATAGCTGGAAAAAATATGTGGAAAAATCATCGATGTTTACGAAATTGCGTATTTTTGCTTTCCTGTGACTTTCCAATGATGTTGTTAGGTGTGGGGTACCACTAAAAAGTGAAAAATAAAAAGCTTTTTCACAAAAAAAAACCGACTTCCAAAAAAAACACTACAAAGTACAAAATAACTTAAATTTCGGAAGTCGGTGTCAAATAACTAAGAAGCAACCAAACAGACTACCGAAATTTAAGTTATTTTGTACTTTGTAGTGTTTTTTTTGGAAGTCGGTTGTATCTTTTTGTAAATTCGTTTTTTTTTATTTATTTCTAGTGAAGCCAATTTAACGTCAAATTTTCAAGCTATGCTCGTGCGTCAGACCATTTAATTAATTCTTTTGTTTTGATGCAATGCAACCCCGCGCTTTGAAATGAAATAAGTTTTACCGTCGCGAAAATGTATAGTTTGAAACCGTGCATTGTCAAGCACAGATAATAGTTTGAATTGTAGATTTTTCTATCCTTCATTTGTTTTTTTTTTTTCATAATTATTTTGAATTTTCAGATCTTTTTTGTGCTTTTTTGAGCTTTCTGTTATTTGGTGAAACAAAAACGTGATATATAATTATTTAATAATACTTACAAGTGGATTGATAGTAGTGTAGGTAGGTACTTACTTAATAGAACATTTAGATTCAGTGAGTTTTGGGTGTGTCTTCGTCGGGTTAGAAAAAAGAAAGTAGTTTTGAAATATTATTTGAATGATGCGTCGTCCAAAATAAAGTTCGGAACGGAGATTGAGCAAATATGTAATTTTTCAAATTCTGTAGTAAAACTCGTTTAAAGCCTGAATTTGGAAAACCTTAAATATATATATAATAAATATTTCAGTTGTTGAAAAATATGATTTTCATAAAAATAATACTGTGTTTAGTGAAAAATTAATTGATATGGAACTGCGACCAAGCGCATACCAATCCGGTATATCACAAAATGGCAGCCGACGACTTCATGCTTACGTAAGTATGATTTATTTATTTTTCACACCTTTGGTCTTTCAACTAGTGCGACTTCAGAAAGGGTAAAGGTTCACAGATCTAACTTAGACTTAACTTGGTGTCGATTTTTCCATCGTCTGATATATTCTTAGGGCTTTTTTGTTCCGCCCGGAGGACACGGTGGAGGTCTGCCCTGCTTGGGCGGAGCACCGCCGAGTCCTCGTCGAAGTGATCGGCGGCAGCTACCTCTCGCGCCCGGCCCTGGTTCAAGCGGGTTTGACGCATTTGGTGCACATCTCAACTTGTACACCATGTTCAAATGGTGAACTTAGAAACTGGTGCACTTCTCATGTGGTACACTTCGCAACTGGTGCACTTCTCAATTGGTGCTCTTCGCAAAACGAGCACTTTTTAAGATGAGTGGAGATTTGGAAAAATTGTCTAAAAATGAAAGAATCTTTGGTTTTGCGTAGGTAATTTTCTTAAAAATACAATCAACAAATACCTTTCAAGTAGGTACACACTTACTTAAACTAAAACAATTTTCAATAATACTATAAAAAGTCACACGAAAGTAGGTAGGTAATAAAAAAAATATGTAAGAGTAAGTCTTTTTTCCATAGTGCCCCGTTTCGTATCCACTGTCCCAATATCCTCCGTCTTAGTGGTGTAGTCAGAACTGAGCAAAATACATGCTTAGCTTTAATTAAAATACACGACTAAAATACTTTTAAGTCGTGTATACTATGCTTACTATGTAATCTAACACCTGACTGTATTTTGTACTTTATATTTCAAAATATAAAGTAGGTACAAAATACAATCAGGGGTTAGGTTAGCCTTTTTGCTTACGAAAGCTATCGAGGGCCTTTCTGCAGAACGCACACATTAATAAGTTTACTAAATGCCATCGCCATATTTATAACCGAGAACTCGAAGAATTGTGTTATTAAAGAAAATCCGTTCTCGTGTAAAATCAGTGGAAGCAATGTAGCATAAACGGTAGGTCTTCCTCAAATGTCAGCATAGTAGACGGAGCCCGTCAGGGCTAGAGCCTGCCAGGGTTGCGGATTTTGTTCTAAAGAGTCACCACGGGCCTGGAACGCAAAGGGCACTAGGAGGAACATGGATGGGTTTTACGGCCGCTTTCTATAATATATCTCAATCCCAATCTTGATCCCGACCCTTGTCTGTAACCAATCAACGGCCGAGTTTGTGTCCTTCACCACACAATCCTCACCTTTGATTGGTTACAGACAAGGATCGGGATCAAGATTGGGATTGAGATATATTATAGAAAGCGGCCGTTAGTCGAATTTAATTGTGGTTTACACTACCATTGAGAGAATTTCTTCGGGAAGGTACCTATAATATAATTTAAATAATTATAAATAGTGGAGAAGTCTTGTTGTCGTGCTTAAACCTTTATGATCAACCCATGTGGTTGTTGTTGCCAAGCCATGAGCTTGTCAGAGAGAGAAATGTAACTCCTGCTTTCATTAGCAGAAAATATCTCATCATCCTTCTACATTACAGCAGTCTATTTCTAGCCCATGCAACCTTCATAAAAAGCCTGGATTCATATATTTTAGCGTCTTTATGGCATGCGCAATATACATATAAAGTTTTCGTGATCACGTGACGAATACTTTATAAAAATTATTTCGTTTAAAAAAAACTTGTTTCTGTTTTTTTCTGTGGGTTTTTTGCTATACAATGCAGAATACGATCTTGAGGTCGTTAGCCTTCGTTTACACGTGTCTCAGTAACCCATTTTTATTGGCACGATTTGTATTGCAAGATTTTGATGGCTCGTTTAGAAATTCAAGTTTTGGTACTTCTGTCTGAATCGAAATTTAAAAAAAAATGCAAACTTTTTACGGTAGATACCTACCGTGTCTACGAACTAACTTTTTTATTTTAAACTACCTATCTATATGTACTGGTATGGCGTGACCAAGGGATATAGGGATTCATATATGTAATATGAATCCCTATATCCCTTGGTCACGCCATCACGCGTGAACGGCTGGACCGATTCCACTTTTCTTTTTTTTTGTTGTGTTTGTTATTGTAAGGAGAAGGTTCTTATGAAATAAAAAAATGGGTAGGTGTAGGGTAGGTAGGTAGGTAGCCAGTTGACGGGAGCGAAGCCGCGGGGGACAGCTAGTGTTTATTTAATTTTATTTTTTGCATTCCAAAGTTTCGAACACGAAGGGATCCATTGGTTGCCCTTCGGTAGGTTTTCCAGGCCTCCGCTGTCCGTCGGTCTGTCAGTGGGCTGTATCTCATGAACCATAATAGATAGACAGTTGAAATTTTCACAGAGTGCTTTTTTATATAATCAGAGTCAGACTCGCGCACCGAGGGTTCCGATCGAGCCTTCATTATTTCCGAGTATAAATCACCTACAGAAGATTATAAACTATGAAAGCACTCTCATTACTCTGACAAAAATATAGCAGGTTTTGGGATGCATGAAGGAGCCTCCTCGTGCAGCGCAATTTGTTCCATGAGGCATTCAACTGAACCGAGCGCTCGGCGCATCCTGGACAGTCTTACATAATACCTTATGAGACTGGCCAATCCTTCCCTTGCGGTGGTAGGGCTAACGTCCGCCTGGTTCGCGACCACTCTCCCACCGGAGTCTAGCGTCAAGCAGTCTGCTGTGTTTCGCCGACGCGTGGGAGTACCAGTGCTTTAGTAGTATCTTCTGGGCACGCTCGCTCCATCATAGACCTCATCCATCGCTTTCCATCAGGCGTCATCGACGTCAAGAGCTAGCCCATTCCTCAATAAATAAAAAACTGTAAGATTGAAGGACTTTGTTGAAAAAATGTTCTCCCATTCATCAATGTACGTCACGGTCATCGCAAATAATTATTTTTTGTATGGTCAACCTACAAATTCCCAACTTTCAGACTTTTCCTTATTATCTTCATGACTTTAGGTCAACGGGAAGTACCCTACCGGTTTTGAGTCCCTCCCTTGCGAGCATCAAAACATGCGCCATAAACGAATCATAAATGTCTTTATCTTTAGATTGCGTTTAGAAGATTAATCACTGCTCCAAGGAGTAGCAGACCTGAGTATTCGCGTGCCTGAGAAAAAGGGTCTTGACCGACGGACAGACAGACGGACAACATAGTTATCCGTTATGGGTTCCATTTTTGCCGACTTTGGTACGGAACCCTTCGCGTGACATTTAGACTCGCACTTGGCCGGTTTTTTTCAAATAGAATTACAAAATGTACAGGGTGATCCAGAAAGGTGTGGTCATATTTAAGGGTGATGTTGGGTAGCTGATATACAGTCAAAACATAAAAAATATGTTTTTTTTTTTCTTCAAAAAGTTCGACCAGAAGAAACGACTATAAATGAAATACTGTAAATGCCACCAACTGTAACAAACTGCTTGAAAAATTATTTCTTCGTAACTTTTTAGTCGTTTTTGAAGTGAAAACTTCTTTAGCGGCGTTGTGCACTTTTTGGGATGGGTAAAAAATGTTCAACTCGCGTCAGGAGTGTCAGGACACGTGAACAGATCGAAAATTCCTAATTATCTATACTAATATTATAAAGAGGAAAGATTTGTTTGTTTGTTTGTTTGTTTGTTTGAAATGAATAGGCTCCGAAACTACTGGACCGATTTGAAAAATTATAGAAGTCATTAATGTCTACAAAAAAGTCCGCGATACCATATGTCTAACTATTATGGTTAAGTCACCATGACCGCTTTTTGTTCAAATTATTCAAGCAAATCCTTGGTGATATGAAAAAAAGGTGATTTCGATATAATGATATTAATCCTTATCCCTTTAAATGTTTGATAATTAACCTTTAACTATGGACGTTCCATTTTTGTTACACTTCTATGGACGTGCGGCCTCACAGACCGCTATCTTTACGGGCTGGTTTCTATCTCGATGCGTAAGTATTGTATATTTTTTTGGTTTTATCCCTTAGAAGAGTTACTAAATGTAAATAAAAGATGTAATTATAATTAAAAATTAATTTATTTTAAACTAAATCCAACGATATAACACAATCAAAGGCAATTTCCAGACTTTTTAGCTTGAGGTATATTACCACAGAAAAATTACTTTTTTAGTTAGTTTAAACTTCTTTCACAATAAAATATAAAGAACAAAGAACATAAAAAACTTAACATAATCTTCTCAAAACTAAACATAAAAATTTCGACAAGGGCCCAACTTGGTCATATTTATTGGCAGTCTTTGCATAGTGGCTTAGAGCATTGTAAGCATATTGGCTGTACTAGTACTACCACTTTCTTCAATAATCTCTTGTTCACTCGAGTGATTTTTTTCTATGTCAGCTTTATAAAACAAAGTATCATCAACATCCCCATCGCTGTCGCACTGATCCGATTCTAAAAGCAATCGTTGAAACTCGTCTTCAAAAAAAGAAAGATCATCTAATCGCAATATTTTACTGGCTCTCTGAGTGGACGAACTCGATGTTCGTTTGCCTGCAGTCGTTGGATGATCGTTTTTTGACATTTTAGTTTACAAAATCTAAAACAAACAATATCACCGTCAGCGTCAATTTATAACACAAACGTGGACGCGCGGTCTCACAGACCGCACTCAAAATATAAAGCGAAATTACTCACGCGACAATCAGCCGGCGACGTAACCTTCACTCTCAACTGTCGTTTTGCCACTAAAATCGAAGCAACTGAAACCAGCATACGCGTGGGGTACGCGGGAGAAGAGGGGCACGAGAATCACAAACTGCACGCGGCCTGTGAGACCGCACGTCCATAGTTAAAGGTTAAGGTTGATTATGTCCGTGTAAATCACACTTTAAATTATTCAAATCGGACCTTTCGTTCAAAAGTTACGACGGTAATAAACATGCTCGGAGTAAGAAAAATGTCGCGGCTTGAGCGAACTGGGCAGAATCATAACAATGCTTGGTCTGATGAAGTTGAAAATGATTTCGATAAAACAATAAGAATAACAAATGTTTGGATTTTTCGCAAATAAACTACATACATAATAAGGGGTGAAGCAGGGGTTGCAGCAAGTTTTTAGGGGAGGACATAATTGCTTGCTTTAATTTACGTCGGAATGCTATGAACGAACTAAAAATGGGATTATTGAAACAGATGTACCTAACAATTTTTGCATAATCAACTCCTGACGGGGTGAACGGGGTGAACAGTTGCGCTGAACCTGAGACCATTGAATAAGTAGAAATGGCTAAGTAATAAATGTAATTAATGAAAATCATTGTGCTTAATTTTCCAAAAGTAACCTTTATAAGGGGGAATCCGCGCGGACGAAGTCGCGGGCGAAGTGCTAGTTACCATTAAACTGAAGAAAACAAGGTCCTACGTGGCTAAGAATTGATAACCTCCTCCTTTTTGAAGTCGGTTAAAAATAGAATGCTAGTTGGTGCATGTTCAAAATCTAAAAATGGCCCAGTATTAATTAACATATTCATAACATTCTTACGTTAAATCCGCTTTAGTTTATCAGTTTTATAGTACCTAACGTGAATTAGAGATATTTATTGCTATACATAGTAAATTTATATTTATTTTAAAATTTAAAATAGTGATGGCAGACCCCGACGAATATTTTAAAATATTTTATCCTTTTTCAATTACGTTTTATCCGTCGTCGTGGGTTTTTTCAAAATTTTTAGATAGCATAGGTATTCTGTACATTGTACTACATATCGATATAGTTTATTTTATACACAGAAATATTTACCTATCTAGTTTCTTTTCTATGTAGTAGCTAATATAAAATATATTACTGCAGCACCCCCTAGTGAGTTACTACCGTAACACATATTTAACAACACAATCAAAACAATTTAAGTACCATCACTAATCATCAACCACAAACCCATTACTGAAAACCGCATCGAAATCGGACTAGTAGTTTTGTTTTGCACAAACAATTGTTTACTGCAGCGCCCCCTGGTGAGCCGTTACCGTAACACCTATCTAAGAACATGCACCAATCAAATCGCCCGCTGCGCGATAGTTGTAAAAAAATACATACGAGCGATTTGAGCGGATTTTTGCGCTGCGACCCGACCTAATGTGCGCGATGAAATAAAGGATAAGGATTCGGATGTTTCTATTTTATTTTTATTTTTTTTTTATGTCTGTTCGGGCATAACTCCGTCGCTTGCCAACCGATTTAAAAAAATCTTTGCCACTAGTACTTACCGTACTAGTAGCAACGAAACGTATTTTTTTAAGATACGTTCGCATTCTGATCACACTCAACTCGCAAACCACCTCTAATTGAAATTAGTTTTTCGATTGTCGCCGAAATCAGATTACGACTTAAATTAAAACGTTTTCTGATGATTCAATAGTCCA
This sequence comes from Melanchra persicariae, assembly GCA_947386135.1. Classification (NCBI taxonomy): domain Eukaryota; kingdom Metazoa; phylum Arthropoda; class Insecta; order Lepidoptera; family Noctuidae; genus Melanchra; species Melanchra persicariae. Next base: position 11,696,313 of record OX376670.1, on the reverse strand, counting down.
ATAAACACTTAATCTAAAATTATACCATTTCCAAATGTTACGTTAACCTTCAGAAAACCAAATTTTTGTCCATTTTAAATTACTCTTGGACTTTAACTGCGACCTCCAAACTAAACTCGTGTAACTTAGTACAGTCAACGAGAAAAGTTTTAACGTGTACAATATTATTGCAGAATGAATAATTGAATGAAAAAAAAATTACTTTGTAAAAAAACCGACCGCTAAAAACAACTAAAAAAAGTTCCAAACAAGTCGCTTTTCAAGCAGTCTGATGCAGATTGTGGCCTCAGATCTGTGATTGAACTGCATCAGACTCCCTGAAAAACGACTTGTTTGAAACTTTTTAGTCGTTCGGGTTTTTTGAGTATTTTTTTTATTTCCCACATTTTAGTGAGTTACATTTTATTCCATTTGCGGGCGCCACGCCATTTTGAAAATTTATTAAAAATAGCCTATGTCACTACCACAATTCTGACGAATTCAACGACACCTCATTTATGTCTAAATCCGTCCAGCCGTTTGGGCTGTAGGTCATGTCAAAGAAATGGACATTAATAAACATACATACCTACATACATAAGCTCGAAAACATTACCCTCCTTCTGACGCAGTGGAGTAAAAAGTTAAGAAGAAATGATTTTTCAAGCACTTTGTTACAGTTGGTGACATTTACTTTAGTTCAATCACAAATTTGATGTCACCAACTGCATCATGCAGACTGCTTGATAGATCAGTCGGTTCAGTAGTTTGGTTTTTAAATCCAAAAATAGCTAGAAAAATTATGTTATCTAAGTAAACAAATTTGCGTATTTTGCTTTGTTGTGACTTTCCAGTGGTGTTGTTAGGTGTGGGGTACCACTAAAAAGAGAAAAAATAATCCAAAAAAACGACTTCCAAAACAAGACTATGTAAAAAGTACAAAATTACTTTAATTTCGGAAGTCGGTGTTAAATTACTAAGAAACAACTAAAAACACAACACAAAATTAAAGTAATTTTGTACTTTGTAGTGTTTTTTTTGGAAAACGTTCTTTTTTTGTGCAATAGTTTTTTTGTTTTTATTGGTTAAATTAAACTATTGGTACATCATGTTAATTTTCTGGGTCTGTTTTTTTTTTGTGAAAAAGTTTTTTATTTTTTAGTGGCCCCCCCACACCTAACAACGCCACTGGAAAGTCACAGGAAAGTAAAATACGCAATTTCATATAAATGGATGACAAGCTGCCGCCCGCGGCTCCTCCCGCTTGAATGTCGCAAATTATCCCAAGGGAACATACTCCCGGAATAAAAAGTATCCTGTGTGTTATTCCAGACTATAATCTACCTCTGTGCCAAATTTCATCAAGATTCATTCAGTAGTTTTTGCGTGAAAGAGTAACAAACATACATACATCCATCCTCACAAACTTTCGCATTTATATATTAGTAGGATAGTAGGAAGAAGGATTTTTCAACAATATTTTTCCAGCTATTTGGATTTAAAAGCCGAACTACTGAACCGATTTTGATAAAATTTCAATGGGACCAATCCAGAAGTATATCCTTTAACTTAAAACAATATTTTTTCAAATCGGTTCATATATGACGGAGATATACGGTAACAAACAAAACAAAAACAACCGAAATAAAAACCTCCTTTTTTGAAGTCGGTTAAAATTCAACTATATCGATTGATACCTCCAAATAGCAAATGTACCTACAGGTTTCCGTATAAATGCAAGGCCCGCTTACACGTGCCGATTTCGTCGCTCATTGACCTGAAGCCACGCTGTTTGTGACTAGAAGCGTCTGCGAGCGAGTTCTGACCTTCGCGGTGCGGACGCAAGGACTTAACGGCAATTGTTTTTATATACGACTTGCTTTTACCCGCGACTTCGTACGCGTATATCCCGTTGTTTCCCGCTCCCGGTAGAATTTCTATAGCCTTCCTCATGAATGTGGCTATCATTTACAAAAATAATTTTCAAAATCGGTTCAGTAGATCCAGAGATTACCCCCTACAACCTCACAAACTTTACCTCTTTATAATATAAGTATTGATTTTTTTTACCCGACTGCTGGACAGATTTCGACATATAAGGGGTCGTTGAATTCGTCAGAATTGTGGTAGGGACACAGGCTATACATTTTCAAAACTCAATAAAATGTAGGATATAAAAAAAAATGACTGCCAAAAAACTCGACCGCTAAAAGCGACTAAAAAGTTCGAAACAAGTCGCTTTTCAAGCGGTCTGATGCAGTTCAATCACAGATCTGAGGCCACAAACTGCATCAGACTTGGAACTTTTTAGTCATTTTTAGGGTTCCGTACCCAAAGGGTAAAACGCGGTCCATCCGTCTGTCCGTCTGTCACCAGGCTGTATCTCATGAACCGCGATAGACAGTTGAAATTTTCACTGATGATGTATTTCTGTTGCCGCTATAGTAACTAATACTAAAAAACAGGGAGCTCCCATAATCCCATAATAACAAACGTGATTTGAATTGCTCGTATTTGCTTGATATTGATAACGGCAACAGGTAGACGCTTGATATATTCACAGAATATTTAGTTATATATTCACTTTAAAAATAAATGATTAAACTAAATGAAACAAATATTTATGGGGGACTCCGATACAACAAACGTGATTTTTTTGCAGTTTTAATAGATAATGGTACGGAACCCTTCGTGCGCGAGTCCGACTCGCACTTGCCGGTTTTTTTTTTCAATACGCCTTCACCACGCCTGTATTCTTCAGGAGTATAATACCAAAATTGTGGTCCTGGGTTTGATCCAGGTCGGGCAAAAGTGTAAGTAATTTGGATCTTTCGATTATGTCTTTTCCAGTTTCGGCCCGTTTGAAAGTTCGGGGTGTGACTCCCCCGTGCTTCGGAAAGGACGCTGATGTGCACTATAATATCTCCTGCGTACTTGGCTAACCTCCTGGCTTCTTGGGTAACTGCCTTGATTTGCGTTAGGTAAGTCGCTAATTGACCTAAAGCCACGCTGTTCATGACTAGAAGCGTCTGTAATCGAGTTCTAACCTTCGTAGAGTGGACGCAGGGACGCTGGCTTTCCCAACCGAGTTCACTCTCGTCAACTAGCTACCTACCGTGCTCGAGCGGTTAACCACATAAATGATAGTACTCTTATACTGATAAATAAAGCAATTCGTGCGAAATTATTCCCTAACCATTCCAAAATATTCAAAAATGCACAACGTTAATGTTCAAGTTTTTACTTCTGCCGGCACTCCCGGAGTGCAACCCGTTGTTTTTTTTTTAAAAAAAAACATTGAAACACTAGGAATTACTCCTGTATCGTGGGTGCGTTTACAAACATACAAACTCACATACAAAAACAGCCAGAACCGGAACAACTATCTGTAGGCCATACAGATACTATTATTTGTTCCGTGCGGGAATCAAACCCGTGACACGCAGCGCAGCAGCCGATCGCTCAACCACCGCGCCAACCGTGTCGTCAAAAATTGTTCCTGGTTATCAATTTTCCATTTTTTTTTTAATATTTATTCTGCTATTCGAGGCGTAGACAAATCCAACAAATCAAAACCATGAAAATCGGTCAACACAAACCCGGCTTTGTTTTATATTTATATACAACGTGTAACAGAATAAACGCAATACCTCTTACGGGATCACTATACTCATAATTATGAAAAACTTTTACTATCGGACCAACCCCGAAATCGCGAATAAAAAAATCAGCTTTTCAGTACATTTTGTCGAGCTATGCGCACAGAAATGTATGGAGCAGTCGATTTTTTTTGGCGATTTCGGTGTTGGTCCCATAGTAAAAGTTTTTCATAATGATGAGTGCCATGACCCTTCAAGAGGTATTGCGTTTATTGTGTTACACATTGCATATAGATTTTTTTGTAATATCAATCAATCAATCAATCAATCATTTATTTATTTGCAAACATGGGTGTTGGTACACAACTAACACCCATTTTTTTACATAGTATGGTCCTCCATATTTTACCGTCGCAAGGGCTATTCTTCAAAGGGTTAGTCAGATGTGTACCGATACCAGTTGTAACACTAAGAAGTGGCGAAGGGCGGGGGCTTCAAGACACTGAAATCTTCATCGTCCTTTTAAATATTGGGTATCTACCTAGTCTTTTTGAATATTGGGTCTTAACTGTAATGTAGGGAGGGATGAAACGCATGTAACTAAAAGGGTAATGAATATAAATATGGATGGATGGAGCGGAAGAGGGAGGCCAAAGAAAAGATGGATGGATTGTGTGAGGAGCGATATGAAAGAAAAGGGAGTTAGTGATAGTGTGACGGCTGATAGGACAGAATTGAAGAAAAAAACGTGTTGCGCCGACCCCAAGTAACATGGAATAAGGGCAGGAAGATGAACTGTATAGGTAGGTATACCTCATCTGCCTAGTCTTTTTAAATACTCATCATCTTCCTGCCCTTATGTGTTTGTTACTTGGGGTCGGCGCAACGCGTTTTAAACTGACTTCAAGAAAAGGAGGAGGTTCTAAATTCGGTAAAAAAAAGAATATGTTTGTTATCTCATATCTCCGTTATTTATTAACAGATTTAAAAAGGTCTTGTTTCATGAGAAAGGATATACTTCTCGATTGGCCCCATTGAAATTTTATCAAAATCGGTTCAGTACCTAGTTCGGTTTTTAAATCCAAATAGCAAAAAGTGAAAAATAAAAAAGCTTTTTCTTTTAACTTTATACTAGTGTTTTTTTTTAAACAGTGTTTTAAAACAAAAAAAAAAACTAAACTAGGTTCTTTGACCTCCCTCTCCCTCTCCATGCATCCACATTTATATTCATAACCCTTTTAGTTACAAGCGTTTCATCCCTCCTCTTCACATGACCAAGTTATGTGAGTCGCGCCCTGTAATCAAATTACCATGAAAATTAACATTTTCCATTAATTATGTATTATCGTACTAGTCCTAAAGGTTGCCGGTTATCTGCAGATCCTTTTAACGATTTTGACCCCGTTGGTTTGAATACTTTGAGGTCGCTTACCTACCAGCACTTAACATAGATTTTTTTAAATTTCAAAGCGTGATTTAAGATTTCAAGCAGTCTGATGGAGTTGGTGACATGAAATCTGTGATTGAACGAAATATACCAGCAACTGTAATAAACTTTTCGTGTCGATTGACTCATGTCAAATTTTGTCTGACCACTATTGAGCAACTTGTACAGCTCTATCAATGGCCTCGTTCAAATCTTGGATGGAGCAGATGGTTGTGCACGACGGGCAATTATTTGGCCAGATTATTTTTACAGCGGCCAACCTGGGTCCGCAGTCTTCCAGATTGGCCACTGCAGTTCGCGTCTAGGTGGTAGATTTTCTGCCGGTGTGATAGAGTGTAGAGGGGGAGGGTGTTTGTGCCTCTATAGTGCATATCTCTCGCCTGCTGCACTGTCCACCAGCGAGATCGTACCTTTCATAAAGTGGTTTGACTCAAACAAACTGCTTGAAAAGTCTTTTCTTCGTATTTTTGATGCCGATTTTGATCGTCGATTATTTTAAACAATTTTTGAAGTAAAAACTTCTTTAGCGGCGTTGTGCACTTTTTGGGATGGATAAAAAATGCTAAACTCGCGTCAGGACACGTGACCGTCAGGACACGTGACCTGATCGAAAATTCGTAAGACGGATAATGTAATGTAAATTGTTATGTTTGTGTACGATAGCGCAAATAATGAATATTGTATTTAACCACATAAATGATAGTACTTTTATACTGATATATAAAGCAATTCGTGCGAAATTATTCCCTAACCATTCATTACCTAACAATTACTAACCTAACCATTCATTCATATTCATAAATGCACAAAGTTAATGTTCAAGTTTTCACTTCTGCCGGCACTCCCGGAGTGCAACCCGTTGTTGTTTTTTTGCAATTTTTTCCTTAATGTACATCAACTAGGTACCCAAATTACTCTTAAATATGACCACGCATTTTTGGAACGCCCTGTAGGAAGAGGGTGCCTACTCGTGGGCCTGCAGACGGCGAGCGAGAGGTAGCTCGCCATCCGATAAGGACCACTCGTATGGTAACAAAAATCTTTCTTAGGGCTGGTTTTCAATAGGCAGATAAATTTTACATGAAGAATAAATACAGCCGTTTGACATTTTAATATAATACAAAAACTGTCAAATTGCCATTTTTATTTATCATATGGTAAAAGTTATGTGACTATTGAAAATACGGCCCACGAAGCAGAGTCGATATTATTTTTGCAAAATAACCATTTTTCAAAAATTTTTTTGAGAAAAAGTTGATTATAATCATGAGTACTTTCACCTCCCCAACCACATGAAAGGTTGTTGATGTTTTACAAATAACCCTGTATAATGAGCAACCGTTAAAATTGCGTCGTGTAACATACAACTGATTGATTACATTTTTTTAGAAACGAAGATATATAGGATCAAATCAAGTTTAGTTAAAATTAAGATAAATGCGGAAACCAAGTTTTTTTGCTTACACGAGCCTAAACATTAAACGCTGTTTTAAATTTCAATAAAGTTAAATTAAACTACGGTAATTCAGTCCTTGGGTGACATAATCGAGAATATTTAGTAGTTCAGAAGATATACGTGTCTTTTTTTTTGTCTCCTGTATTGTGAGTGCGTTTACAAACATACAATCTCACATACATAAACAGCCAGACCCGGAACAACTATCTGTAGGCCATACAAATATTTGTTCCGTGCGGGAATCGAACCCGCGACAAGCAGCGCAGCAGCCAATCGCTCAACCACTGCGCCAACCGTGTCGTCATTATCGTGCTACGTAAATACATAGCTATGTGTATGTATTAGCTTTACAACATGTCCATGTAAGTTCATGTTCTAAAATAGATTAGAAATCACGAAACAGGTTCCACAAGGCCCAATTTCTAGTAAATTTACATTAAAATACTAGTGGTGGCCTGTACCAGGGTTGACACGTATATTATTATGTTATAAGAGCATTTACTGCCTCAAGCAGTTAAATACAAATTCGCCGTTTCTTATTCTTGGTAATGAATGAATGACCCGATGAACAAAACTAAATATTTTACACAACGTGTAACAGAATAAACGCTACACCTTTTAAGGGGTCATTGTACTTATCATTACGAACAACTTTTACTATGGGACCAACCCCGAAATTGATAAAAAAAAACCGGCCAAATGCGAGTAAACTCGCAAACGAAAGGTTCCGTACCATTATCTATAAAACACGGCAAAAAACACGATTGTTGTATGGGAGCCCAACTTAAATATTTATTTTATTATGTTTTTAGTATTTTGGTTGTTATAGCGGCAACATTTATATATCTGTGAAAAAATTGAAAAGCGTTTTTTTTTTTTCATACAATTTAACAGAAGCGAACCTTTACTTTAACGCAATCGTGTAGGTAAGGTACGTTTAAAAACTTGCAAAGTTTCTTGGGTGTTTTAGGGTTCCGTACCTCAAAAAGAAAAAAACGGAACCCTTATTAGGTTTTTAGATATCAGTTGAAAAGTCGCAATAATCTTTGACGTTTCTAATATGAAAATGACGCGAATTTGCAAATGGAACTACATCTATCATCTCATTTTCTCTTTAGTATAAAAATGAGACAAACGTATTGTGCAAAGCTTCCAAGGAGGTTCGATCATTCAGCTTTTTATTCTCGTAATGTGAGACTCCTTGGTGGAATTCTTAAATATTTTTATGGAAATTAAAAAAACCGTAAGTAAATGATACGCACGGCGCTATACAACGGAGTATGCGGTAAAATATGTAATTAGGTGAGAGTACCTATTTTACCGCACGTTCCATTGTGTGGTTCGTAACTTTTAGCTTTCGAACAATGTATACAGTTCGTAAATGAATTTTTTAAGCAAATTTGTTAAAAATACAATAAATTCATAAATAATTATGGTCGAATTTCGAACACTAGGCGAGCACTAATTCTTGGAAATACATGAACCGATTTTGATGAAACTTGTTACGCAAACGCAAGATAACAATGGCTAAAAGTCAGAAAATTTTCGAAAAATCCTTTTTTCCAAATAATACAACTTCTATAATTCGATTTCGATGGGAGGCCAAAGAAATTGTCTTTGGCCTCCCATATTTGAAGTGCCATCCTTATTTTATAATTCTAAGTAAATACTCAGAATCGCTCGCATTTATTGTATAGCTGCTACTATTTATAATATCAAATGTATAATGGTTCAAATTTTGCACGACTAAAGTACAGTTACGCACATAAATGTATTCGTAACGACATTTTATTACAACTCATTAAAAATTGACCGGAAAATCAAGAACCAGTCTAATGTATCAACTTGTACCTATCGATCAATGGGCTCAGTGAGAACTTTAATGGGTTCAAATTCCTTTAAGTTTCTTGGTCCTTTGGTCCAACTTATTTTTAACAGTTCATTATACACGGTGATTTTTAATTCATTAGCATTTTTTAGGGACGGAAAGTACTCGTTAATATAAACAACTTTTGCTTTGGGAATAACCCACAAAACGAAAACTAAAACAGCTAAACGACAATACTAGCTTTAAGTATATTGATACTAGCTTCTACCAGCGGGGGCGGCGTCGCCCGCGTGAATATCGGAAATAGGAAGGTTTCCTGATTTCACGTTTCTAATATGAAAATGACGCGAATTTGCAAATGGAACTACGTCTTTCGTCTCATTTTCTCTTCAGTATAAAAATGAGACAAACGTATTGTGCAAAGCTTCCAACGCGTTTTACTCTTTTTCTTTCTTTCTTATTTGTATTGTAATTTTTTTACTCAGGAATCATCTACCCTACACCTACCCTCCACTTACCCTACACCTACCCTACGCCTACCCTACACCTACCCTACACCTACCCTAACCAGCCCAAAAAATACTATGACATGTTTGGTACTTGATGTGTCTGATCTCCTGGTACTTGTGAATCTGAAGTACTAAGGCAGCAGCGGCTCTGAATATCCACTTCTTCCTCAGTCTCCATTAATCCATGCCACGTACCGGGATAAAAAGTAGCCTATTTTTTATTCCAGATTATGAACTACATGTGTGCCAAATTTCATCAAAATCCCTTCAGCCGTTTTTGCCTGATTGTTACACAAACATACAAACTTTCACCTTTATAATATTAGTAGAATTCGAATAACTCGGCAAAATGTAGTTTCTATTGAGTGAAAGAAAATCAATCTGCCAGGCCTTTTTCCAACTACATTGGGGTTGGCTTCCAATCTAACCGAATATATACTCTAGCTGATTCATCATCGTCATCATATCAACCGAAAGACGTCCAATGCTGGACATAGGCCTCCCCCAAGTGTCGCCACAACAACCGGACCTGTGCGTCTCGCATCCATCGGCTACCAGCGACCCTCACCAAGCCATCGGTCCATCTTGTGGGAGGACTTCCAACGCTGCGTCTTCCGGTACGCGGTCGCCACTCCAGATCTTTTCGGCGCCATCGACCATCTGTTCTGCGAGCAATGTGCCCTGCACCCTGCCACTTCAATTTGGCGATCCTTCGGGCTATTTCGGTTCTGAGTACCAGTTTTTAAATTGTAGCGACTGCATAGGGTTTTGGAGGTCAGATAGCTGATGACTTTCCGACTGATATCTAAAAACCTAATAAGGGTTCCGTTTTTTCCTTTTGAGATACGGAACCCTAAAAACACCCAAGAAACTTTGCAAATAGCAAATAGCACTTAGTATTTTTCTATGAATTAGTAATTGCTTTCATTTACAAACACGCAGACTGATTTAGAACTTTGTATTTAAAAATGTATTCAACTGTTAATGTTGTTAAAAACTGCTTATATTCAAAAGGATTTCCTTGGTTAAGTTATAATGTCTTAAAACTAGTTAACCTTTGATTAATATGTTGAAAAAAATATTTTTCAACACATTTGCTCAAAAAATGCATTTACGAAGCCTGTATGCATCGTTCGAAAGTTCAAAATTATGCACCACACAATGGAGCGTGCGGCAAAGTAGGTACTCTCACTTAAGTACATATTTTACCGCTAACTCCGTTGTATAGCGCCGTGCGTATTCTTTACGGTTTTTTTTTTAATTTCCATAAAAATTAATAAGAATTCCACCAAGGAGTTTCACATCACGAGAATAATATAAGCTGAATGATCGAACCGATTCGAACCTCCTTGGAAGTGCTTTTGCTGTATACGTTTGTCTCGTTTTAATATTAAAGAGAAAATGAGAGAAGATAAATAAAAATAAATGAAAGACTTGGTTCTAATTTTCACCACGCGCATGTGGCGCCCTATGCAAATTCGCGCCATTTTCATATTAGAAACGTCAAAGATTGTTGCGACTTTCATACTGATTTCTAAAGACAATTTTTTTTTATTTAATTACTTATTGTACTGTTTTCTCGCAAATGTGTCGAAAAACGTTGTATGACACACGTGCGGATTTGGTTTTTACAAACTCGTAACTATGGTAAGCCCTCGACTTCGTCTCGTGCTTACATTCGTCTACTCGTTTGTAAAAACCAACTTACCGCACTAATATCATAAATAACTATTGTAACATTTTATATGTATTACTCAAAATATCCTTCTACTTAGTTTAACCAGTTTCTGATTAGGGAAATTTGAAGTTTTATCAAAACTATAAATCACTATGTGAAATGGTCATATTAGTTTAAGTAGGTGTACCGTTGACAACAGAAATAAAACGGTTTCCTTCTTGGTACAGAATTCGAAAAGAAACTTACAATACTGAGCTGAGCTCAACATTTAGCTAATAATAATATTTTCAGAGGTTAAGACTGAGTGTTGTCTGGTTTCGAATATTGATAACCGATTTTTAATTCTAATTTTTTTACTAAGTAATACAATCCGTTTACCTGCGCGCGTTCTTTTGTTAGTAAAATAACTATTTAGCCGTAATTTTTTACTCTACATACGTTGTACTCATAGTATTTTAATTGATTTATAAGCAAACTAGCACTTCGCCCGCGACTTCGTCCGCGTGGATTTAGTAGGTACTCCACAAACTTCAACGCCCTCAATACCCCCTTATAAAGGTTAGCTTTAGAAACGTGACATTTCGATAGCATCAGTCAATCCTATACATTTTTGACGTATTGACAATCGCGTACGCCACGCCACCGTTGACAGAATCTCACTTGTCTCGAGCCCAGGTTCAGCGCAACTGCTCACCCCGTTCAACCCGTCAGGGTTTGATTATGCAAAAATTGTTAGGTACATCTGTTTCAATTATCCCGCTTTTAGTTTGTTCATAGCATTCCGACGTAAATTGAAGCAAGCAATTATGTCCTCCCCTAAAATCTTAATCACCCCTGCTTCACTCCTTATTATGTATGTAGTTTAGTTTCGAAAAATCCAAACATTTTATTCTTATTGTTTTATCGAAAACATTTAAATGCCGTGGTGTTTCAACTTCATCGGACCAAGCATTGATACGATTCTCCCCTGTACGCTCAAGCCGCGACATTTTTCTTACTCCGAGCATGTTTATTACCGTCGTAACTTTTGAACCAAAGGTCCGATTTGAATAATTTAAAGTGTAATTTACACGGACATAATCAACCTTAATTATCAAACCATTTAAATGGATAAGGATTAATATCATGATACTAAAATCACCATTTTTTATATCACCATGGGATTTGCTTGAATAATTTGAACAAAAAGCGGTCATGGTGACTTATCCATAATAGTTAGACATATGGTACCGCGGACTTTTTTGTAGATATTGATGACCTCTATAAAACTGTAGTACATCAATTTGCTCTATTGTCAATAGATTCCGCAGCGTACGCGATATAAGGATTTCTTCTCACACCTGGGGTTACATTATCGAAGTTTTCATACGTATCCCAAATTTTTTGAAAATATTCTATAGCCTATGTGCATCACCGATAATGCAGGATTCTATTGGTGAAAGAATTTTTCAAATCGGTCCAGTAGTTTCGGAGCCTATTCATTTCAAACAAACAAACAAATCTTTCCTCTTTATAATATTAGTGTAGATATCTTAGTCCGCCTCTGTACATTTATGTGCTAAAGTGTTAAATAAATAAATAAACTGGCTACCTACCCCACCCAGGAACATTTTGAAAAATGATTTTACTTTAATTTTTTTTGTCAATTTTCCATTGCTTTTAATATTTATTCTGCTACTAGCTTCTACCAGCGGCTTCGCCCGCGTGAAAATCGGAAATAGGGAGGTTTTTTTATTTGTATTGTAACTACACATACCCTACACCTACCTACACCTACCCTACACCTATCCTACACCTACCCTGCACCTACCCTACACCTTCTCTACACCTTCCCTACACCTACCCTACCTACATAATTATACCAGCCCAAAAATACTATGACTTGTTTCTGGTCTCCTGGTACTTGTGAATCTGAAGTACTAAGGCAGCAGCGGCTCTGAGTTTCCACTTCCTCCTCAGTCTCCATTAATCCATGCCACTTTACCGGGATAAAAAGTAGCCTATTTTTTATTCCAGGATATGAACTACATGTGTGCCAAATTTCATCCAAAATCCTTCAGCCGTTTTTGCCTGATTGTTACACAAACATACAAACTTTCACCTTTATAATATTAGTAGGATTCGAGGCGTAGACAAATTCAACAAATCAAAATCATGAAAATCGGTCGAACAGTTCTCGAGTTATAAATGTTGTAACAAACTCGGCTTTGTTTTATATATAGACTAGCTGTCCCCCGCAGCTTCGCTCCCGTCAACTGGCTACCTACCTACCCTACCCTACGAAACCCAGAAACATTTTGGGATTTTTTTTTTTTTAATAGTTTTTTAGGGTTCCGTACCCAAAGGGTAAAACGGGACCCTAATACTAAGACTCCACTGTCCGTCCGCGTAAAATATGTGGGAGCGCTCTTTCGAACTACACTTCTGGACACATCTATTGGCCCACCTTAGAGTTTAGGTTTCGATGGCCCCTACCGAAATATGATTGCTAGATTGAACAAAAACTGTTGATGCAGTTTTAAACCTGATACATTTTACCATCTTTTTCGATCGTATTGTTTTAAATTTGAATTCAGAATACCATACGACATGGAGCTACGCCTAACAAGTCGGATATGCGCCGTGTTAAAGGCAATTGATTTTTGAATAAAAAACATGTTTTATCAAATAAAGGTTTAATTTAATAACGCGAGTTGCCTCCATGGGCATCTACCACAGCTCTCATACGATTAGGCATAGAGTTTATCAACCGCTCTATGAAATTTTGAGGGATCATCTCCCACTCCTCTTCTATGGCAGTTTTCAACTCCTGCATCGTCTGGGCAACTGGCTGACGAGCCCTAACACGTCTTTTTAGCTCGTCCCACATGTGCTCAATGGGGTTCATGTCTGGGCTTCTGGCTGGCCAGTCCATAACTGTGATGTTCACATCCCGAAGATATTCCCTGACGATGCCGGCCGCATGGGCTCTTGCATTATCATGCATAAAAAGGAAATTTGGGCCCACATAGTCCGCGTATGGTATCACGTGAGGTTCTAAGCACTGACGAATGTACCTTTCAGCATTTAATGTTGGCAGCCGTGGTCCTGTAACAACCTCAAGTTGAGTTTTGCCGCTCGCGGATATACCGCCCCAGACAGTCCATGAGCCACCGCCATAAGCAACCCTCTCTTCAAAGCAGCATTGTGCGAAACGCTCTCCCTTACGTCGGTAGACCTTCTTCCTTCCATCATTGCCATGTAACACAATTTTAGACTCATCAGAAAAGAGTACACGGCTCCAATCTTGCTGTGTCCAATTTAAATGACTGCGTGCGAAATGAAGGCGCGCTGTTCGGTGGGCTCGCGTTAGTTTGGGCCCATTAGCTGGCTTGTGTGGTACCATATCGCGTTCTTTTAACCTTCTCCGAACAGTTCGAGCGCTCAAAGATACTCCGTGGAAGTCGCGAAGTTGGTTTTGTATCTCAATGGAGGTAAGGTGACGATTTCTCAAGCTGGTCGTCACGATGAATCGATCCTGCCTTTCAGTTGTGACCCGAGATCGTGGCCTTCCTTGGCGACGAACAAAGCCGCCAGTCTCTAGGTACCTCCGATAAACATTTCGGACCGCAGATCGACTTAAATTAAGTTGAGCACTCACGTTTCTCTGGCTGTGTCCGGCCTGAATAAGTGCCACAGCTTGGGCGGCGACTTCAGGTGAAGTATCCATAGATTATTGATAGAACCTCACCTTAATGTTAAGAATAAGTAATGTTTGTTGCAAAACCAAAGATATCAATCACTTTTTCAAAAATTAAATCCAAGTAAACCAATAAAACCAAGTTTTCTTAGTATTCGATTGTTTGATATCAACAAACAGGCTCCAAATTGTCTTTTGTTTCTTTAAATTCTGTGTTCGAAATTCAAAAAAAGACTATTGAATGAAATTGTGAATGTGCCAGGATCAAAACTGCATAAAAACTTTTTGCTCGACCTAATATAAAATTTTAGCTAGGAGCAAACGAAACTGAAAATACAAGGTGGGCCAATAGATGTGTCCAGAAGTGTATTTCGTTCGCGAACTAAACGAGACTAACCTTTTTTTTTCTTCAGTTTTCACAAATCCCCCCCTTAGTGCTCACTTTTTATTTTATTTAGAACCCTTGTATAAATCTAGTTCTTACCTACGACTTGTCCGCGTGTGTGTTGGCTTCATAGAACAAAGACTCAATACAAAGTTCCCCCTCCCATTTCCCCGCTTGAAGTAGAAATTTCTAAAAATCCTTGACTGTGCGAAGTATAGATTTCATCTATGGTATTAAGCTGTGGCTGTCAATATATAAATTATTCAATTCAATCATTCATTTTTATAATTAAATAAAAAATGAAGGAGATATTATGATGATTTTGTTGCCCACTGTACTTGACATCCGTCGGAATTATAGAACGGCTATCAACTTTTTATCGAATAATTTATATCTATTTACTTTCTCACATGTTAATGGTTTAAAATTAATTAGGCCTATTTGGGAATAATTAAACAACTTGGTATAATAAGTAGGGATTAAATTTTTGGCGAAATCGCTTTTATCGTAAAGGAAATACTCTTTCTTTGGGATAAAATCTCGGTATTTCATACAAACTTTAAAAGTGCTTTCTCTTATTCTTTTTTATAGAATTACCTACTACCTTTAACCGACTTCAAAAAACTTTTTAACTGACTTCCCAAAAAGGAGGAGGTTCTCAATTGGACTGTATTTTTTTTTTTGTGTTTGTTACCTCATATCTCCGTCATTTATTAACCGATTTGAAAAATTCTTGTTTTATGTGAAAGGATATACTTCTCGATTGGTCCCATTTAAATTTTATCAAAATTGGTTCAGCAGTTTGGTTTTTAAATCCAAATAGCTGGAAAAAATATGTGCAAAAATCATACGAAATTGTATTGAAATACAATTTCGTATGATTTTTGCACAATGTCAAATAACGAAGAATCAACCAAAAACACCGACTTCCGAAATTAAAGTTATTTTGTAAATACGCAATTTCGTAAACATCGATGATTTTTCCACATATTTTTAACAGCTATTTGGATTTAATAAAAACCAAACTGCTTAACCGATTTTGATAAAATTTAAATGGGACCAATGACGGAGATATGAGGTAACAAAAACAAAAAAAAAACAGTCGAATTCATAACCTCCTCCTTTTTGGGAAGTCGGTTAAAAAGGAGGACGTTCTCAATTCGACTGTTTTTTTTTAAACTATGTATTTTGCAAATGCGTTTCAAGTTTCGTCTTTTGGGCATCCAAACACTACCCGGGCCTACCCGTAACAACTGCCATAGCTCGACGAAGGGCTAGTCAGCAAATTTACGTAACTCAGAAGTTCAGTAAAGAATGATTTCCACCAAACTCGCATCGCATCGGATCGGAAAGGATACGAATGGATGCGGCGACAGCCGATCGCGTCGGGCAGGATGTCGATGCATACGATTGGCTTCGTTTCCGTTTCTGCGCCAACGGCTTTGAGCGCACGCGATGACAGGATCCGATCGGATACGACGACAGGCGAACGGAGCCGATTGCCCGTCGCAACCACTCGCAACATACTTTCGGCTAAGATCGCGTATCGCGGAAGACGCCCGCGGTCAAGCTGCTGTGCGCGGCTTGGTAATATAGACTTTAAATACTGTAAACACGATTTAATAATATCGTTAAAATATTTTAAAGTCGATGAGAGCCGTTTGGTAGAAATCATCCTTGAGAGTTAAGTTTCAAACCAAACGCTTTTCATATTCTCTATAGTTGTCACATTCCTCCCGTGCACCATAGAGCGTAGAGACGGGCAATCAAACGGGTTTAAACTCGATTCTTGCATTCAAACCCACCCATCTTCTTTGATCTTGCACACCTAAGCACATAAAAGGTAAATCAGTCGGGTTTAAACTCATATTTAGCTTATCTCTTCTGTAAATCAGTCGGGTTTAAACTCATATTTAGCTCATCTCTTCTGTAAATCAGTCGGGTTTAAAGTTTAAACTCATATTTAGCTCATCTCTATTGTAAATCAGTTTGGTTTAAACTCACATTTATTATTATTTATTAGCTCATCTCTACTTGAGCGCAATAAGAGCGCTTACATTTGATACACGAACTTCGTCACGAAATGACGTGACTAAGGCCGCAGGACTACCAGTACCCAACAAACAGTAAATTGCGCTTTATCAACCTTTATTTAAAGTCCCTTTTCCTTCTTCCCCAGAGTGATATGTCAACACGCAGTACGTCCACATCGTTCCGCGCTCGCCGCGGCCACAAGGAGCGCTCCAAGAACTTCACCGAGCTGGAGAAACGAACAGTCCTCGAGCTGATCGCACGCCACCGCGACGTGCTGCGACAGGGACGCTCCAACAACGCGACCAACAGGAGTAAACAGGTATGAACAAGTAGCTAGAACTGCACAGAATTGGAGAGAACAGTCCTCGAGCTGATAAAACGCCACCCGCGACGTGTTAAGACAGGGACGCTCCAAGAACGCGACCAACAGGAGTAAACAGGTACGAACAAGTAGCTAGAACTGCACACAATTGGAGAGAACAGTCCTCGAGCTGATAAAACGCCACCCGCGACGTGTTAAGACAGGGACGCTCCAACAACGCGAACAACAGGAGTAAACAGGTATGAACAAGTAGCTAGAATTGCAGAGAACAGTGATCCTCGAGCTGATAACACGCCACCCGCGACGTGCTGCGACAGGGACGCTTCAACAACGTGACCAACAGGAGTAAACAGGTATGAACAAGTAGCTAGAACTTCGTCTTCAAAGCAAGAGTTAACAGGGGCCTAACCACCAACTCTTAAAGCAGTCTTACTTCAATATTACTTCCAGTGGGAAAGAGACGGAGCTACACGTCCTGTATAGCTCTGTCTCTTTCCCACTGGAAGTAATATTGAAGTAAGACTGCTTTAAGAGTTGGTGGTTTACGCCCAAGCACTCTCACCACTTACCTGCCATGCGAGTTCAAGGACAAGAACGACATAATCTGGATAAAAATTCTAACCGCACTTACGAGTACCATAGAAACCATCTAACGATTTGCACAAAACAAAACAAATAAATGGAATACAATTAAAATACGAACTACAGTTGTCAAACAAGAGCCTATCAATAATTTAAAAAAAATCAATGGTTTTATTTTTTTTAGCTCAATAAAGCCTTTTAATTGTTATATTTGACAAAAAAGTAGATAAAAATAGGTAAGAAACCGATTTACTTGTAATCACAGACAAGATTCAGATAATACCAGTGTACTTATCTGAATATGGTCACTGATTAATAATTAATTAGTGTTCATCAAACTAACTAGGAAACAAAATTGCTTTGAAATAGCTTTTTTTTAAAACGTTGCCCCACTAGGAATTTCTCCTGTATCGTGGGTGCGTTTACAAAAATACAAACGGACATACACAAACAGCCAGACCCAGAGCAACTATCTGCAGGCCATACAAATATTTGTTCCGTGCGGGAATCGAACCCACGATACGCAGCGTAGCAGCCAATCGCTCAACCACTGCGCCAACCGTGTCGCCATATAGTCTCTTTTTAACCGACTTCCCAAAATGGAGGAGGTTCTCAATTCGACTGTATTTTTTTTTGTGTTTGTTACCTCATATCTCCGTCATTTATGAACCGATTTGAAATTCTTGTTTTGTGTGAAAGGATATACTTCTGGATTGGGATTCCCATTTAAATTTTATCAAAATCGGTTCAGCAGTTTGGTTTTTAAATCCAAATAGCTGGAAAAAATATGTGCAAAAATCATACGAAATTGCATATTTTTGCTTTCCTGTGACTTTCCAGTGGTGTTTTTAGGTGTGGAGGTACCACTAAAAAGTGAAAAATATGAACCTCATCTATCGCTTTCCATCAGGTGTGATCGAGGTCAAGAGCTAGCCCATTCATAAATAAAAAAAATAAAAAAGTCCAAATATGAATAAAAAATGTTACAGTTACATTTTTATCTCCAATCTGCCATTGAGCCGTGTTATCTTAACCCTTGACCACCCATCTAATTGAATTCCTCACCTTCGATATACCAACATTGTTTATAAGATATAAAGATACGATTGTACGATAAAACATAATATCTTTATCGGATAACAGTAGTTACGTAAAGATTATCGCACGATATCAGTAACTGGTTAAAGAAAAAACGATACATTATCGATTCGTTATTTTGCTTCCGTGGTAGCTCAAAATAAACCACGTTTTAAGGATTAAAGGATTTCTTTTAAATAGTTTCCACGAGTAATTAATAGCAGCTGCAAAGGTCGATCTTAAAAGATAAGTAGTGCTTCCTTCGCACAACATGAAAGTGACAGATAGTTGCGTTTCTGTGTTTAAGTCCCTAAAACTCTTAACTTTCTCGTGTATGTAAATTATGGAAATTGCACTCGTTGTAAAATTTAACATAAACCTTTTCATTTCAGTGTCAGAAACTAGAACGAAACCTATAAGAAGTCAGTACAAACACTTACTACATGTTGACAGATGTAATACGGCCTTGCCCAGAAAAAGTGTTTTTGTAATGGGCCCAATCATTTTCAATAAAGTACCCGACATCATTAAAAATGACGCAATCCAAAATTTTAAAAAGAGACTGACATTATTGTTGATTGAAAAATGTTATTATTCAGTAAATTACTTTTTAAATGATAATGACTTAACAATGTATTGAATAATTTATTATATCGAATAATTTAATGTAATTTAATTAATATTGACATGCCTGATGATCTCGTTCTCTCAATTTATATGATTTGTATTCGAATTGTTTTATGTAGATTTTATTTTATTTTATGAATGTTCTATGCCGACTATTTTTTAACAGTAAACCTTAATTTAATTAATTTTTAAGTTTCACAATTGCACTAATGTTTGCATGCCAAATGTAAGGTAGATTGTACATGGTTCGCACATCTTTATGTAACACCTTATTTTAAGTACCTGCAATCTTAGTAAATAAACTCTACTTTACTTTACTTTCGCATACTGAGTTTCCTCCATGTCTCGGAAAGCGTAGCGTACCGTGAGTCTTAGCATATCGAGTTTCCTCCGTGTCTCGGAAAGCGTAGCGTATCGTAACTCTTCGCATACCGAGTTTCCTCCGTGTCTCGGAGAGTGTAGCGTATCATGAGTCTTCGCATACCGAGTTTCCTCCGTGTCTCGGAAAGCGTAGCGTATCTTGAGTCTTCGCATACCGAGTTTCCTCCGTGTCTCGGAAAGCGTAGCGTATCGTGAGTCTTACATACCGAGTTTCCTCCGTATCTCGGAAAGGGTATCGTACCGCTATACCGCCACCAGTCCCGTTTTTACCCTTTGAGTACGGAACCCTAACAAATAGTTATTGTACCGTGTTGAATAACAATATCTGTCTCGTTGGTGTAATTGTTGTATGCTGCTGAAAGGGGTCTCTAGTTCTAAGAGTCTAGATTAAAGCTCATTTATTTAACCACAGGTAACATTATCAGGAAGTCGGGCTCAATTCCCTTGTTGTAATAGTTCTTCTTTATGACTTCTTAGAGCAATGATGATTCCCTAGTGACAGGGAGTCGGAGTTACACAAGATGACAAGACGCATTGATAGCACTATCCCTACATTCGCACACACAACGTCAAAACAAATTCACAGGATGCAAGTAGTCCAGAAACCGTTTTCTCCAGAAGGCCACGGGCGCCCCGTGGTTTGTAGGGATTAGTAAGATTCGCCGTCCTCGGCATACACTCGTCGAGTCCGACGACGAGATCACTAAGATACAAGAAAGCTGTAGGGAAACCAGCACTCTTAGAGAAAACAAAAACAGACCGCGTTCCGTTTGCGGCCTCGCCACAGAGGCCCCTCGCGTCGACCCATTCAAAACCCTCCCCGTCTTTTGCCTAACAAGCCAGCCCGCGTCGCTGAGCCGCCATTCGTCTTAAATCCCATAATTAATCGAACGAACCAGCCTGTCCCTTGCTGCCCTCCCGATCTGACGCCGCTAAGCCTAGGTCCGTATCCAAAGACTATTAAACCGTATCCCACAGGGGATGCCCTTAGCGAGCGGTCAGTATAGTTTCTAGTATTTAGCTAGCTTTTTATTTAGCCCTAGCTGGGGGAGCTTAAATTCATTTGAGGCCACCACAGGATAGTCCGGCTAAGCAGTTAATAGCCCTAGCGTGTTAACCTGCCAGTGGTCATTCCTAAAAAAAAAAACCATTCTTAACAACGGATTCGTAGCAGAGCAGGGCCCGAACAAGGGCGGGGCAAGCCGGGCAACCAGAAATATTTGCCCCACCTTAAGTTGCCATTGAAAAGGACGGGAAATGTTGAGTTTGCCCGGAGCGGCTAAATAGCTAGATCAAGACCAATCTTAAGGTCCTACTAAGTTTACAGCGAGCTATGGGTGTCTCGCCGTCTTATAAGGACACACGTTGTGTTCCACGCGCGTCTCAAAGTCAGAACAATTGACGGGGCCCGCTAGAGCCAGTGCCTGCCAGAATTGTGGAATTGTTCGAAAGACCTTTTTGCACCCAGCTGATTATTTCGCTCTTGTGCGGACTGAGTGTTTGCACTGGAACGCAAAAGGGCATTTTGAAGGAACACGGGTGAGTTTTAGTCAGTAAAAGTGTGCACTCATAGTGCACTCCCTCCCGCTCCGCCCAGAGTGGGAGGAGTCAATGATAATTTCCCATCCAAAAAAAACATGTTCCTAAGTTTATTAACAGACTAAAACCCAAAATGATGACGAAATAATAACTTGAAGGTCGTCTATATATTATTAATAATTTAGTTAACAAGAGTGACACGAGGCAAAGTCGTCCACTCAGCAATAATATAAAACTATGCGAGTGTAGAATTACTTGCTTATGTTAAGTGTCAAGTTTTAGTGCGCAGTTATGTGTACTCGTTAAGTGAGGCGGGTTTGCTTGTGTTTTGAGCGGGAAGATATAGTTTGATTTTTTGAAGTGAAAACTTCTTTAGCGGCGTTGTGCACTTTTTGGGATGGGTAAAAAATGTTAAACTCGCGTCAGGACACGTGACCTGATCGAAAATTCGTAAGACGGATAATGTAATATGTAATATAAATTGTCATGTTTATGTACGATAGCGCAATAAATGAATATTGTATTTGACCACATAAATGATAGTACTTTAATACTGATAAATAAAGCAATTCGTACAAAATTATTCCCTAAACATTCCAAAATATTCAAAAATGCACAACGTTAATGTTCAAGTTTTCACTTCTGCCGGCACTCCCGGAGTGCAACCCGTTGTTTTTTTTTAACGAGTACCTAATATTTCTTCTGTTGTCTTTCCCTTTCAAATAAAGAGTCAATAGTTTTGACTACGAATGACATACATGGCATCCATTTTGATGCGAATGTTCAAAAACAGCAAACTGTCATAAACTCCTCAAATATTCCGCCACTGAAAAATATACTCTATTATGATAACAGAAGGTCAATTCTACAAATATTTAAGCAACGTTCGTTTTTGCAATCAAAAAAATCAATCAATCAAAAATGTCTAAATTTTCATACATTTTTGACAGATTGCAACTGACATGCCAATGGAACGTTGAATAAAAAATATTAGAATTGGCACTCAGCCCATGATTCTTAATTCAATTAAAGATTTTATCAATAACAATACTAAGATTATTAAATGGGACTTACGACCTTACAAACTTATAATGCTAAGTTTAAACTCCATAATTATAAACACATAAATACCCTAACTAGCGCGACTTGGTACAGTTCTCGTCAAATAACTTTGCCCCTCTGAAGTTGTGTCGAGTGGCTGCGTAGTAGTTAAAATTACGAACACACTGCAACTGCGCCGGCGACATGGGGGCGGGGCGCGATTTTATGTCTCAGTCGCTCGTTTACGTTCGATGCATGCTTGCGTCCCGCTTACTCCCGTGTACGTGACTGCACCTGCGCGATCTTTGCAAATGGCAAACTTCAGAGGGGCAAAGTTATTTCTCGAGAACTCTACGCGAATATCCCGTTGTTTTTCGTTCCCGTATACCCTATAACCTTCCTCATGAATGTGGCTATCATATACAAACACTAATTTCAAAATCGGTTCAGTAGATCCAGAGATTCCCCCTACAACCTCACTAACTCACAAACTTTACCTCTCTATTATTAGTAGCTACAGATTAGGTACCTATTATGCAATTCTATACTCTGCAAAGCATTATTTTGTAATAAAACGACGCAATGTGACTGTATAAGTTCACATCCGTACATGCATCGCAGTTATTAAAAGTTGTAGACTTCAAAAAATTAGTACTTACATAATAATTTTTTTCACTGACTAGACAAATATATTAGCCAAAAAAAATATAATAGCATTGTAGCCAATTAAAAGAAAATAGTACTTATTCCTCAGAAAAATACAAAAAAAAGATTAATGTACTAGAAAATGGATCCGCGAAGCCAGTTATACAATTATGTGAGTTATTTACATATTTTTTCATTCATTACCACGACAATTTCTCAAAACTTTGCTTTTGGCCATTTTTATATATATGTCGCAGCCAACTAGCTTAATCAGCCGTTTCATTAATAGCCTAGCTTTTTATTGAGCTGCGCCGTTGAGATGTTACTTGGGTCGTGTTCGTTTCGTAACCTTGACAATTCAAAAGTGCCTGTAAATGGTCTAATTAAAATAAACGCTTTGAGTTGAGTTGAGTCGCTGAAAAATCGGCGCATTCAAATGAAAAGACTAGGCCACCAATTAAACGGCTGATTAGGCTAATTGGCTGCGACATATATATAATTATGTTTTTTTTTTAAACGTTCCCCTACACTAAGCATTTCTCCTGTATCTTGGGTGCGTTTACAAACATAAACTCACAAACAGACCAGGAACAACTATCTGTAGGCCATGCAAATATTTGTTCCGTGCGGGAATTGAAACTGCGACACGCAAGCGCAGCAATCCTTTGCGACCTGTCCGTTCCTTCCCGATTTTTTAGCGGCGTTGTGCACTTTTTGGGATGGGTGCAAAATGTTAAACTCGCGTCAGGACACATGACCTGATCGAAAATTCGTAAGACGTTGAAGTGAAACTTCTTTAGCGGCGTTGTGCACTTTTTGGGATGGGTAAAAAATGTTAAACTGGCGTCAGGACACGTGCCCTGATCGAAAA
The DNA here is from genome assembly GCA_947386135.1 of Melanchra persicariae. NCBI lineage: Eukaryota > Metazoa > Arthropoda > Insecta > Lepidoptera > Noctuidae > Melanchra > Melanchra persicariae. The sequence goes on along the minus strand of OX376670.1, from coordinate 11,672,634 downwards.
TTCGTAAGACGGAGGGAGGTGTTTAAAATATGGAAATTGAACAAAGTGCATGTTCAAGTTTTCACTTCGTTTTTGGAAGTCGGTATTTTTTTTGTGAAAAAGTTTTTTATTTTTCACTTTTTAGTGGTACCCCACACATAACAACACCACTGGAAAGTCACAGGAAAGCAAAAATACGCAATTTCGTGAACATCGATGATTTTTCCACATATTTTATCCAGTTATTTGAATTTAAAAACCAAACTGCTTAACCGATTTTGATAAAATTTAAATGGGACCAATCGAGAAGTATATCCTTTCACATAATACAAGAATTTCTCAAATCGGTTCATAAATGACGGAGATATGAGGTAACAAACACAAAAAAAAAAAAAAAAAAACATACGGTCGAATTGATAACCTCCTCCTTTTTGGGAAGTCGGTTAAAAATGATTTCTTCCGCCCTGGGCGGAGCGGAAGAGAGTGTCAGACTCTTACTGACTAAAACCCATCCGTGTTCCTCCTCAAGCCCTTTGCGTCCCAGGGTCACGGTAGCTCTTTCGAACAAAATCCGGCACCCTGCCAGGAGGAGAAAGGTCTACGTGTATAATTTAAGATTTGTGTAGGTATATTATAACTGAAATATGACGGTGATTGTTGAAGATGACAGGAAAAATAATGCTGACTGAGAGCTAATATGCTCTGCTCATGACTTCCTAAACTAGGTTGGGTCGGCGTATTTACTTCTTCTTTATCCTCCCCTGTTCCCATTGCTAGAGGTTGGGACTCCTCACCATTCTGCGCCAGGATATTCTATTGGGCTGTCGACTCTGGCAATTGAGCTAACATCTCTCTAATATGCCTTTTTCTGATCTGGCAGTTCAGCGCTATTTTTATGACATAGTCCTCACTTCTCCCCTAACTTAAGTCTACTTGTCAGTATTTTACTTGAAAATTTCAAAACATAAATATTAATAGCTGCTTTTCTGAATTTCCAGTTGGTGTGGTCAACAATATGCGAGGAGGTGAACAAAAGGTGCGGGGGCGACCGTCCCCGTACTCCGGCGCAGGTCAAGATGTGGTACGAAAACTATAAGAAGAAATGCAAGATGCGCGCGCACGACACTCAGGTTAGCGTCACACTCGTTAATTTAGCATCGAAATCATTAACTAAGCGACAATAGATAAACGCAGTGTCATTGACGGATTTCACCAATGAAACTGAACGCGTTCAGTCTACATCTAAACTGCGTTCAAGAGCTGTCAGTGTAAATATTCCATAAAAAATAATGACACTGACAGCTCATTAACGCGGTTTATTCGCTGATCGCGTTCAGTTTCATTGGTGGAATTGGCCTTAAGTTAGCTTCAAAGCTAAATCAAGATGAAGTGCGAAAACTATAAGAAGTTGCACGCCCACTCATGTTAGCCTCGAAAACTGTACAAAATACAACCGAATTGAAAACCTCCTGCTTTTTTTAAGTCGGTTAAAAATAGCTAAGTAACTAATTACTTTATTGATAAATGATAAATGATATTTATTATGTAAGTAGGTTCAACATAACACTTTTACACGTCAATATTTTTTGGTCATTTTAAGCTAGATGAGGCCGGTGTTTCCTAGCTGACTACCCTGAGAAGAAACACCGAAACAAACTCAGAGGTCACAGTCTCTTTTGAAGTCCATACAAATTGTACTGGTCAAATCATACGAGAACCATGTAAGTTAATGTCTGAGGTGGCCTTTTGAGGAAAGTGCCACACAGATTTGAGTGGACCTGTCCAGACAGTGCAAGCATTTGTCAGTTATTGTGGAGCTCAAACTTAGAACTTCAAGGAGCTCAACGATTTGACGAACAATACCAAAGTAAGGACATTTGGGTAGGGCGCATAAAAAAAAATCTCAAACTGCCAGACATTGTTGACTAACATGAAATGGACCCCTATCATAGCGATCTGCATGGTCCCCACATTCACAATACGATATGAGGATTATGCAGATCCTCATATCGTATTATTCATACGATTATTTATTATTTATTACCTCGTTAAAAATACTTCAAAGAAGAAGTATTCCAAAGAAGAGAAAAATAAGAAGTAAATAACCCACATAGTCCCCATATTCACAAAAAGAGTTAAATAATAAAAAAATAAAATATAATCAAAGTCAAAGTCAAAGTCAAAGTCAAAGCATTTATTTCAATTAGACCATTTACAGGCACTTTTGAATTGTCAAGGTCGGTCGGTCAAAAAAAAAAAAAGATGAAGCTATTTGCACGTTCCAAGGCGTAGATCTCTATGGAGAAGAACGTGCAAGAAACTCCACGGACACTCTTTTTAAAATAAGTTTTTGTTACAAAATTATGGTTACATCATTCATATTGAAATTATACATATATGTGAGAACGATGTAAAAGACGTGCAGGATAGTCCGGAGTAAAAAAGAAACAATTCAAAGAAATAATTAAAATAGACCATGGCAGCCGAGAGATGACCAGTCTCAGCTGACGGCGCCCGTTCACGAACATGACGCATACGCTAGCACCATTCGGCTCGACCATTTTTAAGGGAGCCAAATGATCCAACGCAAACGCCACCATCAGCCAGACTTTTGAGTGAGCATGACATCCCCAATCGCCAGGGTACATTCAAGTCAAAGACCTACCCAAAATGATCATTATAGTTTAAATTTGAGGGACCTACATAGTACTCACACATGTGCCGTTAATGCATGAAATTATACAATGCTAAATAAATTGAGTCTATACAATAAAAAAAAATAATAATAATATTGCATTCTTACAATCTTCATCCGGTCCAACAATATTTCCAAATGCTAACAGATTACTTTGTGCGCCCTAATGGCTGTGGAGCAGGACCAGCATTGAGCCAAGCATTTTTATCTTCAATATACTCCCCTAACTTATAATATGCTTGCCTGCATAGTGTGCGTTTAATACAAGATTTAAATTTAGTCTCATTTAGTTCTAATATATGGGGAGGTATTTTATTATAACATTTTAAACAGTACCCCATAAAAGATGAGGCTACTTTAGCCAGTCTGAAACCTGGTTGAACTAATTGGTCCCTATTTCGAGTACCATAATTATGTCTGTCGCCTCTTTTACTAAAAAGATGTAAATTCTTTCTAACATACATGATGTTTTCGTAAATGTATTGACAAGGTACCGTCATGATGTTAATATTCTTAAACAGTTCCCTTAAAGAATCGCGCCGGCCGAGTTTGTATACGGCTTTAATGGCTCTTTTCTGCAGAATAAAAATAGACTCGATGTCTGCAGCCCGTCCCCATAGTAGTATACCGTAAGACATGATACTGTGAAAGTAACTAAAATAGACCAGTCTCGCGGTATCTACATCCGTAAATTGGCGGATTTTCCTGACAGCATATGCTGCTGAACTTAGCCGTCCTGCAAGAGATGTTAAATGAGGACCCCATTGTAGCCTTGAGTCAAGAGTAATTCCCAGGAAAACCGTTTTATCGACGAATTCAAGTTTTTCCCCGTTCAATACTATGTCACAATCACTGCCTCTGACATTTGGTAAGGCAAATCTTATGCATTTCGTTTTCTTTTCATTTAGAACTAAATTATTGGCAGTAAACCAATTTTGGACTTGCATTAGGGCGTTATTTATGACGTCAAGATTATTGGTTCGTCTATTTATCTTAAAAATCAAAGAGGTATCGTCGGCAAACAACACCATATCAAGTTTTTGTTGCAATAAATGGGGCAAATCATTTATATATACTAAAAATAAAAAAGGACCTAAAATTGAGCCCTGGGGAACCCCCATTTTCACATTTAATCCCGACGAATTGACACCGTTTACTTGAACTAACTGCTGTCTATCATTTAAATAAGATTTAACAAGGCTTAAAGCTGTTTTGCCCAGCCCGTAATGCCCAAGTTTCAGAAGTAATGTTTCGTGATTTACACAATCAAACGCCTTAGATAGGTCACAGAAGATGCCTATGGCATCTTGTGCCTCTTCCCACGCATTAAAGATGTGCTTCAATAAGGTAACACCAGCGTCAGTCGTGCAACGTCCTCTGGTGAAACCATACTGTTTATCATGCAAGATGTTATTGGTGTTAAAATGATAAAGCATCTGATTAAGCATCACTTTTTCAAATACCTTGCTGAACACTGGCAACACGGATACTGGTCTATAATTGTTTGTGTCTTTACTATCCCCGGATTTGAAAAGTGGTATCACCTTACTGAATTTCATTAGGTCCGGAAAGACTACTTTACAAAGTAAGTGTTTATGTCAAACATAATAAATTGAAAAAAATAAAAATAAAATATATTACTTAACAAAGTAAATATTCCATGTCAAAAATAATAAAAATAGAATACTTAATAAAGTAAACATTCATGTCAAAATTTACATACGAGATGAACGAAAAGTAATGTCTAAAAATTAAAAAGGTATAATGGATAAATGTAAAATTAGGCCATGTACATCATTGAAGCAGCTCAATCCCAAGCCTTTTTGTCTTCAAGATAGTCTTTAATTGTGTAAAAAGCTTTCTGGCATAGCTTACGTTTTATAAATAATTTGAACTTATTAATACTAAGGTCTTGAATATGGCTAGGGAGTTTATTATAAAAACGTATACATTGGCATCTAAATGAACCACCTATTTTCTTGAGCCTGGTTTGAGGAATGACAAAATTGTGTTTGTTCCTAGTATTTACGTTATGGATATCACGTTATTAATTATCTAAAACTTCTCTTACCTAAATTAAATATTGTAATCTGAAGACGAATGACGCAAAACGCGACCTTATGCTGGATAAAAATAGATATCACATTAAAATCACAAGTTAATCCACTTAGGCTTTCTTGAACCAATCAATTATCATAAAAAGGCGTCTGCATTAGTATGAAATCATAAAAAAGATGCCTACATACGTCATTCTTGAAACTAATATGTCCAGCAATAGCTTAATAAAATCACGGAGTTATGAGGTAACAAACAAATAAAATACAGCCGAATTGAGAACCTCCTTCGTTTTTAGAAGACGGTTAAAAATTAATTAGGACTACTTTTTAGGGTCAAGAGAACTTTTTAAAGATATTGGAATTCTCACGGTAGCATCTCAATTCATTTTTGCAAACATTTTATATATTAGGCAAAATATACACTTATACACTAAAACGAGTGACATCCACAACTTTAACACCAGAAACAAGCACAAGCTACATGCTCCTTCCCGCCGACTTCGTAAGGTCCACGACTCATTTGTGGGGCTCGGTATCCGCTTTTACAATAAACTTCCACTTTCTTTTCTTGACCTGTCTTTTAACTCATTTAAAGCTAAAGTTAAATCTAACCTTTGTTTATATTCTATTAATGACTATTTAGACGATAAGAATAGTTGGTCGCAGTGTTGAACGCAAGACAATGTAATTTTATCATGTTCTTTCTCTATTAGTTAGCTTATGACAGGTTATATGAGTTCATTAATTCTTTTTTTTATACATTTTTTTTTTATATTAGACTGAATGTCAATCTGTCTTTTACTGATTGACTTAATTTACTTATTGACTTATTCTACTCTTTACAATGTTTAAAAATTATTGGTATAACACGTGTGGTTCGAGTCACAGTTCAATCGCAAAATTCTACCATTGCCCGTTTTTTTAATGGTACTCGTATAATGGAGTGTGCTAGCTAACATGTTGTAAATAATATTTAATTTTATGATTTCCATGTTGTTGGATACATATTTATTTTTTTGTTCGTGTCTTAAAATACTTTGCGTACTATTGTTTAATTGAAGTTCTTAAAACGTAACAGACAGATGTGTTGCTGGGGAGTTTGTTGCGCCACTTCTTCTTCCCAGCTAAAACACTAGGAAGTGGTGACGGGTGGGCGTTTTGGGGGACTGTCTTTATGTAAAATTTGACGTTCAAAAAGTGCTGGCTCTCAGCCTAATTTGAATAAATGACTTTTGATTTTGATTTTTTGACTTTTTAACCGACTTCAAAAAAAGAATGAGGTTCTCAATTCGGTTGTATTTTACCTCATAACTCCGTCATTTTATGAATCGATTTGAAAAATTTCTCTTTTATGTAAAAGGATATTTCATACTTTCCGTTTGGTCCCATAGAAATTGCATCAAAATCGGTTTTGTAGTTAGGTTTCAAATGTAAACAGCTGAAAAAAAAATGTCTTAAAAGTACTTAAACGAAATTGCATATTTTGTTTTCCTGTGACTTTCCAGTGGTGTTAACGAATTACGAGAAATGTTAAAGCACCTACTACAAAGCGTAAAAAAACTTTACAAAAAACACAACCGACTTCCAAATATAAACCACTACAAAGAACAAAATAACTTAAATTTTGGAAGGCGGTGTCAGAAATCGAAGAAAGCACACCAGAAACACCGACTTCCAAAATTAAAGTTATTTCAATACTCAATACTTTATTGCATTCCATATGTTAAAACATCGAATCAATTATGGACCCTGTCGGGCACAGCAAAGTTAATTTTTCAATGGGAGGGAGGATGAAGGCGCTTTGTTCTTTGCAATGGTTTTTCTTTGGAAGTTGGTTGTATTTTTAGGGTTCCGTACCCAAAGGGGAAAAACGGGACCCTATTTCTAAGACTTCGCTGTCCGTCTGTCTGTCTGTCACCAGGCTGTATCTCATGAACCGTGATAGCTAGACAATTGAAATTTTCACAGATGATGTATTTCTGTTGCCGCTATAACAACAAATACTAAAAACAGAATAAAATAAATATTTATCACTAAAAAGTGAAAAATAAAAAACTTTTCACAAAAAAAAACCTGTTTTGTACTTTGTAGTGTTTTTTTTTTGGAAGTCTATTTTTTTTTTGTGAAAAAGTTTTTTTTGTTTAATATTGAATCTGTCTTTTCGCTGTGATTTCAGCAATCCCAGTCGGAACCGCCCGGGCTGCTGGACGGCATGCTCTGGCAGAACATACACCCTCTAGATGTCAAAGGTACGTCACATTATACTAATATCCCTCAAAATGCCCCAATTCAGCCCCCAAGGACGACCCAATGACACATCCAACAAGTCACATAATCTATAGTTTCTTAGGGTACCGTAAGTCCGAAGAAACACGGAACCCTTACTGTGTCTGTCACAAAGCTGATTTGCTTAGAATCTAGACCGGTTCAGTTGAATCACTTTTGGATGAATAATTAGAAAATTTAAAAATAATATAATGTAACCTGTCAAATGAAAGAGTTTATTGTGAGCGTTTTCATAAAAAATAATAGAAAATTATTTAGTGCCCCCCACCCGTGTTTTTGTTCCTAGTATTTAGCGCGACCGCTGAGCGTGGGGCTCTGGGTTCGATTCCCAAGTCAGTCTATCTCCGGTAGTGTTAGATTGCCGCCCACCCATGGTCGAGTCAAGAGGACTATTAACTCTTTTTATTCATTTCTTTTAACTTATAAATTACATTTTTAAATATTCTTAAAAAATACAAAAAGAAAAAATATAAAAGTCCGCCGGTGTCGTGAGCGGGGTCCAAGCTACTAGGTTAGGGCTCCAGAGAAAGGAACCTCCTCACAATACGAGCCGTATCGAGGAGTACTGCCTTCTGTATCAGGCCCTTTACCCAACTGCGTAACGCCAGCTTCGACAGGTGGTCGTCGAAGCTTTTGGCTATCAAGCCATTGGCCGTAACGACTATCGGCACAATGACAGCCGAGTCCACATTCCACATGTCGACAACCTCGTGTGCTAAGTCAAGATACTTGATTTGGACTATTATTATTATCCAAGAGTCTGCAAGTAATGCTCAGTTACTAACGATGTGCTCCCTCGTACTCCAGACGAGGACGGAGAGCCGACGACGAGCGCGGACGGCGCCCTCAGCGGGAAGGATGACGACTGCGTGCCGGTCAACGTGAGTGCCACGCGCTATGTATAACTACCTCCACTTATTTATACTCTATCTTAGGTTAACCCACGCATTCAATGTGTGATAGAATAAACGCAATACCTCTTAAGGAGTCACTGTACTCATCATTAGGAACAGCTTTCACTATGGGACACTGAGATCGCGGAAAAAAAACAACGGGGTGCACTACGAGAGTGCCTGGCAGAAGTGAAAACTTGAACATTAAAGTTGTGCATTTTTGAATATATAATTTCGCACGAATTGCTTTATTTATCAGTATAAAAGTGCTATCATTTAAATGTGGTTTAATACAATATTCATTTATTGCACTATCGTACACAAACATGACAATTTATATTACATTATCCGTCTTACGAATTTTCGATCAGGTCACGTGTCCTGACGCGAGTTTAACATTTTTTACCCATCCCAAAAAGTGCACTCACTTAAAAAAATCGACTGTCCCATACATTTATTTCCGCATAACTCGACAAAATGTACTGAACAGCAGATTTTTTTTTCGCGATTTTGTGTGGGTCCCGTAGTCAAAGTTGTTCATAATTATGAGTACAATGACCTCTTAAGAGATATTGCGTTTATTCTGTATATAAATAAATAATAAATTAAACTAAGTAGGTTAATTGTTTATCAACAAAAGTCTTAATACAATTCCAGATGTCAAACGGACGACTATCAAGTACGAACGAAAGCGAAGACACGATGCCGAACGTCCTCGAGCCCCAAGTACAAATAATCCCCCAGTCCCCCCCCACTCCCCCCCCGCACAAGCTCCCCGGGACTCCTCTCCCCATGCCCTCGCTCCCCATCCTCACCAACCCGCTACAAGCCATCGAACAAGCGAGGATACAACAAAATTTCCTACAGAAACTAAACGAACTATCAAATACTCCGCTAAACTTGAGTAATTTGGACGAAATTAAGAGAAAAAATGGTCATGATAGGCAGGAGAAGATGGATGAACAAATTAAACATGATTGCGGTACAGCCACGGAAGAAGAAAGGCTATATTTCACAGCGAAGAGGCAGCATGCGATATGGGAACATGAAGCTAAGATGAAAATCCTCAATATGGAGCTACGGCAGAAAGAGGAGATATTCTCGCTGCAAAAACAACTGTTTCTTATTGAACTGAGGTTGAAGATGGATTTCTTGGAAAAAGCTAGCGCTAAATGATGGGGTGAGTTAGTTGTAGTTTTTTTTTTACCCGACTGCGTCAGAAGGAGGGTAATGTTTTTCGAGCGTATGTATGTTTGTATGTATGTCCATTTCTTTGGCACGCCCTACAGACCAAACGGCTGGACGGATTTTGACATATGAGGTGTCGTTGAATTCGTCAGAAGTAGTATAGTAGTGACATAGGCTGTATACATTTTCAAAACTCACTAAAATGTAGGAAATTAAAAAAAAACTGTCAAAAAACCCGACCGCTAACAACGACTAAAGAGTTCCAAGCAAGTCGCTTTTCAAGCAGTCTGATGCAGTTCAATCACAGATCTGAGGCCACAAACTGTATCATTTTTATTGAGGGATGGGCTTTTGACCTCGATCACGCCTGATTGAAAACGATGGATGAGCTCTATGATGGAGCGAGCGTGCCCAGCAGATGGCTTGAGGCACTGGTAGTCCCTAGCGTCGACAAACCCAGCAGGCTGCTTGACGCCGGGAGGAGGGAGGAGATAGGAGGGTGATGAAGCCAGGCAGGCGTCAGCCCTACCGCCGTAAAAAAGCGCAAGTTGTTGTCTAAAGGATTATTCTGTCTCCCGTTTCTGTGCAAGTTTGAGCAAGATAGAAATAGTTAAATAAGCAAAATACGTCAAAACTGACGGAAGCCGCAGAGCCTGTCGCCAGAGATTAAGGAAAAGCCGCAGCGGCCTTCTTAACAGATAGTTTAGCATTTGGCCATACACGCACACTTTAAAAATTCAGCCTGTATCGAGTTTCGTCCGTGCCTCAAAAAGCCCGTTAAGTCGTTGGTCCCAACTGACATTTGAACATCTTTGACAGTCATTACGGATAGTCAGAAGCCAGAAAGTCAGATGGCAGTCTTGCCTAGGGTATATATATACTTTGCTACGGGGCTGTGGTGGTGGCTAGTCGCTTCGGGTAATACACTAGAATGTGTGTAGGTGTTTGGTACATGTATCTTCTATTACATTATCGAAGTTTTCATACGGATCCCCTAACTATTTTGAAAATATTCTATAGCCTATGTCCATCACCGATAATGTAGGATTCTACTGGTGAAAGAATTTTTCAAATCGGTCTAGTAGTTTCGGAGCCTATTCATTTCAAACAAACAAACAAATCTTTCCTCTTTATAATATTAGTGTAGATAATAATTTTATGACAACACGGTTGGCGCAGTTGTTGAGCGATTGGCTGCTGCGCTGCGTGTCGCGGGTTCGATTCCCACACGGAACAAAAATTTGTATGGCCTACAGATAGTTTATTTATTTATTTATATATACTTTATTGTACACCAAAATATAGACACAGTGGATGATTCTAAACGCAGCCACTATACAGGAGAAATTCCTAGTGAGGGGCAACGTTTCTTTATAAAGAAATAGTATTATAAATATATATATATTTTTATCTTCCCAGACAGCGCTGCATACGGAAATGACGTCATCCAACCGTTTGTTTTCAAAACAACGAGCAAAGGAAACAAGCCGCACATCCGAGTGTAATCTAGTTTTAAAAAGTGCCATCTATCGTGTAGTTACCGAATTAATTCCTTTGGTTTGAGTTTCAGTAGTTAAACTACTAAACAATCCAGTTGAAAAGATATTGTTATTTTTTTAAAAATACGTTTTTTGCAATAATACTTAAAAATGGGTAATAAGACCAATTTATGTCCGTGTGATTTGGAGGACAGCAATTGGGCTGTTTACCCTACCATCATTGCTGTGACATTTAAGGCCATTAGTCACGTTTGTGGCCATAGACTAGAGTCTGAGGCCTTATTAAAAACAACGATGAAAATAAGCAATATTATGATAGATGCCGCCTTAAAACTTAGTATTTATATGAAAAAGTGGCCTTGTAGGGCCTTTTTTAAATTGAAATTAAGGACTTTTAATTTAAGGCCCAATAATAGACAATTTTTAAATGAACAAAGATGTGTGCGTAGGCCATTAGTTTTAGAGGCCTGTTGGTCAATAAAAGACTCTACTCTATGGCCTCAAAAGGCCAGGTTTCAATGTGATTACGAAGTTATTTTTGTATTCGTTATACATTTGTCTATAGCTTATTTTTATGTTTTTTTTTTTCATTAGTCTAAGGAAAGTGCTTAAGTTCGTAAAACGCTGCGATTTTATAGTATTATCTGTGGCAGCTCATATTATTGTACAGTTGGGTGTGTCAAGTATTGGAAATAAACAACGCTTCTTGTCCGTTATGTGACAGTAAAAAAAAAACTGTTTGTGTTGTGGTAGCAATTTTTTTGTGAAAACTTTCATGATTTTTTAAAAAGAAATTTAGACCTGCACGGCAGTTTCAAGTATTTTAAAATAACTGACAATAAAATCTAGTCTAGAGCATGAAATATTTACTCACTAAACTACAGTCGCAAAATCTCCAATATTTGAAACGACCAACTACTACAAAAGAAAAATACTGCCAAAATTAGTATCGCAATATTATAAAGTAGTACTTAGGGGGCCGCAAGTCTGTCAAATATATATTAAATATTATATCGTCGGGGGCAGTAGCTATATTCACGATATATTTGTAACGGTTATTCGATTAGTAACTCAGATTTTAAATTCCGTGAGACATTCGATTTTCCGTTCTTCCAAACCTATCGTGAGACGCTCACGTTTGTTTATCTTCCGAATGGGAAAAATCCCATTCGGAAGGTAAACAAACGTGAGCGCCTAGTAGAATATTTCGTATGTAAGGTCTCCGAATCTGAATTGCTAGTAAGGACACCTGAAAATCTGGAAACCGTACGTGTGCGGTCCGCCTTGCTCATAGAATTTTACTGCTCTTGATATTTCTAATTTATGACAGCAAAACTTGCGCTCAACGTATTTTGCGTGGGATACGAATAATATTACGATAACTGCCGTCCCTAGTGACTTATATGTTCTATAGTCTATTTGGTGATCGAAATATCACAATGGAACAGACATATTTCAAATAATAATGTCATAATTTTCGCGGGCTTAACAAGAATGACTAGTGATGTGCCCCACAAAATGACTAGAAAAATTTAAATGTCTTTAGTCGATTATTCGTTCGTGTGTTTCAAACCTGTTATATCCTTTATTAAATATAGCGTGAATATAGCTATGATTTGGGGACGTTTCAAGTGTCGTATCTGTAATAATGATGGCCGTTTTGCTTACAAACTTTATTTTGATACAACATAACAGTTACTGAATTGAGAATTTTCGACAGGCCTGTTGGTCTAGTGGTTAGTGACCCTGACTGCTAGGACGGAGGTCGTGGGTTCGATTCCCACCCAGGACAAACTTTGTGTGATGAGCATAATTGTTTGTTCTGTGTCTGGGTGTAATTTATCTATAATATGTATGTATTTATAAATTATATAAGTATTTCTATCAGTTGTCTGGTTACCATAACACAAGCTCTGCTTAGCTTGGGATCAGATGGCCGTGTGTGAGTTGTCCCAAGATATTATTATTATTATTATTATTATAGAATGTGAAGCTGACTTGTCAAACACGAATTGTTACTTTTAATAGTGAATTTTGACAAGTTTTGTTGCTAAATAAGACTTAGAAAAGTTCTCAATTCATCAAATCTAAATTCTGAAACCGGAAGTTAGTAAGTCAAGTTTAATTTTTGTCCAATTTGTGTTGATGTCTTCAGCCCAAGATTGAAAGTTAAAAAAAATTAAGATAAATAGATGTTCAAAAATATATTTGTTCTCAATATGCTCAATTTTGTTTTAATAATGTATGTAAGCAAAACGAAGGTAATTAACCTAGTCTTAAAAATTGTATTCGTTGTATGGAATAGTTATTGTACTCAAGAGGTAGATTTTTATTTCAGTATTTCTAGTAGAAAATTAGAAAAAAGATTATAAAATCTTTGTGTATTATTACAAAATTAGTTTTGCTAGTAGTTATTATAAAAAAAAGACATTTTCCGTGAGCTGAAATGGCAACATTTCAGTTTAAGACTTATCTTGCCATAATTTTAGTATTAAATTACCCATCTAAATTGTTTGCCCTATCTCTTTGTAAAAACCGCATCATAATCAGTCAAGTAATAAGTTGTGATATTAATAATGGATTGATAATAATGATGAAGCTTTAGCTTTTATATCTTAAGATATAAATACCCTTAACGCTTGGGATGGGCCGTTTTTGATGCGGGCGTAACTATTCCATACAATTATTATTTCGAGTCAATGACGTGCCAATAACCGAAAACCATTGTTAATAATAAATAATAATAATAGTTATTACATATATAAGATATTGTTATAATAGATTTTTAGATACGTAAAAAAAGTTAGACAACAAATATTGGACAGTATGATGATATTATTAATATTAATAATTTAGACAGGAAATAATAATAATACAGTACAAAGACTTCTAATGGAAGTCGTTACCTCAATGCAGAGTATTGTAAATAAATAAAATAACTAGGTTTAGATGTAAAATAAAATTTTAGAAATTTTTTATACGAGGGCGACTTACACCTTCAAATTTTAATAATTTTCGCGTTCAAGCAATTTGAGTTGCCAGATTAAAAAAGCTTTTATTATCCACCGTCTGGCAATACAACTTTTTTAATGTGTAAATATGATTATTATTTAATTATTAATTCGAACTCTTGTCAAATATGGCAATAAAATAGGTGTAAGCACCTCAAAACATGGCAATACTTTTAAAAATATTTTAAAATGGCAATGTAACATTGTGATGTATTTTACGATCTCAATACAGATTAAAAAAGATATTTTTTTTACCTCCGACAAAATTTTGTGTGAAATTTTAGAAAGAAAGTCTTGCAATTGTATAAAATACATTTTTTTTTAATTATTCAAAGTGACTACGTTAATCTGATAAAATTGGATATTATTAAAATAAAGAATTTATTTTCTGTTCCGATGTTTTTTATTCGAATTCATTTTCAAAATATGTTTACCCGACTGCGTCAGAAGGAGGGTAATGTTTTTCGAGCGTATGTATGAATGTCCATTTCTTTGGCTCGCCCTGCAGCCCAAATGACTGAACGGATTTTGACATATGAGGTGTCGTTGAATTCGTCAGAATTGTGGTAGTAAAATTGGCTATATAAATGTAGGGGGATAGGTTTGTTGTTTTTGCTTAAAACCTATCAAGTGGAGTATCAAAATAAAGGGCACGAGCAGACGATTCCAAAAATGTAACTTGAGTACCTTGAAACTGGACTATCTTGGGCGGTACAGAGACAAAAACAAATTACTGTCAAAAAACCCGACCGCTAAAAACGACTTAAAGCTCCAAACAAGTCGCTTTTCAAGCAGTCTGATGCAGTTCAATCACAGATCTGAGGCCACAAACTGCATCAGACTGCTTGAAAAGCGACTTGTTTGGAACTTTTATAGCGCCTTCACATTACGTCGCAAGTAGTGCGGCAGCAGCGCGGCGAAGGCGCTCTTAAGTCGTTTTTAGCGGTCGGGTTTTTTTTTAGTAAACTGTGGATAATCTTATCATATGCTTAGTCCGATGAAGTTGATGTTGAATTTCGATAAAAAAAAACAATAATAACAAATGTGTTTATTTTTAGCGGTTTTTTTTCGAAAATAAAATATGTAGTTAGGGGTGATAAAGTATTTAGGGGAGGACATTATTGCTTTCTTAAATTTACGTTTGAATGCTATGAACAAACTAAAAGTGGGATAATTGAAGCAGATGTAACAATTTTTCCATTATCAACCCCTGACGGGGTGAACGGGGTGAACAGTTGCGCACCTGGGCTCGAGAAATCAAGTGAGATTATGTCAACGGTAGTGTGGCGCAGACGATTGTCAATACTTACGTCAAAATGTATTGGATGGACAGATGCTATCGAAATATCACGTCATCACGAGATCAAATTTTGGCGTTTCGGCAGTCGCATTCGCTAGTTGAATAGCATAATGTTATGGCCTCCTTAGACCACAGAATAAGCAGAAATGGCATGAAAATCGTTGTGGTTGATTTTCCAAAACTAACCTTTGAAAGGCGGATTTAGTAGTTACCTACTCCACAAACTTGAACGCCCCCTCGGCGTTCAAGTTTGGGAGAGAATTTTTCGTAAACATTAATAACAGTATCAAAGTAATAATACTCTCGATTATTTTATATTTTCAGCAATGGCGTTAGAATAATAGGTAGGTATTTACGAAGTACTTAAATTAAAAAAGGAAAAACAATAAAAGTAAAAATAACGGATATAAAATTTATGAAACACAAACGTGTCCGTTTCAATGGCGCGGCCACGACGTTTTTTTTTTAAAAAAATTATGCAACGATTTTGTAAAAATTTGTAAAAGTAGACTCCCAAAACCATAAATTTGTCAAAGCTATGGTTAAAAAGTTATAAGGGTTTGAACGTGGCCGCGCCATTGAAACGCTCCGAACCGCGCGGCCACGGAGATCTTTAAAACTAAACATTGCAGAGACCTGAAATTTTGGTAAGTAACATATTGAATTTGTAAAAAAATTGTAAAAATATAGAAAAAAATCCTGGGCTTATATTTTAGGAGCTGTGAGACTAATACGCCATGGCCGCGCCATTGAAACGGTGAAAAACACATTTTTGCCGATATCTCGCTGAAAAAGTAACGCAGACGGCTGAAGTATTTTGTAAAACCGAGATTTGAATTTGTCAAAACTAGTAAAAATAAAACAAAAAGTCCTAGGTTTATATTTCAGGAGCTATAAGACTAATACGCGATGGCCGCGCCATTGAAACGGTGATAAACACATTTTCGCCGATATCTCGCTGAAAAAGCAACGCAGACGGCTGAAGTATTTTGTAAAACCGAGATTTGAATTTGTCAAAACTAGTAAAAATAAAACAAAAAATTCTAGGTTTATATTTCAGGAGCTATAAGACCAATACGCCATGGCCGCGCCATTGAAACAGTGAAAAAATACGTAATCTTCGATATCTCGCTGAAAAAGCATCGCAGAGGTCTGAAGTTTTTTGTAAAACCTAGATCTGAATTTGTCAAAAAAGGTAAAAATGCACAAAAAAAACCATTTACATTTCAGGAGCTGTAGAACGGGATTTCGTTCTACAGCTCCTGACGACGTATTTAAGATTTTAAATACGTCTTGAATATGACGATAGGGTGACCATGGCTTCTCCATCGACCGTGTCTCCACGTTGCCGTCGTGGTGGGGCTTGCGTGTCTCAGTGATCTTGGGGGCTTTGCCGGTAGAGCTACTCATGCCGGAAGGTCCCAAGTGAGAGACCAGACCAAGAGAGACAAGAGGGGCACACCGTTCGGAGACTTGAGCAGTGTTCGGGTCCTCGGACGGTGTGCGTCTCATTGGCTTGCTCGCTGCTCTCTGGTACTCGTCTGATCATCAGACGTGACTGTGAGGGCAGCGAGCAAGCAGTGAGAGAGAAGGAGAGAGGAGGGGAGATAGGGACCGCACCCTCAAAAAAGAAACCCATGGACAGTACTGCAAGAGAAATTGTACCCCAGGGCGGTCCGGACTGCACAGCAGTTCGGGAATCCGCCACGCCTCGTGCGTCAAGCCCCTCGTATTCTGGGGGGGGCAACAGTGCTGTCCACATTCCGCTTGCCAAGGGCAACAGTGGCCGAGGAGGCCCCCGATCCAAGCCGTCCTTTGAGGACTTGATCGGGTTTGGTTTTAGCTCGCTCGACAAAGCGTCGGTCGGGCAGAGCGCGGGAAGAGGCGCGCTATTTTGGAGAGAGGGCTTGCCTGAGCGTCACGCAGGTGTAGAGTCGGAGTCCGAGTTGGACTCCGACGACCTGGTGACCATTAGCTCGGCGAGCTCTGGACCCGAGGGGGCGGGAGCTGCTGCGGAGGACTCCAGGTCCTTCCGCAAGCGGCCCAGATCGGAGGAAGACCGGGGGTCGTCCTGCAGCGAGGAGGTGGCCTCGGCTTGCAAAATCCCCACCAGCAGGCGGGGTAAGGGCCGAGAGGGAGGCAAGGGCTTGCCTCCAAGGAGGCTGGCCAGCGAGCCGAGGAGCTCGCCGATGCTGGACGACCCCCCGGAGATGACGGTTGCGGGGCTCCTGGTTCGGAGTCCTCCGGCGGTGAGCCGGATGACTCCGTCCGGACAGGAGCGAACTCGGAGGGCCGGGTTTGCGGAGGTGGTGGAGGCCGTGATCCGCGATGTGGCCTTGAAGAGGAAACACTCCTCTAAAAACAAGGACATAAGCGCGGCGCTGGCCTCCATCCTGGCGGCAGCGGAGGCTAACCGTGGTGGGCCTCCGGTGGACGAGATGTCCAACCTGCGGGCGGAGGTCGCCCGCTTGACTGCCGCCACGGAGCGTCTCAAGAGGGAGAATGCGGGGCTCCGAGCAGACCTGGCGAGGCTCCGGGGAGCCGGCTCACAGGGGGCGCAGGGAGGACGGCCAGCCCGTGCCGCAGGAGGGCCAGGTGCTGGACCTGGTGCGGCAGGAGATGGCTGCCTTCCAGGCGAGGTTGTCCGTCCTGGACCGGCAACCTCGGTGAGCTTGGCATCGTCGGGGGTCTCCGGCTCAGGGTCACCATGACTGGGGCCAGGATGCTGGAGATCCCTGGAGCAGACAGCGGTCCGGCCGCGGACGCTCTAGCCGAAAGGCTTAGGGCGTCCTTGAGCGCAGATGACGTCCGAGTGTCCAGGCCCACGAAGTGCATAGACATGCGCATCTTGGGCCTGGACGACTCCGTCACGGAGGAGGAGGTGTTGGCCGCCGTCGTCAGGACCCCCGGGGTGCTCTGCAGAGGAGGTGAAGGCGGGCACCATCCGTCCTGACAACACGGGCATGCAAACCGTTGTGGTGAGCTGCCCCGTGTCAGCGGCCAAGAAAATTTCAGAGGGCCGAAGGCTCTTGGTGGGCTGGGTCTCCGCGCAGGTGAAACTGCTGGAGCCCAGACCTCTGAGGTGCTTCCGTTGCCAAGTTGGCAACCACGTCGGAGCACTCTGCACCTCGGAGGTGGACCGCAGTAACCACTGCTTCCGCTGTGGTCAGCCCGGTCGCAGGGCCGGCTCGTGCAACGCCGCGCCGCACTGCTTCGCATGTGTGGCAGCTGGCAAGCCGGCCGATCACTGGGCTGGGGGCAAAGCCTGCGGTCCACCCGCCAGGGCCAGGACGAGGAGAAAACTCTCCTCCACCGCCGCCGCCGCCGCCGTCGCTTCCGCCGCAGCCGCCGCCACCGTCGCTGCCGCTGCCACTGCTCGGGAGGGGGCTGGAATGGAGTGCCAGTAATGGCCCCATTTCGCCTCCTCCAGACGAACGTTAGTCGCTGCGCCTCTCAGGAACTGACGCTCCTGAGCAAGGCGCAGTGACTGACGCCTGCGGACAGCGAGCAATGGGTAGCTCGCTCGTCAGGCCAGAGTCGACGGCGCGTTTCACTCCAAACGCGCCGGAAAGAGCAGTCAGCAACGGAGACGGGGCCCGCCAGGGCCAGAGCCTGCCAGGGTTGCGGAATATGTTCAAAAAAACAGGGTGACCATGGCTTATTGTTTACAGAAAACTTTTAACCTATTTTATTAGATATTGTATCTTAAGGATTCTAAATGAAATAAAAGTGAAACGTTAGTATACAAAACCGTGTTTACTTGTTTAAAAATCGTTGTTTGCTAGCTGAAAGTACTGGTTTTGAGTAGACGTGCGAAAACCATAACAGATAACTTTGCATAGCGTTCGTAATGACTAATGAGTATAAAATAGAATAATTTGATGAATAAGACTAAGATTAAATTCTGCCAGAAATAATCCCCGTAATTAAGTCATGTATTCTATCATTGAATAGCAGGAGCAAAGGAGCGAACGAAACGCGCGGGTGCAGCGCGGGAGACGAAGGGACGCACACGCACGTTTTACAATTTCAAGCTCAAAATGCATTTCTAAAATGGTAGGATTCCGAAGAGTATTTTTTTAGTAAATTGACGCTGTAAAAAATTTCTTGTATTAGCCATTTTTGTAAGAAAATGCAAAATTTACGATAGGGTAAGTCAACTATTACCTTAGGAAGACAGTTTTATAAATTAATGGTGCCATGTAAAGGCAATTGTATCTCAACAACTCAGTGCGGAATGAGTGAAACTTAGTGCGGAATGCAAGAGCGAGCGAAATGGAGCGAAGCGAGTTCGAAAGAAGGTCAAGAAAGTCTGAGTTCTTGACCTTTTTCGTATGTTTAAATGGTTAAAAGAAAAAAGTCTTTGAGAAAAAAGTTCTTAACCTTTTCTTTTTGCATTAGGTACTCAAGAAAGTTACTTCCATACAGGTATGGATGTTACCTAATAGAAAACAAACCTACCAGAAATGAGATGCCAAAATTATTTAATTATTTAACGTTTAGCAATACTAATAACTATGGGAATTCGTTTTTGTAATAAAATAAAATTGGTACATAGACCTTCAATATGTACAGAACCAATGATTACCCAAGTACGGTCTTACAAAAAAAAATATGCCATTGATGGGTATGTACCTACAATATGTGGGGATAGGTACCTACAATATGTGGTCATCTTTATTGTTAAAGTTTTAGGGCAATATAAACTTTTTTACAAAAAAAACAACCAACTTCAAAACAAAAAACCTTAGAATAATAACGCCTAGAAGGAAAGTCTCATACACGTTCCCTACTAAAAAATGAAGCAACTTTAGTACTTATGTGTGAGTGAGCAGTATGTAATTACAACCACAGACACACAGACGTAAAAAAATGTTGCTAGGAATGAACACTTTCCCTAAAATCGGGAAAAATGGACTAATCATAGATCAACATAAAAAATGTTACGTACGTAACTTGTCAGTACGTCCTTATTGTAATAAGCCATGGTTTCTGGGGTCGCAAAAACCGATTATAGGGTCAACATCGGCGACGAAATTTGCTAACTTTTCGTCATGGGTGTCAATTTTATGGTTTCTGGGGTCGCTAAAATCGATTATGGGGTCAAAATCGAAATCCAAGATGGCGGTGACGAGATTTGCTAACTTTTCGTCATGGGTGTCATTTTTATGGTTTCTGGGGTCGCTAAAATCGATTATGGGGTCAAAATCGAAATCCAAGATGGCGGCGACGACATTTGCTAACTTTTCGTCAGTGGTGTCATTTTTATGGTTTCTGGGGTAGCTAAAACCGATTAAGGAATCAAAATCGAAATCCAAGATGGCGGCGACGAAATTTGCTAACTTTTCTTCATGGGTGTCATTTTGATGGTTTCTGGGGCCGCTAAAATCGATTATGGAGTCATATCACTTGTCTGCTTCTTTCGTGGTCTGCAGTAAGAGATAGCAAAATTCTTATTTTAGTTTAGGTGGTGAACAAAAGAATCGGCATCATTGCTATTCGCTAGAAAAACGTGTTAGATGTTTGCTTACTAACCCGAAAAAGAAAATGCAGTGGCACTCCGGGAGTGCGGACAGAAGTGTAAACTTGAACAATTTGTATTTATTTGGATTTCCAACAAAGATTACACCTCACATGCTAAATTAAACAAATTATAAATAGATTAATTACTTTTAAAAGCAGAGTAGGTACAGACCCCCGGTGCCGATCAAATTTCGTCGGCGCCATCTTAGATTTCGATTTTGACCCCATAATCGGTTTTAGCGACCCCAGAAACCATGAAAATAACACCCATTACGAGAAGTTAGCAAATGCCGTCGGCGCCATCTTGGATTACGATTTTGACCCCATAATCGGTTTAAGCGACCCCAGAAATCACGAAAATGACACCCATGAAAGACTGGTCGGCGGTCGGCCCCCCGTCATACAACAAACATTGTTTCTTCGTTTTTTGACACCGACTTCGAAATTATAGTTATTTTATACTTTGTAGTGTTTTTTGTTTTGAAGTCGGTTGTTTTATTTTGTAAAAAAGTTTTTTATTTTACACTTTTTAGTGGCTTTAACTAAACCCAACGCAAAAAGAATCATCAAGATCGGTTCATAAACAATAAAGTTATTCCTGAATAGATAACCCCAAAACCAT
Organism: Melanchra persicariae; assembly: GCA_947386135.1. Lineage (NCBI taxonomy): Eukaryota > Metazoa > Arthropoda > Insecta > Lepidoptera > Noctuidae > Melanchra > Melanchra persicariae. The sequence goes on along the minus strand of OX376670.1, from coordinate 11,651,581 downwards.
AGTTGAATTGTACACATCTGCGTACCCCTTCAAAGCGTACCGGCGTGATGATATGTTATGAACTGGTGTAAACAATAAACAGACATGCGATTTCAGCAATCCCGACAGGTTTGCTATAATTTATTGAAGAGTTCCGTTACCTATCTCCGAAGCTCTTCATCAGATCTTCACCAAATTGAAATGGGTCCAGTCCGGGAAGATACTCTTCCAAAAAAAAAAGAATCATCAAAATCGGTTGACAATTGCCGAAAATATTTATAATTGAGAACCTCCTCCTTTTTTGGAAGTCGGTTAAAAACTGCGTTAAGCGGGCGGCTGCGCGGTTCCGTACAAAAGTGCCCCGTCGCGGAGACTTGCGCGGGCATCCGTCGCGGGGAGGCGGGCCCCGCGCCTGCTCTGCCTGCGTAACGGGGTCTAGTTCATAATATCGACCAAAGAGTTAAATACGAGTAGTAATACGGGAGACATCGACAGTCGCTGTATCGAACACATTCCATCGACGGCAACCGCTCCAGCCCCGACATGTGAAAATTCCCAAATAAAAAATAAATCTTATGTAATTGGTAAATAAACACTAAATTCGCGATTAATTCGGTGCACACCGGTGTGTTGCCGGTGCTTGAGCGGTATGAATCGACAGTACAAAGTGTACCTACTGAACACGAATTTATGATTTTTCAACCATTCTATGTGGGTTACATAAAAACAAGCAATATATCATACCTACTACTTTAACAAATTGTGATTAAAACTTGTTTTTTATTTAAATCTAGCTCGGGTCGGGCAGTCGATGCAGGGTACCATCGATATGGTGTACTGTCGATGTAGTGTACCGTCGATAGATGTACTGTCGTGTCGATGTAGCGTACCATCGATATAGTGTAGGTATCCAGGTACTGTCGATGTAGCGTACCATCGATGTGGAGTACTGTCGATTCATTAACCCGTCGATGGAACGTGTTCGATACAGCGACCGTCGATGTAGTGACTGTCGATATTATGAACTAGACCCCTCGCAACGGGTCCCGCATCCTTGTAACGGACGCGCGGGTTTTTGACAGCGGTAACATGTACGTTAGTGGTACACCCATCTGAACCAAAGAAAACGTGGGATATTTTTCAAGTGTATCCAAAAAGAGTTTACAGTCTTCCGCTATTTTAATTGTATGGAATTTTCAAGACCTTTTTCGTAGTCGTCACAAGTCATGTCGTGGACGTCAGATTGTAATCCATAAGCATAACCGTTTGCATCGTCTGCTGAGCTGTTAAAGCCTACTGCCATGGATCTGAGCCATCAACCAATGACGTTAACAACCGTTAGCGATAACACGTATAAATTCCGTAAATAAAATAATCCGGTCTCCGCGATGGGAACCGCGCGTGGACACGCGACGGGTGCCTGTCGCGGTCACCCGCTTAACGGTGTATCAGCCCTTATTCACGCCCGACCGATTTATAATAATTAATCACAAATGTTTTTTTTTTTTTTTTTTTTAAAAAAAAAGGTAATACAGATAGAGTAACCCTGACTCCCAAACTAGGAGATCCTGTGACTTAGGAGCCAGTGTTCTGCTGTCACTATGATACAAAAACCTTTTAATGTGGAAGAGAGGGGGGCGCCATTAGTAGGTTTTTGCCCCAGTTCGGAAAAATTGTAAATCCAGGGCTGTTGTTTTTTGTCGCAACTGTGGAATCTTTGAAGCAGTCGTGATCTCGGTAAAGTGGTCCTGAGAATTTTATTTTAATATTGACTACCTCAGCGAGGTTTGCCGAGAAGGCCGACTCGATATATTTGCTGCCAAATACTCCAACAAACTGATTTTATAAACAAACTAGAGATAGAGACGACTTAAAAGCTTCAGTAGCCAGGTTATGAATCCCAAAAAAAAGCATTGTTGACATTGATTGACAATGACATTTATCAATTAAATTAATTGACAAGTGGATCGCGTCACTTTCGAGTTTTTTGTTGTCTTTTGTCAGTTGTTCATCGAATCAACAAAAAAAATCGATTTCTAATAAAAAGAATATGGAAATAAGTGTTGAGGCATTCGACAGAATATGCCGCGTCTGTTTAATAGAATGTGCCGACATGAAGTCCCTATTTATGAAGATGGACGGCGAAAACCGCAACTTACTAGAAATCCTTGCGTTTGCTGCTGATATTAATGTTAAATTCGAGGATAGTCTGCCGAAACAGGTTTGTGGTGAATGTCAGTCGGTCATGTGCAAGGCTGATGCATTTAAACGCCGTTGCTTGAACTCTGAAACGGTTTTAAATAATATTTACCAGAATTCTTTATGTCGATCTGAAACATCAAATATTGACAAAAAATGCTCAATAAAAGACGAAAACGGGGATATAATGGAGAAATTAAGAAACCATATAACTTTTGAGACTTCGAATATTACAAATTATAGTTCCCAAGATGGTTTTGATAAGAAAAATGTTTTAATAGGAGATACCTCAATATACCCAATCGCTGAAACTAGTTTTTGCAAGTTCGCTGATTCAAAAGTACCTGAAAATCATAAACAGTCAGTCAAAGAAGAGATAAATTTAAATTTTGTTGATGAAATAAGCTTTTCTGATCATTACGATGATGGAACCCAGTGTGAAACAATACCTGTTGAATTTAAAGAGGAAAAACCTTTAAAAAGTGAAGAAAAGAAACACACATGTTGCTGTGGACTATCATTTACAACAAAAGACAAATATAAAAGCCATTTAAAACAACAAAACTGTAATAAGTATAAAAAGCTATTAGAAAAAGTAAATAAAAACAAATTAGTTACTGTTAAAAATGAGATAGAATGCGTAGAATGTAACCTAAAGTTCAAAACGCCTAATGATTGGAGGATACATCAACAAGTCCACCGTAATGAACATATTTCGCAAAACAAGTCATTATTACATGTCTGCAAATTCTGTTTATGTCAGTTTAAAACACAGGCAGCATTAAAAACACACATTCTAAAGCACGAGAAAACCATGAATAGCAAACCTGAATCATACCAATGCTCATTCTGTTTACGAAAATTCAAGAATAAAACATCTTTATCTGCTCACATACAGCGTCACGAACAAACGGATAACATCAAACACGTCTGCAAAGTATGTAAAAGAGAATTTAAATACAAAGCATACTTAGAGAACCATGTACTAACAATGCATTTGAGAAAAAATGGTATAAGTTGTGAAGTTTGTGCACAGAGTTTTTCTAATGAAGAGAGTTTGGAGTTACATAAAGACAGTCATAAGAATGAGAAGAAGCACCGTTGTACCGTTTGTAATAAAGCCTTCCTAATGTTATGTACGTTGAAGGAGCATATGCGGACTCACACTGGTGAGAAGCCGTTCTTATGCTCTCAATGTGGACGAGGGTTTAGTCAGAAGACGAATTTGGCGCAGCATATGAGAAGACATCAGGGGTTGAAGCCTTTTAAGTGTGAAAACTGTGAAAAGAGGTGAGCTTATTGAAGATTTATTTTTTATAAATTTATACAGCTATGTTAAACACCAGATAAATGTTCAATAACAGTTAATGACCCCGTTTAAGTGACCCCGCTTGCATTATACAATAACTAATAAGTAAATTCAATTATTGGAAAAAAAAATTACATGTTGCACATCAAATTACATTATTTTGTTGCACCAATCCCCCCATGGTGATCAACTATGACGATTTTCCTATTTATAGATAAATCTTTAAAATCACACATACAAATGGACTGGCCATTTCCTCAATACATTTTACCTTACAGCATACTGATAACAAGTATTGTTCAGTGCTATATAAAAAAAATATGTAGGCAGTTATTTAGATGTCGTCTACGGGCAGCTACTGCATCAATTAGTTGTCAGCAGTGTAACCTTCTTTGAGTAAAAAAGAATACATAAAATCTGTGATTTATTAAAATAAATGACACCAACTACATCAACTGCTTGAAAAGTGTTTAAAACTTTCTTTTTTTTTTTTTGCTGTTGGTTTTTTGACAATAGTCAATTTTTGGGGTTCCGTACCCAAAGGGTAAAAACGGGACTCTATTACTAAAGAGCTGCTGTCCATCTGTCTGTCTGTCACCAGGCTGTATCTCATAAACCGTGATAGCTAGACAGTTGAAATTTTCACAGATGATGTATTAGGTTGGGGAAAAAGTCTTTGCGCATTATAGTATGTATGAACTTGTAATAAAATCTCTTTGGCTATACTATTTGTATCTGGCTGGTTTTGGTATCATTGAAAGTTTAAATTTTAAAAAACATAATTCCAAATTCAAATTAGGAAAATGTGTGATTCTCATTTGTTTTTCATACTGTCAAGATGAGTGAATCTAATGAAGAAATTCGATACAATTTTACTACAAAAAAGGTAAAAATGCAAAGCAAGCCGCGAAAAAAATTTGCAATGTTTATGGACCTAGTGCAGTGTCTGTGAGAGTAGCACAAATTTGGTTTAAGCGTTTTCAATCCGGAAATTTTGATGTCAAAGATGTACGTCGCTCTGGTCGCCCTATTACGGATAAAATGGATGCCATTTTTGAAAAAGTGAAGCAAGATTGGCATATCAGTAGTTACGACGTAGCTGATGAACTGGGAATTGACCACAAAACAGTTTTGGCGCATTTGAAAAAAACTGGGTACACAAAAAAGCTCGATATTTGGGTACCTCACGAGTTCACTGAAAGAAACCTAATGAACCGTGTACAGGACCATCGATTCTGAACTCTACTGCGAACAACTGATGAGATTAAAGCAAGAAGTTGAAAGAAAGTGGCCGGAATTAATCAACAGAAGGGGTGTGGTTTTTCATCATGATAAAGCTAGACCTCACACATCTTTAGCCACTCAGCAAAAATTAAGAGAGTTTGGCTGGGAGGTGTTAATGCATCCGCCGTATAGTCCTGACCTTGCACCTTCAGATTTCCACCTGTTTCGGTCTCTTCAGAATTCTTTAGGCAGTGTCAGGTTAACATCACGAGAGGACTGCCAAAACCGCTTGTCGCGGTATTTTGATCAGAAGTCCCATCATTTCTATAGCAATGGGATCATGTCCCTACCTACAAGATGGCAAAAAGTTATTGAACAAAATGGTACCTACATACTTTAGTTAAATGTAAATAAACTATATTAAAAAATGTTTTGAATTTTCTTAAAAAATGCGAAGAAACTTTTTCCCCAACCTATTATTTCTGTTGCTGCTATAACAAAAAATACTAAAAACAATAAAATAAATATTTAAGTGGGGCTCCCATGCAACAATCGTGATTTTTTGCCATTTTTTAATAGATAATGGAACCCGTCGTGCGCGGGTCCGACTCACACTTGGCCGGTTTTTTTTAATGATACGAAGTCAATAACTTAAGAGCGTTTACGCTTTCAGAGGGAGACAGAGAGCGATTTTAAGTTTTGTATAGAAAGTGAAAAATCACTATATCCTTCCCCCTGAACTCTTTTTCAAAAATGTTTTCTGATAACTATTCAGACCTGGATATCTAGCGTATGCATACCATGTTTCGCTAAAATCGGTTCATTCATTTTGAAGAATAAAAACTTGAAAGTTTGTATGAAATGATATACGGCGTACACGCTCTTAATTCTCTCTCCATATTCCAGATTCGTATCAAAAGGCGAGTTAGACGCGCACAACCGCAAACACAGCGGGGCGCACCCATTCGTCTGCGATGATTGTGGTAACGGCTTCACAACATCCAGCGCCCTGGTCAAGCATCGTCGAATACACACTGGAGAAAAACCTTACCAGTGTGACCTCTGCCCTATGCGCTTCGCTGCTTCCGGGACCTTGAAGAACCATCGTAGGACCCATACGGGAGAAAGGCCTTTCCAATGTTCTTATTGTGAGAAAGCATTCGTCCAACGTAATGATTTAATCTCCCATATTCGTTGTCATACCGGGGAGAAACCATACATTTGTACTCAGTGTGGACAGTCGTTTAGAAAAGCTTCTGGTTTGAAGAGCCATGTTAAAATGCATGTGAAAGAACCTGGGAATATGCTGCAAGGGGTCAGTGTGATGTTAAATGGAATGCAATGTGCGGAGCAGTGATTTTCATCATCTGCCTAGCCTTTTTCCCAACTATATTGGGGTCGGCTTCCAGTCAAACTGGATTCAGCTGAATATATACTAGTATTTTATGTAGGGCTGCTGCCTATCTGGCCACCACAACCCAGTAACTTTGTAACAAGATACTTCTTGGCAAGACTAGTGTCAGATTTTCTGGCTTCTGACACAAGCTCCTCGGGCAACAATGAAAGAAATTGGAAGTGGAAACCGAAGTGGAAATTATGTTTTTCTTATTTGGCTTAATTATATTATAGCAGCTGCAAATATCGGCCTTCAAGGTAAAGCAACGCTTGCCAAGGTCGGTTCATGGATGGGTGACCATTTTAACATACTGAGATTCTTCCGTGTCTCGGAAAACACTGTTGGTTCCGGTTGTCATTTGTAGATCTTTGGTAGTTGTTTGGGGTAGTCAGAATCTCAAAAAGCCTGTAAAGTAGTTTTACAAGGGTGGTCCAGATGAGTGTGGTCATATTTATGGGTGGTTTTCTATATCTGCTATGCTTATAGGAAAAATGAACAAAAAAAAGAAAATTGACGTTTTCAAAAAACCCGATGAGAAAAAAGCACTTTTCAAGCTGTCTATTGTAGTTAGTAGTTTTTATTTTAGTTCAATCACTTCGATGCCGCTGACTGTATCAAACTGCTTGAAAAGTATTTTTTTTAACTTCGTTTTTCGAAGTGGGGTTTTTTGAAAAAAGTCAATGTATATTTTTTTTGAAGTGAAAACTTCTTTAGCGGCGTTGTGCACTTTTTGGGATGGGTAAAAAATGTGAAACTCTCGTCAGGACACGTGACCTGGTCGAAAATTCAGTAATATAAATTGCCATGTATGTGTACGATAGCACAATAAATTAATATTGTGTTCAACCACATAAATGATAGTACTTTTATACTGATAAATAAAGCATGTGTTTCGTCGACGCTTGGTAGTACCAGTGCCTCAAGGCATCTTCTGGGTACGCTCGCTTTCATCATGGACCTCATCTATCGCTTTCCATCAGGCGTGATCGAGGTCAAGAGCAAGCCCATACATAAAAAAAAAGCAATTCGTGCGAAATTATTCCCTAACCATTCCAATATATTCAAAAATGCACTTCTGCCGGCACTCCCGGAGTGCAACCCGTTGTTTTTTTTTTCTTTACTCTATAGCAGCTACGGTACACCACCTGTATATGACCTCGCACTTCTAGAACACCCTGTGTTTTGTTTACCAGTGTTCCGGAGTACAGATAGGCAGTTGCTCCAAGTTAAATAGTGTTAAATATTCAGATGCACCCAATTAGTCTGGATCATGATACCCGCATTTTCTGCCCCCTGAATTTAATTAGTTTTAATGAATTATTTTTACTCGATTAGGCTAAACATCATGCCATGTATTAACTTAAGTATTATTGTTTTTTAAAATAAAATGTACAAATTATCGAATAATCCTACTTCCTACTAATATTTATATAGAACTAATTCTTTTGAAATTTTTAGTTAATTTTACATCAACAGATTAATATGAAATTAAAGTTAAAACACAGAGAGACCTTGATAAGAACATAACAATACATTTTAAGGATCCGTACCCGACGGAGAACCAACGGAACCCTATTATCAAACCTCCGCTGTCCGTTCGTTTATCTGTCAGCAGGCTGTATCTCACGAATCGTAATAAGAAGACATTTGAAATTCTCATAGTGTGTATTTCTATTATACTAAGAATTAATAGGGAACGTGCACGGCGTTGACTATGCCATCTAGTGTTGCATATTCGTAACTTAAACGTTTACAATATTTGACGTTGTCGCTTCTGTGCTGCCGCCTATAGTTTCTGCACACTCAATTTATCGGAACAAGTTGCACGCTGACTGTGTCATCTAGCGTTACTTACATATTCGAAACTTATCAGTAAAATATACTTGACAATGACACTTCTGATAAGTTCCTGCACGTTCCCCATACAAAAAAATACCCACGTTTCTCATTCAAGAAACGTGGCCTTTCTACGAATCCGACTCGCTCTGTGTGTGTGTGTGTGTGTAAGACCATTTTCGACTTTCATGCGATCCGCTGGCAAAATCTAGTATCAATATTGGGACCAATTTATAGTTTTTTTTGTGTGTGCTATTAATTTAGCGAAGTTACTATTTCTTCCGAGGCCGTTTTTAGGGTTCCGTCCCCAAAGGGTAAAAACGGGACCCTATTACTAAGACTCCGCTGCCCGTCTGTCTGTCACCAGGCTGTATCTCATGAACCGTGATAGCTAGACAGTTGAAATTTTCACAGATGATGTATTTCTGTTGCCGCTATAACAAAAAACACTAAAAACAGAATAAAATAAATATTTAAGTGGGGTTCCCATACAACAAACGTGATATTTTGCCGTTTTTTTTTTATAGATAATGGTACGGAACCCTTCGTAAGCGAAGCTCTTGGCCGGTTTTTACTTATACAAAAACTCTCTATTTAATTGAAAAAATCTGTTTGAATAATAATATTTTTTAAAATCTTGATTTTATTTATGCGTGCCTGACAATCATACTTTACCTACATGAGTTGTAGTTTTATGTACCTATGCGTCATCGATAACATGTGTATTAATTTGTATTATTTTGATAAATGTGAATACTCGAATATACTTCTATGAATCAAACATGTTTTTTTTCATTTTCCTGCTATTTGTTAGAACAATAAATTATCAATGAAAAAAAAATTGGTACGAAAAACAAATAATAGTGTTTTTCATCAAATTTTTATTTAATGAAAAACACTATTATTTGTTTTCGTGAAATCAGCACGACTTTTCACTTGACCAGAGGGCTGGCCTTTTCTTTTTTCTTTCAACGTGGCAATGCGGCCAGTGTTCTGGGCACTTTTCCCGTTGACAGCGATGTGGACGAATTTTTCGATGCCCTATGAGTTCTCCCGCTCCCCTTTTTACTCCGCTTTTATATTTTCTACTAGTTTGTATTCATTATTTGTTTTATATCAATATCCGGAATGAGGAGCTTTTGGCTAAGGAACAGCCGCATGGGCCCATCTTCATGATAAAAGCAAGGCTTTCAGAGTTCGGTCTGTGAATAGGTGACCATCATGAGTTTCCTCCGTGCCTATAGTCGCTCTAAGGTCACAAATTCGGACGGCGGCGCGTGCAGCGGGGCGCTGTTTTGAGCGTGCACGCTCGACTAATGAACGTATGGTCTTCTCTCTTGGTGTATTTGTTGCAGCGTTTTTAGCGAGTATATAAGCGGCGTGATCAGTGTTCGGCGTTATAACGAGCGTGTACAAGTGATATTTTGTTCAGTGTGTCAAGATTTGCCAGTAAAATTGGTGTGTTCATTAATCAATTATGGAAAGGGAAGATATTAACGTACCTATTCTTAGAATTCAATACAATTTTTATTCATAATTATAGCGAAAACTAGTTGCGTGCACGTTGAACGCGACACTGCACGCGTTAATACACGCTGGAACGCTCCGCTGCACGCGCCGCCGTTCCGAATATGCGGCCTAAGGCGTCGTACAAGGGCGCCGCTCTAAGGCGTCATACCAAGGCGTCGAACCAAGGCGTCAATCTAAAGCGTCGCTCTATGGCGTCGTTCTAAGGTGTCATATCAAGGTGTCGCTCTAAGGCCTAGTTTACGGAGACGCGGGGCGTCGAGCGGAACGTTCAGCGACGCGGCCCGTACTAAATTCAAACGTTGTATGAGAGCGTTTACGGAGTATCGATTTTGCACGCGTTTGCTTGAGAAGCAGGCGGAGCCCGCGGATGGCATCGCTGCGCTGCTCGCGGCGTCGTCCGCGGCATACGCTACACGTTAGAGGATCCGCCGCGGGCGCAGCGGCGGGTACCGCTACTCTTAACCCGCACCTTCATAAACAACATCGTACATTGCCATGTGTTTTTTGCGTGTGTGATGATGATGCTGGCCGCAGCACGCGCCGCTTGTCCGTAAACGGAAAAAACGGCGGACGCGCCGCGAGACGCCCCGTTCTCCGTAAACGAGGCCTTAGGCGTCGTTCTTAGGCGTTGCTCTAAGGCGTTTAACCAAGACGTCATACTAAGGCATCTTTGTGCAAAAATGTATTTCTTTATTGCGATTATTATGTTCTCAATATGTGTGTGTGTGTATTAAAAACTTGTTAATCGCTAGATGTATCTTTTGCGGACGCGTTGAGTGTGAAGATAAAACGAAAAATTATAATTTATAATAAATATATTTTGAAATAATTTATTTCTTAATCTGCAAGTCGGCGAGTTGTTTCTTGAGGTCCAGCAGCTTGTTGACCTCGGGCTGCCACACCGCCTTGTCTTTCGTGGAAGCCTTCAGTTTTCGTACTTTGTCAGCCTGGAATGAAAAACATAAATAAATTTACAACAAACATAATCGCCAATAAACTAAAATTATTACATCGGAATCTCCTTTTATTAAGGCAGACAAAACCTTTTTTTGGACACAACCTAAAATAGGTTTACGATTCTTAAATAAGGGGACGTTCAAGTATTACGTAAGCAGAATTTAGTCATTTTAACCTTCCCCCCCCCCCCCCCTTAAGGAAGGGGGGGGGGATAGTAAGCAAAGCTTCTACCCAGTCTCTCTAACTTACGTAAACATTGGTCAAAGCGCAGTAGGTACTCCCTTACCCTACGAATCGCACTTGGCGGGTTTTTCATGTAGGTACCCTCGAATTTGGGTAATTAATATTCTATTTATTTATGTAGCATGTAGGTACCTGGTCAGCAAGCTCTTTCTCTAACGCCTGCAGGTCTCCGCCGCCACTGTTGGCTGCGGGAACCCCTTGTGCCTGCGCGGCTGACAGTTGTCGCTTCAGGTCTAACAGTTTGTTGATCTCCGGCTGCCAGACCAGCTTGTCTTTAGTTGACGCTTTCAGTTGACGAACTTTTTCGCCCTGGAATTGAGAAACGCAGAAGATATTTTAGTGTGAACATACAACGTGATTATGAACAACTTTCACTATGGGACCAACTCTGAAATCGCAAGAAAAAGGTCGTCTGCCCCATACATTTCTGTGCTGCTGTGCTGCCCCATACTGTCTGGACAGGTCCACTCAAATCTGTGTGGCACTTTCCTCAAAAGGCCACCTCAGACATTAACCTACATGGTTCTCATATGTTTTGACCAGTACGGATTGTATGGTACCTTAAAAGAGGTTTTGACCTCTGAGTTTCTTTCTTCTCAGGGTAGTCGGCTAGGAAGCACCGGCCTCATCTAGCTTAAAATTACCAAAAACATTGACGTGTAAAAGTGTTTAACCGCTCGAGCACTGCCGACACACCGGTGTGCCGCGAATTTCGTGTTTATTATTTATTACGTAAGATTTCTTTTTTATTTAAGAATTTTCACATGTCACTGCTCGAGCGGTTCCTCCTTACAAAATAAATATCATTTATCATTTAAGGGTGGGGGCTGGTGACGTCACTATGCAGTAAAAGTGTACTCAAACATGACGTCACGGGAGGTTTCGATGCAAAGTGCGTGAAAAAAAAAATTTTTTGCAGGCGCTCCACATCAACAATCAACGAAAATAAAATAAAGAAAAATAATTGACCTGTTCCGCTACAGCTTTCTCCAAGCTACTCGCATCATTACTCGCCGCATGGTTCTGTGGAGCAGCTTGACCTCTCTGTGGCGCCGCAGCTTGCGCCTTCTGAGCTGCCTCGAACTGCTTCTTGAGATCTAACAGCTTGGCGACCTCGGGCTGCCACACCGACTTGTCTTTAGTCGACGCTTTCAGTTGACGGACTTTATCGGCCTATTGAGGAATAAAGAAATTGAATTAACAAACATCTTGACGCCAAAGGTATTTGTCACTATTGTAAGGACAGTAAATGCCACTAACTACAAACATGGACTACCATCATTTTCCAGGATGGACCAATAATCACCACCAGCATGGCCCTCTCACCAGAGATTGGGCAGCAGCATTCTCTGTAGGTACCGTACATTGCTACAGCTACACTGCGATCGCCAACCCGCCTGCCAAGCATGGCGATTATGGCCTATGTTCAACAATAGACGTATTTCGGCTGATATGATGATGATGATGGCCCTCTATCATCCATTTAACACTAGCTTGGACCATAGACGACTATCTACCACCAGCTGGACCCATCAATAACCATATATCACAAGCATGGCCCTCTATCCATCATCTAACACCAGGATGGACCACTAACAATCATCTATTGCCAGCTTGGACCTATAATACTCGACCGATAGTAGTCCACCGGTGTCGGGAGCAGAGTCCAAGCTACCGGTGGTTAGGGCCCCAAAGACAGGAACCTCCTCACAATACGAGCCGTATCGAGGAGTACTGCCTTCTGTATCAGGCCCTTTACCCAACTGCGTAACGCTAGCTTCGACAGGTGGTCGTCGAAGCTTTTGGCTATCAAGCCATTGGCCGTAACGACTATCGGCACAATGACAGCCGAGTCCACATTCCACATGTCGACAACCTCGTGCGCTAAGTCAAGATACTTGATTTGTTTCTCTTTCTCAGCTTTCACGAGGTTCTCGTCATGTGGAATGGTAACATCGATTATCATTGTGCGGCGCGCTAATCGGTCTATCACCACTATATCGGGCTTGTTAGCTATGATAGTCCTAACAGTGATGATAGACCGATCCCAGTACAACGTGACATGGTCATTTTCGAGAACTGGGTCGGGCACATACTTGTAATACGGTACCTCAGAATCCACAATCATCTATTGCCAGCTTGGACCAATAATGCCCATCTATAACCAGTGTCTACCAATACGGACCATCTCCTACCAGCATGGAACACTTACAACCATCTACCACCACTATAGGCCACTAATCACCACCAGCATGACCCTCAATCTACCATTTCACGCCAGGATATATCTTTTCTTAAACATGCTTGGAGATATGAGCATTATTTTGACAACCTTCGAGGTAAATCAAAATTGCTGTACTGGCCAAATACATGTGAGCAGCGGCCGGCAAAAGTTGTATGAAAATCCATATCTGTTGTGGTTTAGCGGCCAAATAAATTACATCTGTCGTGTAATTTAAAAATGGAACGATCTTTTACTCCGACACATGGCAACCAAGGAGGGTAACTTTTCAAAGGTTTTATTTAAATTTCGAACTGGCTTGCAAATAGAAAGCTGTTTATTAAAAAAAAAACAAATGAACACTAACGCGGGAATAGTTATTTATGATATTAGTGCGGTAATTTGGTTTTTACAAACGAGTAGACGAATGTAAGCACGAGACGAAGTCGAGGGCTTACCATAGTCACGAGTTTGTAAAACCAAATCCGCACGTGTGTCATACAACGTTTTTCGACACATTTGCGAGAAAACATTACAATAAGTAAAGAAACAAACTTTTTGTCTCTAGAAATCAGTCGGAAAGTCGCAACAATCTTTGACGTTTCTAATATGAAAATGGCGCGAATTTGCAAAGGGCGCCACATGCGTGTGGTGAAAATTAGAACCACATACTTTATTTTTTATTTATCTTCTCTCATTTTCTCTATAATATTAAAATGAGACAAACGTATACAGCAAAAGCGCTTCCAAGGAGGTTCGATTATTCAGCTTATTTATTCTCGTGATGTGAAACTCCTTGGTGGAATTCTTATTAATTTTTATGGAAATTAAAAAAAAACCGTAAAGAATACGCACGGCGCTATACAACGGAGTTTGCGGTAAAATATGTACTTAGGTGAGAGTACCTACTTTGCCGCACGCTCCATTGTGTGGTGCATAATTTTTAACTTTCGAACAATGCATATTGCATACAGGCTTCGTAAATGCATTTTTTGAGCAAATGTGTTGAAAAAAATATTGTTCGTTGTTCGTCATTGATTTTGGAAAGTACTTTATTTCCTAATCCAACCGCTAAATACAATGACGCTACCCACCACGTTACACGCCCATCTTGTATCTCTCACCTGTTCCGCCACAGCTGTCTCCAAGCTACTGACGTCACTACTCGCAGCATTACTTTGTGGTGCTGGTGGCGCAGCAGCTTGTGTCTTCTGAGCTGCCTCGAGCTGCTTCTTGAGCTCCAGTAGCTTGGCCACCTCGGGCTGCCACACCGACTTGTCTTTAGTCGACGCTTTCAGCTGACGGACTTTCTCGCCCTGAGAAGAGCGATATATGAAAGGTTATTAATAGGGAACATACAGTATGTAAATGAAAACCCTTTATTTATTTCTAAAATTGCGGTTTTAAACTGACAGTATTTCCGCGCGAAAACGGACGATCAGTCACTCCTGACGTCACAAGACACTGATTGTTGTTCTTAAATACGTCCCGTTTCACGTTAGTATAATTCGTAATTATTGTTAAAAATAAATAACTAAACGTAAAACGTTGCAGTGACCCTTCTTTTTTATGCTTTTTTTATCACGCTATGACTAATAGGAGTGGAGCATTAATGAAGACTGTGACGCAGACGAAGTTGCGCGGGTCAGCTAGTTTACACTAAGAGAGACCAATGGAGAAATAAACAGGATTCTAAACCTATCAGTAGAGGCAATAAGATTGCGGAATTTGTTCGAAAGAGTCACCGCGGCCCTGGAACGCAAAGGGCATGAGGAAGAACACGGATGTGTAGCGGCATTAATGCCACAACGAATGAAACTCGCAGCGCCATCTATCTCGACAGCTGCGAACTAACTGGACAAAATTCTAAATCGCGATATCAGAGTTTACCGTGCGATTAGAACATGTACAACAGCCCGAATATCAACTGTCGGGCAGTTGCCCACCAGACACAACATCCGTCTGGTCGGAGGATCCTCCCTTTTCAACGGTGGTATGTGGGACTTTACTCTCTGTACCTCATACCTCCAAAGATGGATTTTAGTCAGTAAGAGACACTCCCTTGCGCTCCGCCCATAACAAAAGGTAATACAGTTCATAAAATCAAGGAATGAAACAAAAATCGAATCTGTGTAAAGAGCAAAATAATCATTAGTAAAATTACCTGTTGTTTCACCGCTTCTTCAAGCTCTGCAACCGCCGCAGTTCCGTTTTGCTGAAAAAATATAGAGAAATTTTTACAAGAAAACCAATGAATTAATTCTTCGCAAACAGATTTGAATTAAAAGTAATTTGTTAAAAATTAGCGCTTTCTTTTAGTTTGCCATGTGTTATCATTATTACCAAAGATCGGAGTAGGTTATAACACCTTCTCTCAAATACCGGAATCATTGGAATCGTTTATGATTCCGGGATTTTAGAGGGGGTATTATCAACTCTGTGTTATTTACTTCTTCGAACATTAGGTAAATCTACCTATTCCGATCTCTGGTTATTACTTCCCAGAATTTGATCCTTATAAGCAATACTTTTGGAGGGTGTATTTTTTATTCAAAATCAACCGGTTCGATTCCTGGCTAGGAAAAACAATTTTTCAAAAACCCAATGATGCAGTTTAGTTTTCATCAAAATCAAGCTCGAGGCTTCTTTCAATGTTTTTTTAATATTCCTCATAGTTTTGATTTGGCCATCCACGTAGCATGTACACTTTAAAAATTAACCCTGCATCTTGAGTTTTGTGTAAATATGAATATACGCCTTTTTTACCGAGTGACTGCGACTCATTGTGGAAAAAATCGTCCTTATTAATGGCAGTACATTTGTATCTCTGCCTCACCTTATTAGCCCTGTCGGTCTGCGTGCCCGCGTACTTAGCACGAAGCTTCTCCAACACTTCGAGCTCGATCTTAGCGAAGAGAGGCTCCGGCTTGCCGATCACGTGTCCCGACGGTAGGTATTGCAGGAATGATGGGTTCCTGGAATTGAAGAGAGTTCTCTGTTCTTTATACTTTCATCAAAATCCATTTCCCAGAACGGGGGTATTAATCAAAGACACGGTTTATGCAAAAATTCATTCTTTAAAATAGAAACATCAGAAAATGTAAAATGGTTTATTTTCTAAAGCAGAATCAATGCCGCCACAAGAAAAACGAACGAAGCGAAATTGGTACGGCAACAAACTAAACCGCAACGCCATCTATCCCGCCTCCAGCGAACTACTAATGAAATCCTGCATCGCGGTATCAGAGTTTACCGTGCGATTTGAACATATACAACAGTCCGAATATACACTATCGGGCAGTTGCCCACCGGACACAACAACCGTCCGGTCGGAGGATCCTCCCTTTTCGATGGAGGTTGGCGGGACGTTACTCTCTGTACCACATACCTCTATAACTCCCTTCTCTCTGTTTTGTCCGGTTTTTTTTTCAATAAAAACTAAAAATGTCACATACTTTGGTTTTGCAAACCCATTTCACACTTAATGTGTGTGCCCGTCCCAAATATAACCCACATTTTGGAGTGCCCTAAATGGCCTTAGGTTTGCACCATTAAGGATTTAATTAATGGCACTGATGTCGCTATAGACGTGGCCAGCTGGGCTCAAACTGTTTGACGGTCATCATCGACTCGAAAAAATATTTTTTTCAGCTTATACTGTCCCACTGCTGGGCAAAAGGCATTTTAGGGATGCATGAAGGAGCCTCCTCGTGTAGCGCAATTTGTTCCATCAGACACTCAACTGGACCTCTCGCTCGGCGCATCCTGGACAGTCTCACCTAGCACCTTATAGGACTGGACAATCGTTGCTTGCGGTGGTAGGGCTAACACCCGCCTGGTTCCCACCGGAGTTCGGCGTCAAGCAGCCTGCTGTGTTTCGTCGACGCGTGGGAGTACCAGTGCCTCAGGGCATCTTCTGGGCACGCTCGCTTCATCATGGACCTCATCTATCGCTTTCCATCAGGCGTGATCGAGGTCAAGAGCTAGCCCATTCATAAATTAAAAAAAGGCCTCCCCCAAGTCCTTCCGGATATACTAGCTTATGTCACTTACTCAGGATTAATCCTCAGTGTCTCCGGCTTCACGTTGAGCTGTTCTCTCAGTCTTCGAGACGTCTCGGGCAGGTATGGAGATAGTAACGCACATAGTAGACCTACTAGCTGACAGCAAAGACCTATGGCGGTCGCTCCACGTTTCCTGAAAATAGATTTGTATGTCGTAAGTAAAGTGTAGTGTAGAAAGAAAGAAAAAATATAAAACTTTTTCACAAAAAAGAAACCAACTTCAAAAAACTACAAAGTTCAAAATAACTTTAATTTCGGAATACGGTGTTTTTGGTTGCTTCTTCGATATTTGACACCGACTTCCGAAATTAAAGTTATTTTGAACTTTGTAGCTTTTTGTACTACTAACTACTTTGTACAAAAAAAATTACATTTATCATTTATACTATAATATGACATGGTAACATTTGCACTAACTTATCGTCATCAGATCCCTTCAGCAGGACCCACGGCTGTTGGAACTGCATGTGCTGGTTGCCGATGCGCGATATTGACAGGACATGACGTAGTGACTCACGGAGGCGGCCCTTTTCCATGTGCTGGACGTAGGCTGCGAATAGAATCACATTAACATTATCAATTAGTCTGAATGCCTAAAGAGCTAAGTAGAACAGTTCGTGGCTAAATTATAAAAGTTGCTGCGGATCGATATTCAAGGTTAAGTAACGCTTGCCGAGGTTGGTCTGTGGATGGGTGACTATCTTAACATACTGAGACGCACCCCTCCGTTAAGCTTATGGTCACGGCTGTCATTTGTAGATCTTTGGCAGTCATTACGGATAGTCAAAAAATCTGACACCAGTCTTGCCAAGTACCGTGTTACCCAGTTAATGCGTTGTGGAAGTCTGGTATGCAGACGCTCCATGAAAAATACTGGTATTCAGCTGAATCTGGTTTGACTGGAAGCTGGCCCCAATATATAAGGTCCCATTAAAATAGGTGGACAAACTTTTAGGAATAATTCAGACCACCAAAATAAGTCCTTATTTTGGTGGTCTGAATGATTCCTAAAAGTTTGTCTACCTATTTTAATGGGACCTTATAGTTGGAAAAAGGCAGGAAGATGATGACCTAGAGAGATGAGTAGTAGAGCAGTACATTTTATTCGCCAGTTTTGATTAATGTATACAAAATATTGTAAAACCTATTTTTGAAAAGAGTAACTATGTAGTTTCTTGTCCTTTCTTCGCCAGAATATACCTTTTGCGAATGTCACTATGTCACTATAATATTTTATTTTCAAACTGTAAAGTTGACGTTCAAAAGTGCCTTTAATGGTCTAGGTGAAATAAATTAATTGACTTTGACTTTGTGGCTAAATGATAACAGCCGCGAAGGCTCGACTTTCGAGCCTAAGCAACGCTTGGCGAGGTCGGTTCGTGGATGGGTGACCATCAATTACATACCGAGACTTCTCCGTGCCTCGGAAAGTACGTGAAGTTGTTAGTCCCGACTAGCGACTGTCAATACTGCTTACTGATTAGTCACTAGCAACCGCCCCGGCTTCGCACGGCGTACAGAACATATGTCAGCTCCTACTCGGCATGATTTTTGCGACATCTTTGGGACGGATCTGCCAGATACCAGCTTGATGCCTTTGAGTCAATTGAGAAACGAGCCAAGAGGATCATCGGCAATGATAGGCTCGTCGAGTCGAAGCTCCAAAGTCTTGAGCATCGACGCTGAATTGCTAGCCTGTCGGCCATTGGCCCCCATTGGCCCATTGGCCAAAACCTACCACCAGTTAGTGTCACCTAATTAGCACCACCCGGGGACCACGTAGGGATTAACTAAGGTTATTCTCCTACGGACGCGGGTGACTCAGCCACCGAAAAAAAAAAAGTCATATTATGACTTACCAATAACCTCCCTATTGACTAACGCGATCAGTTCGTAGTCGGCCTGCGTCAGCGCTAGGTCAGGCACTCTGCCCTTGAACGTGCTCGCGCAGAAACTTAGCGAGCGATGGCAGAAGTTACCCAGGTTATTTAGCAGTTCGGAGTTGTTCCTGGAAGATAAGAAAATTATTGCATAAAAATATTACTATCCCAATGTATGATAATTAATATGTCATAGCCATATCGAAGAATTGCCTATTCCATGATATGACCGAGGTTAGGTTAGGTTTGAGGCGGCCAATTCATGAAGTGGCCAACCCTTATGTGCAATGGCCGACCACTTCATGAAATGGCCAAATCGTTGACCCGGTCGGGTTTTTTGACCATTTTTTTTTATTTCCTACATTTTAGTTACATTTTTTCAGGCGCCTTTTTGAAAATTTATATAGCCTATGACACTACCACAATTCTGACGAATTCAACGACACCTAATATGTCAAAATCCGTCTAGCCGTTTGGGCTGTAGGGCGTGCCAAAGAAATGGACATACATACTAACATACATGCACACACACATACATACGCTCGAAAAACATTACCCTCCTTCTGACGCAGTCGGGTAATAAAATACTCGATCAAAAGATACATGAAAGAATATTTTCAAAAATAAATTAGGATGTAGGCAAACGAACAGGAGGTTTGCCGATCAGAAACTGGATCAAGGCTTGCAGAAATCCGATTAAGATTTGACTAACAGTTATGTTTGACAAACTTCTGACAATCCGTAACGACTGCCAAAGATCTCTAAAAGACAGCCGGGCCCGCGGACAAAAATAAATAATAATAATAAAATTATTTGTACAATAGATCAAATAATTTTATTCACTCCCACGTAAATAAAATGCATCTCGCTCGCACGGACGGCCGTCATTGCATCTGTGCGAGCGAGACACATTATATTTACGTGGGAGTGAAGGAGATAGGTAATGAGAGGTCATTGTACGAAATTCTTTCTGCTCCGCGACCGGACTTTAGTTATAAATAAATGATATTTCCCTCACCTTGTGCCCAGTTCAACCCAACTGAAGCTGGAATCGGATGTCTCAGGTCTGATGCTAGCCAGGTAGAACCGCCACACGTCTGACGGTATTCCTGTGTCCTGTAACAGTGTAAGTATTGTCTCTAAACAATTTTATTTTTATTTATGAATGGGCTAGCTCTTGACCTCAATCACACCTGATGGAAAGCGATAGATGAGGTCCATGATGAAGCGAGCGTGCCCAGAAGATGCCTTGAGGCACTGGTACTTCCACGCGTCGACGAAACACAGCAGGCTGCTTGACGCCGAACTCCGGTGGGAACCAGGTGGGTGTTAGCCCTACCACCGCAAGGGAAGGATTGGCCAGTTATATAAAGTGTTAGGTGAGACTGTCCAGGATGCGCCGAGCGCTCGGTTCAGTTGAGTGTCTGATGGAACAAATTTCGCTACATAAGGAGGCTCCTTCATGCATCCCAATGTCGTTTCCAGTCCAGATCGTTTAAACTACGCAACGGATTTTAAGTCGGTATTCACTATCATGTAGAGAATTTCTTCCGGAAGGTTTATATGTATAATACATTTGTACCTGGATTATGAACTTTGCTCGGCTTTTTTTTGGGAACACGGATAAAACGACGTTTTCTAAAATGTAACCTAGCTAGATCGATTTATCGACCCCGAAACCCCCTGCATACTAAATTTCATGAAAATCGTTGGAGCAGTTTCCGGGATTCAGATTATATAATATACATATAATTATATAATAATTGCTCGTTTAAAGTTACTAGATAAGATAATTATCTATATTTAGATATATATAATGACATGACGTGGGTTTAATGAAAAAACTAACTTTTACACGAAGATAGTTTAATAAATGTGTTAAAAGAATTGTTATTAAAACTTTTGTATAGTTTACCTGAGCATCACTTCCAAATACACCAACACCTCGAGATTTAGAGAACTTGCCATCTTCATAGTTCAGGTATTCTGAGGAAAGATAAACGGCATTTTAAATATATCCTGAATAATATATAATATATATTCAAACCCCAATAATAAATTGAATCAATTATTGGGGTTTGAAACAATTCATCATCTGCCTAGCCTTTTTCCCAACTATATTAGGGTCGGCTACCAGTCAAACCGGATTCAGCTGAATACCAGTATTTTACGTGGAGCGGCTGCCTACCAGACCTCCACAACCCATTAACTGGGTAACACGGTACTTCTTGGCAAGACTGGTGTCAGATTTTGGGGGATGAAACAATTACGGGGGTAAAACGTATGTAACTAAAAGGGTTATGAATATAAATGTGGACGGATAGAGAGGAAGAGGGGGAGGCCAAAGAAAAGATGGATGGATTGTGTGAGGAGCGATATGAAAGAAAAGGGAGTTAGTGATAGTGTGACGGCTGATAGGACAGAATGGAAGAATAAAACGTGTTGCGCCGACCCCAAGTAACATGGGATAAGGGCAGGAAGATGATGAAGTTGAATCAATTATACCCGAATGGTAGGAGATAACTTGCACACTCAATTAATTGCCCCCCTAAAACGGTCGCTAGCACATAGTGCCATAGCGCCAAGGGGGCAACATATCCTGAGGTGCTAGAGGAGTGGAGAGGTATACCACGCCTAATACATCAATCTCGGAAGTACGGTAAATATCCCCACTAGAATCTTATTGGATTGTCTGGGTTTTACTTCAATCCTAAGGAAAGAGGTAGGAGCTCTGTTCCTCGTCATTGTTCACTCCGGCCGGCCAATAAAGGCAGGTTGAGTTGAGCAATAACACTTCCCCCGAGAGATCAGATCCGTGGGGTCGCTACTCCCCATCAGTGCGCCATAAAACTGTATTGTGGATTATATCTCTCTCCATCGGAGTCAGCTAGGAAACACCGGCCTCATCTAGCTTAAGATGACCAAAATAACATTGACGTGTAAAAGAGTTATGTTTAACCTACTTAAAATAAATATCATTTATCATTTTATCACCCTTTTTTTTTAAGGATGGGAAATCATCAAATGACCCCTTTCGCTCTGGGTGGAGTGTCAGACTCTTACTGACTAAAACCCATTCATGTTCCTCCAAGTGCCTTTTGCGTTCCAGGACCGCGGTAACTCTTTCGAACAAAATCCGCAACCCTGGCAGGCTCTCTCTCCATAACCCTAGACCTGTTTCGGCAAAGCAATTTTACCGCACACTTTTATATTATGTTTCACTTTTAACGAACAGATGGTTCACCATCAGCGTGGCCGGGAACATGACGCAGTGGAACGGCACTTTGTCTTTAGTCATGAACTGGTTAAGTGCCACCTGTACACAGCAAAATGAAGCTCTATCTATGGAAGGTACCTGTGGCGAACAGATGGCTGACCAGCACATGTCCCTCGTTAACGCCCATCAGCGTTGCCGGGAACATGACGCAGTGAAACGGCACGTTGTCTTTAGCCATGAACTGGTACAGTTTTACCTGAGGAAACCACAAATTATACAGGCTAGTATACAACAAAATAAACCGCAACGCCATCTATCCCGCCTCCAGCGAACTACTACTAGTGCGATTTGAACATATACAACAGTCCGAATATCAACTATCAGGCAGTTGCCCACCGGACACAACAACCGTCCGGTCGGAGGATCCTCCCTTTTCTATGGAGGTTTGTGGGACTTTACACCCTGTTCCGCATACTTCTGTAAGTATATCTACGTAAAAATTCTTATGAAACAAGCATTAGTGTAGGTACTAAAATGTTATATGACTTGTTAAATACTCGATGAGCTCAAATTTGGTTGAAGAATTTTTGGAGGTGGGCGGTACAGAATGTTAAGTCCTGCAAACCTCCATTGAAAAGGGAGGATCCTCCGACCGAACGGTTGTTGTGTCTGGTTGGCAATTGCCCGGTAGTTGATATTCGGGCTATCTTACATGTTCAAATCGCACGGAAAACTCTGATATCGCAATTCAGGATTTCGTTAAGTTAGTTCGCAGCGTTCCGCGTTGTATAGGAATGTTTATCCTCTGTCCAAGGTAAAAAAAAAAGCTTGAAACATGGATTATTAATTTGTAACGGGACATATACTACGTGTAACAGAATAAACGCATTGTACTCATCATTATGAACAACTTTCACGATGGGACCAACACTAAAATCGCGAAAAAAAAATCGACTGTCCCATAACTTGATAAAATAAATATTGAACAGCTTTTTTTTTGCGATTTCGGGATTGGTGCCATGGTGAAAGATGATGAGTATAATGACTCTTTAAGAGGTATTGCGTTTATTCTGTTACACGTTTTATACGAACGAAGCAAGTTCGTATAAAGTTTTCTACTAACATCATGCTCCTTGTCAGGTTTCCACCACTTCTCGAACTCCTTGGTGGCGTTCTGAGTGATGCTCATGTAGCCGATGGGCGCGTCGAACCACACGTAGAATACCTACAAAGCGATAAGTAGATAATATTTTCAATTTTAGTTCGGTGGCATTCAGGGACATGGAAGAGCCCAGACAGTCGCTCCAACTAAAAATGATATTAGCGGACAACTATTGAGTGGGTTGATTGAACAGCCCACTCGATAGTAGTCCGCTTATAATTTCTGACTGGGAGCCGACTCAATGGGGTTCGGAAAAAAACACGTAATTAATTCATTTTTAATGATGGTCATTGTTGTCACATGATGACTTTACCTTCAAATATCTCGGGACACGACACTTTAGGTTATTCATATTTTTATGTTACTAATATTTTTTTGTTTGTTCAAGTGACCTCTTCGTGACCCTGTCCTCGATACATATCATCGTGCGCCGTTTTGAAAAAGAATCTAAATGGCGGCCGGGTAGCTATAGCACAAAGGTTCTATACACTTTGAGTGCCTAGGCTCTCAGTAAGCATCAAGCCCCACCCGACCAAATCAAAATTAAGGGCTCTGAAGATCACGTAGAAAAGTGTCCTTCAACATCATTCTTAAATACCTTTAGTATACCCCTTGGGCACGCCCCACTTAAGGTCGCGTGTGACGGCTCTTGCTCTCAGAGGCTGTCTAATCCACGCTATATCTTAGCTGAAGTGTAGCTTCAATCTGAAATACCTTGTTAGTATACCCCTCTATGGGCACGGGCACGCCCCACTTGAGGTCGCGGGTGACGGCTCTGGATCTCAGAGGTTCCCGCATCCAAGCCCTGGTGACGGCACGAGCTGGAGGCGACCATTGCTTCTCTGCCGATGTTATCCACGTGCGGATTGACGGTTCTAGCTGTCGACGAAATGAGAAAACGTTAATTTTGTGTAATAGTCGAGTAGCACTCAGTCAGGAACGGACAGTGGTCCGAGGCGGTGCGTAACACAGTATAGGTCTTGGGCAGCTTTGGCCTCTGGTGTAAAAAAGTAAAGGGCAAACATGGACCAGCACAGACCAACGTGAACTAGTATGGGCCAACGTGAATCAGCATGGGCCAACATGAACTAGCATAGGCCAACGTGAACCAGCATGAACTAGCATAGGCCAACATGAACCAGCATTGGTCAACATGGACCATAGTAGGCGCCAGATAAATAAAGAATAACGGTCACTGACCTTTCCTTAATATCTCTTCGTAGGTACCCCCGGACAGTAAATTATGAATCGTTATTCATGACTAGAACAGTAAGGATCACGATAGATGTCGATTCAGGACAGCTTTCGTCATTATTGGGAAAATGACCGTTATTCTTTGTTTATCTGGCACATACTATAGCTTGAGCCAACCAGAACCAGCATGGGACAATCAAAACCAACATGGGCCATTATGAACCAGCACGGACCAACATGAACCAGAATGGGCCAACATGGACCAGAATGGGCCAACATGAACCAGTATGGGCCAAAAATCTATCGGGCCACTGTGTAAGTAAGTAATGTGCCACCCTATTGCCAATGTATTTATCTTACCTGTCCGAGTTCAATGAACAGCTGCTCGCTAGGCCTAATAGTAGGCGTGTGTGAGCACACTTTACACTTTGGCTGAATCAACTCTGTCGCGGTGATCAATTTCCCACATTTGTCGCACTGGTCGCCTCTAGCGTTTTCATAACCGCAGCCGGGGTACGGACATGTGCCTTCTACGAATCTGAGGAAAAAGAATAAAAATAAATCGATTCGATATAATCTTTTCTAAATAATTATAAATTTAATTTTTAAACGGTACGATTTCAAAAATGGAATATTGCCGAAAAAAAACGAATTTAAAAAATACTGATTCAGATGCCAAATTCGTCAAAAAGAGCTTTTGAATATTCTTAGGCCCATAAAACAAACTACAAGGATATTTTGATGTGTCAAGTAATGCCCCCATCTTGTTTTTAACCGACTTCTAAAAAGGAAGAGGTTCTTAATTCGGATGTTTTATTTTTTCAATCCATTTTCACGAAATAAATTTTTTATCAACAATAAATTATGTACCGTTTTTTCATTACTAGAGAACGTAAAGGATCACGATAGAAATCGACTTAGGACAGCTTTATGTCTTTATTTCTGTTTTTGTTATTAATTAAGTCAATAAAAGTATGTGGGTCAATGACCGTCATTGCACATTTATCTGGTGACTAGCATATAATTAAATCTCACCTGTCAGCTAAGAACCGATCACAGTTCGTACAAAGAAGTTGATCGACAGACTGCGAGCTCACGAACCCATTGTCGCGCAGTTTTAAGAACATCCTCTGTGCTATTCTGTGGACAACATGTTATATTAGTGCGGAGTAGCGAATAATACTGTTACGAGCTTGGGATTCGTGACAATAAAAACAGCCGATTAAATAACCAAAATGACACTTTAATTAATCAACACTAATTACAAATTTAAAACTCACAAATTATAAAACACAATTGCACAATTTAATTCGCAGTTGAAAATCGCTCTCGAAGTTATCGCTTGTATCGCAAATCCAATACTGACTCGGTCGCAGGCTATGCGGGCCTTATATAGGTCGGCAGATAATTCCAGAACCTTCTACTATGGAAACATCTAGAAAGTTCGCGTACATACCGGTCCCGGCTAACCAGATATCAAAAACTCTAGAATTTTCTAGCATAGAAAAGTCTAGAAGGTTCTTGACTCTATTAGTTCTGTTACTCGATACTAGATGGCGCGGGTAGTAATTAGTATCGTTATGTACCCGGCATTAATTCTGGCGCGTAAAGGGTAAAAAATCTTAAACTCGCATTTAACATATTTACCCATTCCAAAAAGTGCACAACGCCGCTAAAGAAGTTAAGAAAAGAAAAGAAAACACGTTTATTCTGCCACATATGACGCACAAAAAACATCAAATGAAAAGAAAACACGTTTATTCTGCTACATATGACGCACCAAAAACACAAAATGCAAAGAAAACACGTTTATTCTGCTACATATGACGCACAAAAAACACAAAATGAAAAGAAAACACGTTTATTCTGCCACATATGACGCACAAAAAACAAAATGAAAAGAAAACACGTTTATTCTGCCACATATGACGCACAAAAAACAAAATGAAAAAAAAAACACGTTTAGTCTGCCACATATGACGCACAAAAAACCGGACATACTACAACGAGTCTCTGGTCACCATATAGACAAAACAGAACACAGTTCAGCAGCTGTTGTCTATGGCGTGACGCGTCGCATCCGAGCAAGAATTGGTCGTTGCTCAGCATAATGCCGTAACTCCGGACAAATTCAAAAGTCAACGGCGCTCATTTTGAGCAACCACCAAAGCTTTCACTTCAAAAAAACCGCTATAGTAGGCGCCAGATAAACTTGCAATAAAGTACATTGACCTTTCCCTATAACCCTTCGTAGATACCCGAACAATAAATTATGAACCGTTTTTCATTAATAGAGAACGTAAAGGATCACGATAGAAGTCGATTCAGCACAGCTTTATTTTTGTTTTTGTAAATAAGTAAGTCAATAAATGTATGTGGGTCAATGACCTTTATTGCACAGTTTTGGCGCCTGCCCGACCCGGTAATACCGATTTATTTATTTAGTACTTTACGCACACAAAATGTGCAGATGAGGCGGACTGAATGCCTTACGATTACGACAATAAGAAAAAAAAAATAAAAAAAAATTGTCATGTCATCAGTATCACTCTGCCTAGCCTCTTCCCAACTGTGTTGGCGTCGGCTTCCAGTATAACCGAATATAGCTGAATACCTATATTTTATAATGAACGAGTCCCTATTTGACCTATCTAGTTTTTGCGATATCATATTTTGACACACTTTCATAAGCCTCCGTGGCGCAATGGCTAGCGCGTTCGGCTGTTAACCGAAAGGTTGGTGGTTCGAGCCCACCCGGGGGCGATTCTTTTTGCATTGATAGTATAGCTCGGTACAAACATAATGACGGCTGTGAAGTTCGCATTTCGCTGCGCGGTTCACCATTCCTCGCCCCTGCTGCCACATGACTTAGTTCTAAGTAAAGCTCCACGATAACTAACAAATGCTTGCACTGTTTGGACAGGTCCACTACAATCCGTGTGGTGATTTCATGGTTCTCATACGATCTACGCATTATATTAATTGTTTGGACTGATACAATCTTATAAAGTTTGTTTTGGTATTTCTTCTCAGAGTATTCAGCTAGGAAACACCGGTCTCATCTAGTTTGTAATGTACTGGCATTTAACAAAATACATTCTGCATTTTGATTATGATATTTTTTTTACACAACAAACTCAAAATTGACGTCTGACGTCAATTTTACGCCACGGATAAAATATAATCTGGCATTGGTAAATTCAACCCTAAAAAAACAATAACGGACCATATATGGCACATCGTCTTTAAAACTTCATATCTGTCACCCATACTAAGGCCGTGTACAGTACAACTGTACAACTATTTTCTTAATGTCCCTCGGCAATCTTCGTATTTTATTGTTGTTTTGTTTTGATTTCCATATGAACTATAAACAATAAGTAGTTACTTACTTAGTTCTAAAATCAAATTATTATACAAGATAAATCTAATAATTGATGGACATGGAAATTATTATTCGTTTGTATTCGAAAATGCGATGATTGCCGAGGGACATTATGAAAATAGTTGTACTGTACAGTAGCGATGATCGAAAATTGTGCTATTGCTCATTCGATTGTCGATTTAGTAGTTCCTCACCATTATTATTCGAATAACAATCGACAAACTACTAACGTGCGGTGAACTGCGTAAGGTTTTTGATTCCGGGATTTTAGAGGAGGTATTATCAACTCTATGTTACTTCTTCGAACTTTAGGCAAATATAGTGTACCTATTCCGATCTCTGGTTATTACTTACTCAGTCTGTTGCGGTGTGCTGGTCCGGCCGAAGTAGTCGAATCCGATGTTGAACCACCGATACACATTGTTGTGGATGTCGAAGTATTTGTCACAGATCTCCCGGGGAGTTATGCCTTCTTCTAAAGCCTGAAAAACAATAAATAAGAACATTACCTGTCGTTGCGATTATATCGATGGCCGTCTTTTTTTTTATTGCAGCATATTTAGTGTTTATGTATCTGTCGCAGCCAATTAGCTTAATCAGCCGTTTCATTAAAAACCTAGCCTTTTCATTTAAATGTGTCAATTTTTCAGCGACCTAAGTAATATAATTTCGCAGATCAACGAAAAGGCTAGGCATTTAATAAAACGGCTGTTTAAGCTAATTCGCTGCGGCATAACTATTATATAGCGTATGATCAATTACAAGTTATCTGTAAGAATGCATTCTTTATTTAAGTATATGGTTAAATAAAGAATGCATTCTTACAGATAACTAAAAATAAAAAACTAAAAATTGTAACTAAGTTAACCCTAAAATATGACGTCAAAAAATTGATCCGCCTCGCTGTCGACTGGAAGTGAGCCCAAAAGACTGGCGGCATTGCCACGTTGTATGGCAACGCTTATCCTTTGTCCAAGGTAAAAGCCAGCCCTAGGGTCACGCGAAGTGCCAACTAAGCGTCTTGAGAGATCTTTAAGCAAGTTTTGAGCACTCGGACCCCACGACCCGAGAGTTTCAACCCCAAACGGCTCGAAAATATAACTAGCAACGAGGTTGTTATATTTCCGCCGCTTGAGGTTCTCCGCAGCCGCAGCGGCAGCACCAGCACAGCACGAAGAGGAAAGGAAGATGGGATGGCGTAAGTGTATCGACACAAGTAGCGTCCCACACTAATGGCCTACCCAACTTCCATGGAAATAACGACATGCCGTCCGGTCTCTTGCCATCGTCGCGTGCCAGGCCATTGGGTTCTAACACAGCCGGAACGCCGACGGTGACAAGAGCTCGTCGGATGATGTCGTTAATATTCGCGTGCCGCGCTATGCGACCCGCGCTACGGCTGCATGACAGGTGTCCGAAGCTGTTGACAGCTTCGCGACAGTAGCAGCGATGAGGAGAACAACAAGGAGCGCCAAGACGCAGGCGCAGCGAGGCGGAAAGTAGTATCGTCGAACAAGGTGCCAATGTTCGACGACGGTAATGCGTGAAGCCAGAGACCCGACTCCCACTCATGACTCACCCACAGCCAGCAGGCGCGTACGCTCTGCAGTAGTAGTTGATATGGCAATAAGTTTTGCCTGAACTTCTCTGCAGAGCGGCTCATCCCACTGTCTCTGGGATGAAGGGCAGTCGGCAGATTTGAATTCGGGCAAGCGAGTCTCCAGGCCTCCACAGCCCCGGTGAAGCACGGCACATCCAAATCAATCAGTGTGGAAGCTAGAACATTCTTGATTAATTTATCAGTACCGTGAACCGAGGATATAAAAGCCGGTAAACTAATACTGGTAATTTTGCGGACGCCAAGACGCAAATTTGCTTGCGCCCAAGCTCGGTCGTGGCCACATTTAAAATTAAAGTGTTTCAGTAATTCAGCTGAATACCAGTATTTTACGTGGAGCGGCTGCCTACCAGACCTCAACAACCCATTAACTGTGTAACACGGTACTTCTTGGCAAGACTGGTGTCAGATTTTCTGGCTTCTGACAATCCGTAACGACCGCCAAAGATCTACAAATGACAGCCGGGACCAACGGCTTAACGAGCTTTCCGAGGCACGGAGGAGTCTCGATGTTAAGATGGTCACCATCCACAGACCAACCTCGGCAAGCGTTGCTTAACGTTGAAAATCGATCCGTGCAGCTGTTAATATCATTGATCGGATAATCGGGCACTAATATACCTAGACTTCACTTTTATTCCCACGAAAGTATAATACGGACATGCTTTTCAGAATTCCGGATCCCGGAATCGTTCGAAATTCCTGAGATTGCTAAAAATTCCCGCATACAAAATATAGTTAGAACTCGTTGTGAACTCTCATTGTATTTTTTTTAATTTAAAAAGACGATTCTAATGTAACTTTTAATTTATAAATAAAGTTTCTATGAGAACTGGTTCACTAACAGGCCAGCAGCCTTGACTACTTAGGGAATTGTGATTTTATGTGTAGCTTACTTATTTATTCAGAAAGGAATGTCCATATTATTCTTTCACGGCAAGAAGTTTAGGTATATTAGCGTCCGATTATTCGATCACTGATTATTACAATCTGTCGAAATTCTCCATTAAAAATTAAATCTTTAAGTTAACCGCTCCGGGCCCGACATGTGAAAATTCCCAAAAAAAAATTAAACCTTACGTAATTGGTAATAAAAATTAAATTCGCGATTAATTCGGCGCACACCGGTGTGTTGCCGGGCTTGAGTGGTGTTTAAAAAATAAGGGTTTTGCCTCACCTTAGTTTCTGTAGCGGTACCGTATTCGTCTGTGCCAGATATGTACAATGTATTGTAGTCACATAACCGACAGTACCTGCAGAATGAAAATTATATCGTCAGCTTCAGTTTCACCAGTGTACGGCTGCGGTTCCACCAGAGATGTGCGAGGAGTGAGCGAGAGATGTGTTTGTTAAGGACCAACAGAATCGCTTGCGCTGAGCGAGGCTAGGTAAATGGAACGATTCTATTGTTTTGTTCTCGCTTCGGATCCTCGCACATCTCTTGTGGAAACGCAGCCTTAGTAGGAAATTATCCCAAGGGGACTACTTCGCATCTTGCTACTATAATAAACGCGAAAAAAAAAATTGATTAATTAAAGTTTTAATAGATGCTTGTTACTCAATCAGAGCAGAACAGCTGAACGTCATCATCATCATCATCGTCATCATCATGTGAGCCTAGTTTTTTTTTGGATGGGAAATCATCAAATAACCCCTACTGCTCTGGGCGGAGCGGGATGGAGTACCAGACTCTTACTGACTAAAACCCATCCGTGTTCCTCCTAGTGCCCTTTGCTTTCCAGAGGGTCTACTCTCTAAGCCCGAAGTCCGTAGTTTCGGCTTTCGTGTCGGGCGTTTTCTACTCCCATTCACCTACGCACTTATGATTAGTCCGATGATCTTACCTAGCGAATATGTCAGCGGATAGTACACATCCGATGATCTTACCTAGCGAATATGTCAGCGGATAGTACACAACCGATGATCTTACCTAGCGAATATGTCAGCGGATAGTACACATCCGATGATGTTGCCCAGGTGTGGCACGTTGTTGACGTAAGGTAATGCTGACGTTATGAGGATGTTCTTACGGTCCTTTACGGGTAAACTGAAAATAAATACAAGATATTTGTTACTTTTAACCGAATTCAAAAAAGGAAGAGGTTATCAGTTCTGATGTTTATATACAACGTGTAACATAATAAACAATACCTTTTAAGGGGTCATTGCACTCATTATTATCGACTTACAATGGGACCAACCTCAAAATCGCGAAAAAAAATCAGCTGTTCTGTACATTTTGTCGAGTTATGCTCACAGAAATGTATGGAGCAGTTGAATTTTTTTTCGCGATTACAGAGTCTGTGTCAAAAACGAAAAAACAACCAAAAACACCGACTTCAATCCAGAGAGACTAAAACCCATACATATAATCAGTAACATAATACTCACACTATTTTCCCTGGTATGAGCGGTTTCTGTAATTTACTGAGTCCGTTCAGCCAGTTCTCTTTAGCCGCTTCAACCTCTTCCGCTGTTGGTCCTAACTCTGCTGCAGCACCCTCATCTGGAGACCTTAGGAAACAAAATATGAAATTAGAGGTTTGGCAGCCTATTTCCCCCACTTTCATTAGCTCGATCAAATCATACATATTTTGTACATTATATTAATTTGAGCGGATACTAGAAAACAAGGCCTTTTCTGTGAAGGGAAATCATCAAATGACTCCTCCCGCTCTGGGTGGAGCGGGAGGGAGTGTCAGACTCTTACTGATTAAAATCCATCCGTGCTCCTCCTAATGCCCTTTGCTTTCCAGGGCCACGGTGACTCTTTCGAACAATACCGCAACCCTGGCAGGTACTGGCCCTAGCGGGTAACTTACCCCCTTACAAGAGGATATTTATTTAAACATGTCCTTAAGCGGGTATGAAAAATTCAGCCCGTTGAAATAAAAAACATACCTACATGATTGGTTGACATGATCCCTACTTAGAATGTAATCATTCTAATCATCAAAATACGAAATTAACGAGAAAATATCATCAAAATCGAATAGTCGATAAAATGTCACCAAAATCGATTCAGTAGTTTGGTTTTTAAATTAAAATTTCTGGAAAAATATGTCATCCATGTGTACGAAATTGCGTATTTTGCCTTCCTGTGACTTTCCAGTGGTGTTATTAGGTGTACAAAAATAACTTTAATTTCGGAAGTTGGTGTTCAATTACGAAGAGACAACCAAAATCACCGACTTCCGAAATTAAAGTTATTTTGTACTTTTTAGTGTTCTTTTTGTCGGTTTTTTTTGTGAGAAAGTTTTCTCTTTTATATCACTCCTACTAACATAATCCATCCATCTTTTCTTTGGCCTCCCTCTCCCTCTCCATACATCCATATATTCATGACTAAACATCTTGGGACTTCTATGAAAGCTATTATTACAATGTAAAACATTGTAATAATTGTAAAAGCTATTATTACAATGTAGAACATTGTAATAATAGCTAGCCTAAATAAAACAAAGATCTAATATGATTTTCTGGTACTTACCCAATAGGTGTGGATAAACTGACGGCCTGTGGAATGCCGAGAGCTGATGTGGCGCCGAAGGGACCGGTGGCTGATCCACCCCATTGTTTTACAGCTTCCTGAAACACAGGGTTGATGTTGCAACACCGGCTATTTTAAATATCAAGAGGTCAGGGGGTCGAGTCTGCTATTGCAATCGTGTCTCAATGACCGGTCAATGATCGATTTTTGACGTATAACGTCAAACTTATGACACATTTCCCATACAAAAACTGTCAAAGTTGTCAAATATTCGATCACTGACCGGTCATTGAGACACGATTGCAATAGC
The DNA here is from genome assembly GCA_947386135.1 of Melanchra persicariae. NCBI lineage: Eukaryota > Metazoa > Arthropoda > Insecta > Lepidoptera > Noctuidae > Melanchra > Melanchra persicariae. The sequence continues at coordinate 11,618,367 of OX376670.1, read as the reverse complement.
AGACTCGAACCCCTGGGTATACGAGTTTTCGTAGTGAAAAAGGGAGCTATCGGTCATATGTAGTTCTGTTTAACTGTGTGTGATCGAAGGTCGACGGTGGAGAATGATTGCCTATAAGTAACATATTCACCCTTGACTTACCCAGGAAACACTGTCTTCCAGCAGGCACAGATTCCCACTCCTTAGCTGTACGCACAGTGAATGTACCTATTCTCCAAACGTTTTGTGCGTATAGGTGAGATATCCACCATGTAGTCGTAGCGCATCGCCGTACGTTTTGTAGTACGATGATGGAACGGAGTAGGCGAAATTGAATTGTGCAGTACCGATGCACACTCCCCGAAGTATAACCGATAGAAAAGCGACAGGCAGGCCAAACTAGGCGTCGATTTTGAAGACTTTGGAGCTTTGACTCGAGCACTGCATCATTGCCGATTAAATTTTTGGCTTGTTACTCAATTGACTCAAGCGCATTAAACTGGTATTTAGCAGATCCGTCCCAGAGATGAGAGCAGTACCTACTCCATTCATGATCGAACTTGCGCTTGGTAAAGTTTGAGCCGCTGATCCGGCGTGAAGAACCTGCTACCGTTGCTAGGATTCCCATTTTTTCGCTGCCAGTAGAACCTTGGCCTCGACATATGGACCAAAATTAAGGCTGGATCTCAAAGTAACGCCAACTCAAGATGCAAGTTGTTCTAATAATATAATATAATCTCTTCGAAAAATGTGACTGTATACATCTTTTAAACGTTTCAACGTTTTCTCACCTGGATAGCCTTAGCACCAGCTAGCTCTTCGAACCACCTCACGACATGGTTGCACTCGGCTATGTATGTCTGCTTCAACTCTGGGTTGTAGTAGATCGGATATAACGTGCTCCACACTGATATGTCAACTGGTGATAATTTGTCCTGGAAAAGATTGAAAATAGGTATTAAGAAAAGGCAAATGTATTTATAATTAAGGTCTTGATAGCCAAACTATAACTTATTTTTGATTTGAGTTCTATTCCTCCAAATGTGGACCTGGTAGGACGAGCTTTTCCTCTAATAAAAGCACAGAAATTCCACTAAGGGGATACCAGTGATCAGGACCTTTTCACTGACGGTCATCCTAGTGTCGGTAGTCATGCTCGAGCAGTCTTGGAGTTAAGAAGACTACGAAGAACTCTGTAGCAAAGATTCACGTATCTTAAAAGTAAGTGGCCACTGCGGCCATAAAAATCAAACGGTTTGCCAAACTTAGAACTCCATCCTTGGGAACCCCATTATATCTTTTTTTTTTTTTTTTTTTTTTTACGGGGGGAAATCCTCATGGATGTCCTCCGCCTTGGGGCGGGCGGAGGGGTCTGTCAGACTCTTACTGACTAAAACCACCCCGGTGTTCCATCTTCCACCTACGCCGGGGATCGCGGGAACGTATGCGACTTCCGTAATCCCCGGCTGGTGCCGGCCCGCCTTTGCGGGCCACATCTCGTAAGCGGGGGGAGTGAGGTGTTTAACTCCCCCCGCCACGTCAGAGGGGCGCACGGGAACACCACGCGCCGCCACCTCGGGTCCGGATGAATGGGGGGCAACGGACATCCCCAAGTCCGCCGCCCCTGGACCCAGTTAGGGGGGCAGAAGGAGGGCAGCGTATGCCCTCCTCCGACGCCCGGTGCGCCTGCTGCGGGCCGGGAGAGCACTCGACATCTCCCTCTCCCTTTCCGCAGCCTCCTTCTGCGCGATAACCCCATTATATCTTAACCCAACCACTGCAACTTCTGAGAGGCAGAATCAACAACGGCGAACACCAGAAAAACGCCGAGTTAATGAATCTCGACGAGTTTTGGAGAAACGATTCCACTGTCTGTCTTGGATCCCGCGAGGGCGGCGCAAAATAGTACAGCGGAGGAGTACGAAAAGCACAATTGCTGCGACTTCCCTGCATGTTTCGGGAGCACAGAACCAGATGGTGCTGACACTGCCGCAGACAAACCAAATCTCATAAAACTAACCCTGCTTGAAATCAGAGGCGACGCTCTTTGCACTCAACACCGAAGACACGCACGGCTGGAGCCGCGTCGCTTCCTTGCTCGCGACACTATATCTGTAACTCACCCCCGACATATACGTGTGCCTCTCCAGCATGTCGTTGGCAGTCGCCAGCAGCTGCAGCGCCTGCTTGAGATCAGAGGCGACGCTCTTTGCACTCAACACCGAAGACACGCACGGCTGGAGCGGCGTCGCTTCCTTGCTCGCGACACTATATCTGTAACTCACCCCCGACATATACGTGTGCCTCTCCAGCATGTCGTTGGCAGTCGCCAGCAGCGCCTGCAGCGCCTGCTTGAGATCAGAGGCGACGCTCTTTGCACTCAACACCGATGACACGCACGGCTGAAGCCGCGTCGCTTCCCATTCCTGGAGTTGTTGGCTGAAAAGAGTACACTTTAGTTAGTAATAAACGTAAAATAATAATTTTTATGAAAAATAGTGCGAAAGTGGCATATTAATGCCCCCAGGTCGGTCCTATCATACCTCATCGTCGTTCAGTGACACATTATACAGTAGATATTCTAAATTAAGTAAAAATGTTGATCAACAGGAAATTTGTTAATCTTTTAAAGTATAAGGTTCTTTTAGAATCGGCTGAATTATCTTGAAGGCGTTTAAGAACGCATATAGTCACGTACACAGGATGGGCACCATTTGTCGTTGTATTGCGACCGACAAAGGTTCTTTCCGGCTATTCAGTCAAGATTCACGATTAATAAAAGCTTTTGTAACTCATAAGTGCGTGCATGATATGCATGCATAAACGATCGATTTGCATAGGCATGCAATTACACTCATAAAATAGAAGTGGCAAGATGCCTTTCCATTAAAACGGATTCTAGACTACACTGGCCGCTTTTATTTCCGTTGTACTGAGTCCTCAATTCCTCATCATGGCCTAAAAGGAGGATTATTTTTTGCATTTCTTGCAGTACTTAAGTTTGAAGGTGCGCGAGTTTCCTATCTAAGAATTGGTTTTGAAAATGTTTTGATTATTGAAAAATATTTCCGTAATCTGACTACTAAGACAGGTTGTTTTAAATATCATTATTTTGATCGTTGTAGATCAAAATGTACTTCGAGAAAGAGGTCAACCGTCGAATCCGACTCGGCTGGGCGGCGTTCGGGAAGTTGCATGATATCTTCTAGTCTCACATACCACAGTGTCTCAAAACGAAAGTCTATGACCAGTGCGTGTTGCCAGTGATGACTTATGGAACCGAAACGTGGTCGCTCACAATGGGTCTCATCAGAAGGCTTAAAGTCACCCAAAGGGCAATGGAGAGGGCAATGCTCGGAGTTTCCTTGCGTGATCGAATCAGGAATGATGAAATCCGCAAGAGAACCAAGGTAACCGACATTGCCCGAAGGAGACACATTGCTCGCAGAACAGATGGTCGATGGGGTCGAAAAGTTCTGGAGTGGCGACCGCGTACCGGAAGACGCAGCGTTGGAAGGCCTCCCACAAGATGGACCGATGATCTGGTGAGGGTCGGTGGTAGCCGATGGATGCGAGACGCACAGGACCGGTTATTGTGGCGACACTTGGGGGAGACCTATGTCCAGTAGTGGACGTCTTTCGGCTGAGATGATGATGATGAGATCAAAATGTCGCTTGTCAAACGCACCATCGATTAAAATACTCCAAAAAAACCTAACAAAACGTGACTACGTATCTAAAAAAACAAACGAAACGGCACATACCACTGCCCATCCTCAGACAGATCCAACACGGGAAACAGATACTGCGCCGCGGCGTTGCTCGAAAAGAAGCTGATGTTATCGTCGACTTCCAGTAGGGGGAGCTGTCGCGGCCCTGCGAATATATCGTCTGCAATCACAGACGCACGCTCAGTTGCCGTTACCCAGGGTTAGTATTGAAAGCTTTGTGAGTTAAGGACGATAAAATGGCGATCAGGACTTACCTATGTCATATATAAATCTGATTGAAAAGCATCAATGAACTATCAAGTTGTAATAGCTGTTATTTCATGACTTGATAATTTATTGATGCTTTTTAAAATACCAACCGCTAAGATCCGTGCCGTGTTAAGGAACAGTGAACTGCGTTCATAAGTTGTGAGACGAAGTAAAACTGAAATATTTTATTGTTAAATCATTGAGTGATGCGCTATTCGCTAGAACATACTGGGTTTTCCCAGAAGGACTCTGCACCCTCTCATAAAGCTAAGTCTATCCAACGGTGGCTGGAAGCCCATTTGGCAGCCTTCATTCTGGACGAAGATTGGCCATCGTCGAGCCCTGATTCAAATTCTTAAGATTATTCTTTATAGACTGAATTGGAGCTAAGGGCATGCAGAAAGTCCCACCCAAACATGTATTCTCTCAAGCGAACCCTTATCAAGGAATTCAGATTGAAAAGCTTCGTGCAGCCGCCATAGATGAAACCTTAAAAGCCTGCATTGAAAACAGGGGCGGCTAAGTCAAAGTCAAAGTCAAAGCATTTATTTCAAATAAACCATTCACAGGTACTTTTGAATTGTCAAAGTCAGTCAGTCAAAAACATGAAGCTATTGCACGTTCCAAAGCGTAGATCTCTATGGAGAAGAACGTACAAGAAACTCCATGGACACTCTTTTAAACCATTTTATGTTTTACAAAAATCCTGGTTACATTATTACTTGTTGCATCTATATGTGAGAACAATGTAAAGAAAGAAAAAAATAAAAGTATTCTAAGTATCCAATAAGTATTAAATATTGAAATAAGCCAGTGACAGCTAAGAGATGACCAGTCTCCACTGACGGCGCCCGTTCACGAACATGACGCGTGCATCAGCACCATTCAGCTCAACCATTTTGAAGGGAACCGAATGATCCAATACACGCGCCACCATCAGCGAGACATTCTAGCGAGCATGACACACCCTCAACTGCTCACTCATGTCAAACAAGGAAACCATCTATATTATTAACATTATAGGCTCCATGGTCCTCACATTTACAGGATTTTAAAATAAAAAATGCTTCTACTTTATATAAAACTATGTATATCAATTTTCAAAAAACGGAAAAAGAAAAGTAGTATTTTAAACATAATATAAGAAAAGTGGAATTTTTTTATTATTCTACACAAAGAAGGGTGAGCATCTCTTCCAAATATCTTAACTAGAGGAACCAAGCGGCTGAGACTGTGAAGCAGGACCGGCTATTTTGAATGACTTATTTTTTATATTTAAATCTAGATGTAAATTCCGTGTTACCCAGTTAATGGGTTGTAGAGGTCTGGTAGGCAGCCGCTCCACGTAAAATACTGGTATTCAGCTGAATCCGGTTTGACTGGGAGCCGACCCCAATATAGTTGGGAAAAGGTTAGGCAGATGATGAAATCTAGATGTAAATAGTTATAATTTATGTAAACAATAGATGAATATTTAACATGGCTGCAAAAATATTTTAGTTTTACTTCGTCTCAAGAGTTATGAACACACGAGGTAGAATCAGAAATACAAAATCTTAAAGACTGGTTCACTGTGTCCGGATTAATTTATATAAACATATATATAGTAGAATTATACCATCAATTATTGACATTACTTATGTATATTATGTCACCGGAATTGCAGACTCCGTAAGACTGTAATAATAATATTAGATTATAATTTTTCGATTTAATATTAAAAATCGTTTTGTATAATTATGTTTCAGCCTACTAGCTTAATCAGCCGTTTCATTAAAAGCCTAGCCTTTTCATTGAACTGCCCGCCTTTTCATTGAATTAGCGATTATTATGATTATTTTATTTTATTAAACAATATTGAACAAAAGATGTCACTTAGGTGGCTGAAAAATCAACGCATTTAAATAAAAAGGCTAGACAACCAACGAAACGGCTGATTAAGTTTTATTTTTTTGTAACACTCGTTGGTGATCCTTAAATAAATAAATAAATAAATAATAAAATAAGCTAATTGGCTGCGACATTCAGGACCTATAAATCCCATCCAAATTCAAAAGTTTCCAGTAAATCCGTGGAAAAAATAATTACAATTTCACGCGATATTTTACAATCTTACGGCTTTTGCAATTTTCCGGTATACATGGTAAGTGACATACAAAAACACCAACACCTAAAAAAAATAGTAAACACTGACCTCGGAAAGCCTGATTTGATGAGTGTATCTCTTGTCAAACCTCATCTTAGCTGTTGTGATTGACAAGAGATAACAACGCAACAACAACAACTAAGTCAGAGGTTTGGCAACAGACTGAGTGATGTGAGGTAGCTTAAGCTTAGTTAGTAAGAAATATCTGTAAGTAAAGAATTGGTGATGATAGAAGGTATAGGGTATTTGACTGTATTATTAGCCGGTTTTGAAAAAAAATATCGACTCGTCAAGGTTCAGCAATGCTTGCCGAGGTCGGTCTGTGGATGGGTGACCATCTTTACATCGAGACTCCTGCGTCCCTCGGAAAGTACGTTAAGCCATTGGTCCCGGCTGTCGTTTCGAGATCTTTGGCGGTCGTTACGGATTCTCAGAAGCCAGCAAATCTGACTCTAGTCTTGCCAAGAACTACCGTGTTACCTAGTTAACGGGTTGTGGCGGTCTGGTAGGCAGCCGCTCTACGTAAAATACTGGTATTCAGCTGAATCTGGTTTGACTGGCCGCCATCCCCAATATAGGATTATATAAACACCACCCTTTTTTAAATTAATCAGTCAAATACCCGATAATAGCCAGAAAATAACTTAAACATGCTCAAAATAATATAATACTGTGTCACATTTACTATCTCAAAATAATGACCTTGAAGAGGATAGATTACGTGTAAACTTATATTATTATAGGAAAATTCTTAATTAGTGATTAAAGTGGAAAACATTATTTTATTCGTAAGAGGTTATCTCTGGATATAAGGCACAAAAAAAATTAAGGGTTGCACTCCGGGAGTGCCGGCAGAAGTGACAACTTGAACATTAACGTTGTGCATTTTTGAATATTTTGGAATGGTTAGGAAATAATTTTGCATGTATTGCTTTATTTAAGCAATATTCAAGGAGCAAGATCGGCATATTAGTAGTTACGACGCGTCGTAACTACTAATATGCCGATCTTGCTCCACTTTTTCAAAAATGGCATACATTTTATCCGTAACAGGGCGACCAGAGCGACGTGCATCTTTGACATCAAAATTTCCGGATTGAAAACGCTTAAACCAAATTAGTGCTACTCTCACAGACACTGCACTAGGTCCATAAACATCGCAATTTTTTTTCGCGGCTTGCATGAATTGGGTATTGACCACAAAACAGTTTTGGCGCATTTGAAAAAAACTGGGTACACAAAAAAGCTCGATATTTGGGTACTTCACGAGCTCACTGAGACAAACCTAATGAACCGTGTTCCTACTCGTTTGTGAATCTTTATTACGACGTAATGAAACCCAACCATTTTTGAAGAAGCTGATAACTGGTGATGAAAAGTGGATCACGTACGACAAGAACGTGCAAAAAATGTCGTGGTCAAAGGCCGGTCAGGCTTCACAGACTGTGGCGAAACCTGGGTTAACTCGCAACAAGGTGATGCTGTGTGTGTGGTGGGATTGGAAGGGCATTATTCATTATGAGCTGTTACCACCAGGCAGGACCATCGATTCTGAACTCTACTGCGAACAACTGATGAGATTAAAGCAAGAAGTTGAGAGAAAGCGGCCGGAATTAATCAACAGAAGGGGTGTGGTTTTTCATCATGATAACGCTAGACCTCACACATGTTTAGCCACTCTGCAAAAATTAAGTTTGGCTAGGAGGTGTTAATGCATCCGCCGTGTAGTCCTGACCTTGCACCTTCAGATTTCCACCTGTTTCGGTCTCTTCAGAATTCTTTAGGCAGTGTCAGGTTAACATCACGAGAGGACTGCCAAAACCACTTGTCGCGGTATTTTGATCAGAAGTCCCAAAATTTCTATAGCAATGGGATCATGTCCCTACCTACAAGATGGCAAAAAGTTATCGAACAAAATGGTACCTACATACTTTAGTTAAATGTAAATAAACTATATTAAAAAATGTTTTGAATTTTCTTAAAAATGCAAAGAAACTTTTTCCCCAACCTATTATTATGAATAGTTATATAATCCAGTATTTACTAAGTGCCTGATAGTAATATCAAGTCATCCATATTATCATCTTAATATTTATAAACATAGATAATAGTTTTTTTTTATAGAAGATCAATAAAAAAACAAAGCTTATCATTGCTAGATAAGTATTAAGTGTAAATATTATTATCATACAATGCTTTGTTGATTCGTTTTTTTGTAAGAGTGCTGGATAAAACAAATGTGTCGGAAATGGCAAATAAGCAATTTTATTTTTTGCTTTGTCGCCATTCATATTTGTGAGTCATTGAATTGACAGTTAGTCACACAGTATAAGTAGCCAAGTGTGAGTCAGACTGACGCTTGGCCTCACCTCCACACCAAGTGTGTAAAATTAGCAAAAACACAAAAAAAAATACACATGCTTCTTGGATAGTGTTATTCATACCTTTAATTTTTTATTTTAGGCAATAGAAACATACACTCAGTGAAAATTTCAACTGCCTAGATTTATGGTTCATGAGATATAGCTTGCTGACAGACAGCTGAACGGACCAACAGACAGTCTGCTGTCTGTTGGTCCGTGTATCTGTCTGTGGCTTAGTAGTTAGTAATGCATTGGTTACACTTCTGGTAAGGAATTCTAAAAAGATGGCTGGCATGTGCAAGGGCCATGTGGTGCAAATTAGGCTAGGCTTATGTTCAGAAGTGAATAGCACCTGCAAGTCAGTCAATGTGACTGCTAACAGGATGCACCTAAAACACTAGGAAGTGGTGACGGGTGGGCGTTTATGGGGACAGTCTTTATTGTAAAAGTTGATGTTCTAAAAGTGCTGGCACTCAGCCTAATTTGAATATGGCTTCTGACTTTTTTTGACATTTTTGATTAAGTACTTTCTTTATTGAGTAGAAAGTAGAATAGAATTGCAACACTGAATATCAGAATTTAAAATGTAACTCAAAGCAAAAATAACAAAATTTCTACTTTGTAATTATGGAGATTGGTACATTAATAGTTCAGACCTATTTTCTTAATCACTTTTCAGAGCATATTTTTGATCTAAGTTATTATAGAGATTAGGTTAAAAACTGATTTGCTGATTCTTAAGTGGAATTTGAGTAGCAGAAGCCTAAACGATGATTGCAGAGAATGCTTAGCAGTCCCATGAAGTGACAGGAAATAAGAATCATATAAGATTATTTGAAATTTAAAAACCAACTTACAAAGCCTAGTAAACAAGGAAAAGTTCCAGAAACAAAACTTGTATTAGTATTATCTGATGCAATAAGAACAATATTAATGTCATGAAATAAATTGCCTAAGCCCATTTAAAATAATTTGATGATTTGGCATTATAAATTCTCAAAAAAAACATGGGTCTTTTTTAAACATGGAATTCAGCGATAGACATAGAAATAAGGTTAGCATGGTAACATTAGGAAACTCACTCGGTCGGATACTCAAGCATGGAGAATATTAAAAATAAAGTTTTCCTTTTAAGTTTCAAAAAAGTTAAATATTACACACAGGTATTGCACCGGTCACCGAAACATGAAATGCATGCAAATGTAGACTTAACTACAGATGCTTAAGACAAAAAAACTTAAACATTTTCTATTGACGAAGAGGAAAATGCACCTACCTTCGAATGATGCACTGACAAGTACCACTTTCTTTCCTGCTAAATTAGCCGCAATAAGCAGCTTTAACGTGGAAGTGTTGTTTTCGTTTGTGTAAATCTTCATTTTAATACAATTTTCAGTCTTAAACGTAGTTTTAAAATCAATAACAATTTCCCATAACCTCTAAAAGTCTACCACCCAGCTGGCAGAAAATATTTTTTGTGTTCATGAATAAGAACGTCAATGACAATGTTATTTCTCTCTCTTTCTGACAGAAGCTTTTCGAAAGAAAAAGACATATATTTAATGCTTTGTTTATCGAATTGCAAGAATGGAACGCTTGCATTATCCACAGGAATCATGGTCTGTTTTATAAGTCCATGACAGGAACACGCTTAAAAGTGACAGCAATGACAGCAAGCAGTGACAGCGGACAGTTCATTCGCACTATTATCCGGCTAAATACAAAATCATATGGAATTATAGTCTGACAATGTAAAACGAGGCTATTAACATTTGGTTGGATTTTACTTAGCTCTATTTATTTCATTGTGCAAAAAGTCAATAAAATATGAACACTGCGGAAGGACAGTGCATGGGATCAGTAAGTACTTTGTTAGGTTTTTGTAAAATCGTCGATAACGTTTTTAGAAAAAAAAATACCCATTTTATTCTTAGTTAACATTTTGCCAGTAAGATAGTTTCAGGTCCAAGAGATCAGATCCAAGTGCCACTTCCAACCTAAGCAAACTCACTCGTGTAACTGCCCTGTTGACAGGCTGACAGCTATCCCCACTAAATGGTGTGCATGAGAAAATGATCTTAATAGGATTACAGGTCGATGTGGTCGAAGATGGAGAACGCTTGCCTAGAAGTAAACTATTCACTATTGTAACTTGTAAAGAAAAAAACATGCTAATTATTACTTAAGGCCTCGTTTACGGAGACGCGGGGCGTCGAGCGGTGCGTTCAGCGACGCGGCCCGCACTAGCCAGTATACTATTGTAGTCTTTGGCCCACACTAAATTCAAACATTGGCGTTATATGAGAGCGTTTACGGAGAAGCGATTTTACACGCGTTTGCTTCAGATGCAAGCGGCGGCCGCGGATGGCATCGCCGCGCCGAACGCTGCGGGGCCCCGCAATACGAACACCGATACCGGCGACCAATTACTTGTAATGTCAAATTAGTCTCTGGGATTAAAAAAATAACGTCCCTCCCGCCCTCCGCTTCCGATTGCCCGCCGCGATGAACGCCGCATGCTAAGCTACACGTTAGAGGATACGCCGCGGGCGCAGCGGTGCACTGCTACTCTTCACGCCCCGCTTCTTCATAAACAATATCGTACAGATCTAGATGCCAGCACATCAAGCTGCAACAATCTGTCAAATTACTCTAATAGATTTTTAACTTTATTAAGCACTAGCTTCTACCAGCGGCGTCGCCCGCGTGAATATCGGAAATAGGAAGGTTTACTGATTTGCATTGTAATTTTTTACTCAGGAATCATCTACCCTACCGCTACCCTACCCTACACCTACCCTCCACCTACCCTATACCTACCCTACACCTACCCTACCCTACACTTACCCTACGCCTACCCCACACCTACCCTAACCAGCCCAAAAAATACTATGACATGTTTCTGGTCTCCTGGTACTTGATGTTTCTGGTCTCCTGGTACTTGTGAATCTGAAGTACTAAGGCAGCAGCAGCTCTGAATTTCCATTCTTGCTCAGTCTCCATTAATCCATGACACATCTATATATATAAAAATGAAACCCGTTTCGCGTTGTCACGGCATCACGTGTGAACGGCTGAACCGATTTCGATAATTCTTTTTTTGTTGTGTTTGTTATTGTCAGGAGAAGGTTCTTATGAAAAAAAAAAAAAAAAAAAAAAAAAAATTAGAAAATTTAAGAATCCTTAGGGTAGGTGTAGGGTAGGTGTAGGGTAGGTGTAGGGTAGGTGTAGGGTAGGTGTAGGGTAGGTGTAGGGTAGGTGTAGGGTAGGTGTAGGGTAGGTGTAGGGTAGGTGTAGGGTAGGTGTAGGGTAGGTGTAGGGTAGGTGTAGGGTAGGTGTAGGGTAGGTGTAGGGTAGGTGTAGGGTAGGTGTAGGGTAGGTGTAGGGTAGATGTAGGGTAGGTGTAGGGTAGGTGTAGGGTAGGTGTAGGGTAGGTGTAGGGTAGGTGTAGGGTAGGTGTAGGGTAGGTGTAGGGTAGGTGTAGGGTAGGTGTAGGGTAGGTGTAGGGTAGGTGTAGGGTAGGTGTAGGGTAGGTGTAGGGTAGGTGTAGGGTAGGTGTAGGGTAGGTGTAGGGTAGGTGTAGGGTAGGTGTAGGGTAGGTGTAGGGTAGGTGTAGGGTAGGTGTAGGGTAGGTGTAGGGTAGGTGTAGGGTGGGTAGGTAGGTTGCCAGTTGACGGGAGCGAAGCCGCGGGGGACAGCTAGTACCAAAATAAAAAGTAGACTATTTTTTATTCCAGGATATGAACTACATATCTGCCAAATTTCATCCAAATCCCTTCAGCCGTTTTTGCCTGATTGTTACACATACATACAAACTTTCATTTACACTTTTATAATATTAGTAGGAAGCAGGCTCTAGGTTGATTGGGAAAATTTGAGTTTCGGGTAGCTTGATGTGACATTGCCATTTATATTTGTTTGCGCGTGTGTTGATGGCTGCTGGCCGCACGCGCCGCCTCCCCGTATACGGAAAAAACATCCGACGCGCCGCACGCGACGCGCGACGCTCCGCGTCTCCGTAAAATTACAAAATAAAACTAGTTTGCCAGTCAGGGTACCAATGTACTATCTTATATGCCACAACATGCCCCAAACCGGGCTGCAAGTAATTATTTATTTATAGTTGTGCATCATTGCTGGGACACAGACTTTCTCCTTGTAAGAGGGAAGGACTGGGCCGTAATCCAACACGCAAACCCAGTGCGGAATGGTAGATGGCGTAGATGCCGCATGTCTTCTATATATATAAAAATGAAACCCGTTTCGCGTTGTCACGGCATCACGTGTGAACGGCTGAACCGATTTCGATAATTCTTTTTTTGTTGTGTTTGTTATTGTCAGGAGAAGGTTCTTATGAAAAAAAAAAAAAAAAAAAAAAAAAAAAATTAGAAAATTTAAGAATCCTTAGGGTAGGTGTAGGGTAGGTGTAGGGTAGGTGTAGGGTAGGTGTAGGGTAGGTGTAGGGTAGGTGTAGGGTAGGTGTAGGGTAGGTGTAGGGTAGGTGTAGGGTAGGTGTAGGGTAGGTGTAGGGTAGGTGTAGGGTAGGTGTAGGGTAGGTGTAGGGTAGGTGTAGGGTAGGTGTAGGGTAGGGCAAACCCAGTGCGGAATGGTAGATGGCGTAGATGCCGCATGTCTTGTAAATAAAGTTATGAAATAAAACACAAATTCTATTTCATAAAAGTTTATTTTAATCAAAATTAAATATTTTTCGCCTTCACTAAATTTCATTTCTACGCAATATTTAATCACTAGCATTAAAATTACACAATATCGATTTTGGAATAAAACTTATTTAAATAAGAAAAAAGAGTAAAATGCAAATGAGTAATAATATTTTTTACAAACCACCAGGTACATACAACATGTAGATACAAAAGTTAGGCATAGTTTTTGAAAAATAGGATTCTTTTTAGTTAAAATATTATTTCTATTGCATTGCTTTTTTATTTACAAATGGATATTTTAGACCTTTAGTTCAGTAGTGTATCGAGTACATTTATTCGTACAAAAATACTTTTAATTTATAGATTTATGCTTTTATAATATTTCCTGGAACTTCCAGTACAATATTTGGTGGTAGAAATTGGATTACTTTACTTCTAAAACTTCTAAGCTATTTTATTGCATTTTAGTTATTCCTCTTGCAGTTATAATGCCTATTGCAGTTAGTATAATTTAACTACAGTCCACAGTACATTTTAGTTTAATATGTTACTTCAAAACATGAATATATTTTTATAAAAGAAACTGTATATTCTTTAATTACTCGGAAATAGCAGGCAACTATGTTGTATAAGTCAACTATAACGTTTTTATAATAACAATTTATTGCTTTATTTGTATATAATATTAAAATTACATAAACCGTTCAGAAAGTTTTCAATCACAACATTCAAGGTCAAAGAAATCTGTGAAACAAATGTTGCTGCTAAATATAATGTCAACTTGCCAATGGGAAACGTTAATGAAAACGTTTCCACTATTTCATTTTGTTAGTTTTTTCTGTTACATTAAGGAATTGTGTGATCTTAAATATTATTTTGTTCACAATATTGTACTTTATAGTGGAGGTATCTGCAATTTACAATGAATAACACAAAGTGAGCATTAGAAAAAAATACAAATATTTTTGTATGTGGCAACAATGAAACGTGCATACACGTTTTACTTCAACAAGATGTTTTGTCACAAATAACTGTTAATTAATAAGTTATTTACTTCGAACCAGTTTTTTAACTCAATATTTTAGAATCCCGTAACTACATCACTATGGTCCACCATATTTAGTTTCAATTCAAAAATACTATACCTACTTATTTCGAAAAAAAAATCATTCTTGTTTGTCATTAATCCGTTTAGTTAGCTTCACTATACTATTTTCTAATTCGTATCATAATGATATACAAAATTGTACGAGATCTCATACATAGAAACATTGGTTATATTATAATCGAGTTTAATTATTTTATTCATAAATAAATATCACTTTTAATTCATCATGATCTTCTTGCCATTGACCCATTTTACTGAATGTAGACACAAAACGTTTTTAAATTGCAACAAAAAAAACAGATTTGTACAATTTATTATGTTAGAGAAGTTATTAAAGAATTGAACATTGAGGTGAACAGACCCAATAATAAATTGTAAAAAATGTTTTTTTTTTCTTTATTCCAATGAACGAAAAGTGAGTATTATTTATAACTAAAACAATCAACTCCTTAACAGTCACACTGTCTTATGCTAAACTCTATTCTATGATATCTGTACTAAGTCTAATGTATTAGAGTAGTTTTAATTTATCCATCTTCCTCATCACCTGGACTATGTTGTTTTATAATTTTGTTTCAAAACGTTCTGATCTTTACAATATAATGATTAAAGCGTGGTGAAGTCTTCTTCCTCATCCTTTTTTGGAGTTGGCTAAAAATTATATTTTTAAAGATTTTTAGCACTTAACAAATTATTTTTTGTATTTCTGCTTGGATCATAATATTTCAAACAAAATCAGAAAACAACTACAGAGCTCATATTTATCAGTCCATTTGCGAGCCCAAAAACACTATCTAACTTTACTCCGAGTATCACAAAAAATATATTTAACAAAAAATTGTACACCATTTTTTTTTTCAATGGCAATCCTTCACTATTTTTTTAGTTTCAACTAATAGCCAATTTTAGTGCTTCTTATTCTTGTAATCATAGATATTGGGATATTTACAGGAAGAAATTTTGAATGGAAATGAGAGAACTGTGTTCAAGGATGTTAAATATACAATTTTTTTTTAATAGAATTTTTCAAATTAAAACAATAAGTTAAGGTAGTTTATAAGTAACGTCATAATATCGTTATATTATGTATACTTATTTACGAAGGAATATTAAAAAACATCGACATTTTAAAAATTTCGTCCCAAATCCATAACTTTCAATTCAATCCAATCGTCTATTTCCTATCCTTTTTTTTCCTGAAATTAAAATATGAATTAAAAAATCGAATTAATAAAAAGCACTGGTCTTCCTAATTTCTACAACATCGTCAATCCATCTGTCAAACAGGGTCTACTTTTATAACTAGAGCAACATTTGACGTTCGATCAAAAAGTTGCCAGGTTGAAAAAATCCTGTATTTTTAGGAGTGGCAACGTTCACTCCTGGGATGTGGACTATAGGCTATGTGAGACTGGTGCTGAGAGCGGGGATACCTTCTCTCGGTTCTTGCACTGAGAGTTGCTGGCTGTGTTGAGAGATCCCGACCAGTCGGCTAGCTGTGTTACCGGCCGGTAGAACTTCGTCGATGTTCGGTTGAACACTGGGAGGAGTTCGTTCGCTTCGTTGGATAGAGCCTGAGGAAAAACAAAAGTTGAATTTAGAAACATATTTACGAATGATTTCATTCGTTTCTACCCGTTTATAGCACCAAAAATTGAACTTTAAAAGTGGTAGAAGTAGTAGTGTTACTGTAAAAGTCCGAACTGCGGTCAATCTTAGGATTTACCGGTAAATCCTAAGATTTACCAAGTCTCACCGGTAAAAGTACGAATTGTTCTATAATAATCTTTAATTTCGGACTTTACCGGTATTCAGTCGGTAAATCCTAGGTTTTACCGTAGACACCGGTAAATGCCCGAAATCAAAGACTAAAATGGTCGTGTCAACTCGTGTCTCGCTCGACTAGCGGTTAGTATATAATCCCCCCGAAAAACAGATTGCACATTGCACAAATGAAAGAGGAGAATGGAGAAATCTACTATTATATTGGACCCTGTTCCCGATACCGATGGACTAGTATTTTTTTATATTTTTAAATGTTTTTTTTGCCTGTATTTTTTAAGAAATATTTAAAAAATAAGTTTAAAAGATGAATACTTAAAGAATAATAATAATGATTGTGCCGAATAACGAAATTATTATCAAAAGACTGTTTAGCTTACTTAGCCAAAGTAGGTGTTATTTTATTTATATAACGGGTGAGACGTAAATTTTATTTTGTTACTTTTTTCTGCATTTTATTTTTCTAAAGCATGCTAAACATGCTTTAAGACTTAGCTAATAAGAAAAATAAATTATAGTACTGTTGAATAAATAGTAATTTCTGATTATTAACTGCATATTTTTACTCTGAAACTAACATTTAACGGTATCTGTGGTAAAACCTAAGATTTACCGACTGAATGGCCAGTAAAAGTCCGAAATTTTTTATTATTGTAGAACAATTCGGACTTTTACCGGTGAGACTTGGTAAATCTTAGGATTTACCGGTAAAACCTAAGATTTACCGCAGTTCGGGTTTTTACAGTAACAGTATCATGAAAAAACTAATAAATTATAGCTTTTGCTTTAGCTCGTGGCTAAAAGACTAACAGCTGCACGGGTCGATCTTTAAGGTTAAGCAAAGCTTGCCGAGGTCTGTGGATGGGTGGTCATCTTAACATACCGAGACTCCTCTGTGCCTCGTAAAGCACGTTAAGCCGTTGTTCCCGGCTGTCATGTTGATATTTGGCAGGCGTTACGGTTTGTCAGAAGCCAGAAAATCTGACTCCAGTCTTGCCAAGAAGTAGCGTGTTACCCAGTTAATGGGTTGTAGAGGCCTGGTAGGCAGCCGCTCCACATAAAAACACTGGTATTCAGCTGAATCCCGTTTGACTGGGAGCTGACCCCAATATACACTTCTGGACACATCTATTGGCCCACCTTGTATTTTCAGTTTCGTTTGGTCCTAGCTAAAATTTTATATTAGGTCGAGCAAAAAGTTTTTATGCAGTTTTGAACCTGGCACATTCACAATTTCATTCAATAGTCTTTTTTTGAATTTCGAACACAGAATTTAAAGAAACAAAAGACAATTTGGAGCCTGTTTGTTGATATCAAACAATCGAATATTAAGAAAACTTGGTTTTATTGGTTTACTTGGATTTAATTCTTGAAAAAGTGATTGATATCTTTGGTTTTGCAACAAACATTACTTATTCTTAACATTAAGGTGAGGTTCTATCAATAATCTATGGATACTTCACCTGAAGTCGCCGCCCAAGCTGTGGCACTTATTCAGGCCGGACACAGCCAAAGAAACGTGAGTGCTCAACTTAATTTAAGTCGATCTGCGGTCCGAAATGTTTATCGAAGGTACCTAGAGACTGGCGGCTTTGTTCGTCGCCAAGGAAGGCCACGATCTCGGGTCGCAACTGAAAGGCAGGATCGATTCATCGTGACGACCAGCTTGAGAAATCGTCACCTTACCTCCATTGAGATACAAAACCAACTTCGCGACTTCCACGGAGTATCTGTGAGCGCTCGAACTGTTCGGAGAAGGTTAAAAGAACGCGATATGGTACCACACAAGCCAGCTAATAGGCCCAAACTAACGCGAGCCCACCGAACAGCGCGCCTTCATTTCGCACGCAGTCATTTAAATTGGACACAGCAAGATTGGAGCCGTGTACTCTTTTCTGATGAGTCTAAAATTGTGTTACATGGCAATGATGGAAGGAAGAAGGTCTACCGACGTAAGGGAGAGCGTTTCGCACAATGCTGCTTTGAAGAGAGGGTTGCTTATGGCGGTGGCTCATGGACTGTCTGGGGCGGTATATCCGCGAGCGGCAAAACTCAACTTGAGGTTGTTACACGACCACGGCTGCCAACATTAAATGCTGAAAGGTACATTCGTGAGTGCTTAGAACCTCACGTGATACCATACGCGGACTATGTGGGCCCAAATTTCCTTTTTATGCATGATAATGCAAGAGCCCATGCGGCCGGCATCGTCAGGGAATATCTTCGGGATGTGAACATCACAGTTATGGACTGGCCAGCCAGAAGCCCAGACATGAACCCCATTGAGCACATGTGGGACGAGCTAAAAAGACGTGTTAGGGCTCGGCAGCCAGTTGCCCAGACGATGCAGGAGTTGAAAACTGCCATAAAAGAGGAATGGGAGATGATCCCTCAAAATTTCATAGAGCGGTTGATAAACTCTATGCCTAATCGTATGAGAGCTGTGGTAGATGCCCATGGAGGCAACACGCGTTATTAAATTAAACCTTTATTTGATAAAACATGTTTTTTATTCAAAAATCAATTGCCTTTAACAAGGCGCATATCCGACTTGTTAGGCGTAGCTCCATGTCGTATGGTATTCTGAATTCAAATTTAAAACAATACGATCGAAAAAGATGGTAAAATGTATCAGGTTTAAAACTGCATCAACAGTTTTTGTTCAATCTAGCAATCATATTTCGGTAGGGGCCATCCAAACCTAAACTCTAAGGTGGGCCAATAGATGTGTCCAGAAGTGTAGTTGGGAAAAGGCTAGCAGATGATGAAATTATAGCCTTTATGTTATTCTGATGTATAAGTGTACAGTTTCACCAAATCCGTTCAGTAGTTTTTGACTAAAAGCGTAACAAACAAACATTCATCCACACATCTTCAAAAAATATCACAATATTTTAATATAAGTAGAATTACTTAAAATAAGTACTTGGAATCTCTTTGCTTTTACACAACAACTCAATAATGAAAAAAAATGACTCACTTTCAAGTAAATGACAGCATCAGTGCCATACCCCTCGCAGGAGACCAGCATCAGGTCGCCGTGGAAGTACCGCGCGTACAGCCGCGAGATGGGCAGACCGTATCCGTAACCTTGGGGAAAAAGTGTTAAAGATGAGTAGTAAGTAGGTATGGTTCCTATTTGCCTTATGAAGGTAAACTAGTTGTTAAAAACAGACTGATATAGGAACCGTTATTTTGTTAATGCTATATAAACAATAGATCAGTAACCTTCATATTAAATTCCAGTGAGGAAATGGGACAACGCCATATGTTCAGTATAGCTCCATCTCCTTTACGCACTAGAGCAGTGTCGATTTTGACACAATAAGTTTCTACCGCACTAGCGCAAGTATTTATAATATTTAGAGCCTCATTTCTTCTTCAAAAACTTGCTGCGCTGTAGTAACTACAGTTCGGTGGTATTTACGAAAATTCTAACAAAGCAAGCGTTCTATCCCACATAAATTCGAACCAATTTCCACCAACCAATAAGGTAAAAGCAACACCTAACAACAAAAAAAACATAGATATGATTTTACCCAGTGATAACGCAGAAGCCAATCGCTCAACCACTGCGCCAACCGAGCCGACACAAAGTAAATAATTAAGTTAAGAGCATGCAATAATTATTGTATACTATTAATGCTTCGGTTGACCGCCGATTTGATCACGTTTGTCGATCAAACTTGGCCAGAGATTGCAATAGTTAAGAGTGGTTTGAAAGGAGGAAGGCAGGTTTTGCCCAGAGGTGGGGCAAAAACAAGGCTTTTAAAAATGCTGTTGATATATTAATTCATCACTGCTTCCGAAAGCCAGCTAACACAAATCGTGGTAGCTTATTGGTCTGGACAAAAATAGTTTATTAGTCTGGACTAATAAACAATTTTTTTTGTTTTTTCAACAAGTAATAACCTACAAATGGGGTGAATTGGAACGCAGGGGTGAATCGGCACAAAACTTTGAAGGTGATTTTTACGTTATTTAAATCTTGCATCATTTGCGGTCTCCAATTTTATTTTATTTATTTATATGATATTAAAGTGCAAGTCTTCGTTCCTATTCACCCCGTTTGACGGTACTCTGTATGTTTTTAAATATGAGTGCCATAGATCAATAGTAGAATGCAGCAGGATCGACGTCGACCCGACGAGTACTTTGGTGTGATAAGGACAATCTAGTCGTTTATTATAACTTATTTGTTTGTAGTTCTTAACCTATAGATAAAGTTTTTTTTTACTGGATCTACGCAGTCAAATATATGATAATAACTTACCAGCTAGCGGTACGGTGTGTGCGTCAGACTTCGATGGCTGAGGCGCGGTACTGTACATGTACTTGAAGAGCAAGTCCGATACGCTGCGGGGAATGCCACCGCCGCGGTCTGATAACTGTGGGGTAAAATTGTATGTTAGAAGGAATCAATCGACTTGGCTTTATGCAGTTCTTGATGGTCTTAAATACATAGAAAATATTTTTGTACAGCACTGACTAAAACACGGAAACTACAAATTAGGGATATTATATTATGCAAATAAAATATTTAAAAAATGACATTCGATATTTTACAGAAAAAAAATTGCTTCTGATATTGCATTAATAATATGCAACGAAGCGTCCTTATAACTCCTTTTACAGCTCGCGTCAAATAACTTTGCCCCTCTGAAGTTAACCATTTGCAAAGATCGCTTGGTGCAGTCACGTAGACGGGAGCAAGCGGGACGCAAGCATGCATCGAACGTAAACGTAAGACTGAGACATAAAATCGCACCGCTATAATCCCCGCCCCCATGTCTCTTGCGCATGCGCAGTTGCAGTTTGTTCGTAATTTTGACTACTACGCAGCCACTCGTAGCCAACTTCAGAGGGGCAAAGTTATTTGACGAGAACTGTAATAGGGGTGATGACTAACAAAATCTAATTAGTCCGTCAGTTACGACTATCAAAAAATATTGGACACGTATTTGAAAAACATCGGACACGTATTTTTTCTTTTAGCACGTAAACAAAAATAAAGATGATACAGTGTGTTGAAAACTCGTGTGACTTCACATTTGAGTACACTTTTTACTCAAATGTACGCGCCTATTTTAAAGTCACGAAGATAAAGCGCATTAAAGTTCAAGAGCCCTTGCACTCTTGAACTTTGATGCGCTTTATCTTCGTAATTTTTTATTGATTTGATAAAGCAAACAACCAGTATATAGTACGGGTTGTTTGCTTTATCAAATCAATAAAAAATATAATTCATATTTTATGGGCTGCCTCTCTGGATGCTTCCACTCCTGACCGACACATCTTCCTTACTTTGACAAACACGTTTGCCTTACTTTGACGGACACATCTGCCTAACGTTGACCGACACATCTGCTTTACTTTTACAGACACATCTGCCTCATTTTGACCGACACATCTGCCTTACGTCCGACACATCTGCTTTACTTTGACAGACACATGACATGTGCCTCACTTTCACAGACACATCTTCCTTACTTTGACCGACACATCTTCCTTACTTTGACCGACACATCTTCCTTACTTTGACCGACACGTCTTCCTTACTTTGACAGAAACACTTCTTCTTTACCTTCACTCTTCCTTACCTTAACAGACACATCCTCCTGTCCCCTCGTGATATTCACGGTGATAGGAGGGGGACAGCTCTCGTGGCTCTCCATCGTGGCTCGCATGGAGTTCTTAAATAACTCGAAGAGCATGTGGTACAGATGGGATGGCACGTAGACAATGGGCATAGGCTGCTGTGAAGGCACTGTAAAGTGAAAAATATTGGTTAAAAACTATTGTTTATTTAACAACAAAAACATGCACATGTAGAAACTACAAAACAAAGGACTAATTCCAAAAATGTTTAAGCAACGCTTCGCATTTGCATCTCAGCCGCAATCAGTGAAAAACACTTATTTTACCTACATTTTTGACAGATTACGAGTGAGATGCAAATGGGAACGATGCTTAAAAAATAATAGAATTGGCCCTCAGGGAACCATTCGATTAGTAACAATATTCTTGTACGATATGTACATATGTCCATGTGTCAGGCAAAACATAATCTTGAGATGGACATGGAACCTCTCAAAATAAATTATTAGTCATTCGGACAGGAGTAAAAAGCTTCATTCGTTTCTAAAAAAATGTAGGGTACACCGATGAAAATGGGGGTAGGCCTGTTCAAGAGTGGGGCAATTCAGAAACAAACCTAATGTTAAATGGTTTGGTAGAAGAATATTGATGTAGGATTTTTAATGTTTTATGGTTCAACACGGCGAGAGGGAAAAATACCTTTGGGGAGGCCATTGTCCAGCAGTGGAAGAGGAACTGGTAGAAAAAAAAATCAAGATTAAATAAAAATTGTCCTATAAATATTGCAAATTGTTATACAACGTATAACAGAATAAACGCAACACCTTAAACTCATCATTATGAACAACTTTCACTATGGGACCAACACTGAATTCGCGAAAAAAAATCGACTGCTCCATACATTTCTGTGCGCATAACTCGACAAAATGTACTGAACAGCTGACTTGGCAGATGTGGGCTAGGCGAAATTTTTTTTAAGATTTTTCCGACATGAATTTCCGTTACGACCATTTCTTTAGTGTAGACGGTTATCCATATGGTGACACGATTCTTCATTCCCTGACAAAATATCTCCGACCAAATATCCCCGAACTTCGTTCAAACCGAGTGTTCTACGACACTCCCCATAGTAAAAGTTGTTCATAATGATAAGTACAATGACCCATTTGCGTTTAACGCAAACGTTTTGTTAAACGTTTTACAAATAGGTTGACGACCTATCCACAATACAATAGATAGCAATAGATGGCAGAAAGTCTGACTGTGTTTATAAGCTGTCGGACCATCGTAAGAAATCACTGTGGCCGTAGTAACAGTAGCATCCGTGGCTAGCTAGATATATATATATTTTTTTATGGATGGGAACTCATTTAATGACTCCTTCCGCTCTAAGTGGAGCGGAAAGTGTCAGACTCTTTATTGACTAAAACCCATCCGTGGTCCTCCGTATGCCCTTTGCGTTCCAGGGCCGCGGTGACTCTTTCGAACAAATTCGTCAACCCTGGCAGGCAGATAAATATTAACAGCCGCACTGGTCGATCTTCAAGGTTAAGCGACGCTTGCTGAGGCGGGTCCGTGCCTTGGAAAACACTTCAAGCCGTATGTCCCGGCTGACATTTATAGATCTTTGACAGTCATGACGGGTAATCAGAACTGTCCTTGCCAAGTCTGACAACAATTTTGCTTACTGTACTGTGGAGGTCAGATAGGCACCCGCTCCACATAAAATACTGGTGCTCAGCGGCATCCGGTTGTACTGGAAGCCGACCCCAACATAAATGGAACTCTTCCGTTACTGAGTGACTGACAGACAACGCACAGCCGAAACTAGTCGTAGAAAGCTGAAATTTGGCGTGTAGGGTCCTTGGGGAGTGCAGGGGAGCACTAAGAGAATTTCCCGAAATTCCTTAGAAAACGGGGAAAAAACGGGATGTACGCCTACGAAGTCGCGGGCAAAATCTAGTAGTTTATAAAAAGATAACGCAGTGCTGTTATTTGGCAGTACTAAGACGACCAGATCACCACCATTTATTACTTCTAAAAGTCTCTCGAAAGGCTGCCCAACTTAAATGGGACTGGGCAGGACATGTCTGCCGCATATCTGACAATCTATGGGCCCGTAAAATACAGGATTGGTGCCCTGAAACAGCGAGACGAGGCCGCGGCAGACCGCGAAGGAGATGGCGGGACGACCTGGATGTCTTCCTTACGAGTTGGAAGGATGAAGCACAACACCGTGAGCATTGGAAGAAATGGAGGGAGGCCTTTGCCCAGCAGTGGGACAGTACGGACTAATAATAATAAGTCTCTCGAATCCATTATTCTTTATTCTCTCCCCAGATTCTGCACGCCTGGTCCTGGTTGAGAGAATACATACTACTAATAAGCTAAATCAACAAGAACAAATTCTAACCCTTACCTCCGTCCTGCAGCAGCTGTAGCTCAGGCGACGCCAGATAGTAGCGATCGCACAGGAATCTCGCGTTCTCGTACGCGTCTCGTACGACCGCCGCGACGTCGCACGCGGGGTCAATGGACCCAATATGGCGGCCGCCGTTGCCGATGCCTGTGACTGACGCTTGCCGGGGACCAACGCCGATTTGTTCGCCGAAGAGGAGTGCTGAGAAAAATAAATGGAAAATAGGTTAAACAGAGGATTTGAAAAAAAAATTGAGGAAAATATAATCTCGACACTGTTGTAAATCGGACGTTCAAGATAATCCCCTTGATTTTTTTATAATATCTCATCAGCTGTCAATGACAGCCTGTCATTAAAGCAGACACAATAGTAAAACAATGGCGTCACATCTGGAGAAGGAGTAACTGGCAAGTGTATATCACTGTTTCATATACAACGTGTAACAGAATAAACGCAATACCTCATAAGGGGTCATTGTACTCATCATTATGAACAACTTTCACTATGGGACCAAGACCAACCTAGTCGATCGAGTTATGCGCACAGAAATGTATGGAGCAGTCGTTTTTTTTTTCGATTTCAGTATTAAATTATACAGGTATTGCGTTTATTCTGTTACACGTTGTATAGGTCTCCGCAAGTTGCGACATAAGAATCGGGTCTCCATCTTCCGCATTCATTCCTCAGGCACAAGATACCTGATCCATCCCTTTCGGCCTATGGGCATCAAATAAGAACAAAGAAAAATCAACTCACTGTGCTGATTGATAAGCATCCGAATAGAGATCCGACTCATATAGAACCGGTCCAGGAAGTACTGTATGGAGTTCTCCGTGCTGGGGTCCACCTCGTGGGACTCCTTCAGTTCCAGCACGCCCTGGGCCATGGTCTGGACCACGTCGGCGTGGCGGTTACGGATGTGGACCAGGCGCTCGCAGAATCTGGGGAGAGAGAAGAATAATGGATTGGAGAAACTGTACTACCTCTGTCTGGAGAGAATTCTGAAGTTTTTAATCACAGCGCAAGGAAAGGTGGATATAACCTAGACCTACTTATGGTTAATGGCAAGGTCGATGACAAGTCCACTTAGGCCCACTTGCGCAAACCAAATCTATTTTTGACTCAGTCAGTTTAAACCCGGGGTGTTACCTTTGTTATAAAAGGTTACTCTGGATTGCGCAAGCGGCCCTTAGATGGTCTTCTTCATCCCTGGATACAAAATTCCACAGTGCTTCAAAATGCCAAGAACCGTCATCATCGTCATTATGTTCCTGCCCTTATCACATGTTATACATGTTTTTTCCGCCATTCTGTCCTAACTGTCACGCTATCACACTCTCTTTTATTTTATACCCGGAGGGGAGCCTCCACACACGATCCATCCATCTTTTCTTTGGCCTCTATCTCCCTCTCCATTCATCCACGCAGATGGCGAAACATCGTCAAGAAAATAACTTCACAGACAGGGTCAGTTTTGCATTCTTTTATAATATTTGTGTGCAGGATTAAATTCAGCTTCAATGTAATTTAACTATATACACTTGAAATAAAAATGGAAACTCCTAACTAAAATATGGCGTCAAAAAATTCCTCCGCTTCGCTGTCGGTGGAAGTCGCTGCTTATTGTCTGTCCGAAGTAATTAGATAACATAGTATTTCTTGGCATAATGATAAATAAATGACAGAATGGAAGAAAAAAACGTGTTGCGCCGACCCCAAGTAACATGGGATAAGGGCAGGAAGATGATGAGTATTTCTTGGCATACCTAATGCGCAAGAAATTCCATTTTATCGCATTCCACCTTTTCGCAAGCACAAAAAGCCGCTAAATCTACCTAACCTACCTGTGCAAAATGAGTGTGAAATGGATTACCAAAGTTGGCTTAGCTTCAAGAGATACCATGAAGCTATGTAGCTCGTGTTGGCACTTGGCACCGGCAGAAAGTATGGATACACACGTTTTGAGATATTAATATTTACAGCATGCTTTCCGTGGCTAAATAATAACAACCGCACGGGTCGAACTTCCAGGTTAAGCAACGCTTGCCGAGGTTGATCTGTGGACGGGTGACCATCTTAACATACCCGAGACTCCTCCGTGCCCCGGAAAGCACGTTAAGCGGTTGGTCCCGGCTGTAATTCATCTTTGGTAGTCATTACGGATAGTCAGAAGCCAGAAAATCTGACACCGGTCTTGCCAAGGAGTACCGTGTTACCCAATTAAATGGGTTGTGGAGGTCTGGTAGGCAGCCGCTTCACGTGAAATACTGGTATTCAGCTGAATCCGGTTTGACTGGGAGCCGACCCCAATATAGTAGGGGAAAAGGCTAGGCAGATGATGACAGCATCCTTTTGTACTATCAACTGGGCTCGTTGCCTTAGGCTAAGTAATAACTGCCTGGCTATACAAAATGTAACAGATTGAACATAAATTATGAACAACTTTTTGTGGGGACAACCCTGACATCGCGATATGCAAAAATCCGTTGCGTGATTTAGAAGAAGTTAGCAGAGAAACAGAGGCTGAAGAACATTGAGGCTGGCAGCGACTTTGTTCTATACTATCTAGGACGAGACAACAGATTGATAGGTTTAATATTTTTTACTTGATTGTAAGTGATTGTGTTGTTGGTAGTTTTTCCCCACACGAGCTGTTTCATTAAGAAAACTATATCCCCACCCAGTAACTGGGGAACACGATACCTCTTGACAATACTGGCGACAGGTTTTCTAGATTATCGCTATCCGTCACGACTAACGGCCGCTTTCTATAACATATCTCAATCCCAATCTTGATGAATCGGCCGAGTTTGTGTCCTTGACCACACAATCCTCACCTTTGATTGGTTACAGACAAGGATCGGGATCAAGATTGGGATTGAGATATGTTATAGAAAGCGGCCGTAAATCTAACAGTAATACAGAAAATATAAGGCACTATCATTTTGCAGCATCCTTATTCTATAATTTAACTTTCAAAACGAAAGCGCTACTCGAAATTGTCTTGCAGAATAAGGCCGCAGGTTGTAATACCATTTTTACACTGTGAACGTTATCGGTATCAGTCTTTTTTTATATATGGGAGATCATCAAATGACTAGAAGAAGAAGAAGGGAGAAGGAGAAGAAGGAGGGAGTGTGAGACTGTTACTGACTAAAAAAACCCACCCGTGTTCCTCCACCACGATTTCGAACAATTCCGGAACCCTGTCAGAAATAATGGTCTACTCACGAGCTCAATATAGGAGGATCCGGTTCCATCTGCTCGAACTGTATGATTTCTTCGAAGGACCTTTCGTACCACTGGTTGACCAGCCCGACTGACGGCATCCGCAGCAGGTTCTCTGGGAGTAGAGCTATCTCTTTCATTATGTTCGCCAGCCTGTAAGAGAGAATGACAGTTTTATAAAAATTACGGAATTTAAAATTTTCAAAAATGCCAGTGTTTGCCAGCGTGAACTATGTTGCTGTTGTCAAATATCATGGGATGTTGTGATTGGTTGTTAAAAATAGCAATAATTCATAAGTTGCTGATGTTTTTTTAAGCTATTGCACAGCTTCTATCGCGGGCCTTGAGCGTGGAGACCGAATCCAGAAATTCCGTAACGAAAATAACCTAACACCCCCACTCCGACCGGCACAGCGGTGATACTTTTTTGTTTTTAGTTTTGCCATCTATCCATGAATAGCAGAACTTTTAATTACTTTCTGAAATATCACGCTTGTCTCTTTAGTTCTGCAAATCGCCTCTAGGTGGCATTGGTTGTATCGGCGTTACTGCGCTGCGATAAAAAATGCTATGCAATAGCTTTACCGCGGCAGTCTCCGAGTGCCACACGTCTTTTTTTATTATTATAATAATAATAATTAATTATAATAATATCTTAGGACAATCAACACACCGCCATCTGATCCCAAACTAGGCAGAGCCTGTACTATGGCAACCAGACAACTGATAAACATACTTATATATTTCTAAATACATACATATTATAGATAAATTACACACCCAGATACAGAACAAATAATCGTACTCATCGAACAAAGATTTGTCCTGTGTAGGAATCGAACCCACGACCTCCGTCCTAGCAGTCAGGGTCACTAACCACTAGACCAACAGGCCACCAATTATTATTATTGATAGGCACGCGCTTGACCACTATCTCACCTGATGGTAAGTGATGATGTGGTCGACGATGGAGGACGCTTGCCTAGAAGTAACCTATTCACTCTTGACTTAAATACTCCCAGGTTGTAGTTATCAGGAAACAGACTCTGGCAGGGAATTCCACTCCTTAGCTGTACGCACAATGAATGTATTCCCAAATCGCTTTGTGTTGTGTTCGCGGACGAATGGAAGACTATCATGTTGGAGAGTCTGGGTTTCTGTGAGATGTGCGAACTGTTTGAACCTGGCTACCTAGCCAGTTGACGGGGGAGCGAAGCCGCGGGGGACTGCTAGTCTAAACTAAAATAATGAGGAGACAAAATTGTTGGTTTTTAGGGTTCCGTACCCAAAGGGTAAAAACGGGACTAAGGCTCCGCTGTCTGTCTGTCTGTCATGAACCGTGATAGCTAGACAGTTGAAAATTTCTGTTGCCGCTATAAGTAACAACAAATACTAAAAACAGAATAAAATAAATACTTATTTAAGTGGGGCTCCCATACAACAAACGTATTTTTTTTGCTGTTTTTTTATAGATATTGGTATGGTACCCTACGTGCGCGAGTCCGACTCGCACTTGGCCGGTTTTTTGTAAACACCAAGCATATGTTTGTAAAAGTATGCTATGGTACTTTCTCACGCTCTCTTAACTTTTCTGCGGGAAGGGCGATCGGAGTGAAACGAAAAAGTTCCTATTAAACAAATACATCCTATCCTAATAGCACAAATGCGAAAGGGAATGTTTGTCCCGCGTTCACGTTCACGGCGTTCACAAATAGCTGAACCGATTTTGATGAATTTTGGTACAGAATAGATGGGACTCTGGCGAGACAGTTATAGGCTAGTTTATTGTAAAAATCTATAGAAACCTGAGCGAAGCCTCGGGCAAGAGCTAGTAAACTCTCTCATAAATCTCAGTACAATAGGTTTTGAAAATTAAGGATATTATTTTTTCCCCAGGAAAAGAAAAAACGTACACCTAATTGCAGCCGGGCCAACATACTAATTAAGTATGTTTGATTTTCCTGAACATTAAGGAAAATCACAGACCTAATGATAAAATTAAATAACAATTTGTAATTGGTACAAATTGCATTTTGGAATCTTGATAATGCGAATAATAATGTATCTAGCAAAAAGTACTAGGTAATAATTGATTTCTAGGGTTCCGTACCCAGAGGGTAAAAACGGGACCCTATTACTAAGAGTCTATCTGTCACCAGGCTGTATCTTATGAAACGTGATAGCTAGACCGTTGAAATTTACAGATGAGGTATTTCTGTTTCCGCTGTAACAACAAATACTAAAAACAGAATAAAATAAATATTTAAGTGGGGCTCTCATACAACAAACGTGATATTTTTTGCCGTTTTTCTATAGATAATGGTACGGAACCCTTCGTGCGCAAGTCCAACTCGCATTTGGCCGGTTTTTATTGCTACGAATTGCTGTTGGGAATCTTGATAATATGAACATAATACTGTACTTAGGTATAAGATAACAACCAGTACATCATATTAATTTGACTATTATCTATAATCTGCAGGGAGTGTACTACGTGAGCTCGACAAATGGATGTGCGATTACCGCTTATGCGACAAAACTGTACTGCGACTCACCATAGTTCGAATGCACGCTTGTGCGACACACTGAAGATCGACATCACGCTAGTGTGACAAACGATTGCGCGACATTAGTTCGACACTACGGTAGTGCGACACTACGGTACTGCGACAGTACTGTAATTCGACAGTACATTGGTGCAGTATGACAGCAGTGCGATTCTGTAAACATGTCGAAGTAAACACTTAGGCAGATTGCACGACGGGTGAGTTGTCAAACCAGACAAATAAGATGGAATGACAGCTCACTTGTCGTTCACTCCGCCTAGGTGTACACCGTGAGATGTCGACTCGACCGGCAGTAGGTAGTTTGACACTACCCAAGTGCGACAAACGATTATGCGATGCTGCAGTCTGTAGATATTAAATGAAAGATAAGAAAGCATTAACTTCATCTAAATAAATAAAAAATGAATCGCCGAAATGTATAGTTGTAGTAGCAGTTGCAGTTGCACATGTTATTCATTCTGAGGCGGTACGAAGTTCACCGAGGAAACTAGTGTATAAATAAAACAAACTACATTGAAATATAATAAAAACTATTTATGATATGAAAAAAAAACATACTTAACAAAAACGATTCGATTTGATTTAAAAATTAATAGCAAAACTATTTAAGATATTAAAAAAAAATTAAACAAAAACGATTCGATTTGATTTAAAAATTATTACTTCTTTTTTTAATAACAAATATAGGACAGGCCACACAAGAATGATAATAAGTCCATTGTATCTTTTTTTTTAAATGCTTTTTAATTTTTTCTTCTTTATCTTTTTTATTTTTTCTTCTTTTTGGTTCACTAGCTCCTTGACCTATAATCTTGTCTATTGTGTCCGTTGTCGTTTTTTGTTCTTTTAATATTTCCTCAAAAGTTTTATAAACATTCCATTTTTTGCGACCCAAAAGTGCATTCCATCTATGGTGCCAAATTTCGACACAGTTTTGTGTAGTAGGTACATCCATTTCGATGCTAGAAACTACAGACCATAAGTGTGGTGGGAATTTTGGTGATGTTTTTTTCAGCTTCAGACAACCAGGTACTACGGCTCGTTTATTTTGTGTAAGCTCCTTCTACATAATACTTCCGAAACCACACATGTGTGTGGTTTCGGAAGTATTGCTATTAGTATTGCTATTCGGATGTATAGCTGCTGGAATTTCTTCTGGGCATAAATAAGCCAATGCAGCTAAGTGCCTTATTTAGTTTGCAAAATCGTTGTCCCGTCCATATTTTTGTGCAAGTCCAGCAGCCTGCACATGTTTCCAGATGAAAAAAACAGCCTTTTTGTAAAGTTTTTGGGAAAACTGTCTTAACCGCTTTTATAGCAGCGATTTCAAAATCTGTCAAAACAATTTCAGTCTGAAGTACGATATTCATCTCGTTTAAAACGTAGGTGCGAATAATTTCTAATAAGATAACATAACAATGATGAGTCTAAAAACCAAAAAACCTAAAACAACCACAAACCAAAACAAAACAAACCTAAATAACCTTTTAACTTAAGTAACGTTTCCGTAATAAGAAGAAAATCATGAAAGGTTCACACGGAAAATGAAGAATTATATCGTTATAAGTGCTAGCACAGGTGCTAGCAAGTTTTATAACCCATAATCGAATCCGGGAACATTACCAAAAGTTTGTAACTAACTAAGCCATCAAGGTCATCATATAATATACATATGATTATGAATACAATTGTGTCTTCATGGCGTACTAGCGTGATGTCGATCTTCAGTGTGTTGCACAAGCGTGCATTCGAACTATGGTGAGTCGCAGTACAGTTTTGTCGCATAAGCGGTAATCGCACATCCATTTGTCGAGCTCACGTAGTACACTCATCTGCAGGCATCACAATTATTCAAAGGATTAAGTTCGCAAGAAGCTAGAAACCAACTAAATTGTTATCAATTTAACAAACTTCGTTCAAAACAAAGTTCGCAAATGTTTACCTAAGATACAGAATAATTTGAGCATCGTAAATTATATTTGCAGTAGGTACAATTTAGTTATTTCGGTTGACATACATAATGTCTTATGAAAATAAGTCAGATTCTGGAACGTACTCACGTTCGTTTTGTCATTGCAAGAGTGGTTATTTTGACGAATTATAGCCATTGCATTTGTAATTACAGTTCGCGGCAAATAACTCTGCCCCTCTGAAGTTAGCCATTCGCGCAGGTGCAGTCACGTAGACGGGAGCAAGCGGGACGCAAGCATGCATCGAACGTAAACGAGCGACTGAGACATAAAATCGCGCCGCCATAATCCCCGCCCCGCGCATAGTTGCAGTTTGTTCGTAATTTTGACTACTACGCAGCCACACGTAGCCAACTTCAGAGGGGTACAGTTATTTGACGCGAACTGTACAAAGGAAATAACATTTTAAAGAGCTAAAATAGTTCTTTGCTTTTGTATCTGAGTTAAAGGACACTTGCTAAGGTAAGTTCGCGGATGGGTGACCATCCGTTACATGCTACTGAGACCCCTCCACGCCTCGAAAAGCACGTTAAGCCGTTGGTCCCGGCTGTCATGTGTAGATCTTTGGCAATCGTCACGGATAGCCAGAAGCTAGGAAATCTAACACCAGCCTTGCCAAGAGGTATCATGTTACCCAGTTTCTGGGTTGTGGAGGTCCATGTGAATACTGGTGTCAGCTGCATCGGGTTAGACTGGAAACCAACATATTTTTTTTTGTTTTTTCTCGTTTTTGAGTAACAAAATAGTAAAAAAATGACTGGCGAGAAACCCGACCGCTAAAAACAACTAAAAAGTACCAAACAAGTCGCTTTTCAAGCAGTCTCATGCAGCAGCTTGTGGCCTCAGATCTGTGCTTGAAAAGCGATTTTTTTTAAACGTTTTAGCGGTCGGGTTTTTGACAGTATTTTTTTTTTATTTCGTACATTGTACGAGTTTTGAAAATGTACCTATTTAGCCTATGTCACTACCACAATTCTGACGAATTCAACGACACCTCATATGTCAAAATCTGTTCAGCCGTTTGGGCTGTAGGACGTGCCAAAGAAATGGACATACATACGCTCGAAAAACATTATCCTCCTTCTGACGCAGTCGGGTAAATATTCAGACTAATTCGCCACCTTTTTTGCGGCCACTTATTATAAGTTACTATCTTTTGCCCGCGACTTCGTACGCCCATATCCTGTTCCCGTATAGCCTTTCCAAATCCGACTGGTAGTTCCAGAGATTAGCGCGTTCCTCAAACAAACTCTTCAGCTAGTATCAGATAACACCGAACCTATATATTTGTTGTTTTTATTATTATAGTTAGCGTAAATTTTATAGTTTATGGTTGCGAACACATAACATTTCACCTTGGGACTATTTCTGTACGTGTGTGCACATAATTGCAACATCCTGAAGTTAACAAGGAAATTATTGTTATCTGTACAGTGTACATACAGGCGATATGTAATGTGTCTAGTTAGTATTTTAATACCTAGTGCTACTTTGTGCTTGCCTGTACCAAATTCATCAAAATCTCTAATTGCGTGATTCATAAAATCATTATTTAAACACATTCACAAGGGAGCGTTCAAGTATTACGTAACGCAATTTGGGGGGGCGGGGGGGTCTCGTAAAACGTTACGATGCGTTACACGGGCGGGAGGGGGTCCTTCTTACAACACGTTACGTAACATTATTTCTTTTTTTATATAAAAAAATAGGGAAATAAAACTCCCAAATTGGCAACCCTTTTCGTTTACGTTTTACGGGGAATCTCTCGATTGTATTAGTCTGTGGTCGCCATTTTTAATTTGTTCTCGCATGTTGGTAAACCTTTTCGTTTATATTTCACGGGGAATCCCTAGATTGTATTGTACGTCATTTAATGTTGTTTTTGTTGTCAGTATTCGTTAGTGTTTATGCAGAAGCAAATTGCTGTAGTCGCTGTTATTAAAGTGAGTTCATAGTGTTCATACTGTAATGTCCTCAAAAGAAGGAGATTTGTATCATCAGCTGTTCTTGGCCTATAAAGGCTCTCATGCTGACTTGCCAGCGCAAGTATGTCAAAAAAATGCCAATGAAATTTGGAAAACGGCTAAAGAAAAACTAAAAAACAAAGAAAAGTTTATAGAACATATAAATGATGTTATACGAGAGTTGAAGGTGAAGGCCACGAAGAAGAAAGCAACAATGCTTAGTTATTTTACACAAGTAAGTTTACTACTAAAATGTAATAATGACATAAGTATTATATTTAGTCCAAACCTTGATTTTTCATAAAAGAACTGGTCATAAGTATTTTATATTTCTTGTGTTTTGTAAAGCCAAAAATTTATAAAAAAATAAACAAAATACGCAGGTGTTGCGAATTAAAAATCTCTTGTTTTATTATAAGGCAATTAAAACTATACGAAGGATAAAAACTATAACAACTTTTTGCGACTTCAGGGTAAAAATGATGACTTGAGTGTTACGTAACCTTTAGAGAGGGGGGGGGGGGGGTACAGAAAAACGTTACGGAGCGTTACAGTGGGGGGAGGGGGGGTCAAAAATCTTCAAAAATTGCGTTACGTAATACTTGAACGCTCCCCAACTTGTTCTGAAAGGAACTTCAAATTCATTGTTTCATATTATGTTTACTCGTAAATAAATTAAACGGAAAAGAAAAGACGTGTGGCACTCGGAGACTGCCGCGGTAAAGCTATTGCATAGCATTTTTTATCAACTTATGTAATTAAAATTATTTATTTATTTATATAATTTACCTACAACCAATGCCACCTAGAGGCGATTTGCAGAACTAAAGAGACAAGCGTGATATTTGAAAAAGTGATTAAAGCAAAAAACAAAAGCCGGTCGGAGTGGGGGGTGTTAGGTTATTTTCGTTACGGAATTTCTGGATTCGGTCTCCACGCTCAAGGCCCGCGATAGAAGCTATGCAATAGCTTTTAAAAACAAGCTTTTATTAAATGCGCTAAAAAGGATAAAATAAACTTTTCCTTTAAAACTTTTAGTATCAACTTATAACGTCATTACACAATTTATATGATGTGAAAGCTTGTCGCGAGATTTAATTACTAAGTATGCGAGATTTATGTTTAATTTTAACTTTGCAATTATCTACAGCATTTTTTATCGATTTGAAATGGCAAATCGATAAATACAAATGAACGCGACTCGTAAATAATAATAATAAAGTAATAATCGCTTTGTTTAGAAACGACGCCAAAGTGTAATTAACTTGATTTATTTGCTCTTTTACTACTTTGATCGCTTAACAACGAAATATATTTTAATGAAGATTATGTTTACTACGAGAAAATGTTTTCATTAAAACAATGTTTTATGCAGCTATTGTTCATAGTTTTTATAGGAAGATTATCATAAAACAATAAGATATAAAAACTGTAAGCACTCTAAAGTGGTCATTCTGCGTCTAAATTATTATTTTAATACAGAACCGCAGACTCCCTTATAAATGAAATATTACCGACTTTGAAAATCTATCTTAGAAATATATTTATTTGCAGAATTTTGAGAGAGTCACCGCAGCCCTGGAACGCAAAAGTCATTTGGAGGAACACGGATGGGTTTAACGGCCGCTTTCTATAACATATCTCAATCCCAATCTTGATCCCGATCCTTGTCTGTAACCAATCAACGGCCGAGTTTGTGTCCTTCACCACACAATCCTCACCTTTGATTGGTTACAGACAAGGATCGGGATCGAGATTGGGATTGAGATATATTATAGAAAGCGGCCGTTAGTCAGTAAGAGTGACACTGAGTCATTTGATGATTTCCTATCCTAAAAAAACAAATCTTAGGAATTATTCTGTTCTCTGTATTACAATTGCGGAAAGCACTTGCCTTCGCAATTGCTTTCATTTTGACAAGTTAACGACATAATCACTTATCGTGATATTTATATTGTTGAATTGGAAAAATTAAACCGATTTGTGCTGTTAGTTTGTTATGCAAATAGTTTGCTGCATACGGAAGGTCTTTGGCAAAATATTTTATGATTTTGACCACAATCTCAACTGATGGTAATCGACGATGTGGTCGAGGATGGAACGCACTTGCCTAGAAGTAACCTATTCACTCTTGAGCTCTTGACTTAAAGACACCCAGCTGTAGCTATCAGGGAACAGAGGTTCCGGCATGGAAGTCCACTCCTTAGCTGTACGCAGAATGAAAGTCTTCTAAAAACGCTTTGTGCGCATATGGGATGTCCACCATGTACCTACTGGTGGCGCATCGCCGTACATCTTGTAGTCCGATGATGGAACGGGCTAGGCGGAACTAAATTGTGCAATGCCGACGCACACTCCCCGAAGTGTAACCAAATACTTACGATATACGACATTCAACTGAAGCCATATAAGTAAGCTACCTACCTACGATACTACGCAATTGTGTAAATTAACTTAGCTGATTCATTGTCACCCACGCTCGTTCATGCGAGGTTATGAATGGACTTTGTTCGGAGAGAGATAAATAAAACCGGCCAAATGCGCGTCGGGTTCCGTAGTCACCCGTCCCGTGAGCCATGACAAAAATAGCTAATTTTACTATGACATTACAAAGTTACAGTACACTTAAATTGAAGTCATTTTCTATGGGGTTACTAAATTTTTTTTACCTAATCAGTTACATTTTATAAGTTGCTCGACTATCACTCGTTAACTAGTACAGCCTACTTACCTTTTTAAATTCGATAAACAACGTGTAACAGAATAAACGCAATACCTCTTAAGGGGTCATTGAACTCATCATTATGAACAACTTTCACTATGGGACCAACACTGAAATCGCGAAAAAAAAAGTCGATTGCTCCATACATTTCTGTGAGCATAACTCGACAAAATGTACTGAACAGCTGATTTTTTTTTTCTCGATTTCGGGGTTAGTCCCATAGTAAAAGTTGTCCATAGTGATGAGTACAATGGCCCCTTAAGAGGTATTGCGTTTATTCTGTTACACGTTGTATTTATGCTACTACCCTGAATTTTTTCATGTCTCTAAAACAACAGTTTATCTGGCATAGGGGGGGGGGGGCACTTGACCCTAACAACTCAAAAGCCTAATATTTCGCAAACAGTTCCTTGGATGGAAAGAGGAGCTCGTGGCTTAATAATTACAGTCGCACGGGTCGATCTTCAAGGTTAAGCAACGCTTGCCAGGGTCGGTCTGTGGATGGGTGACCATCTTGACATATCGAGATTCCTCCGTGCCTCGGAAAGCACGTTAAGCCGTTGGTCCCGGCTGTCATTTGTAGATCTTTGGCAGTCGTTAGGAACGGATCGTCAGAAGCCAGAAAAGCCAGAAAATCTGACTCCAGTCTTGCCAAGAAGTACCGTGTTACCCAGTTAATGGGTTGTGGAGGTCTGGTAGGCAGCCGCTTCACGTAAAATAATGATATTCAGTTGAATCCGGTTTGGCTTAGCCGACCCCAATAAAGTTGGGAAAAGGCTAGGCAGATGATGATGGTTCCTTGGATGGAAAAATGGCTATCGCACACCGTCATTATTTTTAAACGACCTATTGAACGACATCCCACACGATGGAATAGACAATAAAAAAAATCATCCACATCAACAAAAATCTTGATTTGAATTTATAATCTGCTAATCAGTTGCTCAATAGCTTATTTTTTTATTTTATATGTAAGGGTTAATTATTCAAAATAGTATCGTTACAATAAAACAGCGGCTTCAGTTTTGTACATACGGCGAGTGTATAATTTTAATCGTGAAATAACGTCGCTGTAAGACGGGAGGCGAGCTGGTCTCACAAAAGAAGAATTAATAGATGCCAGATTTACACAAAACATTAATTCAATCAAGACAATACAATCCAACTTACGCATTTAGACGGAAATGTCAAACAAATCCGATCACATCTACATCTTAATCAACTCATGCGCACGTTTTTCGCATCGTGGTCACTTCAAGTTGTTGTTATCGTTACGTTATGTTATCACTGTTATCGCAGATAAGGGGACATAACAACAAGAGAAACAGCCGAGGCGACCTTGATTCGCGCGTAAACAATGCGTCACGGTGGATGGGATGAAGTGATGGGCGGTAGCGGGAGCGATTTCATTATAAGACGCTGTGCTGTAGAGAGATAATCAAAAACAGGAGACTTTTTAACATTCCAACAATTTTTACTGAGCCTTTATTTGTCGAGTACACTTCTGCAGACCAATGTTAGTTACAACAAAACAGCAGAGATATATATGGCCTCTGTTGGATAGTCAAAACACCGGCCAAGTGCGAGTCGGACTCGCGCACGAAGGGTTCCGTATTTTTTTGCCGTTATCTATAAAAAAACATAGCAAAAAGTGTCGTTACAACTTTTGGTCTTAATTTTTTCCGTCTAGCCCCCTTTCGCAACGCGCGATAAACTAAATTTCGTTCCAAAAAAAAAAAAAAGGACGGACGGACAGCGGTGTCTTAGTAATAAGGTCCCGTTTTACCCTTTAGGTACGGAACCCTAAAAATTAAAGGGATTGCTATCTAAGTGAATATCGGCGACTCACGGTCACGGCCCACGGGCCACCTTTATTTCAATATTTTATTCCCATAATTTCTACTTATTGTCACTTTTATGTCGATTGTTTGGTGACTTTTTGCAATTATTGGTTTTATTTTCATTTGCCGTTTGCTTTTACCAAATTTCAAGTTTATTGGAAGAAAATTCATCTTACTTCTTCTTACCTGTACTAGACTTGCAAAATTCACAGCTTGTTAATATTAAAAGCGCTTTCTTTCATGACATAACCATTTCCAAAACACCAATTATAAACCGCTTCCGCCTAAGCACTATGTGGTCACACCCACATACATACGCTATCTCAAGGCTCCGCCCGGAACCTTCCAGACGTTATCACGACACTATATGCCCCACGTAGTGACAAACATTATAACTGGTACATTTTATAGGCTTATCGATGTATTGATAATGTTTTTGATGTTTCTGATATGTATGTGCCAAACTAGGTCAGATTACTTGGCTGATTGACAGGAAGCCTGGTTTTCTTTTTAACCCTTTTATTCAAATTCAGAGCTTGATAAGTAACAATATTTTCGACAATATTTTTTATTCAACCCTTATTGTCGCACTGCTGGACATAGCGGAGGTCTCCCCAACAGTCTTCCACTCTACCCGGTGTGTAGCCTTTTCCGACCAATCCATCATCAGCGTTTCTTATATCGTCCTCGAGTTCCGTACTATTATCTATAAAAACCGGCCAAGTGAGAATCGGACTCGCGCACGTAGGGTTCCGTACCATTCGAATTACCATGAAAAACGGCAAAAAAATCACGTTTGTTGTATGGGAGCACTTAAATTTTATTGTATTCCGTTTATAGTATTTTTTCTTTTTTGAGGAAATGGCTTGCTCTTAACCTCGATCCCGCCTGATGGAAAGCGATAGATGAGGTCTATGATGGAGCGAGCGTGCCCAGAAGATGCCTTTTCACTCTCGTTTGGAAGGCAGACGGATTATATGTGGAAGGGAACACAGACGCTGGTAGAGAGTTCCACACTTTGGCTGTGCAGATACAGTTAGAATTTGTTGTTATAGCGGCAACAGAAATACATAGCTATCACGGTTCATGAGATTCAGCCTGGTGACAGACAGACCGACAGACGGACAGCGGAGTCTTAGTAATAGGTTCCCGTTCCCTTTGGAAAAAAACCCTAAAA
The DNA here is from genome assembly GCA_947386135.1 of Melanchra persicariae. Classification (NCBI taxonomy): domain Eukaryota; kingdom Metazoa; phylum Arthropoda; class Insecta; order Lepidoptera; family Noctuidae; genus Melanchra; species Melanchra persicariae. The sequence continues at coordinate 11,578,859 of OX376670.1, read as the reverse complement.
ATCTTAAAGAAAACTTTGATTTTCCTCTAACGATTTCGCGAAGTTTTTCATAATTTCCATAATTAGCATTCAACTCAGTAGCTTTATGGTAGCGACTGATACAAAGTTTACAACAATGTCTTTGTTTGAGAAGCCGTTGAGTACAAAAGTAAACACAGGTTTTATACATTTTATGATATGAATAAATTCTGTTCGTCACGAATTATCTTTTAACGCAAATAAAGTGCCTGCTGGGGTTGGGCATAAGTTTAGTTGTTTAGTTTTATTTTTAAACTAGCTGTCTCCCGCGGCTTCGCTCCCGTCAACTGGCTACCCTACAGCTACCCTACACCTACCCTACACATACATGCATGCAAATAATTCTATTTTATTGAGGTATTTCTTTCCGACTTGCTAGACAAAAGTTGTGATAGCTCGGTTAATATACATGTTAAAAAATAATTTATAGCCTATAGCACTCAGGAATAATGTAGCTATCTACCAGTGAAAAAAATTTTAGAATTGGATCATTAGTTCCAGAGATTACCCCCTACATACAAACTTACAAATTTTACCACTTTATAATATTAGTATAGATGAGAATATATTTTTTGATGGTAGGCTTTATCAGAATTGTGTGGAAAGTAGAAAAGGGAACCCTTATCCCTTCAGTGGGGCAATATAAGCCAGATAGATCGGATCTATAAGTTAGCTTTATGAATTTCTTTCTTTCTTTTAAATTGTATAACGGGTTACAAGTGGATAGCGATTTCAGACAATTTTAAATCCAGATATTATCCTAAACATATTTTCTGCGGCAGTTAGTCAATGTATCAAAGATATTGTGGTTTTAGAAGATTGTTTCCAAAAGTATACATCCGATTACGAAAATTCTCTCATTAATAGAAATGCACCTGTCCCTGTGGTATTATAGACCCTGATTGCAAAGCTGTGACAAGAAAATCAACGCAAACAAAATTGTGACACAGATGTATCTGTCAAATTGTATAAGTATAAAGTAAAATCATTTAATATAGTAAAAAAAATTACCTGACAGGCAGCTCTTTCCGTAGAAAGAGGAAGGATTTACTTTCGCACGCATTCAAACCTGAAACAATAAAGAAAAACCAATTAAATATGTATTACATAATACTCAAAACAAACTGACGTCACAAACAAAACATAGTTGCCATCAACCTTATCATTTGTCATTGGTGAAAACCCAATCTAAATTATCACAGCTTTTTCTGATATTAGTACAAACATACAAACGTTTATTTTATTTTAGGACTATTTCATTGTTTGATAACATGACCTAAATAAAACAGCATTCTTATTACGGCACAAAACGTAATTGCTTTCAAATAGACAGTTCACGCCTAAGGCCCATATTCCAAAACATAAACTCCAACTCCAACTCCAACATGAGCACGAAAATGTCAATGAAAGCTTGTCTAATTAATAGGCACTAGGAGGAGCACGGATGGGTTTTAGTCAGTAAAGTCTCCTCCCGCTCCACCCAGAGCGGAAGGGGTCATTTGATGATTTCCCATCCTTAAAAAAAAAGCTTGTCTGATTGACGTTTTCGAACTCGAGAGAGTTTGAGTTTACGTTTTGGAATATGGACCTAAGAGTCATAATGATTTGTAAATTATTATTATTATTACTAGGTCAGACTACGCTGTCCGTCCGTCTGTCACCAGACTGTATCTCATGATTACTCATGCCATGAATCGTGATAGCTAGACAGTTGAAACTTTCACAGATAATGTATTTCTGTTGCCGCTATAACAACAAATACTAAAAACCGAATAAAATAAGGGGGCTCCTATACAACAAACGTGTTTTTTTGCTCGATATTGATAACGACAACAGGTAGAAATGCTAGTCGCTTGAAATATTCACAGAATATTTTGTTATATATTCACTTTAAAATAAAAATAATGAAATTAAAATGAAACAAATGTTTAAGGGTCTCGGTCCCATACAACAAACGTGATTTTTTGCCGTTTTTTTATAGATAATGGTACGGAACCCTTCGTGCGCGAGTCCAACTCGCACTTGTCGGTTTTTTTTATTTACACATAATCCAATAATCAATTTTAAATCGAACAAACTTACTTCATTTTTTTTATAAAAGTACAGATAACAAGAAACAAAGACAACGTCACAGCTTATCTTTATTATACATATTTTGCACTTTAAACAAACAAGTGCTTGCCACGTAGCTTTGAAAAGTTCATTGACTTTCGACATTTTCAGTACTTTGACTTTGTATATTTATTTACTTATATTTGGGAGGTCAAATCAATACCTTTTTTAGCTCAAATTGTTACGCTTGAATAATTAATCTAAGTAAAATATTTTCGTATTCTTAATTTCATAGTACTTCAGTGTGTCGTTTGACTTTGTACTATTTATTGGTTATTTCGATGGTTAAATATAAAGTACGAACACTTATCAAGCCTGGATGAGTTAATGAGAGGAAAATATACTAGGAATAAATTTTCCAGCTGTTGGTGGAGATTTAAGACAAATAGAAAAAGGCAATCTGATTCAATCAGCGTCTGTTTACCCGACTGCGCGAAGGAGGATAATGTGTTTATCAGTCAACGTATACGTACGTATGGTAGTGGTGCTCTAGAGAACAAAACGTCAATCACTTGCGAATATCACTAAAGATATGACAGTCAGGCATCAAGTTTCAGCAGGCGGAAAAATGTCACCAACTGCATCAGACTGCTTAAAAAGTGAGTTCTTTTAAACCTTTTAGTAGTTTGTTTTATGATTTCACATCTTGATACCTATTCCAACTACATTTACCCCACTTTTAACAATTGAATAAGTAACAATTTCATGAGCCCAAAAGCCTAACCAACAGGCTGTCACATCAAATTATGTAGAAAACGGAATCTCATTTAGTGGGTGAACGGCGTGGGTGGCACGTGAACTCAATTTAACTAACAGAACCTCATTTCAGTGTCCTTTATTCCACTGTCAAGTCAAGTGACTATTAAACAGGGCTAAGAATTTTCTATTACACCCAACAGTGATTCACCATTTTCTGAGCCATCGAGTCGGAAAGTTGTTCACAGTAAATTGGAAGTGCTAAGAGGCTGATAATAAGGCTGCAAGAAGGCGATAACAGTGCTCCCCAGTTCCCGTCTTATTCAATTTAATGTCATCTTGATAGACCAGAACACACTGAGTGGGCTGATCTGCTTCTGGAGAGAGGTTGGCTGGTTTGAATGGCGGCCGATATGGCTCACGTACAATGGTCCACAGCAGGACTAAGTACGGAAACCATACTCTATAGATAGATAGATAGATAGACCAGAAGCTGGTAAAATGGTTTAATAGGGCAAAGGTAGGCAAGGTAGGCAAACGCGGTAAATACGAATGGAGGGGTAAATAGAGACAAAACTTTGATAAGGTTTTTCACTTTAATATCATAATATTGGCTGTCTAAGAAAGCAACTATTATTTACATCAGACAAGATTTAAAAACGTAAATAAATCCCTTTTAAGTTTTGTGCCGATTTTACCCCGTTTGTAATTAGTGAGGATAGATTAGATGACAGTCTTCTTAATTCATTCTTTTACTGACAGACTGGGTCAGGATCGTCATACAGTGGGTGCCTGAGGATGGGCATCGTAACCGAGGCAGGCCAAAGAAACGCTGGCGTCACGATTTAGTTTGGACTCGTTCTTGATGGACTAGCCTAAGACGGCAAAATACAAACAACTTTAGAAAGCATAAGGGGAGACCTTGACGGAATATCATTGGGCACACGACTTGCAATCCATCATCGTTTCATCATCTGACCGTGAATACGAACAATCCGCACATCGTATCTTATGGGAACGTATTCATTGGCAAACTGTACGGATTATTGAATTATGAAACTTACTTACGTTTTTTTACGGATAGAAAATCATCAAATAGAAGTCATTCGATAAAGTCCGCTCTGGGTGGAGCGGAAGAGAGTGTCAGACTCTTACTGACTAAAACTCATCCGTGTTCCTCCTAATGCCCTTTGCATTCCAGGGCCGCAGTGACTCTTTCTAACAAATTTCGCAACCCTGACAGGCTCATGAAACCTACCTACGAAGTAATTAAGTAACGAGCCCCTCTTTCTTAACCCTAAATACTGTTAAGCATACTAATTGTCATTCCCATTAATAAATCATTAATTAGTACAAAGACGCCAGATAAAAAAGTAGGTGTGTCAAACAACATGTAGGTACAGAACTTGTTTTCAAGACTACTTTCATTATCTGTGGTATGATAACAAGGTTTGAAAACAACATGTTGACCACAGATTCGGTCGTGAACAAGACGCGATTTTAATAACAATAATGGAATTGCACTGTTTATCACGTATGATGTAACCCACCCGTATTCAACAGCTTTGTTTTGACAATGATTATCGATAGTTTTCTATAGTGTATCTATGGTAGATTTTTGACAGCTTACATGGTCTTTTACAGTCAATAATAATATGGAGATTATTCAGGACAAATACAGTGGAATTTTACCTGAATAATCTGATGCATAATCTAAAAAATATTATAAAGCTGAAGAATTTGTTTGATTTTAGCCGACTTCAAAAAAGGAGGAGGTTCTCAATTCGGTTGTATTTTTTTTATTTTTTTTTTTTTATGTTTGTTACCTCAGAACTCCGTCGTTCATGAACCGATTTGCAAAATTTGTTTTCCCCTTGCTTGATATGCTTCCAGATTGGTCCCATTTTTTTCAAAATCCAGTTCCGATGATGGAATCTATGAGAAATCGAGGGAACTCCTCAAATATTATAGGCAACCATATAGTTATTTTGGTATTTTCATCGAGAACTTAAGCATCTACAGTCAAAAAGTAACATTTGATGAAGTGGAACTGGTGGAGAAGATCAGAAACCAGTGGCCAACGGAACTTGACACTCGCATAAATATCACAATGCAACTATGACAATGCAAATAAACAAATGATTCTGAATAGTTATGTTGAGAATGGTATCATCGAACTGATCTGATGATGATGGAGCTGGATGGTAGGCACCGGAACTGCGTAATTAATCAATGTTTCCCAGCCGTGTTTGGGCTTATTAGAATTGTCATGAGATGCACTTTGGCTATAAGGTACTATCAGACTGTTCTGATGATGGAACCGGAAGGTAGAAGGTAGGCATGGGAACTTCATAATAAAACAATGAATTCTAGCAGTGTTAAGGTGAGAAAAATGCCTACTGAGTACTGCTAGTTTTTCGGTTTTTCGTAAGGCGAGAACTAATTCGAATTTGTAACAAAGGACATTTTTTTTATTTGAAATAGACACATCGATAGTAGGTATTTTATGCGGCGTATCATCCCTTCACGGGAATAAAACGTTTAAAAAATAACAGTGTACAATATTTACGACATGGTACCTTTTTCATAAGAATATTCAATGTAGGAACGACATTAACTTCGTTGCCTTCATTTTAATAAAAAAAACACTAACCGGCGAGAAATAAAAAATTACAAAAAAAAAAACCGCCTTCAAAAAAAACAAACAAAACCGTTCCCACTAAAAAGTTGAAAATAAATATTTGAATTGCTTTAAAGAAAGATAATTTAAAAGTAAACTTATTTGACATTAATATTTTGCAAATATTTAAAATTTATTACTTCTTTTTGGAGTCGGTGCCAGCCAAAGCAAGGAAATACGAATAGGCAATAATTCCTAGAAAAACTACCTCTAACTTAACTATAAAACTACCAAGATACCAATTGCATACACATATTAATTAAAAGACGAATACGGACTAGACTAAATTCGAAAAAATTTAACCAATATGCACAATAATTTCTTTTATCTACACTCACAACGTAATGTTCCAAATATGAGTTCAAAAACGAATGCATAAATACATACTTTTTTTTCGTGGATAGGTAAAATTTAAAAAAAAAACCATTACAGTTCAACATTTTCCTTCGATTTTTAAACAACTGCATCATAAAATAACTTTTTAATTTTTATAGCACACTTTTTCTTTTTAATTTTTGGCGCGGGCTCATTGACTTAAGTCAATGAGCCATCTTTTATCTTTGTCTATGTTTGAGCGCGCTGCGCAGTCATTCGAATACGCAATGAGAATATCCGCCATATTGGAATTAACTATTTTTCCACTTATTTTATTTCAACTGTATGAGTGAAGATAAAATAGTGTATGCAACGGCATATAATTAGGTATTAAAACACTCGTGTGATGCTATTATCACACTCGGCTACGCCTCGTGTGATAAACCCACACTCGTGTTTTAATAACCCTTTTTATATGGTCGTTGCATAAACTACTATTAAACGAAAAAAATATACTTATAAAAAAATTCCAGTCACTTTTTAAGTAAGTACTTTGACATTTTTAGCATTGTCTTTATGCATCTGTTTTTAATTTTTGTCATTGTGGATCAAAAAACAATGGCACGGGATATTAAATATAACTAGATAGGTACTTATCAAGTTCCAACAATAAAGCTGCTGGCACCGGCTCCAAAAAGAAGTAATAAATTTTAAATATTTGCAAAATATTAATGTCAAATAAGTTTACTTTTAAATTGTTTCTTTAAGCAATTCAAATATTTATTTTCAACTTTTTAGTGGGAACGGTTTTGTTTGTTTTTTTTGAAGGCGGTTTTTTTTTTTGTAAATTTTTTTTTATGTTGAACGCGCTAATCTTAGAAACTACTGGTTCGAAAATGTTGTCTCTAAAACCAAGGTTCTAGAACTTCGCACGAGTAAACAAGTAGGTAAAACTAAGTACTTATCTCTAAACAAAACATTGCCGGTACTTAAAGTTCTACTCACGTTCCCAATCGCAAACAGGAGTGAAGCTACTATCTTCTATAAATAAATGTGTTTGTTTGTACAGACTGACAAGGTGTCTGATACTGACTGTAAATAGCTTGATGTTGCGGATAAAGTGTCTCTCAGAGGGACAATTTTTAGGGTTTCGTACCCTAAGAGTAACCAACGGAACCCTATTACTACGCCTCCGCTATACGTCCGTCCGTCAGTCTGTCTGTCAGCAGGTTGTATCTCAAGAACCTAACTAAAAGGTAGACAGTTGAAATTTTGAGTGTGTATTTCTATTGCAGTTTGGTTTTTAAGAAGCGTCCGCATTCGCACCGCAGTCGCAGTCGAAAACAGTCAAATTAAGGCGCTGTGATCAGCAAAAACTCGGTCACTCTCAGACTGTATAGAAAAGAAAGAGAAGCGCGACGACACAATGCTTGCAATTTATTGCCAAATTGAAGCATTTTATCGATTTACTCAAAACTAAGTTGAGCTATTAGAAATCTAAAACAATGAAGTTTTGCATAATGATTCGATTCATTATTTGGTATAAATTTTACCGGCATAAGTAGGCTAGTAATACGGGATTTTTTTTTCTAAGGTCAAAGTTAGAGGTAACTTTGACGATCATTTCCATCGAGGATTTTATTTTTAAACATGTTTCGGAAATAACAGTGTTCTTTGAAATGTAGTTAAAATTAACATATATTTTTTCTGCAGCTTGAAACTACACAGATTTGGCTAAAATTTCGTTAGGAAACCAGCAATTTTTTAATTTTTGTTGATCACAGCGCCTTAACCTCTAATATCCCTCCATTGATTTTTCCCGAAATTGAACGATTTTGAAAAGCGTCAGTAACGAGGCTGAACAGTAACAGCCGCACGGGTCGATCTTCGAAGTTATGCTTGCGAATGTCGGTCTGTGGACGTGTGACGTGTGACACTCCTTTCCTGTTTTCTTGAGGGCAGCTACTATAGTAGGTAAGTATTTGTTTAAAATTGTTATTTCTCGTTCGTTTTCGAATTAATTTTGATACTAAATTTTTAAGATACCTAACTAATATTTTGGATAATCCGAATTTACATTGCGTTGTCAAAAAACCGACCAATTTTCAAATTGACGGCCGTAACGATCATTTTCGAATAGAGAGCGAAGTGTTTAAATGACTGGGCAAAATAAAATGCGCGTTCAAAGTTTAACTCGCTTGTTTTCGCGTTAGTCTAACCGGTTAGTCACTTGACCAGTAATAACTAAACCATGTACCTATACAAACCAACATCTTCTTATGTATACTTAAATAAATTAAAACACAGTCTCAAAGTGATCAGGCCGTATCAGCGATAATTATGTTAATTAATGTAATGTATGCAATCGATGCAACGATGTGAGTCGGCCATTGATGTTGGTATCTTGTACATACACAAATTTTAATAAAATGTTGCCCCACACTAAGAATTTATTTTGTATCGTGCGGATTCGTGCGTACGTTTAGAAACAAACTAACTCACATACACATACAGGCAGACCCGGTACAACTAGCTGTAACAGTAGACCATAAAAATATTTGTTTCGTGAAGGATTGGAAGGACCAAAAAAAAAAACAACGGGTTGCACTCCGGGAGTGCTGGCACAAGTGAAAACTTGATCATGCACGTTGTTCTATTTCCATATTTTAAACACCTCCGTCCGTCTTACGAATTTTCGATCAGGTCACGTGTCCTGACGCGAGTACATTTTTTACCCATCCCAAAAATTCCATATTTTAAACACCTCCCTCCGTCTTACGAATTTTCGCTCAGGTCACGTGTCCTGACGCGAGTTTAACATTTTTTACCCATCCCAAAAAGTGCACAACGCCGCTAAAGAAGTTTTCACTTCAAAAATGCCAAATATAGTAGGTAGTCAAAATAATGGAGGCGTCACCAAAAATGTTTGAAAACCAGACAATATCAATTAGAGGTTATTATTATATTATGTAAGTACCTAATTGGTTTGTCCTCAAAGCGACCGTATACAATTAAGTTTGTCATTTCTGGGAAAACCAAAATTACATTTATCATAATTGTATTTACTTTATTTATACCGCAACACTGTCCCAAGTGGGTAACAGCATTTCAAATAATTTTCCAAACGTGAATTGGGCCCAATTTGAGCCAATAAGCTTACATTGTAAAGGGGGCGTGTCACAATGACGAATGAAACTCATAATACCCATTTGAATAAATCAGCTGAATGATTCAACGAAAAAAAAAAACAAAAAGTTTCGTTCAATATCGACAAGCAGTTGTAATTTACAGTGACATATTTTAACTTGTAGGTCAACATTTCGTCGAACAATAGCACAGCTGTTAAATAATGGATAATGATCGTATTTGAATTGTAAACAATCGAAATTCATTACAAATAGTAAAGTTTATTTTTCATCAACGAAGTATTTTGTGAGGAAAAATTACGTTGTACTTTACTTTCATATCAAAACAATTTCTTTTTGCAACACCTTCAATTCCATTCACTTTGATTTCGTTCCCATGTTTTCATTCACTCATCAATCATCATTCATTACTATCCGTTTTGTAAAAACATTCTTTTTGTATCGGAGATTCTATTCTTCTTCGTAAAACAATTACACGGATTGATAGGACAACGCACTTTGCACCGCCACAGTTAAACAAAACTTGTCCTTCAAATCTAGATGTAAACAAAATGGCGGTTCAAAGTCCAATCAGCTGTTTGTGTCTACACTACAGCTTGTTTTGGCGCGAACAGGAAAAATTGGCACAGAACAAAATTTGTTTCTTACTGAATTTTGGCGGTTATTTTTAGCCTTGTATGTTATTTAATGTACCTACTTAATGCTAATTACCTGAAGATATTGGTTATTTCAGTCGCCTGGCTTGTGTAACTTAGGTACACTTTCATGCCAAAAATTCTTTTTTTTTATATTCCGGATTTTTAATCATAGAAGTTTGAATCTGGAACAACTAAGCCGAGAAAAGGACAAGAAATATTATCCAGCAGGCATTGATGGATTGGTTTCAGGATTAAGTACATAAATGACAGCCATTATTCTTCATTAAATTTGCTTGTCAATTAATCACGGTTATCTATTTACGGTTAGGCAGGACACAATAATTAACAGATTTTGTTAACACAGTGTTCTTGTTGTCGAGTATTCTCTCTCTCAACAAAAATACTGTAAAGATATTACTTAAATCACCTTTTTTATTTTGTGTGCAAACAAATATATTTTCTTTATTTTATTATTTTCATAGACAACAGACTGAACATCAAATCATCATGTTGCTGATGACAAAGTTCAGGAAATTCCCCTAAATTCAAGTACTTAAGCGTATAATATTGTTGCCGTAACTGCCGTGTTTTTCCCAGACAAATATTGACACCATTGTCAATCGTTCTAGAATAGAATTCTAAAGTGCCGATTGATTGTATGTCTTGAATGCACGTCCAACCCGATCATTCTTCCGGTCTTTATACATTGCGTTGTTGCTTTCCATTGAAGCAAGCTGTCAGATCCGGCTGTCATACAAGTACTTATAACATTGCAATGGTTATTGAGATGCCCCGAAGCCTGACAATCAGTCCAGTGACCTTAGAACGAACAGTGTGATTGTGTGTGAGTGCTAGGCAATAAGGGTTCTTAAGAGCGTGTACGCCGTATGTCATTTCATACAAACTTTCAAGTCCTTATTCTTCAAAATGAATGAACCGATTTTAACGAAACATGGTATGCATACTTAATAATAATATTATAAAGAGGTAAAATTTGTAAGTTTGTATGTAGGGGGTAATCTCTGGAACTCATGATCCAATTCTAAAAATTTTTTCACTGGTAGAAAGCTACATTATTCCTGAGTGCTATAGGCTATAAAATATTTTTATAACATGTATATTAACCGAGTTATCACAACTTTTGTCTAGCAAGTCGGAAAGAAATACCTCAATAAAATAGAATTATTTGCATGCATGTATGTGTAGGGTTAGGGTAGGTGTAGGGTAGGTAGGTAGGTAGCCAGTTGACGGGAGCGAAGCCGCGGGAGACAGCTAGTCAGAAAATATTTTTGAAAAAGAGTTCAGGGGGAAGGATATAGTGATTTATCACTTTCTACAGAAAACTTAAAATCGCTCTCTCTCTCCCTCTGAAATCTTTTTCAAAAATGTTTTCTGATAACTATTTAGACCTGGATATCTAGCGTATGCATACCAAGTTTCGTTAAAATCGGTTCATTCATTTTGAAGAATAAGGATTTGAAAGTCTGTATGAAAAGCCGTACCGCGTAAACGCTCTTAAGTGGTATTCTGTTAAAATTATACTAATTAAAAACTTTGGTAAAGTGAGCTCTCATTCCACCTGATGTGAGGGATCGACAACTCACTTTAGCTTAGTTTGCATGGTGAGACAACAGCAGAGGAACACTTAAAAGATAGAGATTCTTTCGCGTTTTGGGGGACTTGTGTCAAACGTTGACGTTCGAAAGGTGCTGGCTCTTGGCCGAATTAGAATAAATGAATTTCGATTTAATTTCGTGAATTAGCAATAGGTAAACGAAGCTTATAATATGAAGAAAAGGGAGTTTATGATAAGAATGACGATTATTATTGATAGGATGATTTGAATTGACATGCAGATCACAATAAACTGGATGTCGACCCAATCGTATCTGACAAATGCTACGAGCAGAACTGCTAGCCTACACGATGTAAGCTGTTCTAGAAGTTAAATATGTAATATATAGCAGTGCAGTCCAATAGGTTGTCTTGTAGTAAATATCATGTCCGAATTACTTGCCGTCCGTCGTGCCAATAGTGTTACGTTCGGTTGGCGATATGCCGAAGCCGTAATACTATGAGTGTTGGGATTTCCGCAATGATCTGGAATACTTGGGCTAGTTTCAAGAACAAGGTTGTTTAAAACCATCAGAATGAGCCTGGTGAATTCTTAGAAAGTCTTTAGTAATTAAATCGTATTGGGAACTCGTGGGGGATTATGATCTACTCTCTCACACAGAGGCCTGTGTGCCACCAGTGGAAACATTATAGGCTGATTATACTAAAGATCTTGTTGGTGTTAGTGGTCACAACCGCTAACTCTTTCGAACAATGCCGCAACCCTGGCAGGCACTGGCCCCCTCTATTATGCCGACATCTCTTTGAGGCGCGAACACAACGAACCTTCTACCCGGGTGTTAGTAGCAGCCTGGAGTTTGAGTTTGTGCCAAGTTCATAACAATAGACCCGCGCCTATAACAAAGAACTTAAACAAAACTGGCGAAACGTCGATGTACTTTATTATACACCTCTGCTTAATACTTCAAAGAATATAGCCATGTTGTTTGGCTTAGGATTTTTAACCGGCACCAGTTGGAGCGGAATCGTCGTTGTTGCTTTTGTTTTGTTTTTGGGTGCAACGCGGCGATTGGGTTTATTGTAACCTTCGATGATATAGTACCAAACACAACATCACCCTCCCTTGCATAGCGCAGTGCAAAAAGAACATTGACCGCGTCACGTCATCTCGTGCGAAGCCACTCTGTGCGACAGACATTGAGGTCAAGATCAAATTAGATCGTTGACTGATAGTACAAGACAAAACAAGGTTACAAAAATAAAGAGGTAGGAGAAACCTTAGCTGTTATTTGCATTTGCGTTTCTACTCGAATGTGTTGAGTTATTTTTTTGAAGTGACACTTCGAAGGCGGCGATTCGATCCGCGAAAGGACGTAGCGACTGACAAAGATCTAGACAGCCGGGACCAAAGGTTTACGGGCTTTCCGAAACACGGAGGAGTCTCGGTATGCAATGAATGATCCCCCATCCAAGAATCGATCTCAACAAGCTATCATTATTTAGCCACGGGCTCCTGGCAACAAGCTAAGTACGGAATATTTTAAATTATTTTGTTTACTCTAGTCATGCAGGCTGACAAAAATTCCTAGACTTCGAAGCGCGGAAAGTTTGGCTGCAATAATTTAGAATAGAATGATTCAGCGCTGTATTTTGTTATGTGTAAAGATATAACACGTGCCAGAAAGATGTGGAATTTTCTCTCAGCCTGGATCATCTCAATGCTGATGCAAAGCCTATGACTTTCGGTTGTTTCGGTCCAGACCAGACCACATCAATACGGAAAATTTTACACAGTATGTCAAGTTATTATGTTATGTTATTGTAAGTTTAATGTCAAAGCAATCAGAGAACGGTCCTTCTGATCTGACAGCTTTCGGACGTCATGGCGGCCAATTTAAACGATTATATTAAAGTCCGAAGGGACGGGAATCCGACAGGGCTGGAGTGAGTCCTGGCGCAGGGACAACGTTTTAACGTACTTCCCGAGACGTTTGGGGTGTCACCCCACCAACTTCGAAATTGTTGCTACTGAGAAATCCCTAATGGAAAAACCCAAATACACTTCACTCACAAGTGCGATAAGAAAACGTTACTAGAGGCATTCGTTGCCCGGCGGCAAGCAGGATGCAGCTGTAACAACAATGAGCAAGATTTCTTCAGTTTTACTCAGTCCTCGTCGATTTCGACAACGTGTCCCAATATGGCTCGCCAGACCGAATATGGTTTTAAATACCTGGTCACAGCTAGGGCAATAGGTACATTGGCAGGTTGAAATGTGTAGGTGTTTACGTATCTGGCGTTTTTCTTTGATTGTATCGCTTTCTCGTGGCTGAAGAATAACAGCCGCACGGGTCGGTCTTCGAGGTTAGGCAACGCTTGCCGAGGTCGCTTGTGGATGGTGACCATCTTAACATACCGAGATTCCTCCGTGTCTCGGAAAGCATGTTAAGCCGTTGGTCCCGGCTGTCATTTGTAGATCTTTGGCAGTCGTTACGGATTGTCAGAAGGTAGTAAATCTGACTCCAGTCTTGCCAAGAACTACCGTGTTGCACAGTTAATGGGTTGCGGAGGTCTGGTAGGCAGTCGCTCCATGTAAAATACTGGTATTCAGCTGAATCCGGTTTGACTGGAAGCCGAACCCAATATTGATGAGAAAAGACTAGGCAGATGACGCTGTATCGATTTCTTCCTTACAGGTGATTCAGAGAGACTCGTTTCTACAACACACAAAATAAAGGTGTTGGCACGTGCACCAGTATAGCACCGGAGACGAATCAGTTGGACTTTGTACCTCTAAAACGTACACGAGTTCATTTAATTCAGATTTTATTTATTTATACCGGTATTTTTATAAATAGGCAGGCCTTGGAAGAGAGAGTAAAAGTTCTATTTAAAGGTGACAGAAAAATACAGACAGACTGAGGCTTTTTTTTTTTTTTAGGGACCTTTGTATGAATTGTGTGCAAGATAGTGTAGGTTAAAAAGAGGGTAAATACTGAAACAGCCGGCTTTAGCTGGATCTCCAATTGTTGTAATCACATGCAAATTTATTAATACAGGGCACGCTTACAGCTACAGGAGGAAGAGAAATATATGCTAAAAGACATGGTGCACCGACCCCAAATAAACTGAGAATAGATCTGCGGCCCTACCAAAGAACCTACCTAGAAGGAGGGATGGAGCTATATAGGGTGTATAGCTCCATCCCTCCTTCTCGCTCGAACTACTCACGCTTTAACACGTCATGGTAGGGCCTTATGACGATGAAACGTGGAACTAGTTTTTAACCGACTTCCAAAAAAGGAGGAGGTTCTCAATTCGACTTAATTTTCTTTTTTGCATGTTTGTTCAGCGATATTTTCGCTAATTGTCAACCGATTTTGATGATTCTTTTTTTGTTTGGAAGAGTATCTTCCCGGACTGGTCCCATTTCAATTTGGTGAAGACCTGATGCAGAGCTTCGGAGATAGGTCACGGAACTCTTCAATAAATGATAGCAAACCTCGATCGACCTTGGATTGCTGAAATCGCATGTTTGTATATTGTTTACACTAGTTCATGACATAAAATCACGCCGCGCCGCCGCGCCGGTACGCTGTGAAGGGGTACGCAAATGTGTACATGTCAACCATGGTTTTGGACATACTTTATTACTGGTGACAGACGGACGGACAGCGGAGTCTTAGTAATAGGAACCCTATTTTTACCCTTTCGTTTTACCCTTTGGGTACGGAATCATAAAAACAATTAAGAAACTAACAAGCTGTATTGATCATTGCCAAAAGAGTTTGTATGCCAAAAATATCAAACGACTATATATAACAAAGAATAGGTAAGGTAATAACAATCACAGACAAAAATAAACAAGTTATTTTTGGAAAACGACAAACTATAATCTGGTCTAGTCTCGAAAGAGCGAAAAACATGAATCAAATTAGATTCTAGTCTAGCGTACGTGATATTATTGAAGAATCGTTTGTTTTTCGGCAGCTTAGCAGTGGCATTATTTCAAATTACATTGTGTATTTAGTTGTTAATGGAAAAAAATTGACATCAAAAATTTTTCGGTAAGCATTTTGTAAATTTTAAATGAATAAGCGTAAGTACAAACACGCTTTAAATAAATTTTACATTTCAGTGAAAACATTATTTAGTGATGTACACTTTTATTTAAGTCACTTTTTCATTGCAATGAAAAAACCAGAGACGAGTATATTTTGCACACTATGTAAAGTATGAAAACATTTGAATGCTTTTGAACACTATAAATTTCGTTGTTACGTGCTTTGTAAAACTTTGCAAAGCTGCCAAATAAATGCAATTTTGTGGTTGACTCACAATTGCTTTAAAATGACAAAATGAAAGCAATTGTGATCTATTACAATGTCAAAATAACCATTCCTTTTGACTTTGTCGTAGTCGGGTAATAAACGTGAATGAATGACAATGTCTATGAATGAAAACGATTGCAAGTCAATTCGAGGTTTTTAGTTCATGTTCCAATATAATTCGGAAAAGCTTTTACATCCGTCTTTGGATTAACACAACACTAACTATTATCAATAATTGCGATAGCCTGTAACATGACCAGTTTGACACGAACGATAACCCATTTCCTGATAGTTCCTATACAAACACACTGACATATACTTCTCTACACGAAAAACAGCTGATATTGATAGTAAATATGAATGGAAGATGCTAGAATGAACGATGATGAAACATTTTTTACCAGAAGACATTCAACCCTGCGATTCAATAGAACTTAATGCCCTGACACATTTCTTTCAGAACGTATAGCTGAATGGCGCCGAAAAGTTCCGAAGTGATGACCCTGCACCGAAAAACGCAGCGTTGGACGATCTCTCGGAAGGTTAACCGATGACCTGGTGAGGCCCCTGGAGTTACTTCTAGGCAAGCGTCCTTCAAGTCCCAGTGCGTGTTCCCAGCGTTGACTTCAGTATGGAACCGAAACGTGGTCGCTCACAATGGGCCTCATCAGAAGGATTAAAGTCACCCAAAGGGCAATGGAGAGGGCAATGCTCGGAGTTTCCTTGCGTGATCATGAATGATGATATCCGCAAGAGAACCAAGTTTACCGACATGGCCCGAAGGATCGCCAAACTGAAGTGGCAGTGGGCAGGGCAAAATTGCTCGCGTGGACGTCTTTCGACTGAAATTATGGGTACAACGTGCCACTAACCGTCAAGTATTAAAAAGGTAAACGACTTTTCAATTTAGTAACCCATTTCGATATATTCACAAAACAAATATAATTAGATGCTAACATTTTTCCACTTTCTTCCGATAAATCGTTTTTAAAACGTTTCCACTGTGACGCGTCTCTCATCTAACGTAATACCGACGCGACATTGCCGCCATAACTACCGGCGTCCGTTGACTTCGCGCCAAAATTTCCCGCGACTTTCTCATCACTGTTGTCTGTGACTGTGACGTCAGATAGACACGTAAAGGTCGTCATTGTTGCGTTGAAGGTTAGAAAAGACTTTTCTTAAGTTTCTTGATGATTTATTTGGATATGGAATAATCTGGATGTGCGAAAGATATAGAAGATGGAGGCTATTGAGATGAAAAGTAATAAGTAGGTACTTACAAGTTGAAGAAGACATAGATTATACTTACATAGCCGATCATAAATAAATTGGGATAAGGGCTATTATCCAATACGGAATGAATAGTATTGAACGACTTTGTATTACTGTCTATCTCTGTCCGTTTCTCCGCTTAGGTACACCCAAGCGCGTACATGGCTGTACCTTTGCTTCTAAACCACGCAACCGATTTTGATACAGTTTATCTAATAGAAAAAACCATAATCATAACCTCATCCCACCAGCCCCCTTCTACCATAGGACATCCAGACGCACTGCATCTTACCATCCCCTACCTTGTATCTATTCCACCAATTCGCACTAAGCGTTTCTAAACGTGTTTTATAATGCGCACAGCAACGGAGTGGAACTCTCTGCCTGCGTCTGTGTTTCCAAAAGCTTACAACCCTAATCTCTTCAAAATTAGAGTGAACAGGCTCCTTCTGGGTAAGCTCGCTCCATCGTAGACTTTGTCTCTGTCATCTCTGACATAGAATAGAGTCAAGAGCAAACCCATCACTAATAAAATAATTGTATCTGTACACTGTACAAGTCTCTAGTGCTGAATGATTAGTAAATTAACCATTTTGCTAGTACATATTTCAATAAACTAGGAAGGTTATTTGCCTTTCCTGTAAGCCGCCATATTGCGAAACGTCGACAACCACATTATTTCGTACCTAGGTGTCCCTTACGCTATCAATATCAGATTCAGTACGAGATTACAAACCGCATGAGGTGTCACTTCTCACCACGGCCACGCACGGTGTCAGGTTGAGTTCAATTAATATCAAGTTGCTTGGTTTTAACGCGAAAAGTGAATTATTCGTCGATAGAAATCTGCTTCCTTTCATTTCTGTAACTACTGTCCCTACGAACGTAATCTGAAAACTTAGGGCAGAATTCTACGTTACTTTACACCGACATATTTATAAGTATGTATCGATCTAGGTAGTCTATTTCTTCCCACTGTTGCTACTATACAAAGGCTTCCCCCTCTTCCTTTTCCACACACCTCTGTCTGTGGCTAGTAAGGGCCATTCTCTTGCCGTTATTTACGTAGTAACTATTCAGTAATCTGTGCCGTTATCCCAATATACTTATGGTCGGCGCAAAATGTCATACCTACTTCTCTACTAGTCTCTATCACAGTTAAGTATAGCCATCGTTTCTTTCTATTTCTGTGTTTCTGTATTTCAATTCATTTATTACCAGAATAAAACACTCTTTTCAAGCAGTAGGACAAAGAATAGAAACTTATGAAAATTTTGATATTAATTCAACTTCGTGAACACTATGAGGAGCCGTACGAAATTAGCTTAAATATTTTTAGGTACAAGCAAAAAAAAAATATCATAAATGGAAAATTAATTTTAATTGTTTAACAAAACAAGGTCAGAATCATTTTCACAACAGTACCACACAAACTTATAGTAAAAATATTATTATAACAAACATTACGATAGCTGGTAAGTAAACCCGTTGTGTTGTTCACAATAACATCAGAATGGCATTATTGTTATCATCTTTTGGATATCAGTACCGTAAACACTTGGCTAGTTTTCAAGTGCTGAAAGGATTGGTCAACCTCCAGTCTATTGACGATCAACCAGCCCAGCCTCTTCCCAAGACAAGTAGGGTTTCGACACGTTCTTGAACACAGGTGCTTATGAACGAGATGAATGACATTGAACTGTCAGAACGAAAGCGATTGCAAGTGAGTGTTGTGGTTTATGGCTACATTCCGGGTTCCATTTTCAAATCTAAAAAAAAAGTATGACAATTGATGACTCATAACTTTTTTTTTTAGGTATAACCACTAGCAAGTTAACACACTTGGGATATCAACTGCTTAACCGGACTAACCTGTGGTGGCCTCAAATGAATTTAAGGCCCCCAGCCAAGGCAATAAAACTAGCTACAAGCTAAAAACTACTGACCGCTCGCTAAGGGCATTCCCTGTGGAATACGACCTCGGCTTAGCGGCGTCAGTTAGGGACAGCAAGGGACAATCAGGCTGGGTCGTTTCATTAATTAGGGGTTATTAAAGCTAAAGGCTCAGCGGCGCGGGCTGGCTCGTTTGCAAAAGTCGGGGAGGTAACTTAGGTCCCCCTACATTAAGGCTGAATGTGTATATACTGGAACTTGCTAAGTACTGCCTGGACCCTAATAATAGTCCTCGTGACAGATTTCAGCGGAGACTAGCCGGCACAGTATAACCCTCGGCGCGGGATTATAGTGCACAAGTGTGTGCGCAAACACAGATGACTTCCATCACTCTCATAATTCGATAGGACGGCAATCTTACACGACCGGAGATAGACCTGGCGAAGGACTAACGGCGCCAGGCTTTTCCAAGGGACTGGGATGTCACACCACCAACTTCCAAACTACAGGTTGCTATTGAGAAGTTCATAATGTAAAAACTCAATGAAACTTTTTTCCCGACCTGGAAATCGAACCCCACGTTCAGCAGTCGCCCTTGCGACCACGATACAAACTGCTAGACTACTTACTACTTTTGTAAATGGGTAGAGTTAGTAATAAAAACTAACTAAGACCATTAATACGTTCGCCGTGTGACGTAATGACGGAATATCCCTTCATAACGTTCATTGTTGCGAGTACCTATTAGGAGGCCAACTATGGGCTGTTATGATTACCAAGCGTGCTACCACGAATGTAAACAAACCGGTCGACTATTTAAATATCAAACAAATCAATCTGGCCAGTGAGGTCCGCGCTTGCACCCCACAGCGGACGCCCTAAGCGTGTAGTTGGTTTTTGTCAAATTACGGCCGCTTTCTATAATTCTCAATCCCAATCTTGATCCCGATCCTTTTCTGTAACCAATCAAAGGTGAGGATTGTGTGGTGAAGGACACAAACTCGGTCGTTGATTGGTTACAGACAAGGATCGGGATCAAGATTGGGATTGAGATATATTATAGAAAGCGGCCGTTAGTCGCAATGTCAGTTGTTGGTCATTAAACAGGCCCTGTGTGAACAACCTTTAAACTTACAAAATTGACGAAATTCGTCAAAATTAGTAAAATTGGCACTCATTGTACTGATGACGTTTAATCATCAAAGTGACGTCTTCTATTTGTACCTACCTATGTTTATAAACATCAAGTTAGATATTCTTTGAATATTCAATAGTTAATTGTGTAGATCTATTTAAAACCTTATTAGATAGCACGAAATGGAAACGGAGGATGGTCTGATGCTAATTTATTTCAATAATATTTATTCGAAATATTATCTTATACGTCACAGACGCTAAATGGTATACATTTATAAACACGTTGTTGTTTATTAGACATCTTTATACCTTTTCCTATAAGTTACCACACTTGGAGGTGTTAATTTTTAGATCAATGTGACGTCGATTACCAACAACTGAATTATTTATCTTCGACGTATTGAACTCAACAATAATGCAATGATATTTAGGTAAATACACACAGATTGTGCAAATGTCGCTAAAAGTCACCAGAATATTTCTTGCCACAAAACATTGAATTAAACTCCCTAAATGTAGATTTCATATTATACTAATTTAACTACACTTATCTACACTAATATTATAAAGAGGAAAGATTTGTTTGTTTGTTTGTTTGTTTGTTTGTTTGAAATGAATAGGCTCCGAAACTACTGGACCGATTTGAAAAATTCTTTCACCAGTAGAATTGTACATTATCGATGATGGACATAGGCTATAGAATATTTTCAAAAAAGTTAGGGATCCGTATGAAAACTTCGATAATGTAACCCAAGGTGTGAGAAAAAATCCTTATATCGCGTACGCTGCGGAATCTATTGACAATAGAGCAAAGTGATGTACTACAGTTTTATAGAAGTCATCAATATCTACAAAAAAGTCCGCGATACCATATGTCTAACTATTATGGTTAAGTCACCATGACCGCTTTTTGTTCAAATTATTCAAGCAAATCCTTGGTGATTTGAAAAAATGGTGATTTCGGTATCATGATATCCTTATCCATTTAAATGGTTTGATAATTAAGGTTGATTATTTCCGTGTAAATTACACTTTAAATTATTCAAATCGGACCTTTCGTTCAAAAGTTACGACGGTAATAAACATGCTCGGAGTAAGAAAAATGTCGCGGCTTGAGCGAACTGGGAAGAATCATATCAATGCTTGGTCCGATGAAGTTGAAAATGATTTCGATAAAACAATAAGAATAACAAATGTTTGGATTTTTCGCAAATAAACTACATACCTACATAATAAGGGGTGAAGCAGGGGTGATTAAGATTTTAGGGGAGGACATTATTGCTTGCTTTAATTTACGTCGGGATGCTATGAACAAACTAAAAATGGGATTATTGAAACAGATGTACCTAACAATTTTTGCATAATCAACTCCTGACGGGGTGAACGGGGTGAACAGTTGCGCTGAACCTGAGACCATAGAATAAGTAGAAATGGCTAAGTAATAAATGTAAATTAATGAAAATCGTTGTGCTTAATTTTCCAAAACTAACCTTTATAAGGGGGTATAGGGGGCGTTGAAGTTAGTGGAGTACCTACTAAATACGCGCGGACGAAGTCGCGGGCGAAGTGCTAGTACACTTATAAAATTAAAACTCCTAACTAAAACATGGCGTCAAAAAATTCGTCCGCATCGCTCTCGCAGTCGACTGGAAGTGAGCCCAAAAGACTGGCGGCATTGCCACGTTGTATGGCAATGCTTATCCTTTGTTCGAGGTAAAAGCCAGCCCTTGGCAATACACACATACATGGTGACATGATGGACATCCCATTGTGCATATAGCTAAGGAGTGGAATTCCTTTCTGAAGCCTGTTTTTCCAAATAGCTAACTAAAACATCAAGTCAAGAGTGAATAGGTTACTTCTAGGCAAGCGTGCTCCACCGTCGACCACATCATCGCTTACCATCAGGTGAATTATGGTCAGACGCGAGCCTATCAATTTTCTCTAAAAAAAAAGTTATGTAATGACCCCAATGCAATATTGGAAAGCCATTTTTCAATTCAGAATAATTAATACATCGCCAACCTATTTCATCTCTCACCCTCAGGTGACATAGTGGCCAATCGCGAGGCCATCCGCCAAATGAAACCTGTTTAATGTTTTTCAAACAGTATTGTTTTTGTTTGTTCACACTTCATTGGAATTAGCAATGGAAATTAAGTAATTAAGTGTGTAAACGCTTATGTACCTAATGTATATGTTTTCCGTTGTTTTTGTCTACCTAATGCAGTATTCTTTTAATTGCTACTTCAGCAAGTGTATTTACAAAACGGTAACGCGTCAACTGTTATATTTATTTGACCAATCATGTAGGTACATACAGAGATAGGACAGTAATTAATGACCAAATCGACTGGACCGATTCAATTGTTTGGTATACAATTACACATAATAATGAACTTCTGTGACTCGAATAGATAAATTTTGTGTTGAGGTAACTTTTGTAAAAAAGAAAGAAAAAATACAGTTCTGCATTTTTCTCCAAAGTATTCAGTAAGGAATGGAGATTCTTTACCAATATTTTACGGGAAAAGCTTTTAAGAAGTCAAAGTTTTAAAGTATAATCTTGAAAAAAATTACGATTAAGTTTTCCGTTTGCTGTGCCTGGCAACGGCACGGTAAGTATACGAGTATATATCTATGGCATAAGAACACACATATTTTCCGACATTTATTTAAAAAAATCAGGTGTCAATTAATTATGAATGTCATTCCCAGACAGCCTCATTCTGAAAGCAATTGAACGAACGACCACATGTCTCATTCATCCTTCATTCGAGTATTGTATGTCAGTTTATCTTAAGTACCATAAGACAATGCTACTTGCTATTAGGAAAATACTTGTGAAGTTATAAACAAAAGGATGTCGAGCTATTGTGTGATAACTTTGATAAGTGATAACCCCGTCTGATCATATCGAATACAAATAAGATGTTTATTGTTTTAATTAAATGGCCGTGGATTTGAGGAGCTCACAGTTAAGTACTCGTAGGTATTGTGCAAATAAGTTCATTAGTAGCACAGCTCTCAAAGACGGCTTTGTAATCTTTATCCCTTGTAACCATGTAAGGAATAAAACTACGCGTCAAAACACAGATATATTACCCGGAAAGCTGCTCATTTTAAGTGGGATTGGACCAGACATGTTTGCCATATTTCAGGCGAGCTTTGGGCTTCAAGAAATACATATTGGATCCCATTAAATGCTAGGCGACATCGTAGCCGACCAAAACGAAGGTGGAGACATGAACATGGCTCTTCCCGGAAGAACTGGCCCGCCACAGACTAGTCCGAGGACAGACGTGTGTGAGAAAAAGAGATGGAGGTCTTTGTCCAGCAGTGGGACTTGACGGGCTAATTCCTACTAATCCTACTTAATAATATAAATGCAAAAGTTTGTGAGGATGGATGGATGTATAATTGTTACTCTTTCACGCAAAAACTACTGAATGGATCTTGATGAAATTTGGCACAGAGGTAGATTATAGTCTGGAATAACACATAGGATACTTTTTATCCCGGGAGTATGTTCCCTTGGGATAATTATCGACATTCACGCGGGCGAAGCCGCGGGCGGCAGCTAGCAGATTATAAAGAAGTAACATCGTTTGTTGGTAGGAGTTAATATTGACGTAAATGAGTTCTTCCGCGCTGGGTGGAGCGGAACGGAGTGTCTGGCTCTTACTGACTAAAACCTACCCGTGTTCCTTCCTGAACAAATTCTGCTAACCTGGAAGCGTTGACCCTACATCGAAAATCCTTTCAGTGATAGAAAGTTCTTTGATCTCGGAGTGTCAAAATTTACGGTTTGTCAAAAAAAAAACGCACGGCTTCTGTCCGTTCCACGACAAACAGCTGTGATCGAAATAAAGCAATTACTATGTACCGAATTGCATCAATCAATAAATACATTGCATCACCGCGTGCTTCAATGTCATAAAGTCGGAGCTGTTACGAGTCATGTCGAACCCTTGAATGACATCCTATTAAGCGCTTCACTACGGGTACTTATATAACCATTTTAGTAGCAGTTGACTTTGCCTAGGTATAATATAAAGCTAAGGCACTATAAGTAATCTAAAGCTAGAGAGTAATCTTTTTATTATAGTGCTTTAACTCGTATAACGGCTCTTAAGTAGTCACGATAGCTGTGCGGGAAGCCTCGACATAGTTACCTATCGCCTTTTTTTATTGACGGTGGGAAATCATAAAATGACTCCTTCCGCTCTGGGTGGAGCGGGAGGGAGTGTCAGACACACTGACTTAAACCCATCCTCTAATCCCTTCTAATGCCCTTTGCGTTCCAGGGCCGCGGTGACTCTTTCGAACAAATACCGCAACCCTGGCAGGACCGATCGCCTACCGACCTATGTAATTCGGTCGATAAACCCCAAGGCCGCCCACAGTCAATCTCGATCGCGATACACGGATCAGGAGGCCTACTCTCTAGGCCCGAAGTCCGTAGTTTCGGCCTTAGTGTCGGGCGTTTTCTACTCCGTATCACCTACGGACTTACGATTACTCCCAAACCCGAACTAAAAATGAATGACAACACGATTTGACAGTTGTTCTTAGTTCGGCTTCGGGACTAATCGTAAGTCCTACGAAAACGCTAAGGCCGAAACTACGGACTTCGGGCTTAGAGAGAAGAATCCCTGATCATTCATTTTGATCCTGGATCGCGGTAACTATGTCGAGACTTCCCGACCAACGGCTTAACGTGTTTTCCGAGGCACTGAGGAGTGTCGGTATGTAAACATGGTCACCCATCCACAGACCAACCTCGGCAAGCGTTGCTTAACCTTGAAGATCGACCCGTGCGGCTGTTATTATTTACCCACTAGATCCACGGCTGTTATTACTTAGCCCACTCCAAATTAATTGTGAAAAGGCTAAGCAGACTGAGGTACAATACAATGCAATGCTAGTTGACACGACTATTCTGTATGCGTTTGCGCATGATGCCTTGTGATGATAGGGTCAATCAGTGTTAATGTGGCGAATGGAAATCACTGTTTACTTCGTATATTAACTATCTACAATGTAATTAATTTACCCTACGTAGGTAATTATGATATTCGATGCAGTTAATGGTGGTTAGAGAGACCTTTTGAGTGTCTAAGGTTTTCAGGAAAATTCACGCCACCTGTTGGAGCTACTTAGGCGAGAGATCCTCTACTTTGAAACGTAACTTATGAGGCGTGACGTATGTACGTTCACGTCAATTTTAACATTGACGTCAATTTTTCTGATTTCGGAAAACTTACGTTGTGTGTTGTGACAGGTGTCTGGACCTAACGCCTCAGTGCTGCCTCCAGGTGCCGTAAAAGCATCTTATGTCACAAATCACAATATAAAAACATCTGCTGTTACTTTGCCAAATAACCCTGAAAGGTGAACGAAATAATAACACGCTTATCAACACGACACGTTCCCAGAATGTTTAAAACATTCATAATTAAAGTAATTAAACCTTATCTATGACATAGTATGACATAAACAATCGATAATTGTTTCTTTTTTATGTAATACTTGAGATTCTTCTAATATTCGGCTTCTGACAATCCGTAACGACTGTCAAAGACCTATAAATGACAGCCGGGACCAAAGGCTTAATGTGCTTTCCGAGGCACTGAAGAGTTTCGGTATGTATAGATGGTCACCCATCCACAGATCAACCTTGTCAAGCGTTGCTTAACCTTGAAGATCGCATGCAGTTGTTATTATTTACCCTCGATAACGTGTGGCGATAAGTGGCGACCGCGTAACGAAAGACGCAGCGATGGAAGGCCATCTCCAGGCCGATGACCTGCAGATGGCCCTGGATGCGAGATGCGCGGGACCGGTCTTAAGGGCGACACCTGAGGGAGGCCTATGTCCAGCAGTGGACGTCTTTTGACTGAAATGATGATGATGATGAAAGAAAATAGTCTTTGAATTTGACAGTAATGTTGTTCACTATCCGCAATTTCCACAGCTAAAAGAATGCTGATGTATAACTACTACATTCGCATACTTCTTCTTTTAAAAAGATTTTCCAATTTGTACGATCGACCAATTTGTTTTGAAAACCCGTATATGCTGTCATAACAATCTGCGCATTGAATCTTGTTGAACTGAGTAATTGAAAGATCGACGATTGCAAATGTAACAAATTACTAAAAAGTAAGATTTTTAAAACAAAGTGAGCACTTTGTTTAAAATACGGAACCCTAAAAAACACTTTTCAATTGATAATAGTCTCATCAGTAGGTAATCTGCTTGAGGGCCGATTTTTCAATATTCAGATACAAGTTTATGGCGGTTTGACAGCTTTTGTAAAGCAAAGATATGTCAAACGCCAAATTTATTCTGCAGTCAAAACAATCTGATGAAAAAAATAAAAATAATGGGGTCACTAGTCTTCCAGAATGCCAGGTAAAGTAAAAAAAAAACCGGCCAAGTGCGAATCGGACTCTTAGTGGTTCCGTACCATAAATCGAAAAAAAAACACGTTTCTTGGGGAGATGGGAATCCCTTTACTTTTTAATTTAAATTATTTGTTGTTATAGCGGCAACAGAAATACAAATTCTGTGAAAATTTCAACTGTCTACCTAAGAAGGTCATTGAGATACAGCCTGCTGACAGACAGACTGACGAACGGACAGCGGAGGCTTCGTGATAGGGTCCCGTTGGTTACCCATTAGGTACCCAGGAACCCTAATAAAAAACGAACACTATCAAGAGATGTTTTTGTAACAAAAACAAAATACAATCACAGTTGTTTATTCGGCCTCCTTATCTCTTGTTTGTGACTGTTTTCTATTAACTATTATCAAGTAAGCTCCAGCTCATATCTTTTATTGTCCATCCTCCCCTGTAGCTTGCAATCTTTTTAATAATACCACTTATTATTAAGATAACCCCCAAAGATAGTTTTAGAACAGCGCCCTATTTGGCAAGCAAAAATAGGGAACTAATTTTGACACTTCGATGACAGCTGACTACGCCGCCATCTCATAGATCAAAATATACTGGTCTGATTGTTTAAGAATAATTTACTTTTAAACACGTCCGTTTACATCTACACTAATATTATAAAGAGGAAAGATTTGTTTGTTTGTTTGTTTGTTTGTTTGAAATGAATAGGCTCCGAAACTACTGGGCCGATTTGAAAAATTCTTTCACCAGTAGAATCCTACATTATCAGTGATGGTCATAGGCTATAGAATATTTTCAAAAAAGTTAGGGATCCGTATGAAAACTTCGATAATGTGACCCAAGGTGTGAGAAAAAATCCTTATATCGCGTACGCTGCGCAATCTATTGACAATAGAGCAAAGTGATGTACTACAGTTTTATAGAGGTCATCAATATCTACAAAAAAGTCCGCGATACCATATGTCTAACTATTATGGATAAGTCACCATGACCGCTTTTTGTTAATATTAGTCAAGCAAATCCCATGGTGAAATAAAAAATGGTGATTATAGTACCATGATATTAATCCCTATCCATTTAAATGGTTTAATAATTAAGGTTGATTATTTCCGTGTAAATTACACTTTAAATCATTCAAATCGGACCTTTCGTTCAAAAGTTACGACGGTAATAAACATGCTTGGAGTAAGAAAAATGTCGCGGCTCGAGCGAACTGGGGAGAATCGTATCAATGCTTGGTCCGATGAAGTTGAAACACCACGGCATTTAAATGTTTTCGATAAAACAATAAGAATAACAAATGTTTGGATTTTTCGAAAATCAACTAGGTACATACATAATAAGGGGTGAAACCGGGGGTGAATAAGTTTTTAGGGGAGGAAATTATAGCTTGCTTCAATTTACGTCGGAATTCTATGAACAAACTTAAAGTGGGATAATTGTAACAGATCATATACCTAACAATTTTTGCATAATCAACCCCTGACGGGCTGAACGGGGTGGACAGTTGCGCTGAACCAATAATGAGAATCGTTGTGCTTAATTTTCCAAAACTAACCTTTATAAGGGGATATGTAGGTATAGGGGCATTCCAGTTTGTGGAGTACCTACTATCCCCACGCGGACGAAGTCGCGGGCGAAGTGCTAGTTATCTTAATAAAACAAATGTTGAGAAATAATAACTGAGTGTTTCGTTGTTTACGTTTAACTTATACTTAATTGTTATCAAGTCGAGACTTCTAGAAATAACAAGTTTTGTAATTCAATTATATCTTGTTTGTCAATCTTATTACCTACGTCAGGTAAGTAAATAGGTACTTAAATACTATTGACATAAGTTCAGAAAAAAATATTACCTACTATAGTGCGTTTCACCGTATATTACCTATGGCGTTATGTTGGCAGCAATGTTTTACAGTGTTTCCACATTACCTATAATAACCTACCTCAAAGTAAGGGTGATTTGTATGTTTTTAGTTAGATTCTTACATATTTATTTTATTCTTATCATATTAAAAATCAGCACAGTTATAAAATGAATAATTTAATTATTTTTATTATAATAATGCTCAGACAAAATAATTGTGTTTGGAGTAGTTATGCTCATCCAACGGACTTATACCCGAGCGGTCGTCGTCATCTTCATCTTCCATATCATCCTCGTCATCAGAAGTGTCACTATCGTCTCCCACTTCAATGATAAACCTGTCCATCTCGCTATCAATAACTGGACCATCTGCGTAATATTTTTCTTCCACTTTTTTCACGTGCTCACATTCTTCAGTTCATTCTTCATCTAGTTCGATTCTTTTAGGCCGGGAACCGCTTTTGCGAGGTGTTGAAACCTTAGTCGACGTGCTGGCTGCGACTTCACCTTCTTTGGTGATTTTAAACACGGTTTTTTCGGATACACCTAAAACATATTTCGGTTTATTGTCACAATCATACATAAACCAATAAATTCAATAGAAAATTGCATTTTAAGTTGTAAATTTTATTATCTGCTACTGGTAACCCTATTTTAACTCACCTGTAAGGGCGGCAACACGAGCCTGAACACATCTTAAAGGAATTAATGAGGCATCATTACGTTTTTCACGATCACAAAAGTTCTTCACCTTTAACACCATCATTCTTTCACCACTTTCCAAAGTTTTGGGCATGATTTTAGTCGGAAATCAAATGAAAGTAAACAAAATCTGCGGGAGCGTCTCCTCGTGCCAATGACTTTGACAGACAGGGTGTGCCATCATAACGCCATAGGTACTATTTGTTGAAACGCACTATAGCGAAAAACTGCTGATTTGCTTGTCAGAGAAGAAAAGTTGCCATCTACACAGACACTACACAAAAACGAAAAAATATGAATGAAAAATTAGCTGTCAAATTACGTAAAAAGAAAACTCTCTTACAAGTTTACAATTCACGTATATCTTTAACAAAAACCTACTCTTCTATTAGTAAACAAAAATTAGATAATGCAAATCTGCATAAAATTATTATTTTCGCAAATTCGCAACGAAACATAAATATTTATAAACGAGTCCAACTCGAGGTCAATCAATTCTGGTGACGCAACCATAAAGCCACGGTCAACAACATTATGAATGAGTGAAAGACAAATCAGATAAAGAAGATGATCAGATCATGTGACTAAACGTCATATTTTGTGCTTTCTAGGGAGACTTTTAGCGTAATTGCGTAAGTAACGCACTTGTCGCAATTACTTTCATTTTGACATTAGAATCAATTGCTTTGGACTGTCACAATGAATAAGATTGTGTCATTCAACTTTTTTTTTAATCCTGAAACTAACTTTTGCCCCCGACTTCGTATTGCGTTTTTTCCCGTAGGAATTTCCCATTCCCATATAGCCTATAGGCTTCCTCATGAATGTGGCTATCATATACAAAAATAATTTTCCAAATCCGAGTAGTAGTTCCAGAGATTAGCGCGTTCAAACAAACTCTTCAGCCCCCCTAGACAAAAAACTTTTCTGTAGCGTTAACGTCAGACGCTCACGACAAAATGTACGGGAATGACATTAGGTGATGACGTTTCCTTTCCACACCTAATGTCATTCCCATACATTTTGTCGTGAGCGTCTGACGTTAACGCTACAGAAAAGTTATTTGTCTAGGCCCCCTGCTTTATTAAATTAGTATAGATAGTATAGATTTTAGCTAAGCTAAATGTTTATTCATGGCAATAGATCAAAATACAAACTAACCCTTTTCTTGTCCGTATCTAATTAATTAGGTACGTTTCGGCACTTCGCCCATTTGCAAAAACCAAGCCTCAATTTCGCAAAAGCCATAAGTAGTAGTTTGGTTTACGAATTAAGCGCCAAATCCAAAGCGCAGTCTCTATGACCTCATTAGGTAACAATCTTATCAAAATAATTATGTATTTGTAACGGCACCTGCATAGTTAATGAGAACAAATTGAGGCTACAGTTATGTACTACATAGAAAAGTACACACATGAACGAACAAGTATTAAGTATCTTTTAGACTATGGTAGGCGCCATAAAACTTGCAATAAAGTACATTGACCTTTCCCTAATATCCCTTTGTAGATACCCGAACAATAAATTCATTCATTCATTCATTCATTTCATTAATTACTAGAGAACGTAAAGGATCACGATAGAAGTCTGAACTGCTGATTTTTTTTCTGTTTGACGTTGTATGTAGGTATCATATTTTCTCTTGTACTTACACGGTCAAATTCACGTCACAATCTCATCACTTTCACAATCAATGTCAAATAATTTGTCAAAAACGTAAGTTATTAAGATGTTTTATTTGAAAGGATGAGATTATTAAGTGAACGATCTTCAAAATACGGTAATTGCCCCCTCTGATATGATGTGATCACTATCGATTAAGTTCAACTTCAACTCTTGTTATTGGTAGTAGAGACACCATAATTTAAATCTTTTTAAATTCGTAGGTAATCCAAGATATTGATGTTCTTTGGTAGCGAATGCCTTGTTCCATTAAGTCCTCCCCTGTACCGCCAACAGTAGTTTTTTTGGCCGTTTTTGACAAATTATTTGATATTGATTGTGAAAGTGATGAGATTGTGACGTGAATTTGACCGTGTAAGTACAAGAGAAAATATGATACCTACATACAACGTCAAACAGAAAAAAAATCAGCAGTTCAGTACATTGTGTTGATATAAGCGCACAAAAATGTTTGGGGCAGTGGATTTTTTTATCGCCATTTCAGTGTAGGTCCCATATTCATTCTTTCTTTCTTTATCGTGTGGGCAGTAAGGTCGAACGACCCCACACACCCTAGTGCCAGAGTTTCTAAACCGCCTCAAAGGCCTCTGACATGGTCCCATATTGTAAGTTGTACATAATAATGAATACAGTGACCCCTTAAGAAGAATTGCGTTTATTCTGTTACACGTTGTATACACGATACGATTAAACAGTAGCTGCTCCTAAGGACACCTTAGTTTCATTCTTCTACTTAAACAAAGCTTGACAACAAATATGTACCTATCTACGTATAGCAAGACAATAGCTCATCAGAACATTATCACCTTTCTAATTCTAACTAAAATGATTACATGACACAAGGCAAATTGTCTGAAGCTTACGTAATGTTTACTAACACAAAGTTCGCGCCACGTGCACCAACACATGGCTGCGCTAGCACACCCACTCAGACACATGCACTTATCAATATTAATGACACGTGCTATACTTAATTATTGTTTTATCTATTTGAGTCTGTTTTTAGTTCATCTAATGATTTCGTTTTGGAGTATCTAGTGAAGATCCCCACAGAAAAGACGTAGGACGAGTACGGGGCGCGGACAGGGCACAGACGGGGTGCCGTCGCGACTTTTTAAAACATATAGGAAAAGACGAGGAACTGACGTGACGTGGTTAATTTTGTGTGACAGCGACGCGCCAGTCCCGGCACCCGCGGCCACCGCCCAGCACCCCCGTTCTCGCCCGTGCCTCGTCCGTTCGCGCCCGAGCCCCGTCCTTTCTGTATGTTTTAGGGCAATGGGGCGCATACAAGTAAGCGTCGCGTCCGCGCCCTGACCTTCCTATGTTTTGAATCGCGACGCTTCTATACATTTTGTATGAAAGAGACGCGGAAGAGATATGTCTGCACCCCGTCCTCGTCTTACGTCGTTTCTGTGTGTCCAGCGCCTTAGCAATGACCGTCTCGAAAAATTCTAAATATCGATTAATTAAAACAAAACGTACGTACTCGCGATGACAATCACTTTATCCTGCAAGTTCCACGGTGTTTTAGTGCGTCGTGAAAAGAGAATAATTTTGCTCATTTTCCTGAGTGCTACAGAGATAGACGTACAGATTTATGTATTCTAACTGCTAACTCACTAAGCCGGAGTTATCTGAATATCACTGAGTTAGGTTAATACGGGTCCATTATGTACGAAAAATTTGTTTCTAGTATTTGCCCGCGACTTCCCTCGCATTTATATTGATTTTTGAAATTAGTCCGGTTAAGCAGTTAATATCCCACGTGTGTTAACTTGCTAGTGGTCATACCTAATAAAAAAAAAAAATAAAAAAATAAGGCGCGCCTGAAACCGTATCATGGGTCCAAGTATCTCTGTGCCAACATTCATTAAAATCAGTTCAGCGTGAAAGAATAACAAATAAACTCATTTTCGCATTAAAATTTTAGTTAGAATTTTTTATTCAAGCTTATCTTAGCAACTGACTCTGAGTTCAATTTTGGCGCGATTGGGTCTTACTAATGTGAAAAACAACAGCTGTTTCGCTATCACTTTATCAGTTCAGCATTATTTTATCACTCAAATTATCTCGACCACCCAAGGCCATTGAACTACAGCGCAAATACTGACGCAAATTCAAAAATAACTTAAAGATAGTATTTCGCATTTCAATAGTCAATATCGGTTATCGTAAATCTTTTAAATACATTTTATCATTTGACAGTGATCGTTTTATCCAATGCGAAGAATTGGTATGTTTTGTGATAACACTGATAATATTTGACGAGTTGTTTGATGTTCCGTTATGAATACAAATGACAGGTTTGATTACCTGGTAAAGTCGGGTTACTTTGGCCCTTGAGGGTAACTTTGGCAATAACTCGTTAACCAATAGGAACACAGAACACTGTGTTTACTGTAAACCTGTTGGTTTAAAGTTTGAGCCAAAGTTGTACTCCAGAGCTAAAGAAACCCGACTTTACGGTACTGATGTTTGTGCCGCGTGGGCATTGGATGAGGGAACTTTACACTACTACTAGGTTCAGCTCCAAAGGATCTGTTGATCCCTACTTCCCTATTAATATATAAATGCGAAAGAAACTCTGTCTGTCTGTATGTTACGCTTTCACGCTAAAACGGCTGACCGGACCGTCAAGAAATTTTAGCCTGGGATATGGTGAAGGGCATAGGCTACTTTTTTACGCGATAACCGACATCTACACGGGCGGAGCCGCGGGAAAAGCTAGTCTGCTATAAATGTTAAGTTCAAGTTTTCTATACTCTGGGTTTCCCTCATGTTTTGAATTACGAATAGGAACGGAGTCTGTGTTCCCTGATAGCTACACAACCTGTGGTCTTTAAGTTAATGAGTGAATTTCTAAGCAAGCGCGCTCCATCATCGACCACATCATCGCTTACCATCAGCTGAGATAGTGGTCTATGATATGCGTCATGCTTGGCGCCAATAATTTTTATTTTTATTAATTTAAATGTTGGAAAGAACGCATTTATACTTATTACGTGTAAATAAGTTCTCGCATATTAAATTTAGTGAAAATTTACATAGCCTATGTCACCCGGAGTATTTTTACGAATCTTTTGATATACCTACCATTAATCAAAAACGGTTCAGTAGTTTAGGCCCTACGGTGGAACATACACACATACATAACCCTTCATTTTGGCTTTGCCGTAGTCGGGTTAAAAATAATCAGTTCTCTCGTCATATAAACGTCGTTAACGCGATAAACAGTGCAGGAAGTATTTAGCCAGGGCGCGGAAGGAAACAATCTGAGGTCAAGGAGATTGGTCACGCGCTGTCTGAGAATAAACTTGTATACTTACATGGCATACCTATGCGTATACATTAATTTCTACGAAAATTTAAGCAAGCAATATATCCTCCCCTAAAAACTTCATCACCCCCTTTTCGCTCCTTTAGGGGTTTATTTTCGAAAAATCCAAGCATTAACTGTTATTCTTATTTTTTATAGAAATCTCAAGGCTGTTTCAACTTCATCGGACCCAACATTAAGATTCTCAGCAGTTCGCTCAAACCGCAACATTTTTCTTACTTATCGCATTTTTATCCGTTGCAACTTAAACGAAAGGTCCGATTCGAATTATTTAAAGTGTAATTTACATGTACATAATTATCAAATCATTTAAATGGATAAGCAATTAAGCATTTATATCATGATACCAATATCACCGTATTCCATTTCACCTGGGTTTTGATTGATTAACTTGAACAAAAGCGGTAATTGTCGTTACACATATACCCTCGCGGACTTTTTATAGGTAATAATGAGTACCTTAATCATGTGGTAAGTACATTATTTTTATGAATCATCAATAGTTTTCTCAGCGCACGCCAAATAATGCTAGGCAAAATTTTGCTACTTTGGGTTACATTATTGGAATTTTCATAGGGTTTCTTTTATTCAAAAATAAAATATAGCCTATGTTTTAAGTTAATAATGTAGCTTTCTAATGGCGAAAGAATTTTTAAAATCGATTGAGTAGTTTTTGAGCCAAAGCGATACAAACCAATAAATCTTTCATCATTTATTAGTTAGATGTTGAATAAAAATAAAATATAAAGCTCTCTCGAAAATCTATACCAATAAATCGGATACACGGTAGGTAGGTATCTCTTGGCCAGACTGGTGTTAGATTTTCTAGCTTCTGGCAATCCGTAACGTCTGCCAAAGACCTACAAATGACAGCCAGACCAACGACTTAACATGTTATCCGAGGCACTAAGGAATTTTGGTATGTTAAAATTGGTCAGCCATCTACAGGCCGACCTCGGCAAGCATTGCTTAACCTTAATATCAACCCTTGCGGCTGTTGTTATGTTATGTCAAGTCATGAGCAACCAGTCTCTTCATTCCTCTGTACGTACAATTTTTTCCGACATCCATGCGAACGAAGTCGCGGGCACTGCTAGTCTATACTATAACACAGAAATAACAAGCCTCTACAAACCCCTACAAAGTAACCAGAAACGCAAATTGATACACGAGCTGGCCATTATTTCGCGAACTATTCTTGTATCAAGTGTAGCAATCACAATTACCTAGTTGCTAAGCTACAGGCGACAATAGCTTCATATAGGGTTGGCAGTTTCTTTTTACCCGACTGCGCGACGCAAAGGACGGTAATGTGTTCATCAGCCTTTGTTTGTATGTTTGTTCTTTTGTGACACTATAGAGACCAAACGCGTGGGCCGTTTGATCATTCTTACTTCAATTGATTCGTCCTAATCTTTCGAGTGTTACTAAGATGACACGACACGACGCCATATATATGTTTAAGTATAACCTTCATTGAAATTTGCGAAAATTGTCTTGGCTACTGGTGAATATTCAACACTTCAACACATCGTCCTAGCGTAAGACACAGCACTGATATAACATGGCGTAGCAGTATGGCGTATAACAGAGCATGTGATGTCGCGACGACATTTGAATTTTTATCTACACTCAAAACGTAATGTTCCAAATATGAGTTCAAAAACGAATGCATAAACACGTACTTTTTTTTCGTGGATAGGTAAAATTTAAAAAAAAACCATTACAGTTCAACATTTCCCTTCGATTTTTAAACAACTGCATCATAAAATAACTTTTTTAATTTTTATAGCACACTTTTACTTTTTAATTTATTGGCGCGGGCTCTCTTTGTCTATGGAAGCGCGCGCTGCGCAGTCATTCGAATACGAAATGAGAATATCCGCCATATTGGAATAAACTATTTTTCCACTTATTTTATTTCAACTGTATGAGTGAAGATAAAATAGTGTATGCAACGACATATAATTAGGTATTAAAACACTCGTTTGATGCTATTATCACACTCGGCTACGCCTCGTGTGATAAACCCACACTGGTGTTTTAATAACCCCTTTTATATGGTCGTTGCATAAACTACTATTAAACCACATGAATGTCAAGGTGCTCTAGAATCCTGAAATTACAAGAAAGTAGACGTAAATTGTCATGATCATTGAATGATCATACGTGAAATCGTACTTATTACGTTGTAATTTTTTATTTAGGTACGTAATTTGGCAATGAATGATGATGGCGCCGAAGCTAGCAAGGTGACAGATGATAGGGAACTTCTTTCTTCGTGTCCACGGTCCAATTCAAATATGTTAGCGACATTCAGCACGGCAACGTCAGAAGCAACTATGAATGACCCAATAGGTCAATATGACTTCAGGTTTTGGGACAGAGAGGACCAGAAAGTAGGTGAACCATAGGGGTGGTGCGATTGAAATGGTGAACAATAAAGAGTATTTTTGAAGTGAAAACTTCTTTAGCGTCGTTGTGCACTTTTTGGGACGGGTAAAAAATGTTAAACTCGCGTCAGGACACGTGACCTGATCGAAAATTCGTAAGACGGATAATATGTAATATAAATTGTCATGTTTGTGTACGATAGCGCAATAAATGAATATTTTATTTCCACATAAATCCAAACAAAAATAAGTGATAAATAAAGCAATTCGTGCGAAATTATTCCATAACCATTCCAAAATATTCAAAAATGCACAACGTCAATGTTCAAGTTTTCACTTCTGCCGGCACTCCTGGAGTGCAGCCGTTTTTTTCCACATGTACGCGTATAGCGAGTGCTGGTTCAAAATAGCGAATAAGAGAAAAGAGTGACTGGAAGGACCCAGGGGACAGGCCTTTGTCTAGACATGAAGCTATCCATGACTTGGCAACCCTAAGGTTCATTTGAAGTGCACTTATAAAGCAATTCATTTTATCGCCCACAAGTATCTGCTATTGATAACGACTCAATGTGAAGACTTTGGACTTATTTTTGTACGATAAGATCTAAGATGAAGATATTGTGGTATCACTAGGCCGTGTGGGATGTGTACAATTCACATTGAAACTTAGAGGTTAAATTGTCTATACTAATAATAATATTGTCTCCGAAGTTCTTCATCAGATCTTTAAGAAATTTAAAAAATAAAATTCTTATTCTTATTTCGAATAAAAAGAATTTTGCAAATCCGTCTAATGACGGAGGACCCGAACATACAAAAAAAAAAACGGTGAATTTTTAGTGTGCGTACCCGGTGGCCAAATCTGAAACTATGAGCAACATCGAAAAACACTGAAAGGAGTCTCGAGCCCGATTTTGATGAAAACTGAAACTGCATCGTTGGATTTTTGAAAAAAAAACGGTATTAAATGTCTAGTAATGTTCACATAAATGCAGTCGATTTTTTTTTCGCGATTTCATTGTTGGTCATATAGTAAAAGTTGTTCAAAATGATGAGTGTACAATCACCTCTTTTCAGGTAGGTACTCGTATTGTATTTAATCTGTTACACGTTGTTTAATTAAAACATCCGAATTAATAACCTCCTCCTTTTTGAAGTCGGTTAAAAACAAAGAAACGAAACCTTGGACCAGTCTAAATACCTTACCAAACCAGATAGAGGTGAAGATGATTAGAAGAATCACATGAAGATAGATCACGTGAAAAATGGGGTAAAAACATTAATTAATAGAAATTGGCATCAATATTAAGCTCACCAGTTCACCACAGTCTAATTTTGGACCTAATTCGGATTGACGTGTGAGAATTCCTGCGTAGTTCTACAAATTGATATCACGTATGAAGTAAACAGGAAGCTACGGAAAACCCATCTGATTCCAAGGATAATGCTCATGTTATTATAGGTTATATTACTGATATTAATACATTGAGTGACGCAGAGCTGCATTGTGAACAAAAACATTAAATGCAATCGAAGCTTCGTAAGATGTGACTCATACAACACAATAGGTAACTATGAGCCCGTAAACGTCCAACTCGGGCCCTTTCAATAAGCTGTATTGGAATAGCCTCCACAGGAAGCAACACCTAAAATAAGTAGGTAGGTAAGTACGTATATTTTGGCATGATCAGTTTCTCAAGCCGGCCACACTAATCCAAACCACTGTCTAAGCACTGGAATGTGTGTAAAAAATTGCGTGATATCTACAAAGTCCCATCTCGGGACCACATGAAACAGGATGGGATTCGGTTTGTCTCCCTCTCTCCCCTAAAATCCTCATGTCATTAATGGACGCCCCCAACTCTTGAATGCCAGAATCAACAATCAACGTAGATACGTTGACAATTTGTCAAAATGTGTTTTTGACAGAGTGTGCCTGAGTAGGCAATTCTTGTTACGAACGATCCTTGTAACTACAGCCCCTTTGACAACGATTGCAGACTGACAGATTACACTACATAGAGTGTTATTTACAAACAGGAGGATGTATAGTCTATCGCTCGACACGTCACAGCGTCATTTAACGACATCCTCACACGAGGCGAGGGGCTAATTCACTTTCCAGATCACTTCCCCTGACACGTGGCTCCTATTAGTCGTTCTAGGTCAGTTGTTTCTAGAATCTTCCCATATATCTCCCTATACTGGCTTTTTTTTGCATGCGAAATCATCAACTTCTCTCGCAATGGGCGAAGTGGGAGGGAGTGTCAGACTCGTACTGACTAAAACCCACCCGTGTTCCTTCAAATGCCAGGCCTTGGTAAACCAGGGCTAAAAGCAACATCAATTAAGATAAGATATTTATTATTTATTTATTAATTAATAAAAGAAGTAACGTTTGTAAGTTTGGATGTAAGAGAATATCTCAGGAATAACTGAGAAGAGACAGTAGTTTAGTATAGAGGTATGCAGAACAGGTTGTAAAGTCCCGCAGACCTCCATTGAAAAAGGAGGATCCTCCGACCAGACGGTTGTTGTCTCCGGTGGGCAACTGCCCGATAGTTGATATTCGGACAGTTGTTGTTACAAGTTCAAATCGCACGGAAAACTTTGATACCGCGATTCAGGACTTTAGTTAGTTCGCAGCTGGCTAGATGGCTTTGTGATTCTTTTTGAAGCGATGTAGATTTAGGTTAGTTTTTACCCCGCTACAGGAGTCTTCGTACCTATACCTAAGCAAGCGTAGCAAGTGGCGTTCTGTATTTTGTGCCTACTGTCGAAAAAAGCGTGAGTTTATGTGTGTTTGATTAAGAAAATTCTTTCACTGACAGAATAATACACTGTCACCGAGTAAGTTAATTTAAATATCCCTACAAAATTGAACGGCTCCTGCTTGCCGTGGAACAGACCATGGCAGCCAGGCCACAGGAAAAAGCTAACGTTCCTAGTACTGGATAAGTTGCATATTACTATTTAATATTGCAAACGCGACGTGTAAATAAACACATCGAGCGAGGTCGCCTGCTAATCAGTAGTAAGGGAGCCTAACCATCCGCTTGTGATGGCTATTTCTAGAACATGCATAGGTACTTTACTATCCTGCTAATAGTTCGTAGTATGGTAGGCGTCAGATAAAATTGCAATAAACTTACACACACAGACACACCATAGCCGACATCTTTTCTAAAGCAAATCAAAAGTAGGTAGGATAGAAAACGAAAACATTTAAGGAACTGTCATTTTGCATCCTTATTCTGCCGACCGATTCTGGCAAAAACTCACCGTGAAAACTGGTGAAGTGAGCACGAAGTGAGCTGGCATTTCAATGAATGCTCTTTTGATAAATAGCTCACATCAACAAGTTATCACGGAGTGGTCGTT
Source organism: Melanchra persicariae (assembly GCA_947386135.1). Classification (NCBI taxonomy): domain Eukaryota; kingdom Metazoa; phylum Arthropoda; class Insecta; order Lepidoptera; family Noctuidae; genus Melanchra; species Melanchra persicariae. The sequence continues at coordinate 11,539,256 of OX376670.1, read as the reverse complement.
ACAGAATAGCACTACTGTAGGTACTTTAACTGTCAAAACGAAAGCCCTATTAAAAATAGTGTTACAGAATAAGGCCGCAGATTGTATTAGTTTTCGCATTTGCAACATTATCGGGATCAGGGGCCTAACCACCAACTCTTAAAGCAGTATTACTTCAATATTACTTCCAGTGGGAAAGAGACGGAGATATACAGGACGTATAGCTCCGTCTCTTTCCCACTGGAAGTAATATTAAAATAATACTGCTTTAAGAGTTGGTGGTTTAGGCCCAGTATTTTTATGGGAAATCATCAACTGACTCTGGGCGGAGCGGGAGGGAGTGGACACTCTTACTGACTAAAACCCACCCGTGTTCCTTCAAAATGCCCTTTTGCGTCCCATTGCTGCGGTAACTCTTTCGAAATCATTCCGCAACGTCGGGATCAGTCCGCACAAGAGCGAAATAATCAGCTGAGTGCAGGTCGAGGTTCATAATAACGGCGGTCGTAAACACACTGTTGAGAATGACGAGATATTGCGTGACTTGACAGTCATTCGTGTTAGCTATTATTAGGATTAATTATCACTATAATGTATAGTGTATTGTAGTCTTCATGTAGTGTAGCTTCGATTAAGTTGTATTTGAACGATGACAATAAACTACATTTTACATTAATGAGTATAATTTTTTAGCACCCTAAGTACCCATATAAAAGGTAGTGCGAGCTTTATAGGGCAAATCAACTCTCCATAAATTCTTAGATGATAGAAGAATGTTTTGGAGATCTTTTGCCCGTTTGAATTTCGATATGGAAGGTCATTAGGGATGCTCGAGAGAATACTTTTAGGCGGGAAAGCTAAGCTTTTTGGAGGTAATGCATTTTTTGGTCTTAGTGCGGTTACTGCATCAGATCCGAATCCCTCTAGATCCGTATTTTCACGAATTCGAATCTGATGCAGTGCGTAAAGCAGTATCCGAATTCGATCCTTGTTTTTGGTATCCGTATTTTCACGGATTCGGATCGGATGCAGTGCGTAACCGCTCATAAGTTCGATATTTATTACTGTTAATATAAATTATATAAAACAATCGGTACTTAGCTACCTTTTATTCAAGCACTTATAACCAGCCTTGGCTGCGCACAGGTGCAATTAATAACAACGTCATAGTTAAGCAATTTTGCTAAAGCTTTGTCCTTAGAGAAACCTTCCCTGTTTATTGCTCTTTTTATGAGGGAGCACCGTATCAAAATCTGTTGCGTGGTTTACAAGAAATAAGCAGAGATACAGACGGCCTCCGTCTGTATCTCTGCTTATTTCTCGACGTTTCTCGAGTTTTTTAAGTCAGACACTGACTTTGTTTTTAGGGTTCCGTACCCAAAGGGTAACCAACGGAACCAACGAAACAACAAATAATAAAAATTTAATTAAAAATTAAAGGTGGCTCCCATATAAGTAAAGTGTTTTTTCGGGTTATGGTAACCCATTTTGTGAGATACCGACTCGCACTTGGCCGGTAGACTACGGAGGTACCCATGCACTTTGTCACCGGACAGACTAAACCAGGAAACACTCACTAACAATGATGGCGACTATTTTAAGACCAGTTTAGAACCGTCAAGATTGATTCATTTTTATTGGCCTGCAAGTGATTTTGATTCTAGCAATTTAAAATGACCTTGAATTTGACTCCTGGAGTGGAAATTTCCGAAATTGAACTGCAGGCAGACAATTTGGTCCAAATTAATGACTAGTAGTCAATTGGTTGATAAAAAGCCGACTAGCAGACTGATGATCTAGAATTCTATCGAATATAAAGTTACATTGAACTAGCTTTCGCCCGAGGCTACGATCGTGTTTAAATAGCCTATCTCTGTGTTTTGTTTTGGACAAACCCTCGACACACCACTGCAACTCTTGAAAGCCAGAGGTTGCGGATTTTGTTCGAAAGAGACACCGCGGCCGCGGCCCTGGAACGCAAAGGGCACTAGGAGGAGCACGGATAGGTTTTAGCCAGTAAGAGTCTGACACTCCCTCCCGCTCCACCCAGAACGGAAAGGGTAATTTGATGATTTCCCAACCATAAAAAAAAACATGTCTGTAGTGTAAGTAGTCGGTTCGGCGACTTATGCGTGAAAGAGTTAAAAACAAACCCACATTCGCATATCCTAATACCTAATGTAGGTATTAGGTATTAGGATATTAGTTTATTTTTATTAACTAACTAGCTTCTACCAGCGGCTTCGCCCGCGTGATAATCGGAAATAGGGAGATTTCTTGATTTGTATTGTAACTACACCTACCCTACCCCTACCCTGCACTTACCCTACACCTACCCTACCCTGCACTTACCCTACACCTACCCTACCCCTACCCTGCACTTACCCTACACCTACCCTACATCTACCCTACACCTACCTTACACCTACCCTACACCTGCCCTAACCAGCCCAAAAAATACTATGACATGTTTTTGGTCTCCTGGTACTTGATGTTTCTGGTCTCCTAGTACTTGTGAATCTGAAGTACTAAGGCAGCAGTGGCTCTGAGTTTCCACTTCCTCCTCAGTCTCCATTAATCCATGCCACTTACCGGGATAAAAAGTAGCCTATTTTTTATTCCAGGATATGAACTACATGTGTGCCAAATTTCATCCAAATCCCTTCAGCCGTTTTTGCCTGATTGTTACACAAACATACAAACTTTCACCTTTATAATATTAGTAGGATGCCGAAATGGAAACAAAAACCTTGAAAAAAATCAGTTTTTAATGAATCACAATAATTTCTTTAAACTTTTTCGGAATCATCACAATTCTCTGAAACTTTTCCGGAATCCTATGTTGACAAACAACGATTTAAAAAAAAATTTGGCATCGTCTCAATTCAAACTCTGTTACTATGAAATGAAAACTACTGCTACTAATGCGCACACAAAACAATCTTTGACACTTAGTAGGAACTGAGGCGACTCTATTATGGCAACACTGAAATTATTTTTAAACAATGAAATAGTTTACTCTTGTACTACAACTGAATAAAGGATGACTGGACGGTCCACGCATATTATAGGTTTGTTTTTGTAAATAATAGACCTTTGTTGGACAAATGACGCGGATAAGGATTGGCAACACTGGCAGCCGGTCGTCAAAAATTTTCGTGTTCTAAATAAATTTAAAAATAATATTGTTTCGTGTTAAATAAATGATAAACGTGTTATAAAACGATAGATATAGTTATAAATATCAAGGATTTGTGTTAGTGAATTGTTTCAATTCTAAATCAATGAGAAAATCAATAAAATAGTTCCAGCTGTCAACCAACGGACGGATTCGAAATCACCACCTAATCCGGGGAGTATTTCTTTTAAATTGACCTATTTATGTAATTACTCAGGTACTATTAAGTACAACAATTGCCCATGAACGTTTACATAGCTCGTCCCAGTGAGCAGTGTCCTAAATTTTGCACTGGTCATGACCTTACTTTATTTTGATTAAAATATAAAAAATAACAAGTTTGAGTCCCTAACTCCAACAGTAATTGTTTTACTATTGCCCCTGTCATGCATAGTTACTCAAATAGTCATATTTTACCAAATTAATGTTAGAAATTGGATTAACAATTACTAAAATAGTAGTACCCTCAAAAGTAATTTGTGTTTTTCTCTTCAATATATATATATTTTTTTTTTCTTTTAAGTTCTAGTCTCAATTTTGAAATTCTTATTAATACTTAATTAAAATAACAATCCATAATATTGAGATACCACATCCATTTTCATTTGAATTTCACCTTCATTTTGATAATTTAATTTAATTTAATTTTTGAACTTCAATCAGCCTTTCATCCTAGATACTTTCTACCTAGCTTATCTACATCTCCTTTTCATTCATATACTTAGCTATCTTTATTTCACATTCCAGGGTGCCTCTGGGGTTGATCTGTCAACATGTTGACCCGTAGAGCTGCATCCTTGGAGGAAAAACTGAGGGCTACGTTGAAGGAACTAGAATCTAGTAAGGACCAGTGCAATCAGCTGCTACAGGAAAGGGAAGATAGTGAGGTGGAAATTGAACTTATTAATCATAAGAACACTGAGTTAAAAAACCAGTTGGCTGAACTACACATTCAGCATATGGACATTCTGGACCAGCATCAACAGCTTCGTCAACTTGTGTCAAATTTCCAACATTGCAGCGACACACATGAACTGGCTTTAAGACGCATATCAGAGCTGGAATTGGAGTTAAGCAGTGCCCACAATACTATTACCCACTTAGAGGCACTTAAAGCCGGTGAAGAGTCTGCGAAGACCAGCAGCCTTTATGATGAGTTGGTTGGTAGCGGGTCCAGGCCAATTTGTGTAGAACCAATGGTTACAATAGACTTAACCAATGATACCATTACTAAATGTAATTTACCAAAGGGCCATAATAATATTAAAAAATATATTAAAATTAATAGATTAATTAAGAAAATTAATAAATCATTAAAACAACAAAAAGTCAACAAATTAAATTTAAAGCTAAGGCAAAAAAATGTAAATTTAGTGCTTGAATTACAAAATAGTAGTGATGAATTAGATTTATGTAAACTAATGTATGAAAACGACACTCACCGCCTTCAGGAAGAACTACTTGTTAGGGAACAAACTCTAAAAGATATCTTTAGTAAATATGAGGCTGCTCAACTAGATCTGAGTAAGCGCTTGCAGGAGGCCAATGAGCTGGTGGACCTGGTAACGTACAATGCAGAGAGGTATGAGTCTCTGACGAACAATTTCTCTTGTAGCTGTTCTTGCTCCCAGGCACCTCAGCCTCAGCATGTTACACCCACACCCTCGGTAGCTCAGCCTGATGGCTGCTGTACTGATAATAATAACAGCTTTAGTAAAAATAATTTGATTAACACAACATATGTATTTTCTGATAAATTTGGTCAAGGCTTTGGTAGTGTATTTAACCAGTGTTCAACACATTATGTAATAAATAATTGTTTACCCGGTGCCAGTTTTAGCCAATTAATTAGGAGTATTAAATTGTCAACAATAAACCCCAACTCCACTGTTATATTATTATTTGGAGATAGTTTAGCTGTAGGTAAAAAAGACATAATTAAATGTGTCAATTTAATGTTACATCTAAGTGAGACCAATACTTGTAAATTTATTTTCTGTGCCTTGCCCTATTCTCAATATTTATCTGAGGAGCAAAACAGGCACATTTTTGATTTAAATATGTTTATTTATAATAGGACCTGTCGTCATCGTGACGCTATTTTATATTTTGATTGTAATCAATTTATTACTGATTACAAACTGACAAATTATGATATGTATTTACCGCCTAGTTGTAGGAGACATATTGCTAATCTTTTAGCATTCAATATACAGTGTGACACCGGTACTTGTGGTGTACCAATACGTACTGTTAGTAATGATACTAACATTTTTATTGATTCACATAGTAGTTTAAACTAGTAAGCTCGACAACGGAAAAGCCTCATATGTTGAATATTGTACATCAAAATATGCAGGGTCTGTCCGGCAAGGAACTTGAGTTAAGTTTATTTATGGAGAACTATGATGTTCAGGTGTTATGTTTAACTGAGCATTGGTTGAAAGAACATGAAGTAGTTTTTATCAATGATGATCACTTTACTGTTCAAAGTGCCTTTGTGAGAAAAAGTGCTATTCGCGGTGGATCATTAGTCCTTGTTTCAAACAAGTTGAAATGTAAACAACGATTAGATTTAGTTAATCTATCTATCGAGCGTACTGTTGAGTTGTCTTGTGTTGAACTCGAGCGATACGTTATAATTTGTGTTTATCGACCGCCCTCTGGTGATTTTGGTCTTTTCGAATCGGTAATGGAGGATTCACTTAATAAATTGAAATCAAGTAGTAAAAGTATAGTTTTATGTGGAGATTTTAATGTTAATATTTTAGATGTTACTCCATTAAGTGTCAGACTTCTGAATCTGTTTAAATCTTATAACTTAGTTAACTTGTTTTATGAACCAACTAGGATCACGGCATCTTCATCAACTTGTCTTGATAATATTTTTAGTAATTGTGATGCCGAAAATAAATTAGTGTTAAGTGACTTAACGTCTGACCACTGTGGCCTATTAGTTAGCTTTCCAATGCCACTTAATAAAAAGCCGCATAAAATAGAATGCAGGCCTTATACAGCAAGTCGTTGCAGTAAATTTAAAAATAATATAGCTAATAAAATTACACCATCTTTGATAGAACATGAGGATCCTAATAAAATCTATGGAGCCCTTTTTGATGTTGTGCAAAAAGAGTACCAATCCACTTTTAAGACAAAAACCATAAACATCACGGGTACCTCTGTTGGTTTCAACCAATGGGCTACTCCAGGAATATATAAAAGTAGAGCGAGATTATACGAGTTATATGGTTTTAAAAAATACAGATTTGATACCGCTTTTCTAGAGTACGTTAAAAAATATTCTAAACTATATAAAAAGATTTGCGTTGTAGCGAAATCAAAATTTTTAAGCGAGACAATTAAAAATTCTAATAATAAAGTAAAAGCCACTTGGAAAGTCATTAACAATGAAACGGGCAAGTCGGTTAAACGAGAAAATGAGTTAGAGATTATAGTAGACAACAAATTAGTGAGTAAAGCTGCTGACGTAGCTCAGGCATTTAATGAGTTTTTTTCCAATATACCTATAACTACAACTCGCTCCTTGAATTCGTCCCCTTCTAAAGCTGAAAACCTTTTGCAAAGTAGTGTGCCCGAGTGTAATCAATTATTTAGTTTTGAGCACGTAACGCCACGCGATGTAGTTAACGTTTTCAATACACTTAAATCTAAAAACACAGGTGATTACTGGGGCGTTTCTATTAAACTTTTGAGTAATATAATAGACATAGTAGCGCCCTATCTTGCTGTTACGTTTAATAAATGCGTGGATTTAGGAACTTTTCCTGATCTCATGAAGAGTAGTAAAGTCTTACCTTTATTTAAATCGGGCAATAAAAGTGACATTGGTAACTACCGGCCTATCTCCATCTTACCTGCATTTAGCAAAATATTTGAAAAATTAATACTCAAGCAGTTGTTAAAACATTTTAATTTAAATAGACTACTCCATAGTGAACAGTATGGCTTTACAAAGGGACGTTCGACTACAGATGCGGGTGTTGCTCTCCTAAAACATATATTTAACGCATGGGAGAACTCGCAAAATGCAATTGGAGTTTTCTGTGATCTCTCCAAAGCGTTTGATTGTGTGCACCATGACACGCTATTGCGTAAACTGCGTCATTACGGTCTCAAAAGCGAAGCTCTTAACGTAATAAATTCATATTTACATAATAGGTTTCAATGTGTTGATGTAAATGGTGTGAAGTCTTCCGGGCTACCAGTGCATTTAGGTGTGCCTCAAGGCTCAATACTGGGTCCATTCTTGTTTCTGGTTTACATAAACGATTTACCATTTTTCTTAAAGCGTATCTGTGATGTGGTATTGTTTGCGGATGATACCTCTCTTATCTTTAAGGTAGATAGGAATAGACAAGATTTCGATAACGTAAACAGCGCTCTCTCATTGGTTACGGATTGGTTTACGACAAATAATCTAGTTCTAAATGCCAAGAAAACAAAATGTATAAAGTTTGCTTTGCCAAATGTTAGAAATTTAGGACCCAATGTCGTTTTAAGTGGCGAGGTGCTTGAAACTGTAGACTCGGCAGTATTTTTGGGCATAACTGTTGATTCCAAACTTCAATGGGGCCCACATATATCAAGCTTATCGGGAAGGCTCAGCTCTGCCGCATTCGCCGTCAGAAAAGTTAGACAGTATACTGACGTTGACACAGCTCGGTTAGTCTATTTTAGTTATTTCCATAGCGTTATGTCCTATGGTATTCTATTGTGGGGAAAAGCTGCTGATATACAAAATATATTTGTTTTGCAAAAACGTGCTGTGCGAGCAATATATCAGCTAGGGTCAAGAGTTTCATTAAGAGAACTTTTTAAAGATATTGGAATTCTCACGGTAGCATCTCAATTCATTTTTGCAAACATTTTATATATTAGGCAAAATATACACTTATATACGAAAACGAGCGACATCCACAACTTTAATACCAGAAACAAGCACAAGCTACATGCTCCTTCACACCGACTTCGTAAGGTCCATGACTCATTTGTGGGGCTCGGTATCCGCTTCTACAATAAACTTCCACTTTCTTTTCTTGACCTGCCTTTTACGTCATTTAAATCTAAAGTTAAATCTAACCTTTGTTCAAAGGCATACTATTCTATTAATGACTATTTAGACGATAAGAATAGTTGGTCGCAGTGTTGAACGCAAGACAATGTAATTTTATCAATGTAATTTTATCATGTTCTTTCTTTCTCTATTAGTTAGCTTATGACAGGTTATATGAGTTCATATAATTTTTTTGTTGGATACATATTTATTTTTTGTTCGTGTCTTAAAATACTTTGCGTACTATTGTTTAATAAATTGAAGTTCTTAAAACGTAACAGACAGATGTGTTGCTGGGGAGTTTGTTGCGCCACTTCTTCTTCCCAGCTAAAACACTAGGAAGTGGTGACGGGTGGGCGTTTTGGGGGACTGTCTTTATGTAAAATTTGACGTTCAAAAAGTGCTGGCTCTCAGCCTAATTTGAATAAATGACTTTTGATTTTGATTTTGATTTTGACGAAGGCAAGTCTAGGAAATGTTGCAAATGCTTATTGTTCCTAGAAATTAATACGTTTAGGTAGCAAACCACAAAAGACAATATTTCATTGTAATATGTTATTGTTTAAATAATGTTTTATTTAAATAAAGTCTCCGTCTTTACTTGACTATAATATCAAACAAAATATTAACCAGCGTTTTCAAGTAAATCCTTGCAAGATATTTGTATGGGCAAGTGTTGTAACTTGTAACTAAGGACAGCTTTACCTGTGGACTGGTCACCCATCCTCTGTTGTAAGAAAACTTTCAACGACGACACAATAAAATCTGCGAGCAAAACGCAAAATAATGGGGGTGTTAGAGTCGGTTAATTAAATATTTTTGAGTATCAAAAATTCCCCGTCATACTCATACCAGACAGAAATATGAGCCCCGGTGGGTCTCTGTCGCCCGTTGGGTTTGAAGTTGTCATTTCACGATGTGGCCAGGCATTTCATGAAATTAATTACAAAGTTTATTGTGCGCTAGTTATTATTAGGTACCTATGCGTTCATAAAAAAGCTCCACTATTCAATTACTAGCGATGCGTTACGAACTCAAATTGTTGCTAAAATAACAATATTTTGAGGTAACTATTTTATACAACTTCGCAGATTTTCACAATTTTCTTTCTATAAGAACTGGACAAGGTACAATCCTTGAGCTGTCACCCACTAGTATAAAATGCAATAAACATTTGTTCTTAGAACTTTATTACTTTTTAGTTTAGAGCCATTGTCGTCGAAGGAAACGCGGTACAGCCAAGTTGAATATTTACATCGTCGATGCAGCCGTGACCATGTTCGATCTGCAAGGTTTCTTTGAGATTTCTGAAAACTTCTACCTGTTTTTGGTCACGTAGTCTTGAAGGATTTTAACAAGTTTGGTGAGATATTGTTTCGAAATTTATAATCGTCTCAAATCTACAGCTTTTAAGCCAAACACCAGCGTAGCTAAGCTTTAACTTAAAAAGAATGTGTCGAATCGAATTAAGGCGCACAATATAACCCGGGTCGACGGCGCTTTGTGTTCCACGTGCGACTCAAAGAGATGTCTGCATAGTTGACGGGGCCTGCTAGGGCCAGGGCCTACCAGGTTGCGGAATTGTTCGAAAGAATTACCGCGGGTCCTGAAACGCAAAGGGCATTTGAAGGATCACGGGCGGGTTTTAGTCAGTACGAGTCTGACCTCTCTCTCCGCCCAGAGCGGGAGGTGTCATTTGATGATTTCACTCTCTTTAACGAAACCATTCCAACGTTCCGTATGGTGTCGGACGTAAAAGAATAGCACCATCCCATCACTTCACATGGGTGTCGTAAGGGACTAAGGGACTCACCTGAGAATGGGCAGCAGCGTTCTCTGTAGGTAAATCGTAACAGCTACACTGCGATCGCCAACTCGCCTGCCAAGCTTGACAATTATGGCAAATCCCCCCCATTTGGGGGAGGCCTATGTCCAGCAGTGGACTTTTTTCGGCTGATATGATTGATGATGAGGATAACGAAACCATGATTTGGACGAACTTTGGTTCAGAGATAGATGGGACCCTGGAGACGGTTGTAGGCTATTGCAAAAACTAAATTAACGCGAGTAAGCCGCTGGCAGAAGCTACTTGATCTACTGCGATGATTTGAGCATTGTAAGGTCACTGAGATGACTTGAGCTATGACCGAATGGCATTGTTCGGTTTGGAAATCTCTGGTAATGGAAGATTTACACACGAGGACGCGTATCATGCAGGGTGGCCGTGGCAGATCTTTCATGAGCCTGCAATTAAAATAAGCGCCTTTGTATAAAGGTGTTGGGTGGCGTCTAAGGAGTATTGTCGATATAGACATATTTTTTGCATTTTTCATATTTGAATTTTAATCAGCGAAGCACATCTATACCTTCGTCATTTTTAAATTGGGAGAGGTCATTCTTAAGTTATATTTAGCCAACGCACAGGTAGTGGATTTTTGTATTAGAACAACGTGACTTTACTTGACTGATATTTGTTTATTGCAAGTTTATTCACCTCATCACTGACTGTGCTAAGTCAAACATCAATATTATTGACACCGAACGAAACATAGCATCATTGATTGTTTCTAGAGTTTTCCTTCACATTGGCCACAATTTCTTTCATACTCCAAACGAAGCCAATCTACTGGTTCTAAAATGCCAGGATCCAGCAGATTCGTTCGTACATCACGTTTATCAGGTCATCGGTTCACCTTGTGGACGGCCTACCCACAGCATTCACGTATTGTCTTTTCGGTATTCAGAAAAGACTGCGTTGGGCTTGTAGGCGACATTAATACCGCCACAAAAAATCAACGTAGCAGAATCAGCCTCGCAGCGCCATCTATCTCGACAGCTGCGAACTAATTGGATAACATCCTAAATCGCGATATCAGAGTTTACCGTGCGATTAGAACATATGCAAAGCCCGAATATCAACTCTCGGGCAGTTGTCGTCGGTGGTCGGAGGATTCTCCTTTTACAACGGAGGTATGTGGGACTTTACTCTCTGTTCCGCTACCTTCTAATGGCTTGCGTTTATCGCCAGCTAATTTACAATTTCGGTGTCCTGAGTCAGATTTGGAACTAATTTAAATGTTTTTTACCCGACTTCGGAGAGTTATGTTATAATATTATTACTATTACTAGTCCGTACTGTCCCACTGCTGGGCAGAGGCCTCCCTCCATTCCTTCCAATGCTCACGGTGTTGTGCCTCTTCCTTCCAACTCGTAAAGGAAGACATCCAGGTCCTCCCGCCATCTCCTTCGCGGTCTGCCGCGGCCTCGCGTTGCTGTTTCAGGGCACCAATATTGTATTTTACGGTCCCAAAGATTGTCTGGCATGCGCAGACATGTCAGACCAATGTTATTATAGCATTTTTTAATGAATCCATTGGCGCATAATAACGCACTGCAGTAATAAAGAACTAAATTACACGTGCCTGGTCTTTATTCACGGTAGTATTGTTTTACCTTCCTTTAATAGGCGTGCAAATGTGTGGGTAACAGTATGGTGTCGAATAATGCGATGATCTACAAAATTCAATAAACCTGCTTAGATAGATAAATAGATGCTTTGTCTATCTATCTAAGTAGATTTATTTAATTTTGTATATCATCGCATTTACCGACACAATTCATCAAAAAAAAAAATACCTACAATACACAAAAGCATATTTACCAGTCTAACCAGATGCAGCTGAATGCCAGTATTCTACAAAGTGTAACAGAATAAACGCAATACCTCTTAAGGGGTCATGGTACTCAAAATTATGAACAACTTTTACTATGGGACCAACACTGACTCTAACGTCTGTCTATCGACTTCCACAAAATACCCCTTACAAGGTCGGTTGTTAGACTTTTGGGCTTTTCATAAAGGAATGTTCTACAGTTATATTATTGCTAAGTACCTAATTATTTCTCCTGCTTTAAAATTCCATTTTCGTTTCAACAATAAATTATTCATGAAAGTCGAGATTGAAATTGTTTTTGACAAGGCGTTAGTACGACCTACATTCTGTTGTCGTTCAACGTTCGTTTGGCGATAAGGACAAGCGGAAAACCTTACTCAGTTGCAGTCTAGTAAACTGTCCAGAACTGTCCTTATTTAATTAAATGTACCTATAGAAAAGATGTCGTAATGTCCAAACTGTACCTTGTAATTTCTATCGTCGAAAAATATAACAAAATATGGCTGTTGCAGTAAAGAAGACCAAGACAGGTTGTATGACTACATTATGTGAAGGAATTTGGGTAAAAACGGGGTGAATGCTGAGATGCTCGCTTAGACATGGTGCGTCAACGCAAATTAATTAGGATAAGGAAAGAATTTGAAGACAAAGCTAACTAACTACGTGACCAGCTTCATGTTCAAAATTTGAACAGAAATTAAACAAAGAAGTAGGTAATCGTTTTGAAATTCAAAATGCTTATTTATTCGAAAATAATCGATATATCGTTCAACAATTCGATGTTTTACTTTTGAAAATATCGATGTTCTAATATCGATGTTTTTTATGAGCGATGTTGCATCCCTAGGAAAAACCGCTTGCAGTAGCTAGTTCTTCATTTAATTAAAACAGGAAGCATCTTTATTTAAAGAAGCCTGGTATGGTTGCAACGGCAACATTGACCTAGAGATGACGCGAAATGACGTGTCAACGTGTGGCATCGCGCCAAAATGGCGGAATGCCGCCAAAATACTAACAAAAGTGTAAACTTATTGTGGATGAGAATGAGATGTTTTAATCGTCTTTGTCACTTTCTTTGACTTCTATTTCTTTGTCAGGCATTGTGCGTACTGCGTTAGATAAGAGACAGGCACGGTCTAAGAATAGATTTTTGAAAAGGTCTGCTTTTTACCCGACTGCCAAGGAACGCTTTATAATGTTTTTCGCACCTATCTTGTATTGTATGTTTGTTTATTTGTTTATTACCTACCTCGTATCTTCCAAACGGCTGGATGGATTTCGACAATTACGGTGTCGTTAGATTCGTCTCAAATACCCAAGTGTCCTTAGATAGGTGTTTCATAAAAAATCAAAATGGCGATTTTTTGTTTGGGTACGAAAAGGTGCGGCATTTTATACAACTGTTTTGGGTGTCAACATGTCGTAGGAGTTCTGATTGGTGGGAATGGTAGGCTTCTTAAGAGCGTGTACGCCGTATGTCATTTCATACAAACTTTCAAATCCTTATTCTTAAAAATGAATGAACCGATTTTAACGAAACTTGGCATGCATACGCTAGATATCCAGGTCTAAATAGTTATCAGAAAACATTTATGAAAAAGGTTTTAGAGGGAGAGAGAGAGAGAGATTTTAAGTTTTCTATAGAAAGTGAAAAATCACTATATCCTTCCCCCTGAACTCTGATAACTATTTAGACCTAGATATCTAGCGTACGCATAACCAGTTTTATTAAAATCGGTTCATTAATTTCGAAAAATAAGGATTTGAAAGTTTGTATGAAAAGCCTTACCGCGTAAACGCTCTTAAAGCAGGCTACTACTCCACCAGGCCGATACAGGCATACATAGACTATCCCAATCATAACAAAATATTTGTATATGTTTTGTTTTGTGTGTGTGTTTTTTGTGTGTGTTTGTTTTGTATTTGTTTTTGTGTATGTTTGTTACACTTACACGCCTAAATTGCAGAACCGATTGCGATGAATTTTGGTTCAGAGATAGATGGGCCCTGGAGACGGTTTTTGCTACTTTTTTGCGAACATATAACTTGAACGTGTGTGATGCGGCGGCGTGCATTCGCTACACTATGGAACCTGTTACAAAATTGTTTTTTTATTATGTAGCAACTTCTACTTGGGAGATACATCTCAAGCCATCAGGAAAACAATACATATATGATTGTATGCATGTTTCCGTATTACATTACGACTGAGAAAGTTAGTACCTAGTTTGATGTTTGTTTAAGGACAATGCATTGTGAAAATATAAACATCCAGAATTATTTTAATTACCAAGGCAACTGTCAGGGTTGCGAAATTGTTCGAAAGAGTTACCGCGGCCCTGGACGCAAAGGGCTTTTGAAGAAACAAGGGTGGCTTTTAGTCATTAAGAGCTGATCCACAGACTGCGTGATCAGACTTTTGACAGTCTTTTGGATTCTAATATCTGTAACGTCTGTCAAAGACAGCCAACCAACGTCTTCAGCTCTTCCTGTCCAAGTTTGCCATATTTACCAAGATTTTTTTTTTTTTAAGTAAAGCCGAGTAAAACTATATTGTCTATATTGACGAAGTCTTCGACGGCAACAAATTATGAATACGTAAACAGTTCCACCCACTCTTCATTGGGAAACATACGATATTTACTAATCAATACTCGCGTGTTGTTAAGTTTAAGTCACATCATGAGTCATTCATGACCGAAGCATAAGGAGTATACTCAGTAAGAACCGGAGAACATGGTTTCCTACACTTTCTGCTTATCTCCCATGAGCAAATAGGCGTAAGTATACGGAAAGACAATTCTAGAACTAATTTTTCACTTTTTAGTGGTAGCGCCCACACCTACCAACACCACTGGAAAGTCACAGGAAAACAAAAATACGCAATTTCGTATACGTGGATGATTTTTCCATATATTTTTTCCAGCTATTTGGATTTAAAAACCAAACCACAGAACCGATTCTGATAAAATTTCAATGGGACCATTCGGGAAGAATTTTCCCTTTCCCTTTCCAACAAAAAAGGATTTTTCAAATCGGTTGGCAAGCGACGGAGTTATGCGCGAACAAACATAAAAAAAAAAATACAAACATCCGAATTGAGAAACTCCTCCTTTTTTAGAAGTCGGTTAAAAAGTGTTCAAATCGAAATGCAATCTCATCTAGGCAACGAACAATGTCAAAACTATTCAAAATGTATAGAAATTTAAGCTGTTCTCACAGTTTACGACTATGAACGTTCGCATTCGCAATGCGAATGTTCCAATCTCAATACGTCATAAACTTCAAAATGACGTATAGAAAATGTTTTTGACAGATCGAGACCGATATTAGAATATGAACGTTCGATATCAACATGAGAATTTATTTATTAAAACTTCATGCAACACAAAGGTATAAAGGCGGACTAATGCCTTAGGCATTTTCTACCAGTCAACCCGGGGTGGTGAAGAGAATAACATGTCAGGTGAGAAAACAAACAACGGGTTCACTACGGCATCCGCAGAAGTGAAAACTTGAACATTAACGTTGTGCATTTTTAATATTTTGGAATGGTTAGAGCGAAATTTTCGCACGAATTGCTTTATTTATCATCAGTATAAAAGTACTATCATTTATGTGGTTAAATACAATTTTCATTTATTGCGCTATCGTACACAAACATGACAATTTATACCACATATTATATCGGTCTTACGAATTTCCGATCAGGTCACGTGTCCTGACGCGAGTTTAACATTTTATACCCATCCTAAAAAGTGCACAACGCCGCTAAAGAAGTTTTCACTTCAAAAAAACAAAATTGTTATTCCGTGGAATTGCCCTCCCCTTAGGCATGATTAGGTAGTATGATTACGCATAAACGCCATTTTTATTCAAGTGTCATTTGGCCACATATGTTACCACAGAAGTACAGACTAACCTATATTCACACGGTCACAATGACCTCATTCCAGGGTCAGACGCCGCAGTGTTACGCGCTGAACTTTGGCGAGCCTTGATATGACCTTGAGTGTAAAAGCTTTGTGTAGTAGCTTAATGGTGACAAAGTGCCACTATAAAAGCTATTTGTTAGTGACTTTTTTAGTAAGTTGTAGACTCATTATAGCAGTTCCGGTTTTTAGGGTTCCGTAGTCAACAAGGAACCCTTATAGTATCGCTAATCGCTATGTCTGTCCGCGGTTCAGCTCAAAGACGCTTAGCAATAGAAAGTTGGAATTTGTTATGGGTATATATTATTTAAAAAAAAAAGGAATACTTTAGGACCAGTCTGGGAAAATACTCTTCCAAAATGTGTGTTCAGCGATATTTTCGCCATCATCAGGTCCTGACTTCTACCTTCCATCATCAGCTCAACAACATGAGATGATGATTGACCAAGCATACATATCTGATTTAGAGTTATAATAAAAAACATCGTATGTGCCTTTATTAAGTTTAGTAATATTATTACTCTTACATTGTTTACTAACACGGGCTAACACCTAGTTTGCGTTTTTGTTTCTTTTTCCCCTGGGATCCCATTATCAGATTCTGACTTGACAAATGGGACCACCTCAGTATAGGCTTTCGAATAAAAAATATTTTTGAAAATCGGTCCACAATTGGCGGAGAAATCCGTGAACATAATACAAAAAAATACTAGACAGTCGAACATAGAACCTACCTCCTTTTTGAAGTCGGTTAAAACTGGTACCCCAACATAGTTGGGATTGGGGATAAGGCTAGCCAGATTGATAACATACATTACTGCTTTAAGTGGACCTCAATAACTGAAAGGTTACCTATTCTCTCCTCACCCTTGGCTTGGTAGAGCAATTGGAAATCACGTAGGTAGGTATGCTGTTGCTAAATTTGTTCGAAAGAGTCACCGCGGCCCTGGAACGCAAAGGGCATAAGGAGGAACACGGATGGGTTTTAGTCAGTAAGAGTCTGACCAAAGACTATTAAACCTGTGAGTCTGACACCGAGCGGAAGGAGTGGAGTCATTTGATGATTTCCCATCATTAAAAAAATAAAATAACGTAGGTGTGTTTTTACTTATTAGCTGTCAGAAAGAAGCTTATGTCTGCCCTCATGACATAATCCTTTAGCAGCTTTCTGCCATTAAGGGTGTGGCTTGACATACAATTATTGAGTGTATTTGTCAAGCACTTGCATCTATTAAAGTGCAAAGCAAAGTAGGTGTTAGCCCGTGTTAGTAAACAAGTAAGAGTAATATTACTTGTTAGTCAATAAATAATTGAACGAAGGGGAGACTCATATTTGAAGAGATAAACAGACAAAACATTGTTTCTTTGGCAGAATCAATAACAAGCATGTTTTTGACAATGTTTTCTTTATTATTCTTCATCGAGGAATTTACCTAGATAATTAGGTAATTTAAATTTAAACGATTTTTTCAAACAGGAGACATGAGAACCGGGCGAAAGTAACCACGGATTGGGTCCCGAACATCAGGAACCGGGAAAGGCTTCGATATTCTTCTTCGAAGGGAAAATGGAAATGGTGGCCCTTTGCCCAACGGTGAAACCACTTAGGCTAGATAGATACGGTGTTACTTCTGCTGCCTTGCGAAGTTAAAATTATGTCTTATGTACATTAAAAGACAATTGATAATAATGATTTCAGTTCCAGAATAATTCTTCTTTTTAAAGTTTCGAGAGCCAACGGCTAGCCTGCGTGATCAGGCAACGTTAGGCATTTTGCTTTCAAGTACAGAATTTGAAACCATTTTGCCTGTCAGAATAATTATTGTCTTTGACTGATTTTTATAGATTTTTTTGTTGGTTCAAATGTGGTTTGAATGAAGAACTACGCACGATAAAGTCTACGATATGAAGAGGTTCTACTGGTCCTACTAACGATCCTTTTTGTTAATGTGAATCCTCAAATGACTCCTTCCGATCTGGGCGAAGGGAGTGTCAGACTCTTACTGACTAAAACCCATCCGTGTTCCTCCTAATGCCCTTTGCATTCCAGGGTCGCTGTGACTCTTTTGAACAAATTCCGCAACCCTGGCAGAACGTTAGGTTTATGTCTTCAACTCTTAATCTTCTAAAAAAAGACAGATTACTGCGTTTAATATGGTCACGTACACATTTGTATGTTAGGGAAAGAAAAGGATTTCCCCAGTGTTGGGCTTTCAAAGACAAGTCATTATGGTTTCTGTTCCAGAATTATTCTCCTTCTAAACGTTTCGAGAAGCTACGTGTTCACTCGATCAGGCTACGTTAGGCCATGTTCTTTACAAAGTTAAGACAGAGTACTGCGTTTAACAAACGCAGGAATGGTCACGTACACAAGTTTGTAACGTTATCAATTGACGAAATGTTTGTTTGTAATACTTTGGCTTGTGATTCATAAGCTGTTGTGAAGTCTGATCCGAATAAAGGAAAAAGTACGACGCCGCTGAGCATTCTAGGCTCTCACAAAAATGTTTGAACTACATACTTCTACTTGCAGTTTTGGAAAGGGGTACAATCTATTTTACCAGACGTAACTGCATCCAGTTTTGGATCATGAATTCTAGTTAACTACATCTGATATTCCATAAATTTGGTAGAACGAACGATCACCGGTCATGTGACTTTTCATGAGTCCCAGCGCCATCTTCCTTATTTTTATCGACATTAAATAGGATCCGCGCAGCTCGTTTTCTTCTTCCATTCCATCCCGTCAACCGTCACGCACTGACATTTTACTCGACTGCGTCAAAAGGAGGGTAATGTTTTTCGGGCGTATGTATGTTTGTATGTATGTCCATTTCTTTGGCACGCCCTACAGCCCAAACGGCTGGACGGATTTTGACAAATGAGGTGTCGTTGAATTCGTCAGAATTGGTTCACATACATAGGTTACATAATTTTCAAAACTCACTAAAATGTAGGAAATAAAAAAAAATACTGTCAAAAACCCCGACCGCTAAAAACGACTAAAATGTTCCAAGCAAGTCGCTTTTCAAGCTGTCTGATGCAGTTTGTGGCCTCAGATCTGTGATTGAACTGCAAAGTATTTTTTTTTCTTTCATATCATTGCCTATCTTTTGTTTGGCCTCCCTCACTCATGGATTATTATTAAAGTTGTTGATACATCACGCTATAAACTTCGCAAATCACGAGGATCGCTCCAATTTAGCTAAGTAATCCAAAAGCTTTTAATACACTTAACAAAAAGCTTCCAACAATAAGGAAGGTCGAACAACGCTTTAACGATTCTTGTTAAACAATACCACAGACAGAAAATGAAGTTGTTTGCCCTTGTTCAATATTTCAAGAGCTCTTCTTCAACCATTTAAATCTTTATACTTACCTACTAGCAGCACGCCGCAGTTTCACCCGCGTAGTTCCCGTTCCTATGAGAATACGTGGATAAAATATAGCCTATGTTACTCCCTAATAATGTGGCTTTCCATTGGTGAAAGAATTTTTGAAATCGGCTCAGTAGTTTTTGAGTTTATTCATTACAAACACACACACACAAAAATACAAATTTTCCTCTTTATAATATTACTAGCTGTCCCCCGCGGCTTCGCTCCCGTCAACTGGCTACCTACCTACCTACCCTACACCTTCCCTACACCTACCCTACCCTACACCAACCCTACACCTACCCTACCCTACACCTAACCGACAAAAAAAAATCCTATGTCCTATGTCCGTCTCCTGGTTCTAAGCTACCTCTCCACCAATTTTCTGCCAAATCGGTTCAGCCGTTCTTGAGTTATAAAATTACAACGAAAAGTGGCATTGATTTTTATGTATATAGATTAGTACCTATAGACTTCAGCTGTACTTATTATACGGTCTGGCTGTTACGTAAGCTGACCTTTAGAATCCCTGGGTCTTTAAGTTTACGTAATATCACTGAGGGTTTGTGTGTATAGTCGAGTGGGTTAAAGTACAGTAAGAGAGTCGTTTATAAGGTTGACAGATTATTTTAAAGAGGGGCATTTTAAGGAGCGTAAGCATTCTCTTTGCAGTCGCAAATTTTCAAAAGCATCTCAAATTACCCCACACTTTAACTATTTTTTTGCATTGATTGTTGTTGAGAAGATATTGAATTTGAATGATTTTTAAGTTCGACAAATGGCCTTTTGGTCTTGTATGGTAGATGTAGAATGTTTTTCTTATATTACCCTGACTTCGATTTCAAGTTAAAATATGGAGGGGTATACTGAGACTAATTTGTTATTGTCAATATTTGCTCATCCGGTTAGGAGGATTTTTGAGTGTGTTGTCTTTTAATTTCGGTATTTGTAGGTAGCTTCAGCCTTCTTGTGAGATAATCCCTTAATAAGACACCAACTGGGATGGATCTGATGTACCTATGTCGGAGGAGACACTAATCTGTAGCGAATGACAGGATCACAGGAATTCCCGAATTCCGAATTCCCTGACCGTTAAATAAATCGACAAAGTTGTCCGTTGTCCCGAATTTCCGAACATACCAATTCCGAATTGTCACTCGCTTCATTCTTTAGCTGATATTCGTGTTGTTCACAACAACTACGTAACCACACACATATTGTAACATTCGTTTAGAATATTATTGATCGAAATAAGGGATGTCGATTGAAATATCGGAAATAGTTTCCCGCGGCGAGATGTTTGAATTACGGAAACAGTTTTCAGTTTGTGAACATGAATTTATTCATGTTCTGTGCAATTGAGAGAGTTTCCTGAGCGGTTCCTGAAATCCTGAGGAAAGTTGTACAATAAGACAAATCTTTCTCAAAGAAACCGTGACTTTTCTTATTGGTCACCTTGGCTTGGTCACTGCGTTGACGATATTAAAGACGGTGACCATGTAACCCTTCAAAGGATGGCTCATACAAAATGACCTGTCATTCCAAGGCTATTTCACTTCACGGATTGTTATTTGAATGTCTTATGAACATTTAAGACCCGTTTTTAAGCACAGGGTGTACAGATCGCGTCCAATAACTGTGCCCCTCTGAAGTTGGCTACGAGTGGCTGCGTAGTAGTCAAAATTACGAACAAACTGCAACTATGCGCGGGGCGGGGATTATGGCGGCGCGATTTTATGTCTCAGTCGCTCGTTTACGTTCGATGCATGCTTGCGTCCCGCTTGCTCCCGTCTACGTGACTGCACCTGCGCGATCTTTGCAAATGGCTAACTTCAGAGGGGCACAGTTATTTGACGCGAACTGTACGTTACACTAATCATTATTCACGATGTTTTCGTTAACATTTTATTCGTAACTAGCTGTCTCCCGCGGCTTCGCTCCCGTCAACTGGCTACCTATATGCTACACCTACCCTACAGGCAGCGCATGCAAATAATTCTAAGTTTTGATAGCTCGGTTAATATACATGTTATAAAAATAATTTATAGCCTATAGCACTCAGGAATAATGTAGCTTTCTACCAGTAAAAAAATTTTTAGAATTGGATTATTAGTTCCAGAGATTACCCCCTACATACAAACTTACAAATTTTACCTCTTTATAATATTAGTATAGACTAGCACACTGCACATCGTCCACGCGTTCCAGGGCCGCGGTGAATCTTTCGAACAAATTCCGCCGCGGCTTACCTACATCATAAACAAAGCCTTATTAAAAATTTCATTTGTTGTCTCAGTATTTTCGACCGTGCGTTGATATTTATGTCAGTTGGACAGTTTTCCTTATAGATTTTTCACGTGCTAAAACGAAGGCACCAATAAAAGTTTATTGCTTACAATATAATAGGTACCTACGTATACATAATGTCACGAAATCCTGTGTAAGTATACATAAAGATAGTGTTTATCAATGACAAAGGGGGTAGATTGCATTGCATGCAAATGCAACAAAAGGACAGCCTGGCAAAACCCGTGTTTTGTACAATAACAAACTTAATACCTTAGGTACGTTTCTGGCAGGAAAGACAGGGCTGTCAAAACTGGCTCAGGTATTCTTTTTTTTTTTTAATAATTCACTCTTACGTTTTGTTAACGAAAGAAGCACCAGAAGGTCCAATAAGCAGTCTGATGTAAAGCAATGGATGAATTTCACGATAGAACGAGTGAGCTCAAAAAATATGTGCGGTATATTAAAATGGTCACCCATCCACAGATTATTATTTAACCACGAGCTCCTCATCAGCAGTGGTTCCAGATCTAAGCTAAAAAAATAGTAGGTACTTACTTTTTCTTTCTATATTATTAAACGTCATAAAAACACGAAGTTGACGTGGTAGAAGAGTTTCCACGGGTTGAGCATTGAACATTTTCCGTTCAGTCGTTTGGCGCGAAACGGAACCTAATTTCCGAACGGCGCCCAATGCTTCAACAGTTTCGAAATCGAACGAAAACCCAAAACGAAGGTGCAAACTACAAACAACTTTGTTTTGGGTTTGTGTAAGTCATTTTGGTTACATCATCATTTGAATTCTTACTCGTAACGTAACATTCGCTATTGTAGCCGCTTGACGTTTACCTAACGTCGCGAATCAAAACAAGAAGCATTACACAGAAATAATCAACATTATTTACAGAAAAAAAATTACTGTTACCTACTTATCATTTTTATATGTATTTAAATCAATATTTAAATTTAATTTTTTTCAAGAATCATTTTATTTAATGTTCTTATTAATATAGCATGTTTATTTTTATAATGTGCGTTTTGATTTTGTGAAATTAACTATTTTTCTTTCTCTTCATCATCATCTGCCAAGCCTGATCCCAACTTTGTTGGAGTCAGCGTACTATCTAACCAGATACACCAAAATAGTAATATTTTACACAGTGTCTGATTATTAAAAGATTTATCCAATACACAATGCAGGCAACCCTGCATTAGTGGTCCATTTAAACGCAGACGTGCAGAATACGTAACAAAACAGGTTCTGCAGTGAGTCAGCCACTTAATTTTAGTACAACATTTTGATGTACTTATGTGGCCTACATAATGTTGTTATGAGGACAGTTATTTTTAGTTTTATTACTTGATGTTTACAGAAAAAGGATTCAATGCAATAATTTCAGAAAGGAGGAAAATATTTTTTCTCACTGTATTTTTTAATTTTATTTAAATTGGGTAATATTTGTAGGATGTATTTGTAGGTAGTATTTGTTTTGATTGTAGAAAATAAAAATACTTGAAAGCCCATAAACTACACATATGATTATGAAAAATCTTTCAGTTTTGTAAAGCTATGCTATTGCTCCTTGTAATACCGAAATAAAAATGCACATTTCCTACAGGATAGGCCACAGGAATGATGCCGCAGGAAAATAAAACACGCAAAGCAGCGTAATTCCACGCCGTCACTTTGTGTCCTACTTTATAAGTTATTATTTTTGTATGTATTAGTAGTTTTTATTTTAATATTAATGTGTTGTATTGTGTATGGGTCATAGATGCCTGAGATAAAGGAATAATAATAAATAAAACTGAAGTCGTTTATAAATGTTATGATGCTTAATTTAGTCAAGGAATTAGAAATTATGAAAGAAAGAAGAAAGGTAGTTAAGAAAATATTTATTATGTAACAAGAAAATTACCTAATCATGCCACCCCTAAGACACACGTTTCTTTTTAGGGATACAAACCTGTTGCGGATTATGTTCGAAAGAGTTACCGCAGCCCTGGAACGTAAAAGGCACTAGGAGGAGCACGGATGGGTTTTAGTCAGTAAGAGTCTGACATTCCCTCCCGCTCCACCCAGAGCAGAAGGGGTAATTTGAAGATTACCCATCCTTAAAAAAAATGGTTACAAACCTTACAAAACTCCAGAATCTCTAATTTTAGTACATGGAGGACTCTGATCTTTTTTTTTTTAATGACATCAAAAATCGTAATATAATCAATGATAAAGAAACAAATTAATTAGTAGTGTGGGAGGCCTATGTCTTGCACAGCTTCGGAAAAACAATTTCAACAATTCGTTCTTATCACAATACTTATGTACCTACAAAGAATAACGTGAAAAACAACAAATGAAAATTCTAAGAAAATATTTTATGAATATCGTGTTATGATTTATTAGTGACGCCGATAAGCGTACGAACCGTGTATGAATATTTAATTTGATTCAAATGAATGGTCTTGTGAAATGCAGCCGGCTGCAGCGATGTCAAGGTCAGAAAACATAAATAATAAGAAAAAAGTTGCGCGTTTTGTAATGATGCTGTCAAAAAATAATCGTACGTTATTAGAAACTTCCAGGAAGTTACTATAAACCCTGGAATTAGGGTCAGGATGTCCGATCTTCGCTACAAAAGTAGTAACCGAAAAAAAAAACAAATATAAGGTCAAACGAAAATCTGCAAAAGCAACCTTGAATACCGAACTTATTGCGAAAGCATTATAAATATTATAGTCAAATTAATAATATTACTTACCAAAGTCTATAAATTGTTTAATAGACAGCGGCGATGGATTGAACTGCGAGTAAAAATCAAGCATTTTCGTAACATTGGAGAAAATAGCCCCTGCTAACCTCATCTTGAATAACTTTTAGCAACGTTTAAAAACTGAAAAAACTGTTAAATAACCACGACAAAACTTATTCACAGTCACAGATGATTAGAACACATGTTTTTCAAAATAAATTAATGTAATTTTTCACCGGCATCAACTTTCCGCGAAGAGAAAATTTTTCGACTGAATCAGTGTTGCCTCTTTTTTCAACCTTATATCTTTCAAAGTGAAATGAACTTTGATCTTCAGTGTTGTGAGCAAAAAAAAAAATAATAATGTATTTTTTGTTGAGATATTTTGCGTATTTTGTTATTCTTGTTTTGCTTGGTTAAGATTTTTGAAGTTCACAAATCTACATTATTACTTTGCTAATTATATTCAACAATGCTATTATCACACTCGGCTACGCCTCTTGTGATAAACCCACACTCGTGTTTAGTGAAAAAAAAAGCTTTGATTGCAATACTGTGCGGGAGATGCACAGAAGCACTGTTCGATTTAGCTACCAAAATATCAAAGAACTTGCAAGCATATAAGTCATTTAAAGGTTTGGTTGCAAAGGAAGCGGCGAACATATCCCGGACCGGAGGTCAACCTCTGTGTCCCGTCCAGCGTCCAATGCGTCTGTTAAGGATAAGGTCCTCACCAGACAAGCAGGGGTAGACTCGTATTCCGTAGCGGCAAGTTTTGCGCGGACCTCACAATATGAGCTGCGAAACTGTGACTGCAGAGAGTGAGTGACTGCACCAGTGATGCTGGATGCACCAGCGCAGAAGTAAGGTGCGTGTGCCGTGTATATTACTTTCCTAGGTGTAAACGCGCCCCTCCCGGTTAAAGGCAGTTGTAGAAGAGTGGTTTGGCTTTATTTGTACTTACTATATCCATGCATTATTTAATTACTGACACTGACAATAAAATTGACATTATCGTGTATCATAGACATTGAGATAGAAAAAATATATACTATTTATATGTCATTGATCATAGATTAGAAGAAGAAAAAGCAAAATAAACATTCCGGGTGAAGTTTGAGGCTGTCTTTTTTCAAAGTTTATAATAAATCCTCTATTCTAAAATATAAAAAGGGTACTACTTATAACAAATTATATTTATGATGTTAGGTTAGAAAAATGTTTAAGTTGAAGTTCCCTGTTCCCAAACTTATCTGTTTGCAGCTGCAAACGATAAGAACTGTGAGTTATCCCTATCCTGTTTCCAATTCCTACTTTTCCATAAGTATGTACTACCTAATTAGTAATTGTCTTCTATTATCATTTTCCTGCCACTATCCCATCCTCATTAACCTAAGGATCTAACTTGCATAGTTAATTTAAATTCTATCATTCTATGCTGTTAGTTTTGATCTTTGAAATTCAAACACTATATAATTCAGTTCATCCACACATATCAGGGCCGTGCCGTGGACAGTCCGTGGTCTGTGAACATGGACATAATTTTGTGAAAAAGTTCATACAAAATTATCCAGCAATGTAGTTTTGAGCTCTGGACAGACCATGGTCTGACCATATCCCGAGCTCAGCCCAGATGTGAGGATTTACCTGTGATAGCAATAACTTGACTAGAGTTTGGACAAAGTTTATTGATTAGAGTCACTTTGTAACTGCCTGTGACATTTACATTTTGGAGAAGTAGCAACACCAAAAAGTTACAGCAAAAAATCCACAGAGTTGTAAACTATTTTTTATAATCCAACTTTTAAGAAACTGTTGTCAAATAAATTCTTTCTTTCCTTTAGAAGATGCACAAAGTCTTCGTCTACGGCACATTGAAACGAGGCGAACCCAACAACTATTGGTTAACAAATAAAGATAATGGCGTCGGAAAATATTTGAGTGATGGCAAAACTAAAACTAGCTACCCTCTTATAATTGCAACTAAATATAATATACCATTCCTCTTGCATAAACCAGGAGCAGGACACAATGTTCAAGGTGAGACTTATTATTTCACTTCAACATAAAAAATCCTTAAATCGTTGTGACGCTGAGTTATATGTAAACCTGGGGTCGTTAACTGTGAAATATTAATGTTTTTAATTAATATGCTTTAATTGAGTCGTCTGTGTGGTGGCTGTTCAGGTGTATGGGAAATCCCTATGCACTTGGTCGGTTGTTGTACAACGCAACTCGATTATCAAACTAACCCTACCAGGCTACCATGAGCCCTGAGGACTAAATACCCTCAAAAAGAATGAAGGCAAGTACAGGGGAAATACTTGCTATTAGTGTCCCGATACAACCATGTCTGCAGAACAAAAAACAGAATTACCCCAGGAGGGTTCCGGCTGTGCCGGGGAATCCCTCCCTGAGCCTAGCTCAGGCTGCCCTTCGTATTCTGGGGGGGCAATGTGTTGCATCATATGGATCTAACATCTCCAATAACAAGCAAAAAGAAGCTAGTCCAGCAGGCTTTTCATCCGAGCCTATTCATGACTAGGCCTAGGAGTCTTTCTCTAAGCTTCACAACAGACAATAAAAATCAAAGTCAAACTCAAACTAATAACAGGATTACCACTAATTTGGAATCAATGAGCTCCACAGTGGATCCTAATACTCCAAACTGGCAGAGAGCACCCCTGCTAAGAAACAACAAAAGAAAAAAAGTATCTTCTCCATCTCCTGAAAAGATAATCATAAACAATCAGTTTAGTGGACTACCTATTGATGAAAAAGAAGAAAACACTAACCAAAATACTATCACAAAAAAGGTCTTGAAACTACCACCAATAATTCTCTACGGCATTGAAGATGTTAATAAGCTCTCGGAACTCCTTGAAAGTGTCGTAGATAAAGCAGATTTCACCTACAAAATCACAAACAAAAACCAACTTAGAATAAATTGTACAACGGTAGATGCATACAAAAATATAATAGACATTGTAAGACAAAACAATTTAATTGGGCATACATTTAACAGTAAGGATAAACGACCCTACAGAATTGTAATTAAAAATCTCCACCACACCACGCCAACCAGTGAAATCAAAGAAACAATAGAAAGGACGGGCAACACAGTGACTGGAGAAATAATAAACGCGAAGTATGGGCTTGAAAAGAAACCAACCTCCACATTTTTTGTCAACATTCAACAGGGTCCCAACAACAAAACAGTAAAAAACATTAAATATATCTTCCACCAATCAGTCACTATAGAAGACCCACGAAAACGAAACATATTAGTACAATGCCAGAGATGCCAGCAATATGGACACTCCAAAAACTATTGCATGAGGCCATATCGATGCGTGAAATGTGCAGAGTCGCACAGAACCTCTGATTGTCCAAAAACTAACCGTAA
Source organism: Melanchra persicariae (assembly GCA_947386135.1). Lineage (NCBI taxonomy): Eukaryota > Metazoa > Arthropoda > Insecta > Lepidoptera > Noctuidae > Melanchra > Melanchra persicariae. The sequence goes on along the minus strand of OX376670.1, from coordinate 11,511,600 downwards.
CACACCAGCAACATGCGCTCTCTGTCTTGGTGCCCACCCAGCAAACTTCAAAGGTTGTGAAGTGTATAAAGAAATATATGACAGGAAATTCAATAAAAATAGACCACGCTTTGCTACGAAAGATAATAACAAAAGAACCACTGATAACTCCAACAACCAGCTCCCACCAAAGCCCAACATAGAAAAGGTTAGATCAACCACATATTACAATAAAAACGATGAAAACGCTGATGCACCAAAAGATAACTCAAACAGCAAAGCAGCAGAGACTATCGTATAACTATACAATTGAGCAGATGTTCTTAAAACAAGCAGAAAAATTAGACATAATCCTTCAACAAATGAGTACCCTAATAAGTCTCATAACAACCCTCGTATCCAAGGAGTCACGATGACCTGATCAAGATTGCAGCCTGGAACTTAGACGGACTGGCTCCAAACAAGGAGCAGGTTGAAATTTTACTACAATCACACAACATAGACATACTGCTTGTGTCTGAAACCCACTTTACTGAAAACAGTAGTATTAGAATATAAAACTACAAAATCTACGCCACTAATCACCCGGACGGCACAGCACATGCTGGAGCAGCCATTGTCGTTAGATTCTGCATCAAGCATCACGAACTACCACAGTTTAAAACAGCTCACATACAAGCAACAACAATTGCAATCGAAGACCGAAATGGTGCATTCAATGTCTCTGCCATATACAGCCCTCCAAAACATAAAGTATCAAAGGAGCAATATGACGATAGCTGGGGGAGATTGGAATGCAAAGCATGTACATTGGGCTTCTCTACTGAAGAAAAGTTTAGATGGGAATAATCTATCAACAATATCAACTGCAGAGCCTACAAACTGGCCTACAGACCCGAACAGACTACCTGACGTAATAGACTTTTTCGTCATCAAAGGTATATCTGGACTGTTCCACCACATTCAAACCTCCTTAGACACTGACACAAATCATGTTCCGGTTATACTTACGATTGGTACTACTGTTCTCAATATTGAAAAGAACCTAAGATTATACAATAATAAATAAAAAGAAATAATATTGTACAGATTGGAATAACTTTCGCGAGTTAATTGCAGAGAGACTCAAACTTAAAATAGCTCTTACAAGTGAGGCCGACATTGACGTTGCTTCCAGAACAATAACGACCATGATCCAGGAATGCTGTTGGACCTGCACACCAGAAGCTATCGAGCGCAGACAACAACGTAAAGTCTACTCTGAAAACATAAGATTAAATATTTTAGAAAAAAGGAGACTTCGACGTGTGTGGCATAGAAGTAGACACCCAAGTGACAAAAGAGCACTCAATAAGGCGACGAAGGAGTTGAAAACCCTTATATCGGAGGCTAACGATGTGGCTCTAGAGACATACCTGGAAAGTCTATCACCTGCAAAAGACACCAACTACTCCTTATGGAGAGCGTGCAAAAACTTTAATCGACCACTGTACCACAAACATCCTATCCGGAAATCCAACGGAAATTGGGCTAAAACACCACAAGAAAAGGCCGACACATTTGCGTACCATCTCTCACAAGTCTTCAGACCAAACGATTCTAGACTTAATACGGATGAATCAGACATAGACTCTGTTCTCAACCAGGACCTTCAACTCGACCTGCCACTGAAAATAGTAACACCTGGAGAAGTCTCTAGAATTATCAAGTCTATGGAAAACAACAAAGCCCCTGGGTTTGACCTTATCGACAAAAAAGTGCTAGAAGAGCTACCACGAAAGGCAATAGTGTATCTTACCACTTTATTTAACGCCATCCTGTGAGTGGGGCACTTTCCAGATCTGTGGAAAGTTTCCCAAATCATAATGGTACACAAACCAGGCAAACCTAGCCACGAAGTTACTTCATATACTGGATAACTTTTTTTCCAGTGCGCAAACTGAGAACCACTTCTGCCCATGTAAATGAACAACTTTCCCCAAGAAAGCCATAGTCAATTCCTAAAAAAAATTTGAACTTCCCATACAAAATTGTCATCAACTGACCACAATTTGTATGGGAGACTCAATTTTTTTTTTAGGAATTGACTATGGCTTTGAGAAATGGTTGGCCAAATGGAGAATTGCAGCTAGCGTATCCAAATGTTACGTTTACTCTTCGCAAAGCGGACTGTGCCCCAGTTACTTTAAATGGTGTTCAACTTCCTCACCAAAGTTCAGTGAAATACTTGGGAATGCATTTAGACCGCAGGCTAACTTGGAAGAAACATGTCCAAACGAAAAGGGATGAGATTAACATCAAGTATAAGGGTCTCTACTGGCTACTCGGTAGAAACTCAAAACTAGCAACAGACAACAAGATTCTCATATACAAAACAATGTTAAAGCCAATCTGGACTTATGGCATAGAACTATGGGGCTCAGCCTGTGAGTCCAATATTATGATAATACAGAGGGCGCAAAATTACATTCTCAAACAAATATCAAACGCGCCGTGGTTTATTACAACAAAGGAGATCCATGAAATCCTGAATCTGACAATGGTTAAAGAAGTGATCAATTGCCATGGTATCAACTACAAGTCACGACTACAAAAACACCCAAATCAGCTTGCAGGCCAGCTTACCATACCTGAAACCACTCGTCGACTGAAGAAGAGGCGAGACATCTTTGACCAAAATAGTCACCTGGAAGGCTGACTACACATAAGAAAGGGCAGGCTCTGCTGGGAGTGGCTCCCTACATAACATCATGACTACATCTCATCCGCTTATAGTCCACCTGACTGATTGTGAGATTACAAAAAAGGAAAAAAATAAAAATTAATATGCTTCATGTTATGCTAGGCGACATAAACATAAGTAAAACCGTAATTGATCCACATTTCTTAATATCAACAAATAGAAATAAAGACAAAGCTGTCCTGAATCAACTTCTATCATGCTTTACTAGTAATGAAAAAGGTTCATAATTTATTGTTCGGGTGTCTATGAAGGGATTTAAGGAAAGGTCAATGTACTTTATTGCAAGTTAATCTGGCAACTTACTCTAGCAACAATTATGCCTTAATGTTATAATAGCAACTCACTCTGAGTTTTTGGCGTAATTACATACAAAATACTTTTATCGCAGGAGTATGTTTCCGTGTTGGGATAATATGCAATTTACATGTGGGCGAAATCACTGCCAGCTAATATCCTTACTGATATTGTAAATCTTAATGCAAAAGTAAATCTGATTGTCCGAGGGCCTATAGTATGCGCCAGATAAATGAAGAATAACGGTCATTGACCCACCTACATTTATTGACACACTTATGTATTTTCTTTCTTTCTTTCTAATTTCAAAAACAGAAATAATGACATAAAGCTGTCCTGAGCTGTGCTGTCGTGATCCTTACTGCTCTAGTAATCAAAAACGATTCATAACTTACTTTCCGGGGGTACCTACGAAGAGATATTAAGGAAAGGTCAATGACCGTTATTGTTCATTTATCTGGCGCCTATTATAGCACAATGTTTTTGACGTAGAGTAATAACATAGTATGTATTTATTTGAATTGGATACTATGTTCATAATATATATTTTGTATGATACAAATTGTATATGTTGCATAATACATATTAAACCAAAATACTATGGGGTTGTAGTTTTTAGGGTTCCGTACCCAAAGGACAAAAAACCAAAACAACCCAAACAACCCAAATAACCCTAACATCTATGTAAACATTATGGTACGCAATAAAGAATTGAGAATTGAATTGAATTGAATTGAGGGTAAAAATGGGACCCTATTACTAAGACTCCGCTGTCCGTCTGTCTGTCTGTCACCAGGCTGTATCTCATGAATCGTGATAGCTAGTCAGTTCAAATTTTCACAGATGATGTATTTCTTTTTTTTATTATTTTAATATAGAAGTAGAAGTTGTTCATAATGATGAGTACAATGACGCCTATTCAGGTATTGAGTTTATTCAGAACGTTTATAAAATTCTTCCGTTACTGAGAGACTGACTGACAACGCACAGCCGAAGCTACTGGTCATAGAAAGCTGAAATTTGGCATGTAGGTTCCTTGGGAAGTTTAATAATAATAATAATAATGTTTTATTTTTCTCACCACAATATTATACATTAGGTACTTTATGTAAAATGTTATGATTAATTATTATTGTGGGAGACTGGTGCCTGAGCTAAGCTGCAAGCTTGTGTTTCAGGACACCAGGACTCCGCCTTTTACATAGAAATCAGCATCACGTAAATTTTAGTTTAGGGGAGCACTAACAGGATTTCCCGGATTTCCTACGAAATCAGAAAAAAAACCAGATATGCGCATATAAAGTCGCGGGAAAAAGCTAGTACCTGCCTACCTATCTTATAATATTGTACATTTGACGATGCACTTCCTCTCAGGTGAAATTTTTGAAGTGGATGACAACATGCTTGGAAAGTTGGACATTTTAGAGGACCATCCTAATTATTACGTACGGGAACTGGATGATATCATGGTTCCAGACATGTAAGTTTCATTTACGTACACATAAATTGTAAGTAGTAAAAATCAGAGATCATCATATCAACCGAAAGACGTCCACTGCTGGACATAGGCCTCTCCCAAGCGTCGCCACAACAACCGGTCCTGTGCGTCTCGCATCCATCGGTCACCCGCGACCCTCACCAGGTCATCGGTCCACCTTGTGGGAGGCCTTCCAACGCTGCGTCTTCCGGTACGCGATCGCCACTCCAAAAAAAAAAAACAGAGATGTCGGACGTAAAAGAATAGCACCATCCCATCACTTCCCGTGGGTGTCATAAGGCCACTAAGGAACTCACCAGAGATTGGGCAGCAGCATTCTCTGTAGGTACATTACTACAGCTACAGTGCGGGCGCCAACCCGCCTGCCAAGCGTGGCGATTATGGCAACCCCCCATTTGGGGGAGGCCTATGTCCAGCAGTGGACGTCTTTCAGCCGATATGATGATGATGAGTAAAGATAGGACCTCCCGAACGTATGCTTAATACGCTTTTATCGTGCATTTTATAATGTCTAGCCATCAAGCGCACACTGCTCGAAGTATGCCGACCGCGTGACGAGTTCGAACGAAATTGCTATGCGGTTCCGTACCCAAATGGGTAACCAACAGAATCTTATTACTAAGCTTCCACTGGCTATCCATCCGTGTTGTCCGTCTGTCTGTCAGTGTGCTGTATTCTCATGAACTGAAAAGGTACCTACTGTTGAAACTTTTGCTGAATATGTATTTTATTGCCACTGTATCAAAAAATAGTTTTTTCAGTTTTTGGTATGGAATCCTTAGTATCCAAGTTCGACTCGTACGTGACTGGTTTTTTGTTTTTTTATTCTTAGCCAACTGAGCCTATAACGACTATTGTGCCAGTATCATGTGGTGACGGCAGCGGGGTGAGGTGAGCTGTCGAACTAGGCTTGCATTTGGTCTAGTATAGTATAGTAGGTTTACCTGACTGTAACTCCCCTGAGGGTTGCGTTGTTGTTCGAATGAGTCACCGCGGCCCTGGAATGAACGCAAAAGGCGTTTCAAGGGTGGATTTTAGTCATTAAGGGCATGACACTACCTTCCGCTCCGCCCAGCACGGAGAAGTCATTTGATGATACCTACTCCATAAGAAAAAATAGTTGATAATGTGTTCTAATTAATTGTCAGGGAATCAAAGAAGCAGGAAATGATGCAGTGCTGGGTGTATTTCCTGAAGAACTTCAAAGAAGAACTATTAACGAGGCCTCGCCTCGTCACCTACAGTGCCAACGGCCCTCATGGACTCGTCTACATGGACAGGTCCAAAAGAGATCCCTCCTATAATACTAAAACTGAAGTTAATGATTCTCCCTGAAATGCCACAGTACAGGTAAAAGGTCAGTAGATTAATTACGAATGTTTTTATTTTTTTCTGTAGTAGTGATTGCTGAAAGATAACAGAAAAACAATCTAACGTAACAGTTGTTATGAGCGGATATCATAATAATTATACAAAAGCTTAAAGTGGGGAATTCTCTAGGCCAGTGGTTCCTAGCCTTTATTTGACCTGAAACCACATTCAATTATTTGTTGCTACCAGGTAGGTACTAGAAATCAAGAAGAAAATTAAACTATGTTAATCCAAAAATAAACTTATATGCATAGATATTCAGAACTTGTAGCATACCTATTCCTTGAAATCAAAAGGAAAAAACAGTGCTGTGTTTGTTATGAAAACAGATTTCTGATAAAAACTTAGAATCATTTTTGAGGTAAAGAGTGGATTTTTTAATCTTTTGTGGACCATAATTTGGCTCTTGCGGACTCAGTTTGGCTCTAGGAGGACTTGTCCGTGTGAATGCCCATCGCCTGGCGTATTTAAAGATTTATCAATCCGCCAGGATGATACGATGTTACGACAGCATGCTAGAAAAGCGTCGTATTGCTTGTCTCAATACGTCAAGCTAGTAGGGCCGGCTTATACGGATCTCACAGTCTGCCGCCCTGGGGCATGGCGTAAATACACTTGGTAATTTAGTATGACATTTCCGTCTAGTGGATTCCTCACTTTAGTCATTTCGCTTTTTTCTTTGTTGTCTTATTTGACTCCTATTTCACTTGCAATATGCAATACGAGACTAATTATATTGTTTCTGGATTTTAAAAAAGTGTCAGTAATTATTTCACTAAATATTTTTATTGAATTTTTGAATAATTGAAATTGATCTACTGAACTTTTTCTGTATACTGGTGATTTGCGATTTTATGAAGGTGCGCCCAAACCTCGGGATTTTTCGATTTATGAAATCATCGTGCGTGTATTGAATATGCACCCTTGCCCTTAGCTCAAATGCACAAGACAAATGACACTGACTCTGGGGTTGACTCGTAGTAAACCCCAGTCTGTCACAGAATTACAGTTAGAAACAGTCCAAGTAAAATTATTATGTACGTTTGCCCAGCACGGCCCCCCAGAATTTGCGAATTAGGTGTGCACCAATGCAATGTACTCGCCTCTAGGAGTATATGTACCGGTTTCTTTTTCAATGTACCTCTGTACTTTTGAAGAAATATACAAAAAAAGGGGGCCGTGCCAGCCAAACGTTTTCAGCACGGCCCTCGTGTAACTTGAAAAATAAATAGCGTATTCAAAACTTTCTTAAACTCAACGAATGTACCCTATTAACACGTTATATGTGCCGCAACAGATACTGTGAATTCGTAATAACAAATAATTATATAGACGTAGATAGGGGGCCGTGCTGGAAATAAGGAATATAAGGAATTATCTAAAAAAGACAAGACAACCTTAGCCAAAAACTATTAAAATATAATTGATGTTTGGCTGGTAACATATGTAACGCATTGGTGTCTCATACAACTCGCTAAATTTTAAAAATAAACCAATTTTAGTTCATTCAGCACGGCCCTCTATATTTGCCTATATCTTTTTAAACATGGCACGTTTCTTTACAAAATTCGACTACCTGAATTATGTGCAGGAGTACATTCGTGCACATAAATTGCGATTCTGCTATATCAGTACTTTAAAAGATAAATTGGATCAAACATATCACACATTACAACTGATGGGGTGACCATGATTTCATATATTAGGTAGGTACATATTCTGTATCTATATTAAATTATGTGACTACATTAAAATATAAATTGTTTTTTTTTAACTTGTCGTGTGCGGTCGCTATTAGTTCACTGAAGCTACCGTAATTTTTGAAGATGCGCTGGTATCGCGGTTACTTCATGTTGCACTCAAGTGTTTATTGATCAAGTTTTAACTGATATAATTCCTTTACAAGATGTCATCGTTAATATTAAATTCGAAGAAAAAAAACAAATTGTAAAAAATGGTTACCTATCATAAACCCGAAAAATATTTTACCGAATTTCATTTCACCTACAACTTTTCAACATAATAGTTGAAAAGTTTGGCGTTTCGTTTTTTTTTTACTTCATCGAAGTCACGTTTGTCACTATCAGTTGACTATTATCAATTCGATTTTTTTCGTTACTTCAAGGTTTCATTTGGTCGAAAATTTTTTACCGAAGTTACACTTAGCCGAAACAACATTTGTTCAAAGTATTATGTTCTCGAACATTCAAATTAATTACTTAATTGTAATGGCGCTTAATAAAACAGTTGATTATGAACAAAAGTGGTTTTAAGTGGTTCCAGTAAGAAGTATGCAAACAAGGATGCTTGCTTCAAGCATGCAGCGTACAAGCAGGCATGCAGCATGCAAGTAAATAAATAGCACAACATATTGACTTTTTATGACACTGTTTTACTTTAATATTGAAAATGCTACCAAGTACCGGCTATATATTTGTGACCAAATAATGTTCCGTAAAATGTTATTTCGGTGTGGTGAAAATCTGGCACATGAAAAAAGTTCAAAAGAGGCTTCCGCCAATAGCAAAAAGTTAATTTGTAAATCGGCGAAATTTAGCTCAGTAAAATAATACCTATGCACATGATACTTCGATGATCTAAAAATATGTCAAATAATGCATACGCAAAAAAGACGTCGGTCAATAGTTTTCGGTAAAATGAAATTCCAACAAAAACAATTTGGAAAAGTGATCGGTTCCCGTAAAAAAGAATGTTTATTTTAATTTGGTCACATAATTTTATTAATATAGGTATAGAATATGTACCTACCTAATATATGGAATCATGGTCACCCTATCAGTTGTAATATATGTGATATGTTTGATCCAATTTATCTTTTAAAGTACTGATATAGCAGAATCGCAATTTATGTGCACGAATGTACTCCTGCACATAATTCAGGTAGTCGAATTTTGTAAAGAAACATGCCATGTTTAAAAAGATATAGGCAAATATAGAGGGCCGTGCTGAATGAATTAAAATTGGTTTGTTTTTCAAATTTAGCAACTTGTATGAGACACCAATGCGTTACATATGTTACTTGCCAAACATCAATTATATTTTAATAGTTTTTGGCTAAGGTTGTCTTGTCTTTTTAGATATTTTCTTATAATCCTTATTTCCAGCACGGCCCCCTATCTACGTCTATATATTATTTGTTATTACGAATCACAGTATCTGTTGCGGCACATATAACGTGTTAATAGGGTACATTCGTTGAGTTTAAGAAAGTTTTGAATACGCTATTTATTTTTCAAGTTACACGAGGGCCGTGCTGAAAACGTTTGGCTGGCACGGCCCCCTTTTTTTGCATATTTCTTCAAAAGTACAGAGGTACATTGAAAAAGAAACCGGTACATATACTCCTAGAGACGAGTACATTGCATTGGTGCACACCTAATTCGCAAATTCCGGGGGGCCGTGCTGGGCAAACGTACATAAATTATTACATTATCTACTTACACTGTCAATCTTTTAACCGTTAAAACACTATTTTTTGGTGTTTGATTTCCCGTTTTTTTTTTAAGTAAAGTTTATTAACGGGCGAAAATAAAAAAAAAACTAAAACGGTGCGCGGATAATTGGTTCTTAATGGTTAAAAGAAGGACGAGAACTTATCGTAACTTGTTTTTTTTAAAGTGAAAACTTCTTTAGCGGCGTTGTGCACTTTTTGGGATGGGTAAAAAATGTTTAAGTTGCGTCAGGACACGTGACCGTCAGGACACGTGACCTGATCGCAAATTCGTAAGACGGATAATGTGATATGTAATATAAATTGTCATGTTTGTGTCCGATAGCGCAATACATTAATATTGTATTTAACCACATAAGTGATAGTACTTTTATACTGATAAATAAAGCAATTCGTGCGAAATTATTCCCTAAACATTCCAAAATATTCAAAGATGCACAACGTTAATGTTCAAGTTTTCACTTCTGCCGGCACTCCCGGAGTGCAACCCGTATTTTTTTTTCTTTCATTGTCATCAACGCAATCATAACGCACTCTTATTGTTGGCATTACCGCGCAACATAGCCCGAGATACGAATTGTATAACTTACGTTTTTTTTTGGCCATTTGCATCAGATTAGCCGAAAATGACAAACAACGTAAGAAAATTTGAATATAACGGGCTACACGATCGTTTCCATTTTATTAACAATCTTTACTATACAGCAGCAAATCTTCCGATATGGAGGAAATGGCCGGTCTGTTAAATAAAAGTGAGAAAAATGATACAAAAACATGATCTTTAAGAGGTAATTTTAAAAATATCTTTACAATATTACCTTTTATTTGCAGCAAAACTTCCATATGTAAAATGGAAGAAGATGATGTTTTAATAAAAGATTATAAGAAGAAAAAATAATGTTCCTACAAGAAAATGAATGATTTGCAAAGTACTTGTAAATGACTGATAGTGATAGCTGTATTGTTATATAATTATTTGAATACATTGGCTAAGTTATTAGTTAATATGATTTTAAATGTGGTTTTGCTTGCGCTGTCGTATTGGTTATGTTTCAAGTGAGACTTCTGATTTGACACATTTTATTCTGTTCGATAGAAGGCGTCCGTGGAATGTAAAAGGGTCTGATAATCGGCCCATAATTAAGTACTAAGTTGAACATTGAATCTAGGACTTTCACAACGTGCTGATTCTTAGCCAAATTTAAATCAATAACTTTTGATCTTGTTTACTTAAAGTTGAAAATAAGGATCAGCTCATACGTTCCGCGATGCGCACCACGAAGCCGTGGATTATATTTCGAATTAACTTGTATTTGTATTTGGCTTATCAGGTTTCTTACATTACCTACAGGATACAACATCGATCATCGTTGACCAATGTCTTGGTCAACGACCACCCTAACTGCGGGCGTAAGACGGCTGTGTTATGTAGTTTTTTTTTTTTTTCAGCAATAACGTCTCTGTCATAGAAGACCTGGATGAGGATGACGTATTAGCGGAAAGCTAAAAATATATGAACAGAAAAATGTTTCATAAAAAAATATGAATGCATTCCTAAAGTAATAGTGACCATGTTTTAGTTGAGATTAATATTTACACTTGTTATTACATACAGTATATTAGATTTTTTAAATATTTTTTTGTTTTATTTATTGAACCTCTCAACTCCGACCGTGTTTAAACTACTTACTTAGGTTACTACATTATATACATTTCTATTCTATTTCGGGGCATAATATGATAGTGTTCGAGGGGCGTCAAAATAGCCCTATTTTGGGTATTTTGTAAGTCCTTTTATACTGGCAGTCTGTGGATGGATTACACGCAGAAACAGTACAGCGCTCTACGTGTCCAATATAACAACGCGTTCAGGGTGCTCTTGGGGCTGCCTCGCTTCTGTAGCGCGTCGGGGATGTTTGCCGAGGCGCGTGTGGATTGTTTCCACACAATCATGCGTAAACGGTGTACATCCCTGCGGGCCAGCCACTACAGTATCCTGAACGCTTTTGTTGAACGTTTCGACTGTCAGTACGTGAACCGCTGCTGCATGGTTCATGTACTGACTAATATTAAAATATTATTTAAAATTTTTAATAATAATTTTGAATTTTAAATGTAATTTAGTTTAATTGTATGATCCAAAGTTGATTGAAATAAATAAATAATAATAATAATTATTATTAATTTTTTTATTTGGTCGCCTGAACAAAGTACTTAACAGTCTTTTATCTACACTCGCAACGTAATGTTCACTTATTTTATTTCAACTGTGAACATAAAATAGTGTATGCAACGGCATATAATTAGGTATTAAAACACTCGTGTGATGCTATTATCACACTCGGCTACGCTTCGTGTGATAAACCCACACTCGTGTTTTAATGACCCTTTTATATGGTCGTTGCATAAACTACTATTATCAGGCGAAAACAAGGTGCGCACCGCAAATCGGATGCATCACCCACGGTCATCGGTGATGAACCTGTACATCCCGCGGAAGTGCGGAGGTCATGGCTCTGCACAACCGCGAGGTATGCAGCCTTAGGGAGTATATCTTAGAGGTTTACGTGGGTATGCATCAGGATGTGGTAGCGGTGGACAAAGGCCTTACGGTGCTCTCCTTGGCTAACGAGAACTGGCGCAAACCTGTGGTATTAGATACTAATGACCGCAGGGAGGTATAGCAGAGCAAGGAGCTTCACGGGCGTTTTTATCGGGTCCTACATGGACCCGATGTAGACTTTTTAGCGTACGTAGCCTGGCTGCGTTTTGGGGACCTCTTCGAGGAAACCGAGGGTTTTGTCTGTGCGATTATGGACGAAGTTATGATGACGACAACTACTGGAAAGATAAACAAACAAAGTATCTTGACTTGGCTCGCGAGGTTGACGACATGTGGGATGTGAACACAGCAGTCATTGTTCCGATATTTGTATCGGCCAATGGCATAATAGCCAAGAGCCTCGACCAACATCTCAAGAGGCTCTCGTTGAGCAGCTGGATCAAGGGCTTGATCCAGAAAGCAGTACTTTTGGACACGGCTCGTATCGTTAGGAGGTTCCTCTCTCAGGAGCCCTGAACACCGGTAGCTTGGACCCTGTTCCCGATACCGGTGGGCTACTATTTTTTATCTTTTTGTAGAAATATTTAAAAATATAATTTATATGTATATGTTACGGCTAAAGGTGGGTGTTAACATAAACCTAAGTTGAGCCGGTCATTGGGCACCCCGACTCTGATAGGTTAGGTTAGAAGGGGATGGCGGGGTCTAGTGAGCGAGCGAACACAGACCCCGCCATACCCTTCGTGGTTATTTTTTTTTAAACCACACAGAAATAGGAACTTTAAAGTGTTTTGATGTTAGGCTAGAACTAGTTGTAGCCGGCTAAAACTAGGTGTAGTGTAGCCGCATCATATATATGCACATCGGCTATTAGCCGTAACATATATAAGGTCCCATTAAAATAGGTGGACAAACTTTTAGGAATCATTCAGACCACCAAAATAAGGACAATGGTAAAAAAAAAATATAAGAAAATCGCATTAGATACCTACAATTAAAATAATCAGCGAACAAAAATACACTTATAAATGTTGGTTACCCAATGCATAAACACATCCCTTGATACTACAAATGTGCAGGCGCACGTGACCACGTCACCGCATACCTACCCCTATATTGGATGGATGTGTTTATTCTAGAGTGCCAGGTATTTATTATTTTAGGTCAAAATAAAATCATTTTAATCAGTGTTTTTTTTTGCTTGGATATCTTTGGTTAGACCTACTGAGCGCTGAGGTAAAATTTGTCCACCTATTTTAATTGGACTCTATAATTATATGGTACGGCTAATAGCTGAAGTGCGGCTACACCTAGTTTAAGCTAAACTTTTTTGTTTTAGCCGGCTACAACTAGTTCACACCCACCTTTAGCCGTAACATATACAATGAATAAAGGAAATTATTAAGTAATATTAATAATGAGTTTGTTTCCGCCTTCGTAGATCGATGAATAGAATAGAGTTTATTGTAAACCAAAAATAGTCCACAAAAGATTTTTCAAACACATTCACTTTTTCAAACACAGTCAATATACTGGGCGCACTATATTTTGACTTTTGGCGTCATACATTATCTGTGTGTGTTATGTTATCATCAGCTGTCTTCTAAAAGCATGTTTAGCAAATAGGTTATGTTTAGATTCTGTTGTTATTTATCATTTTAAGAGTTTGAAGGGAAACAATTGTAATAAAAACCCTTCACGTTACTTAAAAATGGATTTTGCACGCAAGCAATTGGAGAAATACGGCTGGACCGATGGTAAATATTGTTATTTCAAATAATTTCTCGAGGTTTTCTTGAAACTGATAGGCTATAGAATGATAGCTACAACGTATCGACGTCCTATGTTCATCAGTCAAACTAATCTATCGTACATGTTTCACCTACTTCAATACCTAGTCTAGAGACCTAAATCTGCAAGAAAAATATTATCACTGTAAATTATTCAACAATTTATTCACATAAACGATTCATTTGTAGTCTCAGACTCAAGTTGTATTTATTTCACGTAATTTCCTGTTCCTATACCAAAACAAAACGTTACTTTTACAGGCAAAGGGCTTGGTAAACATGAGAATGGCATATCCGAGGCCCTGAAGCCTAAACTGAAGCGGAGTGTGGCAGGGGTTGGTCACGATGCTGCGGCAGAATTCAATGAGCACTGGTGGACTACACTGTATGATAAGGCTGCTGCAAATGTGGAGGTTGGTACTGCTACCTACTGCAATGGGCAAAGACCATTTTCTCCATTCATCCTTGTTCTCCCCTTTATAATAGAGAATAAAGCAAATAAAAGAACTCCTTTTAATTAACCGGGGAAATTATTATGGTCTTCTATGTTCTGATCAGATCAATCATGTACTAATTAAAACAATATTCAAAATTCCAGGTAAAAGAAAAAAACGGTAAAACAAAGAAAATCAAAACGAAGGACAAAAAAGAATTCGTAATCACAAACAGTACTTGGAAACTAAATAAGAAGCCAAAAGATGATGAAAATGAAGAGCAATACGCTGATTACTTCGTCCGCACTGCGGTGTTAACTAATGGTGCTAGCAATGTTGAGCGAGTGAGGGACGAGGACTCGGATGATGATAGAGACAAAAAAAATGTGTTTAGGATGACTGATGAAGAGTTGTTCAAGAAGTGTGAGGGCAGGACTGCTCATAAGTAAGTTATTTTTTTCATCTGGAATTTCTTAGTAGCAGGTCAGGGTCAGGTCAGTCTGTTCCAGCTTGGTGAAACAACCTCGATTTTGGAGGACTGTGTTGACATAAATTTTGAGCCTTGATGTAAATTTTGGTGTTAAAAAATTGCGCATTCTTAGCCTAGTTTGAATAAATTATGTTTATTTTTATTTGTGCCAGTTTGATGACAATAGGCATGGCCTTATTACATGGGATTTACAACACCACTGATGAAATCTGGATGTTCTATAGGGGTACTTCTGTCTTAGCCTTAAGCAGATATAAACGTGATTTTATAACATGAATTGTCGCTTCTTTGTTGAATATCAGTTTTAACTTTCAAAGAGTAGAAGACACAATGACTTGGCTTTTCCTCTCCATGCCTGATTTTCTTTTTGATAAGTAATACAATTGTATTTTGTATTTTCAGGGGCGCACGCCACGGTTTGAAAGCCACAGGAAAATTAGCAAGGATAGCTCAACAAGAAGCATTACTACTTTCTCAGTCAAGATACAGTGGGTATTCACACGCAAAGAAATTAAAAGAACAAGTTGAAGATATAAACCTAAACAGTGACTCTGATAGTACAGAACGTAAAAAGAAAAAGAAGAAAAGAAAACGCTGTAACAGTAACGAGAAATCTGGAAATAATAAAGCAGAATGTGATTTGGCTGAATCAGACGAAGTGCCTTTGCCAGATAAAAGTCAAGTGATAGCCGAAGACAGTGTTGCCAGTGTTATAAAAGTAGGAAAAATTAGTAAAAAATCTAAAAAGTCAAAGAAGAAAAGTTTTCGTGATATTGAAGCGATTCCCGAAGAAGATGAAGATGTTTCAAAGCCTAAGAAAAAGAAGAAAGAAATCCAGGATGACGACACATCTGAAACAAGGGAAACGAATGATACAGAAAATGTAGTATCTACTGAAAGTAAAACTAACAAAAAGAGCAAAAATAAAAAGAATGTAAATGTTGATTCGTAGCATAAAATTACTATTGACTTGTTAATTAATGAAATTATTAAATCGTGTATGTATTTAATTAAAAGCCTTTGTTTTTAAAAACAACACCAACCTATCCTAGTAGAGAAAGCGACTTGTATGAAAATTAAGTACCTAATTCAAAGTCAATTCAAAGTTCTTTCGAGTTTTTCAATGTCATATAATCATTCTGAACACGGACGTGAGCCAGCGAATTTGTATTTCGTACTTGAATTAGTGTACTTTTTAGGGTTCCGTACCCGAAGGATAACAACGGACCCTTAATATAAGCCGTCGTTGTCCGTCCGTCTGTGTCAGCAGGCTGTAACTCAAAAACCGTAATAGGTAGACAGTTGTGATTTTCACAGTGTGTATGTCTATTGCCGCTATAACAACAAATCAATTAAACTAAAAACTAAATGGAACTCCCATGACCAATCCAAAAGACAAGAGTGTTGTTGTTGGGGTTATGGTACGGAACCCTTCGTGTTAAAGTCGGACTCGCACTTAGCCGATTTTTAAACTGAGTGAATTCTCATTGGATTGCAGGCGGTGATTGCCCTACTTAACGTTATTGTCTTATACAGCAGACCAATTTTTAAATCACGAAGTAACGCGTTTTGTTTGTCAAAATGGATGAGATCGGGTCTTTTTAGGGTTCCATAGCCAAATGGCAAAAAACGGAACCCTTATAGATTCGTCATGTCAGTCTGTACGTCCGTATGTCACAGCCACTTGTTTCCGAAACTATAAGAACACTGTTGAAACTTTGTAATTGGATGTGTTCTGTGAACCGCATTAAGATTTTCACACAAAAGTAGAAAAAAAAACTAAATTTTTGGGGTTGTAAAAAAAAATTTTGAATTTCAGTTTTAAGTCCCCATACTTAGAACTGAAACTCATTTTTTTTTTCATCAAACCCATACGTGTGGGGTATCTATGGATAGGTATTCGATAATGATATTGAGGTTTCTAATATATATTTTTCTAAACTGAATAGTTTGCGCGCCCCCTGTAACTTCTATAATAAGAGAATGATAAAACTAAAAAAATTTATGATGTAAAAAACTACTTACTAGATCTCGTTCAAACCAATTTTCGGTGGTTTACTTGGTAATGCCAAGTAAATTTCCACCGAAAATTGGTTTGAACGAGATCTAGTAAGTAGTATTTTTCAATTCGTCATAAATCGTGAACCGCAATTTACCTTTCATTCAATCAACTCAAATATAATTTTCACAGATGATGTATTTCTGTTGCCGTTATAACAACAAATACTAAAAATTGAATAAAATAAATATTTAAGTGGCTCCCATACAATACAACAAACGAGATTATTTTGCCTTTTTTGTTATAGATAATGGTACGGACCCTCCGCGCGAGTCCGATTCGCACTTGGCCGGTTCTTTTGCTAGTTGAAACTTGACTGACCGCTTACTGATTATTCGATTTAGTAGTATCTAAGATTAACAACTTGCAACACCAAGATTGATTTCTGTCAAAGTCGTCAATATTTTTTGCTGTAATACGAATACGAAAAATTGAATAAAAATGTCCTTAGGGAAGATATTCGCGCTTGATAAAGTCGTTAATCTCTTCAATATCATTCGCCAGAATGGTGGAATTAGAGGTTCCTTGTACAAACTGTACAGGTAAGGAAAAATTTCGTTTGTTATGTAATTTGTTTTTAGGTTATGTTTATCCCAGATTTTTACACAGCTGATGGTCTCAAAGCAATTTTCACGCAGTTTCTCTTCTTGCGAACCGACGTTTGTCTAAATTACTATATTATGTAACATGCTTCATCGTATCCTAGAAATTGCAAATAAAAGCTATAAAAGTTTAATACTCCATTGTTTACAATTGGTACGTAAATGATACAATAAACAGTTTTATAGGCTGTGTAAAAAGACTTCTTGTTAATTGCTTGTCCTTATCCCTATTTCATTGAGGTCGGCGTATACCGTCGTTACAGTATTTTATTCTATTCCTATTATTCCATACGTCTTAATTATTATTTATCATTCAGTAGTCACCCCTTTGCTAGACTATTGTTTGTATGAAAATTTTGTCACTGTAAATCTCTATTTTCAGACAAGATGAGTTGAAAGACGGTACGCTAGTTGGTGAAGACAAATATGGCAACAAATACTTTGAGAACCCCCGCTTCTTCTATGGAAGGAACCGCTGGGTCGAGTATAATGACAAGACTTACTTGAACTACGATGGTAGCCAGGTAAGACAACCAAATACCTATATAAATAAACTAGTTCAGCTTGGTGTAAATTAAGAAAAATAAATGCTAAATTATATATTTTCTAAACAACACTTTTACACACCTTTTTAGGGTTCCATATCCAAAGGGTAAAACGGGACCCTATTACTAAGGCTCCCCTGTCCGTCCGTCTGTCACCAGGCTGTATCTCATGAACCGTTATAGCTAGACAGTTAAAAAAAAAATACTAAAAACAGAATAAAATAAATATTTAAGTGGGGGGCTCCCATGCGACAAATGTGAATTTTTTATCGATAATGGTACGGAACCCTGTGTGCGCGAATCCGAATCGGACTCTGCTGGTTTTTTTCATAAACAGTAATCTTAATCGCTTTTGGACCTCATTCTTACAGGTGGCTACTATATTACCTTTATTTTTATAACTTTATCATTGATTATCATATTCCTATACTTTAATTGTGAATTCAATTCCCTATTGTATTATTTATGGATGATATCTGCAATTTCACATCTGAGCACATATTTTGCAAACTTGGAATTTAAATAAATAAAATATGAAAATGAGATATCGTCTCTTAGCAAACAACACCGCTCATGTCGAAATTGGCTCTTCGTGGATTGAGCGGTTTTCTCTTATTAATTATCATTGGATAGAACTCTTCGTGGATTGAACTGATGAACGATAAAGTATTATACAAACCTAGGCTAGAATTTAAAAAGTTGTCATCGCGCCCCACTACATTGGTTACAATAAATTAATCGGATTTTTAAAGGTGTACAGTTAACTTAGTCAAAATGACTTAAGCATTGTGGTTTGCTAAGGGTATGGAGATTGTTGTAAAATCCACCTCGGCTCCTCAATGATTTTGATGAAGATTCACGCAAAAGAACTTTCAATAAGTAACTTGTTTGTCTTTTAAATGTGTTTGTCATTATATTACAGGTCTCCGCTGAATGGTTTGGATGGCTCCACTACAAAACCGACCTTCCCCCACACAAGGTAAAAGAGAAATCATTACCAATATTGTAAGATAAGATAAAATATTGAAGCCTCTGCTAACAGCTTCGCCCAAGTGAAAGTTAGAACTTACTCACGGGTTTAAAACTATCCTATGACCATCCAGGATACGGTCTCCTCGTGTACCAAGTTTTATCCATATACGTTCAGTGTTTAGAATGTGAAGATGTAAGAAACAGAGTTACTTTCTCATTTATAATATTAGTGTGGATTATATGGGGTGTGAAAACCAGCTTCTTGTATGTGTCGCAGGCAACAAGCTAAATCATCCGTTTCATTAAAAGCCTGGCCTTTTCATTAAGGGTATGCGCGTACTACGAAAAAAAATCGTTGCGACTTTTGAAGTGCTAAATAAAATTGCAAACGACAATAATTCCTACGCTCACTACGATTTATTATCGCCTGCGAAATAGCAGAGCCAAAAGCAGAGCCAAGACAGTCACTGTGCCAGGTGCCTAACACAGATAACTAAACGTTACTGGGTCCATCCTTTGACAGCAGTTAGACATTCTAAAGGATTTTTTTACGTATAACGATCTTCGTGAATATGATAAAAAATTTACCGCTGCGCTTGCGATTTTTTCCGCAATGTGCGAAGCTAGTACCGCTTCATAGGGTACAAAATATACGTATGATTTCGCATCTGCGAAAATAAATCGCAAATGATTTATTTTCGCAGTGCGCGGATTGTAGTACATTTCTGTTGTTCACAGATTGACGAATTTTCTTCGCAACAATGATTTATTTTCGTAGTGCGCGCTTTACCCTAACTGCGCCGATTTTTCGACCCTAATTAACATCCGACTACACGGTTAGCATAGTGGTTGAGCGATTGACTGCTGTGCTGCGTGTCGTGGGTTCGATTCCCGCACGGAACAAATATTTGTATGGCCTACAGACAGTTGTTCCGGGTCTGGCTGTTTGTGTATGTGAGTTTCTATGTTTGTAAACGCACCCACGATACAGGAGAAATTCCTAATGTGGGGCAATGATACAAAAAAACGAGGTTGCCAGGTTTGTTAGGTCCAATCTTGAACTATTTGAACGGAAAGATAACACAAATAAAAGGAAACCTACACATTTAGATTTTGAAATGCCCGTTCCAAAGCTAGAACTTTTTCGGGGGAGCTGCGTTTACATGGCTCCCCTAATTTACAATGCTTTGCCTAGGTCAATTACTCAACTACCCTTCAATAAGTTTTGTGTTGCGTTGCGGAAGCGGTTGTTACAAGAGTGTTTTTATTCTATAGATGAGTTCTTTCTAAAGTGTCCCTGTAAATTTTATACATTAAAGCACAGATATATTTAACTGTTAAGTAGACACAAAAGTTGACAAAATGTAGATTTTTACTATTGCATGCTATTTATTGGCCAAATGTGTGTTACTAAATATTTTATTTAAGAACTTCATGTACCTACCATATTTGATGCAATAAATGAATTTAATTGAAAAAAATCTTTGATTAAATATAGAAAGAAGAAAGAAGGAAACGTTTAATGACTTGCCCATGTCACTTAAACTTTTAAACGGCGCCGTTAAATGAAAAGGCTAGGCTTTTAATGAAATGGCTGATTAAGCTAGTTGGCTGCGACATATGCACTGACTTAACATATTTGGAATGAAAGTTTGTCTATGTTTGCATGTTTCTTCATCAATCAAAAAAACATCAACGGATTTGGATGGAAGAAATAGAAGTAGACCAAATACAGTATTACGACATATTACCCCACAGGATTGTACTGAAAAGCATCCTCAGGATACTTTTCAATTTGGTTGTACAATCCTGTGCAGGCTGTAGGTACATGGAAATTGAATTCTTCAGATACTAACAAAAGCTAATTTCTGAATTATTCTGAAATTAGCTTTTGTTTTATGGACTAGGTCCTTTTCAATCAGAAACTAGTTATCGGGTCCTAGTCACTAGGAAAAGTTTAAACCGCCCGACAATACCTACCAGGGCCTGCAGTCGCAAAATTCGGCAACTGATTGCTGATGTAGCAATTATAATTTATTTATTTGAAAGAAGGTAATATTATTGTAGATTATGGGGTTAGGTTATTTAAAAAGTTCTTCACATTATACCATAGCCCATAACATATGGAGTTTTTTTTATGAGAAATCATCAAATGACTTCTCGCGCAGCTTCGTGCGCAGCGGGAGGGAGTGTCAGACTCTTACAGTCGCGTGACGCGGCGCGGCGTGCCGTTGCGGTTGGCCGCAGTATATACGGTCTGCCGCCACAGCACGCTGTATTCCGGCTAACCGTATCGTCTCGGTTCTGTAGCGGTCCGCCGCATTTCGTCGTCAGTGCTTCTAGAAATGTTGGACATGTCACATGATGGACGTAGAAGTTGCCGTCAATCCCCATATAGCAGGCCGTTCTTTGATCGTTAAAATGAACTTTTCTGTATCAAAATCCATGACACCCGCGCCCTGCATACAATGTCTAGTGACTGACTGGCCGGTAGCGGAGAGCGCGGGAAGCGCTTGCGGCTAACCGTGCCGAGTGCGTGGAGGGGGTGCGGTGCGGCTCACCGCAGCTCCAAACAACCGGAGCGGTTGACGGCTGTCCGCAAGTCAGTGCGTTGGTATCAAGCGGTTTCATACAAAAATTGAAGTGCGGCCAACCGCAACGGCACGCCGCGTCACGGCCAGCCGCTAGTGCGTTTGAGCTCTTAGTTCTTTGTTCTTATCGATTCCTTTCACATTGCAGGACCCCAGCCGACCCAAATACAAGTGGATGGCGGACTTCACAGAGAACATGTCAGGCACAACCGGCCAGTATGTTCCCTACAGTACTACCAGAGCAAAGGTGGAGCCCTGGGTACCCAAGAGTAAGAGCGCCTAGGACTCCAGAAGTGGGATAAAACGTCAACTTTACATCAGTCAGTGGATAATGTTTATGATTTAGTTGTAAGTAGAAAATGGAATAAATCATATTTTGAGTTCAGCTGTTGTTTCTTGTTTTATTTTTGAGCATTCAATATGCTGATTACTGGTCCGGATTCGATTCCTATACTGTATAAATAAAATAGCTTCTTAAAAATAACTTCATCTCTTTTGACTGACCGACCTTGACAGTTCAAAAGTGCCTGTCAATGGTTTAATTGAAATAAATGTTTTGAGTTTGCGTATGATTTGATATTCTTAATTAAGGTATTCCTTAGGTGTCGCCGAGTTTAATACCCTGAACTTTTAGTGATCACGGTTTATGAAACGAAATGATGTTTCCTAGACAAAAAAGTATGATTTAGTCCGTCATTAAAATTATCAAAAAATATTGGACACCGGATTACGACCGGACGAATCCGTGAAAATACGTGCTCTATGTGTACTCTATGGTTACGCACAAGAGCCGACTTCCGTCTTCCAATTTTTCTCCGTCACATCCGTGAGTCTCCAATTCGGAAGACATATTGACGGACCGAAGTAGCCGTAGTAGGTACTATTTGTATGAACGTTTTTGCTTATGGTACCTCGGATTCAAAGATGGGCCCTGAATAGCTTGGATTTGGTTCAGAGGTTTTTTTTTGTACTAGTGTTTTTTTATTTGGAAGTCGGTTGTACTTATTTTATTTGGAAGTCGGTTTTATTGTTTTGTAAAAAACTGAACCGCTTTTGATGACATTCCAATGGGACCAATTCGGAAAGAATAAAATACGATCGAATTGAGAACCTCCTCCATTTTTTGAAGATTTTTTTTGGAACTTATAGTTTTTTTAGAAATCTTCCTAATTATCCACATTAAAAAAAATAAATGCAAATCAAATAATTTTGGTGATAATTAATTCAATCAATCACAGCAGAAAACGCGCGTTTGGTAAAGTTGTGATAATTTTAGTTCCTGAAACTGGCCACCCGACTGGTCACCAACAAATTCCCGTCCTTATCTTTGCTACTAGGTAACAAACTCTCACGGCGACATATTTATTTACGTTAAGCCATGACAATGGCTTGTAATGAACTGATGAGAAACCGGTCGCCACCTCATCACTCAAGTAGTCAGTCAAGTTTGACGTGAAATGTGCAATTAAACTAACACTACTAAATGCAAAAGTTCGGATCGAGGGTTTTTGTTCCTCAATCACGCTAGAACGGCTGAACGACTCTGGATGAAATTTGGCACGGAGATAGATAGAGTCTAGAATAGCACATAGGCTTTTATTCCGGTACCTAGTGTGTTCCCCTCTGCTGGGACACAGGCCTCTGTGAGATCCCTGTGAGCCGTAAATTGCCGTAATACACTACCACACAAGCACAGTGCGATTTTGGTGGATGTCACGTGTCTTCGACATTGGACACCTAGACCTAGACAGGGTTTACTAAAAGAAAACACATAATAGCACATAAGCTTTTATTCCGGTAGCGTGTTCCCCTCTGCTGGGACACAGGCCTCTGTGAGATCCCTGTGAGCCGTAAATTGCCGTAATACACTACCACACAAGCACAGTGCGATTTTGGTGGATGTCACGTGTCTTCGACATTGGACACCTAGACCTAGACAGGGTTTACTAAAAACAAACACATAATAGCACATAAGCTTTTATTCCGGTAGCGTGTTCCCCTCTGCTGGGACACAGGCCTCTGTGAGATCCCTGTGAGCCGTAAATTGCCGTAATACACTACCACACAAGCACAGTGCGATTTTGGTGGATGTCACGTGTCTTCGACATTGGACACCTAGACCTAGACAGGGTTTACTAAAAACAAACACATAATAGCACATAAGCTTTTATTCCGGTAGTGTGTTCCCCTCTGCTGGGACACAGGCCTCTGTGAGATCCCTGTGAGCCGTAAATTGCCGTAATACACTACCACACAAGCACAGTGCGATTTTGGTGGATGTCACGTGTCTTCGACATTGGACACCTAGACCTAGACAGGGTTTACTAAAAGAAAACACATAATAGCACATAAGCTTTTATTCCGGTAGCGTGTTCCCCTCTGCTGGGACACAGGCCTCTGTGAGATCCCTGTGAGCCGTAAATTGCCGTAATACACTACCACACAAGCACAGTGCGATTTTGGTGGATGTCACGTGTCCTCGACATTGGACACCTATACCTAGACAGGGTTTACTAAAAACAAACACCTAATAGCACATAAGCTTTTTTTCCGGTAGTGTGTTCCCCTCTGCTGGGACACAGGCCTCTGTGAGATCCCTGTGAGCCGTAAATTGCCGTAGTACACTACCACACAAGCACAGTGCGATTTTGGTAGATGTCACGTGTCTTCGACATCGGACACCTAGACCTAGACAGGGTTTACTAAAAAAGAAACACATTTTTCAGAAAGGGCCAATAATGATTTGAGCACCTACTGTGTCCCAGTGCATTGCAGTTTTCCGTATATATTTATGCTTTTATGCAGCCAGAAGAAAGATATTGTAGGAATCTTGTGTTTTTAGGGTTCCGTACCCAAAGGGTAAAACGAGACCCTATTACTAAGACTCCGCTGTCCGTCCGTCCGTCTGTCATCAGGCTGTATCTCATGAACCGTGATAGTTCAAATTTTCACAGATGATGTATTTCTGTTGCCGCTATAACAACAAATACTAAAAAACATATTTATTTAAACTCTTTGCACAATAGTGGTACATGGGCAGACTTAATGCAACAAGGCATCTCTACTAAATAATTAAATTAAAATAAAGCAACAAACATGATTTTTTTGCCGTTTTTTTTTATAGACAATGGTACGGAACCCTTCGTGCGCGAGTCCGACTCGCACTTGGCCGGATTTTTATTTTATTTGGAAGTCAGTTGGGTTTTTTTGTAAAAAAGTTTAACAACACCACTGGAAAGTTACAGGAAAGCAAAATACGCATTTTCGTTTACATGGACGATAGTGAGATGAGTGCTGGTAACGCATCGTTAGTTTAAAATATCATAGATTGGGAACGGTTTAATAAGTAATGAATGGTCACCCATCTTCTAACCGACCTCGGCAAACGTTGCTTAACCTCGAAGTTCTGCTAAGCAGCTGACATTATTGTTTTTCTGGCAGCATGTCGGATCTGCGCACACGCAGTGTAGATAGCATACAGCATTGGGAACGGTTTAATTCGTATCATGCCGCCGCTTATTATTTCTACTTAAAACCTGTTTGCACTGCCACGGGTCCTCGCGAGCGATGCTCAAAGTTTTTGGCAGAGTTTGTAAACGAGATTAAATAAATTTATGAGATATGGAGAAACTATTCCTCAGTAAATTCTTCGTAATAATTACGACGCACATGAATACTCTTTTTCGCCTTGTTCTGGTCTCTATATCTTCTAGATTTTCAAGAAGGTCTAAGTAGTGATCTTGATAGTTATCAATTTTATTAATACATTGAAAACTGACTGCGTGTTTGTCTATTCACAAAAAACAGCGAAAAATCTAAATAAATTAAATAACGTAATGTTTCAATTGCAACTTTTGTAATGTCACAGCAAAATGTCAAAAACGAATGGTTAAACGATGCTTTTGAGTTCGGTTATAATGATCGGCTGTCTAAGGGCTGTAAACACTGGTTAACGTGTTGTGAACATTAAAAATTATTTAATCAGTTGTTTGAATGATAAACAGCCGTTTTAAAAGTCGGTGAACTCGGCCCTTATTCATCGGACCCGAAATAAACGCGTCATTAAAAATTATGAAGGTAGGTACTATCATTATTTTAGTCTAAAAAACGGGCCAAGGGCGAGTCGAACTGTGAGACCCTCACGAGTTTTTCATATGGTCGTTTGGAACCCCAACTAAAATAAATGCTATGGACGATTCGAAAAAGCAGGATGACAGGATGACATTTACGCTTATGTAAAACTTATTTCGCCGACTTCCTTTCGCCCTTTGCGGGAGATCTGTGTCCATCTGTGTCCTATATAACGTGACATTGATTGATGTGTCGATATTTTTGGATAGGTACACAAATCTACGGATGTGGTGCAACTGTTGCTGTGAATTATAAATAGACAGACAGACAATGGTGTTTTTGCTATGGATATTGTGGAATAGTTGGGTAAGTTTTGCGGATTTTTACCCGACTGCGTCAGAGGGAGGGTAATGTTTTTCGAGCGTATGTATGTATGCTTGTACCTATGTCCATTTCTTTGGCACGCCCTACAGCCCAAACGGCTGGATGGATTTTGACATATAAGGTGTCGTTGAATTCGTCAAAATTGTGGTATTGACATAGGTTATATTAATTTTCAAAATGGCGCCCGCAAATTTAAAAAAAGGGGGATAGGTTTGTTGTTTTTGCTCAAAACCTATCAAGTGGGGTATCAAAGTAAAGGGCACGAGCAGACGATTCCAAAAACGTAACTCACTAAAATGTAGGAAATAAAAAAATTGACTTTGTCAAAAGACCCGCCCGCTAAAAACAGTCTGATGCAGTTTGTGGCCTCAGATCTGCGATTGAACTGCATCAGACTGCTTGACAAGCGACTTGTTTGGAACTTTTTTTGACAGTAAATTTTTTTTCGGGTCCCATTTTATTTATGTACGAATGTACAGGATGAGAATTGTGGGTCCTGTTTTATAAACGCGACAGGTGATATATTTACCTCTAGGTATCATCCCGGGTGGAACCAATTAGTTCTAGTAAACTTTAATTTGTATAAACTAATTCCATGATTTACGGCTAGTCACATTATTTAGCGTTAGAAGGGTGACAGTTGGGTTGCGGATTTTGTTCGAAAGAGTCACCGTGGCCCTGGAACGCAAAAGGCACTACGAGGAGCATGGATGGGTTTTAGTCAGGAAGAGTTTGACACTCCCTCCCACTCCACCCAGAGCAAAAGGGGTCATTTGATGATTTCCCATCCTTAAAAAAAGGGGGACAGTTCGATATGCCAATCTGAGCAATCTATCAGAATTCCTTTAGAAAATTTTGAAAACTGGCGGGTTACGTCATAATTATTATGTAAGTACATTTTTTTTTGTAATTGTAAAATTTCAGAAAAAATCGACGAATTTATGCGAATGTGCCTAGGTACTCTACAGTGGATCAATATTTATTACAAACTTGACATTTAGCAACTAAAATATAAATGCTTTGTTTAGAAAAATGACGGTAGGTAGGTACTGTCAATTTTTGGGGAATTTTGCTACGGGTCACCAGTTCGATTCCCAATTTTTTTTTTCTTTGTCATATTTGTTTTGTTAATACCAGTTTCGTGTAAACAACATCTACCAACATACAATAGCTGCAATTATTTAATTTTGTCCAGTTCCGTTTTTACACCAGAGATCCCAAATGGTGGTAATTAAACCATCCGAATTCAAAATGATCGAAATGGTAATAAAAAAACTTTTAGAAACTTTGTAACGAACCAACTGCCCACAATATATCTACAAGCACACGATTCAAGACGAAGCTTTTGGGATAATAACCATACAACATTCAACCATATCGCATGGTGATAAGTTTTATATTTGACCAGCAATGGCCACAACTACGGTCACACTAATGCAATTTATCAACAGGAAACAGAAATGGATTTTATTTCTGTGGAAATAAGGTTAGAATTTGGTTGTGTAAGTCAATTAAGCTCAGCGTACGAACGAAACTTTTTTTGCCATCACAGGTAAAAATATCTTTAAACTCGACTCAAATCCAGTGAAAATGCGACGCGGCGCGGTCCGTACGCGTCTTACAAAAAACTTTTTAGTAGTTTTGTAACTTAAAATGATAGTTTTCAATGAAAAATGCACAAATTAAATGCAATCTTTGTGTTTTGAGTCAGTGTATGTGCAACCGTGAAACGTCTGACATGTGTTCCATTTTATAAATCAGTTTCGAAATTCAAAATAGTTCTGTGGTGTGCAAAAGGTGTGCTGTTACGTTTCGAAAACAGGATTTTGTGATTTTTTTGTTCAATTGATGGTAAGTTTTAGGTTATAATTTCATTATAAATCATTGTTTTAGTTAAGGCGTCTGATTTTGAAGTATGACCGGTATAGAACAAAGAAAACGTAAACTAGTTTTGAAAGTAAGGGGCATAAAATTTCGTTAGTTGTTAGTTGGACCGGTAAGGAGGATGTTTGGTGTAGGATCTTTGCCTCATTTTTTTTTGAAAAAAAGAAGTTTGAGTGGGCGGTAAAATGGCTTGCAATCTACATAAAACTGCTTGAAATGCTAAGATAATCGACTAGGTGGGTAACTATCTGAAGTGTTATATTTTATTTTTATGGTCAGAACTTGTTCTAACGCACCTAGATACTTAGTACGAAACATAAGTAGGTAATATAAGTTATAATGTAACTTTTTTCACAGAAACTTTTTGTTTGAACTTCCTTTCGAGATAAAGTTTGACCTCTACTGTAAAGAATCTTTCTCACTATACAATTTATTAGTAAGTTTAAATTGTGTTAGGGCCTTAGGGTCAAATTAGTCATCCCTAATTGGATATCAAGACGTTAGTATAAAACCGTCGCCATCCTGTCTGACAATAAAAAAAAATACAGGCTTGTTCATAAAAACTTTTTACCTAATCATTACTTAGATAAAATACTGTTTATGAGATTCTAAATTCAAATTCTTCGCAGAAAATTTTGAATAAAGAATCTGCTTAATAGTATTTTGGTTATAAAGATTTATACGAATACGTCTGTTAGAATATACCAAACGTAAAATTAGTTTAATGTGCGTAGGTACAGCTAAGAGTTCCCTGCCGCCGTCTGTGTTTCTTGATAGCTACAACCTGGGGGTCTTTAAGTCAAGAGTGAATAGGTTACTTCTAGGCAAGCGTGCTCCATTTTCGACCACATCATCGCTTACCATCAGGTGAGATTATAGTCGAAACGCAAGCCTATCACTTTATTACAAAATACTACGATTTAATAAACTGTTATTATATGTAGGTACCTACCTACTTACTCGTAGAACTCTAAAAAGATCTGTCAACCAAGCATTATCTTAAGCATTCTCTAAAACTGAGAGGCAGTCTCCAGAATTCCACTAGTTTTAGACTTATCCCTCGTTTCTCCAACGAAAATGATCACAAAACGAATGTCACAAATTGCCAAGTATCTACGCATAAACTGCTGTGATTGGGCAGGTACCTAAATTAATTGTCAACAGCCA
The DNA here is from genome assembly GCA_947386135.1 of Melanchra persicariae. Classification (NCBI taxonomy): domain Eukaryota; kingdom Metazoa; phylum Arthropoda; class Insecta; order Lepidoptera; family Noctuidae; genus Melanchra; species Melanchra persicariae. Next base: position 11,482,691 of record OX376670.1, on the reverse strand, counting down.
ATCACAGACAAATTTGTCAATCTTGGCGATCATTTTCGTTCGAGAAACTGGGTGTTACAAGCACATGAGAAATTACAACTAATTTTAATCAACGGAACGAAATGATTCGACATTAAAAATATTTGGGTACCAATGAATGAAGATATGCAAAGAGAATTAATAGATACTGTAGGTAACGGTATATTCTAAAACTAAATTATTTTATGTTCCATGAAACATGACTGTTAATAGTTGAAGTTATAAAGGCGTATAGAATTATGTCTATTAACTTTAAAGACTGCAAAAAGTTTCTAATGACTTCTGTGCAAGTGAGAAATGACCGATGTTGGGTTGTACTTCTAGGCAAGCGTGCTCAATCATTGACCACATCATTGCTTTCCATCAGGTGAGGTTATGGTCAAAAGTCCTACTAATCCTATCCTACTAAATAAATGCGAAAGTTTGTGAGGATGGATGGATGTATGTTTGTTACTCTTTTACGCAAAAACTACCTAATGGATCTTGATGAAATTTGGCACAGAGGTAGATTTAAGTCTTGAATAACACATAGGATACTTTTTATCCCGGGAGTATGTTCCCTTGGGATAAATTTCGACATTCACGCGGGCGGAGCCGCGGGCGGCAGCTAGAGATCAATAAAAAAATCGAGCAGACAACTTCCCTTACCCCTGCCTTGTCGCATATTACTTGGGGTACCACCACGTCACCGCACCGCGATTCTTCTTCCATTCTATCCTGCCAACCATCACATTATTACAGACTCTCTTTACCATTGAATCCCTCAGACTATCCTCCCTACTATTCTTCAGCTCCCTCTGCCTCTCCATCCATCCAAAATATTAGTTACTCTTTTAGTTGGTCACATTTTATACCAAAAACACTATAAGGGTTGTAGCCTTCAGAGCTCAATAGTTCTCTGGAATGCAGATCTTTTTCTTCAACTTATATCCATGAAACATTACTGAGTCATCTGCCACAAATAGGATTGCGTCCTTGTTAGAAAACAGGATCGGACCAAATATATTCCCCTATGGGATTCCTAATTTTATTGGTAGCAGCTGGCCGCCGTGACTGGTAAACTATGGTTCGCGCTTTGAGTACGGTAGCAATTTTGAAGAACTTTAGTTAGTTTTTCTTGAATAAGTCTTCCAATTTCTATAACAGTCGATTGATCAAGATGAGAATATAGTCAAAAGCTTTTATCAGTTCTGCAATAGAGCGATTGGTCGCATTATACCTCGGTAGCCCGCAATGTTATGCAACTTGTATGCGAGCTGGTTGCAACGTGGCCTTAGTCATCTACGGCCGTCTACGTAAGCACCATTCTTTGAATTCTTTCTAACCTCTTCCGTATCCATTTTTACCCCAGCTGCGTTCAGAACAACATTCCATCACGACCATCGATTCAACAATCCATATTAACCAGTTGTTTGTTAACTACAACTTTTTACTAACACTTCTGTGGAACTAATAAGAAACCTTGGAATGTATCATCTGTCATTCTCTGCAAGCTGTAGGCTGCCGTACGCATTGCTGCACGCATTCCGAGCTCCGAGTTTTATACAGCTCACCATGCTGCTAGTTTTAGCCACTATCCAACTATGTTGTTGCTTGATGCGGGCAATCATCATTCATCAGTATTGTTCTGAAGGATGACAGTGAATAGTAAAGTAAATTTCAACGTAATGGATTTTTATTATATTATATTTTTGCACGTATACGCATGTTTTGACAAATAAGTTTATCTTTACATCCATAAAGACTAACATAATACAGAAGGACACTAAGACTTTAGAAGTATGTTTACCTAAACACAGGAAGTTTTCTTATAGTCCCATAACATAACATCCACAGCGAGTCTGTATATTTTTGGTAGTTAAAACTATTAAAAATGGAAGAGAATCGTAAATTAACTTTAATGTCTAGCGAGGTTCTGGGGCTGTAAATGAACGAAGTAAAAGGTGTCCTGTCAAGTCATGCATTTTTAATCCAAAGAACTGCATCCCTTATTCCCTTTTAAGATTATCTGTAAATTTTCAGTAGTAGCCTAGTGTCTAGGTTTGTGAGTGTGAGTGGTTGTTGGTTTTCACAAGGAATTTAAAAAAACCGGCGAAAAATGTGCGTTTCGAAAAATGCAACTCTGCCTATCCCGGGACTATACACAGCACACAGCAAGCGTGATGTTATGGTATATCTTAATGATCGCAATTATTGGATTCCGTCACGTTACTAAGTATAAAGGGTTGTTGATTTTTACCAATAACCATATCTGTCTGCCCTTGTTCCATGTGACTTGATTGTAACTTGAGGTTTACTTCTTCACATTGAATCCCTCTTGCAAATCATTCCTTTCTCTATAACCATCGAACTTTTCTTCAAATTCGAAATCGGCTTCATTCACCCACATCACATTCCCAATTTTGTCTTGTCTACCCGTATTATCCCTGTTACTTTAAATCTTTATTGTAGTTATCAGGTAACAACTTTTTTTGTTAACATGGGTTGCTGGTCAAAATTCCTATCTGTTTTTTTTTTGGTTGGTTTATGGGTCCTTGTTGAGGGCGAATTTTTTCACGCACCCCGTTGAGTAAAATAATGGTTCTTGGGGAGAATTGTTCTCCCTGGCCACAGTGTGAAGTTTTGCAGAATTCTTTAGTTAAGGGTACTAGAAGATCGTCACAGTTTAATGTTTGAATGCCCTTTAAAGATCATATCCTCTGCTTCTGTGCACTTTATTGTACAAAGAAAGAAATTAATAAATGATTTATCATTGTTGTCATCTTATGACTTCCTGTCTTCGTCATTCAGTATTTGAACTGTAAATAATTGATTTGATGTTGCTTTCTGAAAGTAAAATGAGTTTTTTATCTGTTTGTTTCATGCTGAATACGATTTTCTGTCCCATAGTAAGTTACAGCACAAAAAGTAGGTAGCTAATACCAATTGATATACTTAAACAATGACTTACCCAAGCGATAAATATAAAGCAATCAAATTAACAATTTTATAAAGTAATATTCTTAAAACAAAAACAAATTTTGGTCATCTTCAAATCATCGTTATTATCATGCCATTATCTCAATTTTTTAGGGTCGACGTAAAATGTCTTCTTCACTATCTCCTTCTCTACTAAAGTTCATTTGTTTAATCCCAGAGACTAATTTGACATCGATTGTTGATTGAAACAACAATCTCTTTTTTGCCATTTGCACCTGTCAAATTAGTCTCTGGGATTAAAAAACCGAACTTTAGTCGTCAGCACAGTAGTCAACCTCACACATATGACCAAACCAAACCAAAACTTTCTAAAAGTCTCAGAAATATAACAAATCCACCTCAACAAGGCATAAAACAATCCCACCATTGCTAAATTAAAAAAAAAACGAATCACAAACAACAATGGCCGCCTGTCATTGCGCGCGAGCGCCAATGCGATTGATATAATAATAAAAGTTATGGCTGCGTTCTCACAGTCATCAGACGCTAAGTGTTGGGTTACCCGCTCTGAACTAATCGTGCGGCCGTTGGCTTCTGTTGGGCATGACTTAGTTAGTGTAGTGGAATGTGTGAATGTGTGGGGAATGCTTTTCAAAGAGTTTAGTGAGGGAAATGTTAATATCAGCTGGTGCTGTTTAATAGTCAAACAAATTGCAAATCAGAAACGAACGTGATACAACATCACTTACTCACTCACGAGAATATTTTACGAGTTTTGTTAAAATCTCACGTATCACGGGCAAGCTTATTGCCATCAACATGACAGTGCTATATTGCCCACCTGGGAATCGAACTCAGGACCTCGTGCTCAGCTGTGCTGCAGCTGCACTATAACGATTGCTATAACCAGACTAAAGCGGGTATTAAATTCACTTTCTACGAATACTATGGGACATTGAGATTTGATTCGAAATGTAGCTTGGCGCAACCAAGTGGTACATACCAAGTTCTCCAGGATTGTCAAGTTTTTTTTTTTTGTGCAGGTACCTGATGAATTGACGTCAAATAAATATTATTCTTTAATTTCGAATACAGCCATTTGCAGCCAATTACAGCCATTTGCACCATTGCTGTTGCAGATTAAGGATCAACATCATTTGTCTAGCCTTTCCCCAACTATATTGGGAACGGCTACCAGTCACCGGATTCAGCATTGAATAGCAGTATTTTACGTGGAGCGACTGTCTATCTGTTCTCCACCACCCAGTAAATGGGTGACACGGTACTTCTTGGCAATACTGGTGTAAGATTTTCTGGTAAATTAAGGATACGTAGAATAAATATCCCCAAAAATTCTATCGGAGGTCACAAGATATTACAATAAGTTTCCCACAAGATCGTTTCCTCAGAAACATTGTGTAATATGATCCCGCCGTTGTTACGTACAGTCGTGACTCGATAGCACCTAGTATTTCACTGTAATCTATTTGAAAGTCGCCGACGCAAAAAGCAAAAACACGAGGTTCCAATCTGCCTCTAATGTTATAACGAAAATGAATATCTTTGTGTCTGGTTTTGATATCGGTTTTCAAAGGGAGGCTTCCGGCGACTGGGACCGCAATTAACTAGGACCGCGGTCCCAGTCGCCGGATCCGTAAAAAATAAATATTTTTCTTCCGGCGACTGGGACCACTCATAAATGATAACTGAAATCAAAAAATGTACAGTCATACGAACAATTTTTAAATGTAATAATTGAAGAAAAATCCTTTTTGATTTTAATTTTTTTTTCGTTTGACTGTACCGATTTTGGCTTGAATTATAGATTTTTTTAAGTTATTTATGAGTGGTCCCAGTCGCCGGAAGAAAAATATTTATTTCTTATGGATCCGGCGACTGGGACCGCGGTCCTAGTTAATTGCGGTCCCAGTCGCCGGAAGCCTCTTCAAAGGTATCTGTCAGCTTTGCCAAGGTTTCCTCAGACTAATAATTAACAATCCCTTTGCAGCTGTAAACAAAGAATGCTGTTCATTGAAAACTCGCGTGACGTCACTAAGATAGTACAATTTTTACCAGCGACGTGACGTTACTAGCGAGCTTTGATGCGCTTTATCTTTATAATTTTTTAGCGATTTGTAATAGCAAAAAAAACAACGGTTTGCATTCCGGGAGTGCCGGCAGAAGTGAAAACTTGAACATGCACTTTGTTCAATTTCCATATTTTAAACACCTCCCTCCGTCTTACGAATTTTCGATCAGGTCACGTGTCCTGACGCGAGTTTAACATTTATTACCCATCCCGAAAAGTGCACAACGCCACTAAAGAAGTTTTCACTCCAAAAAATACGTGTCCAAAATGTTTTAACGACGGACGAATCGGACGGACTAAATTGAATTTTATTTTTTCTACCTAGTAGAATACCTCAATTAAAAAAAATAAAGGCTGGAGCCTAAAGAAAGAATCAAGCTATGACTGAGCAGTTGGACAGAGAAGGGGTCTTCTTTTTATCGCGCCAACGGTTTATCAGACATCCAGGCTGCAGGTGTATGGACATTTGAGACACTGCAGAGAATTGATAAAATCCCGACTTTAGCCCCAGGACTAACAGATGCGCTTTATGGTATACATCGTGAGTAGCATTATTAACAATAACGACCTCACACACGGACTTCACTCGTCTTTAATTTTAGAAATGATTAAACAAAGCACATACGGCAACCCGTCATTCTGCACTAATGGATCTTGTTGACACTTGCCACGCTGCGATGTTCAAACTTTCATTACTTTTAACTAAAGAAGAATTTGAACTGTCAAAATGTAAATCGTATGTCTTCTTCTACCTTTAGAAGCATCCACTGTATACGAGTACGTATAATACTAGTTATAATCGTGCAAACTTTATGGGGTAGGTACATGATTTTAGGGTATTCTACTGAATAAATCTAATTAGTCCGTCAGATACAGTTCCAAAATATAAGTATTGGATACGTACTCTATTTTTTCTTGTTTCGTTCGTTGAAAGTTCGCGTGACGTCACTAAGATAGTACAATTTTAACTAGCGACGTAACGTCACCAAGCCCCCTCTCGAACTTTGATGCGGTTTATCTTTATCATTTTTTAGCGATTTGAAATGGCAAAAAATACGTATCCTATATTTTTTTTTAAATTTAACGGACGGACTAAATACAATTTTATTTTTTCTACATAGGTAGTTGAATACTTACCCTATTATTATATCTTCCGTTTTGTGAGGCTTAGCGAAATATATACTGGGTAATTTTTTTTCCAGTGCGCAAACTTTAAGAACCACTTCTGCCCATGTAAGTGAACAACTTTCCCCAAGAAAGCCATAGTCAATTCCTAAAAAAAAAATTGAGTCTCCCATACAAATTGTGGTCAGTTGATGACAATTTTGTATGGGAAGTTCAAATTTTTTTTTAGGAATTGACTATGGCTTTCTTGGGGCAAGTTGTTCATTTACATGGGCAGAAGTGGTTCTCAAAGTTTGCGCACTGGAAAAAAAGTTATCCAGTATTACTAGCTTTTGCTTGCGACTCCGCCCACGTGGATGTCGTTTATCGCGTATAAATGAGCCTACCTATGACCTTCTCCATATCCCAGGCTATAAATCTACCAATTTTCATGACGGTCCGTTGTACCGTTCTAGCGTGAAAGCGTAACAGACAGAGAGACAGAGTTACTTTCGCATTTATAATATGGGATATTTTTAAATGCACATCTGTATAATTCTAATGCATACCAGAAAAAATAATGCTGTGCAAAAAATCCCAATTGATTAGAAAACATGTCTTACAAAAAAAACTAAAAAAATCATCCAAAACGAGATGACCTTTTTATCGAATTCACACCAAAAATGTGGTTCATACATCGGATTTATGATTTATAAAACAAAAATACGAATTGTTTATCAAAAATACTAACTTGCACTCTAAATTGCACTTCCCTGAAAAAGCAGGTGGTTATCATGGTTACAATAGTAGCCGGTCATTGGGCACCCCGACTCGGACAGGTTAGGTTAGAAGGGGATGGCGGGGTCAAGTGAGCGAGCGAAGCGAGCGAACAGACCCCGCCATCCCCTTCGTGGTTATTTTTTTTTAAACCACCCAGAAATATCATTAGCCAAATATTCGTTCAGTAAAACAGTTCTGCAAATACCATTAAACAGTATATCTAATATGATTTATTTAGTGTGCATAATTTGTGTGCAAGTCAGTATTTTTGATTTAACTTTGAAATATTTTGTTCGAAAAAAGGGAAAATACAGATATCGATTTAATTACATGCCTTATAATATTAGTAGGGATTGATGTCTGTTTTTAAAAGCTACATCGAAGAAAGAACGAGCATGAAATTAGCGAGCTAATCACTTAAGAGACTACAACAAGAGTCAATTTCCCGTTTCTGCATAGAGAAATAGCCTCATTCAACTTAACATCATTACAACTGGTAGAGTGGTAGCTAATTCAACAATTATTTTTTTTTTTAATTTTAAGCTACTTTTACATTCAGATCTCAGTCGCAATCTGTCAAAAATTTCTCGTTCTACCTACACTTTTGACAGATTGCGACTGAAATGCGAAATGAAACGCTACATTACTTGAAAATTAGTTGAATTGGCCCTCTGGTTTGATTTCCGTATCTCTTTTTTGCCTTCTATCTTAATACCACGTGGAATTCCGCTTACACCAATTCGCAAAACATGATACGATGAACGATAAAGAGAGGGTCTCTCAATTTAAGAGTAAGCACTACTGAGCTTCCTCTGTTCTATACAATGATTCGTTGTGTGCTGCGTCATTTGATGTCAGAGGTCAGTAACTGTGGTTAAAAGAGGGAAGATGATATTTTGCTATATTAGTGTAGAAGCATTTTTTAAGCATAAGTAGTGATTTTTAGCTCGTTCCGAGACAATCCTGAAGTTTTTGATGTTGGTATAAGCATAAGTGACATTACTAGACCGCATTCTATTATACAAACTTACAGACACATTTCCTTTATTCTTATCCTTACTTCACATTCGCCTTTGAATTCCGGTGACCTCGTGATAGGTACCTATAATATTACTCTCGGGCAGTTTTACTAAATTGAATCGTTCTTGCCATACTCTTCTACTTTTTCATGGCAATATCAGACACGTATGAAGGCGTAACCGAAAACCATTCTTAGGAAATTTTAATAGAATTGTCTAAAATTGCCAAACAGTTAGTTGTAATCAATACCAATCCTATATCAACATTTATTGATGGCTTTCTACTTCCTTTTCTGTCAAATTACTTATAGAGACCATATTTGATAGCTCTAGATCTAATTATTCCACCAATACCTGCCTATATATTGCCTATATATAAATATGTAGCTAATTGACCATAGGATTGTGCATGTTCGGGTTTTCGTGTGATTCGTCGTCTAAAATCCGAACCTATTACTTCGCTTATCAAACTTATCATCTTTAGTGATTTGCAACTTTTCAAAAACAATAGCATTTCCAAATATTTAAGTAAGTAAACCATGTTCAAGACAGCAAATTACCCATTGTTTATTCAAAATTAAGTTTATAATGTGTGAGTTTACATATTTCTTAATACGTTAAATGCCTCTGCCTTGCCTTGCGTAAGTTGGTGAAGAAATGAAAAAGCAACGTTCAAAAATCTTGAATTTCAAGCTTTCCTTTCAAGGGAGTGGGCAATCGCAACGTTTTGTTTCGACATGTCACCAAATTCGACAGTCAACAGTGCCAAGGCATTCTTTAAGAAACAGCTTGTGTACTTATATAAAGACTTTTTTTTTTACTTTCCTGAACTCTGGAAAGTTCCTTGCAAAGTGACATTCCTTTTGCATTGCACTTGTCATCATCTGCCTAGCCTTTTCCCAACTATATTGGGGTCGGCTTCCAATCAAACCGGATTCAGCTGAATACCAGTATTTTAAGTAGAGCGGCTGCCTTCCAGACCTCCAAAACGCATTAACTGGGTAACACGTTTTGCATTGGACTAGTAACAACTTAAATATCACCTAAGGGCTCACTATGATCACCCTTTTGTTGCTAGTCTCAAGGCTGTCAGGGTGTTAACTACACCAATCGATCGATCTAATGGAACGGACGTCTAACGGAAGAGTTTGATGCTGTAACAACAGAAGAGGTCAACATTTAAAAGCGAGTCTGTCTTTAATTATGCTGTAGCAGGAATAGTGGCAAATAAAGCAGATTTGATTTTTCAGCAAAGCTATTTCTTCTCGTCTAACCCGGAAGGTCACACATGTAGAACTCTTTAAACTATGCTCCACTTAAAGTCTCTCATACGAAATTGACAGTTGTAACGTGACACAATTTTGCCAATTGTCTCCGTGTTAATTGAGCCACAGCTTGTATACACAGGCCAGTGGCCTCGAGGAGAGACATGGGAGGGGGAGTCGAGGGCCTATAATAAAAACTTGTTGAGAAATCATTCATGCGGATTAGTTTGTCTACTATTCTCATTCCTGTACTCCATTCCGTCTCTCTCCTGTAACCTGTTCCGTCTCCATTTTCACCAACGTTCCCTAAATATTTGAGCTCCTTAAGTTCTGTGTTGAGGTACACGATAGCTGAACATGCGTGCACTGTCTGGAACTCTGGACAGATCCACTAAAGTCGTTGTGGTGTTATTCTGAATTTAGTGTTTGATTTTACAGAACGTGTCACATCCTATTGATTGACACGTTTTCAGGCCAAAGCTGAGTTTGACAAATACCTACGCAACTTCAAATTCATTCGGGACTATGACAGAAACGTCCGTGACGTACGTTTAAGGGACCATCGAACGTTTGGGACGTAGGCACAGTACGTCCCAAACATTCGTTGGTCCCTTATTGTAAATTATGTTTTCTCCAACTGGTGACATCTTTTAAGTGATTATCTGTCCTATTCAAACGTTTTGCTAAATTATACTCCAATTTGATTCGTCTTTCAAATTCAGTTCCCACATTGTTTTTAAAAGCCTACAATTTAGTTCCAACTGCACAGTTTGCATAGAATATTATGCTTCCTCAGTGAAAGTATTCCATCCTGTGTTATTATGGTAGTAATTGCAATGTGGGTAGTATTACAATCGTGGCTTAGTTCGCATGTCAGAGGTCGGTGAAAGTAGTTTTATGGGCAATTTATGGGTCCCATGTTGTTCGTATAGAGCTTTGGTTAATTACTAGGGCTAGAAGAGTGAAGATATTGATAAACGGCCTCCGCTACTAGCTGCAGGTTACCCAAAATGAGGTTACAAATTCAAATCACATTATTGCCCGGTGGGTTATAATGAAATAAGGAACAATATTATTGCCCGGCGGTGAAATGGAGGCAAAGCTTCGGACGCGCGACGGCGCGACCTGCTCCTAACAGTGGAGGCCGACGCGCGCAACCTCTCTGTATGGCTTGAGCGCAATTTTCTCGCAGTAGGTGTGAAAAGTAGAGTATGCTCCTCAGGGATAAAGGTGTCTTTGCCTTGGGCTAACTTGATTCCCTCGCTGCATTCAGGATCCTTGTATTACCTCCCTCTCTTCGCTCATGAGTTAATCTCTGAAATCCTTCGCTCCGCTCGGTAGTTAACTCTTGAATCATTCATTGCGATCGGAATTCAATATGACGCCCGTGACATTAGACACTGCTTTATCCCCTCGGTAGATAATCTACTATTAACCTATAAAGTATATTCTATGTCCTAATCCAGAACATGGTCTACTCGTGTGTCAAGTTTTATCCCAATTCGATCAGCCGTTAAAACGTGAAGAGGTTACAAACAAACAAAGATATAATAATATTAGTTAGGGTTTTTTATGAACAAGTTTTCTTTGATGATGGAGAAAAGTCTTCCATCTATTTCAGCAGCCATCAGCAGGTCCACTTGTGGGAAACCTTCTGCGATTCCCGTCACACTTGCACGTTTGCATCTGAAAAGGCTGTCGCGAAAATGAGTTACAAATGATTTATTTTTCACTTTCAACACAATTTTCACATAGGTAATTATGGATTACGCAAACAAAAATTCATGTTTCCATTCAAGAAAATGTTAGAAAATAAATAAAAATAACTATAGAATGGTCCATTGACTACCCGGCTAGAGTCGTGACAGTTCACGTTTGTCAAGCCTTTTAGAAAGTATCTGTTATGTTCACATACACAAAGCATAGTACAGGTAAAGTTAACCAAAATGGCGAGTAATTGTCATCTTAAGTGATAGTTCTTGCTGTGTGGATGGACGTAAGTGTGGACATGTTAGGCTGTAATAGTCCATGTTGAATTGAATGTGGGTTTTGTATGTTTGACAAACTGAATAGGTAGTGATCGCAAAGTCACCTTAGAGCCCTCAATTGAATTTGTCGAATACTAGTCATCTACTCAAATTAGGCTGGAGAATCAGCACTTTTTGAACGTAACTTTCAGATAAAAAAGGTCGCCCAAAACGTTTTCGTGATCGGATTAGTGCTTCCAGAGATGAAATGTATTTTAAAGTCATGATTTAAATACATATAAACAAGCAAGAATATGCTTTTAGATGAGGATAATCACCATAATATAATTACGGTCTAGCTGGTAGAAGTCAGATATCTTCTCTTCCTCGTACAACAGTTTCTATGAAGGTTTCCACGTGGAATCCAAAGACTATTATGTACCGGAGCATTGACCGGTAATAAGCCCTCAGAGGGACATAGTTGCATCCCCTATTCTACTGACTACCATCTTGAAGTAATAAGCAATATGGTAGTCAAGTTACTAGGGGGCACTTTACACAGAGCGATTGCCACCTGGCCTCAAACGAAACGCGATATTGAATGCTAGACCGGTTTCCAGACTTTCGGGCTTCGCAGGCTACACCTTACGTGTCAAGTTTTTTAGGTCTAACAGGTTATTTAGTACCTATGCGTTTAACAAGCAATGATTTAGTGCTTAACGGTGTACATAAATACGGTGTACTTTATACATAAACTATTCTATGTTACACTGATATTTAAACTTAAAATACTTATAATATCAAATTGTAAAAAAACCGGCCAAGTGCGAGTCGGACTCGCGCACGGAGGGTTCCGTACCATTATCTATAAAAAAAACGGCAAAAAAATCACGTTTGTTGTATGGGAGCCCCAATTGAATATTTATTTTATTCTGTTTTTAGTATTTGTTGTTCTAGCGACAACAGAAACACCTACATCATCTGTGAAAATGTCAACTGTCTAACTATCACGGTTCATGAGATACAGCCTTTGCTTCTCCAATCTACTTTGGACATTGGCAGAATAGTCGACATCGGCTTTGTTTGCCATATATAAAAAATAGAATAGAGATACAGCCTGGTGACAGACGAACGGACGGACGGAGGGACAGCGGAGTCTTAGTAATAGGATCCCGATTTTACCCTTTACAGAACCCTAAAAATGGTCTAGAAACTATACATACCACACATTTTCAAACATTTTCGCATTTAAAATTATATATGATGCGTTCCCACCCCTTTTAATGGTTGGGAAAGCATCGTATGACTCGCGGGAGGAAGTGTCAGACTCCTGACTAACACCCACCCGTCTTCCTTCGAATGCTTTTTGCGTTCCAGAGCCATAAAACTCTTTCGAACAATTTCGTAACCGGCACTGACCCTAATTAAGTTAATGTTTTAATGACAATTTTGAATTTTAATCATTTTTGTTATCTATTAATGTAATAATTAAATTAATGTTTTAATGACAATTTGAATTTTTATATTTTTATTTATTGAATGTAATAATTAATTTAATGTTTTAATGACAATTTAAATTTTAACAATTTTAATAATGAAAATGTTTGCATGCCGAATGGTGAATATGGCAGAACTCTGATAAATATATAATGGTATACCTACTACTATCTACTTATGTATTACCCATATTTGCAAATACCTAAATGCTATTCTATTCTTTTCTATTCTAATCACTTTGTACGAGTATATACGCATTTATCACTAAAATTAAAAAAAAATTCAATCATCGTCGTTTTTATGCCAATCGCTCGAAGAAGACAGAGACAAAAAGATAAATTAAATTCGTGAAGAGTGAAGAAGTGTAAATGCATTTAGTAATTTGTGCAAGTGGGCCTGAGTGTATGTACGTGTTAACGCGAAAGTGTTACCCTGTAACTCAATTATTTTAACTTCGTACTTCCTGGGTAATTTTGTACAAACCACTTTGCGGTTGAGTGCAATTCGGTTATTGAGTGGAAGTTGAAATAAATGCTCATGCTTGTTCTCAGGCAGGTTAGGAATCTCGGAAAGAGAGCTAAGATTTACGGCATCCTTGAAGTTATCATGGAGGAAAGGTGATTATTTTGTCTGGGTTAAGTACCTGAAGTAAATACTGCAAATAATGTGACCAAACGTCCCTAAAAACCACACTGTCTGTCTGTCTGTCACCAGGCTGTATCTCATGAACCGTGATAGCTAGACAGTTGAAATTTTCACAGATGATGTATTTCTGTTGCCGCTATAACAACAAAATTAAATAAAAACAGAATAAAATAATTATTTAAGTGGGGCTCCCAATACAACAAACGTGATTTTTTAAAGATAAAGGTACGGAACCCTTCGCCCGCGAGTCCGACCCGCACTTGGCCGGTTTCTTTCTGCTAACTTCCCAAGGAATATAAGAAAGATTCGGTTCTGTGCTAATATTTGAAGAATAATAATGACAGGTTGCCTTACCTGGCAGGCTATGAACAAGTTGTAGCAATAGTCTGTTTACCTGCTCCTCAATAACTGTGTTTAGGGTTCCGTACCTCAAAAGGAAAAAACGGAACCCTTATCGGATCGCGTTGTTGTCCGTCTGTCTGTCCGTCCGTCCGTCTGTCTGTCAAGACCCTTTATCTCGGGAACGCGTGGAGGTATCGAGTTGAAATTAAAACTATATACTCAGCAGTGCGATTCTGTAAACATGTCTATGTGAACACCCGGGCGGGGCGCACGACGGGTGAGTTGTCAAATCATACAAATAAGATGGAATGACAGCTCAATTGTCGTTCACGCCTAGGTGAACTCCGTGAGATGTCGACAGAATCGACCGGCAGGTCTACAGTCCCTTGAAGCTGTGAATTTCTAAGTTGGCGTAAAAGATACGGATGTTTATGCCGCAACAAACGTATATTTCGACACTCATAAGGGTATCAAAATTTTTAGGGTTCTTTCCGTTGACCTAGAGTCATGAAATTTGGCAGGAAGATAGATCTTACAGTACAAATATAGGAAAAAGTTTATTGAAAAAAAAAATAATTTTATCAATTTTATATTTTGAGTTGAACCTAACCGTGACGTGCGGACATTTTTTCAACAACAAAGTTATATTTGCCCTTCAGTCTTACCTGCTATTTTTTGTCAGAGTAATGAGGGTGGTTTCATAGTTTATAAACTTTCGTAGTTAAAAATACTCGGATAAAATCAAGACTCGACGATCGGAACCTTCGGTGCGCGATTCCGACTCGCACTTGGCTTGTTTTTTTACAACGGTCCTTTGCTATTAATCTCTTACCTTTTTGGTGTCTCGCCGCTGTTATTGTATTTTTATGGACTTTATGAATAGCGGCGTTGTTAAAAAAGTGTTTATGGGTTTAGTTTATCTTTCTTAACTGTCTCGTGCGCCGTTGGTTTGTAGACCAAAGGCAGCAGGCAAGCTTCAAAGACTAGGTTTATGCGTATGCTGTTCGATTTTTTTAGATAATCTTTGTAGTAGAAGCCGGAGTCTGAATATTGTCCAGTACGAATAGATTCCTACCCCATTCTATGATCAGAGAGAGACAGAGTTATGAAGGACACATTAGCGCTTTTCACAACGGAATAATGGTGGCATTGACAAGTCATGTCGTATACAGTTCTCGTCAAATAACTTTGCCCCTCTGAAGTTGTGTCGAGTGGCTGCGTAGTAGTCAAAATTACGAACACACTGCAACTGCGCATGCGTAAGAGACATGGGGGCGGGGCGCGATTTTATGTCTCAGTCGCTCGTTTACGTTCGATGCATGCTTGCGTCCCGCTTGCTCCCATGTACGTGACTGCACCTACGCGATCTTTGCAAATGGCTAACTTCAGAGGGGCAAAGTTATTTGACGAGAACTGTACCTGAGTTCGCTATGTTTCGTGTGAGATCCTTGTCCTAAGTAACTGGTTCTATCGGTATCACAATCTTAGAAAAGTCCAAGTCAAATTATGAATTTCAATTAGACCATTAAGTAAGTGTCGATTTAAGAATAGTCGACTTGCTACAGTCCTGAAAATTGCTTGGGGCGCAATGCTAATTAGTGGCTAAAACATCAGTACTGGAGTCGTTTTAAGACAGCCATCGCTAATCCGGCAAGTCTCATTTAGAGCATTAAGTTGGATTGGGTGGACCAACTCCAACCTTGAAATGCATATTCACTAGCTGAGAAGCAAAGCGCCATTGTAGAATTGCAGAACTTCGAAAATAAAGCTCTGCCTATTTTTAATCGACTTCCAAAAAAGGAGGAGGTTCTCAATTCGACTGTTCTTTTTTTTTGTTTTTTTTTTGTGTTTGTTACCACATATCTCTGTCATTTATGAACCGATTTGAAAAATTTTATGTGAAAGGATATACTTCTCGATTGGTCCCATTTAAATTGTATCAAAATCGGTTGAGCAGTTCGGTTTTTGAATCCAAATAGCTAAAAAAAATATGTGGGAAAATCATCTAGGTATACGAAATTGCGTATTTTTGCTTTCCTGTGGCTTTCCAGTGTTGTTGTTAGGTGTGGGGTACCAATAAAAAGTGAAAAATAAAAACTTTTTCACAAAAAAAAAACTACAAAGTACAAAATAACTTTAATTTCGGAAGTCGGTGTCAAATAATTAAGAAGCAACCAAAAACACCGACTTCCGAAATTAAAGTTATTTTGTACTTTGTAGTGTTTTTTTGGTAGTCGTTTTTTTTTCTGGGAATAAAGGCGTGTTATGTAAAATGCTTCTTTAAACCAGCTCATCATCATCTGCCTAGTTTTTTCCCAACTATATTGGGGTCAGCTTCCAGTCAAACCCGATTCAGCTGAATACCAGTATTTTGCGTGGAGCGGCTGCCTACGAGATCTCCACAACCCATAAACTGGGTAACACGGTACTTCTTGGCAAGACTGGAGTCAGATTTTTCTAGCTTCTGACCACCCGTAACGACTGACAAAGATCTACAAATGACAGCGGGGACCAACGGCTCAACGTGCTTTCTCAGGCACGGATATGGTATGTATGGTCACCCATCCACAGAGTGAACTCCGCAAAGGAGATCGAGCCGTGCCGCTGTTCTTAATTTTACACGTTATTTATGTGTTTTTTTTAATTTTTTATTATTATTGATAGGCACGCGCTTGACCACTATCTCACCTGATGGTAAGCGACGATGTGGTTGAAGATGGAGCACGCTTGCCTAGAAGTAACCAAAAAACACAAAACTTCTATCATTACAGTACAGGGGGCCTACCACAACCTCTTAAAACAATATTATTTTAATATTACTTTGTAATTTCTGTTGTTGCATTTTCAACTCTCGGATCAGCGCCGAGAGTAGAAAATGCAACAACAGAAATTACAAAGTAATATTAAAATAATATTGTTTTAAGAGGTTGTGGTAGGCCCCCTGGATATCCCAAAGCGATACGGTACTGTTACAAATTGAAACATACTTAAATGGTATGCAGGTTTTAATATTCCTGCGAATTATTTTTTTTTAATGTAAAATAAGTACTTCGTTACTAGCTATTTATTTATAAGTAAGTAGTTAATTAAACTTCACATTAAATTGCACCAGGCCCCGGCCATTGACAGAAGCCGTAAACGCGCGAAAAAGGCAATACAACTTGGTAATGACACCTGTCAGAAATCAATTTTATGCAGCGACTTTAATACTGCTTACCTTTCACCAACGTGATTGACAGGCGTTTTGATACAACTGTAGTTTTGTCACAGTTGATATTATGCGATGTTTTTCCTTATAAGTTTCAACTTTGAGTATGATTTTAAGGCCGTTTTTTGTAGTGAAAACTTCTTTAGCGGCGTTGTGCACTTTTTGGGATGGTTTAAAAATGTTAAACTCGCGTCAGGACACGTGACCGTCAGGACAAGTGACCTGATCGAAAATTCGTGAGACGGATAATGTAATAATTATGTAATATAAATTGTCATGTTTGTGTACGATAGCGCAATAAATGAATATTGTATTTAACCACATAAGTGATAGTACTTTTATACTGATAAATAAAGCAATAATTCGTGCGAAATTATTCCCTAACCATTCCAAAATATTCAAAAATGCACAACGTTAATGTTCAATTTTACACTTCTGCCGGCACTCCCGGAGTGCAACCCGTTGTTTTTTTTTTCTCAAGTATGCTCGTTTGATTAATTGTAGACCTCATCCGTCGCTTTCCTACGAGAAATTTACGCTCATCATTTTCGTGAAAATTAATTCAATCTTAGATGCGTTCACGCAATGTGTTCTTACAAATTTCATCTACCGTATCTTTAATTCTCATCTATCGCATCTTTATTAATTCTTCTGCATCATATTCGGCAAACGCATCTTCTGGATACGCTCGCTCCATCATAGACCTCATTCATCGCTTTCTATCAGGCGTGATCGAGGTCAAGAGCTAGAGCTAGCCCAATACTAAATAAAAATAAAAAAAAACATGCGAAAAAATTTGCACAAACTTTCGCCATTACCAAATAAAACAAACATCCTACTAAGCAAAAATCTAGCCCAAAATCTAGACTAAATAAAGACCTTCTTAACAAGGTATTATCGCGCCTTCCCACGCTTGAAACTACAAAAAACATTCACGAATTGTTGACAAACCACTCCGCCGAGGTCAACGACCGCGCGTAATAGTTCAATCATTCATTCTCTGAGTGAATGATCTGTGTCGATGGTCGTTCAAAAAGATGTTTTGATTCGCTCGTTTGAGGATTTTCGCTAATTTATTTTTTTGTGGTCTTGTTACCTATTTGATGTGGTTTTTGATAATATTAAAAGTATACGAAGATTATTTTGGTTTGTCAGATTTATTTTTAGCATGCCGCATCTGAACTAAGAATGATCAAACTAGATAAAAAATAACAGTGATAAAATTGGTGTTAAGTAGGTACAGACGAGTATGTTTTCTTGTTATTTTTAGATTTCAAGCTTGATGTGCACTATATTGCTCACAATGGAGGAGAAGTTTAGTTTACTTGCGTATTATGGTTTCGTTGTTCCGCGGTGATTTGTGCCGGCGCGCGGCGTTATTTGGCACCTTTATGAAAGCCTAGCTTTTACCCGCGACTGCGTACGTGTGTATCCCGCTATTTCCCGTTCCCGTATAGCCTATGGTCTTCCTCATTATTGTGGCTATGATAGCCAAAAAAATCTAAATCGGTTCAGTAGATCCAGAGATTACCTACCCCCTACAAACTCACAAACTTTACATCTTTCTATTAGTATAGATAAAGGCGCCAAAACCGGCATTGCACTTATAAGTGCCCTCAAGTTAATTTATTCACACACAAAAGATTATAAGGTGTACCTTAAAAATGTAGGTCTGTGTTCTATAGTTTGCAGCAACTTTTTCCTCTTTTTGGGCCCAAAGGCACTGACAGGGGCGCATTGGTATCGCATTGTCGCATCGCGCATAGTGTACAGGAGCCTTAAATTAGAGTAAATGTCTTCTAGACTGCGAGGTACAATAACTGCACAACGTCACCAGGGTGCGCTAATTGCCTTTAGAGCTATTGCAGTGCACACCTGTACGCCAATTAATAATTACTTCTAGACAGGTGTAATAAATTAGTGTTCAAATTAAATAAATCGAGAAACTGGTTTCCACGTGAAGAACATTTGGAACTATTCTACATAGTATCATGATCATAACCAAATCTAAACGATTCTCTAAATTGTGTAAAACAAATTCGCTCTTAGCCTCTGTCTGTCCAACGTGAGGGTATTCTAAAGGGGACTGCAAAAGGTTGTTAATTTGGGAACTCTCGCATGCTTGTTACTTGCCAAACTGGCGGCGCGGCGGCTGGCATCGGCCGTGGTCGTACATATGCGCGTAAAAACGTTATTTATTTGGCGACGCATTCGATGTTAAAAATGTGTTTTACGCACTTAATTGTGTATTTATCCGAAGCCTAATTATGACAATTAATAAATATTGAATATTTGTCACAAAATAAAATACATGAAAAACAGCAACGGGTCGCGAAATATTTCTTCATACTTAAGGGGCCGTGTCATGAAAAAGGTTGAAAAACGCTATTCTAAACCAAGTAACGGATGTTTATACGGTTTTCGCTTACAGAAAGAACGATAAACGAGGAAGCTTTGGGTGCATAATTGGTACCCGTGCGAAGCCGGGGAGAGGTCGCTAGTACTAGTATTACCTAAACAAACATAAAATTGGTTGTTTGTAGGAAGTATTCTCTGAAGTACTGATTCATCCGCCTAGCCTTTTCCCAACTTTATTGGGATCGGCTTCCAGTCAAACCGGATTCAGCTGAATACCAGACCTCCACAACCCATTAACTGGGTATTATAACACAGTATTCTACTGATCCGATTACGAAAATTCTTTCACTGTTAAAAGTTACAGTATAGCTTAGTGTGATGGGTTACTTCATATCCAGACAATGTCCAGTCCTGTAGGATAGGCGAAGAGAACAAAGGGACGCTAAAAACCTAGTAGATATCTAGATATCTACCTAGCCTATTTTGTCCAACTGCTGGGCAAAGGCTTTTCTCTCCCATTTTTAACCGCCTTCCCAAAAAGGAGGAGGTTCTCAATTCGACTGTATTTTTTTTTTTTGTGTTTGTTACCTCATATCTCCGTCATTTATGAACCGATTTGAAAAATTCTTGTTTTATGTGAAAGGATATACTTCTCGATTGGTCCCATTTAAATTTTATCAAAATCGGTCCAGCAGTTTGGTTTTTAAATCCAAATAGCTGGAATAAATAAGTGCAAAAATCATACGAAATTGCGTATTTTTGCTTTCCTGTGACTTTTCAGTGGTGTTTTTAGGTGTATGGTACCACTAAAAAGTGAAAAATAAAAAACTTTCACAAAAAAAAACCGACTTCCGAAAAAACACTACATAGTACAAAATTTTTTTACAAAAAAAAACCGCCTTCAAAAAAAACAAACAAAAACCGTTCCCACTAAAAAGTTGAAAATAAATATTTGAATTGCTTTAAAGAAACGTAATTTAAAAGTAAACTTATTTGACATTAATATTTTGCAAATATTTAAAATTTATTACTTCTTTTTGGAGCCGGTGCCAGCAGCTTTATTGTTGGAACTTGATAAGTATCTAGTTATATTTAATATCCCGTGCCTTTGTTTTTTGATCCACAATGACAAAATTTAAAAACAGATGCATAAAGACAATGCTAAAAATGTCAAAGTACTTACTTAAAAAGTGGCTAGAATTTTTTTATAAGTATATCTTTTTCGTTTAAAAGAAATTATTGTGCATATTGGTTAAATTTTTTCGAATTTAGTCTAGTCCGTATTCGTCTTTTAATTAATATGTGTATGCAATTGGTATCTTGGTAGTTTTATAGTTAAGTTAGAGGTAGTTTTTCTAGGAATTATTGCCTATTCGTATTTCCTTGCTTTTGGCTGGCACCGACTCCAAAAAGAAGTAATAAATTTTAAATATTTGCAAAATATTAATGTCAAATAATAATAATATTATAAAGAGGAAAGATTTGTTTGTTTGTTTGTTTGTTTGTTTGTTTGTTTGTTTGAAATGAATAGGCTCCGAAACTACTGGACCGATTTGAAAAATTCTTTCACCAGTAGAATCCTACATTATCAGAGATGGACATAGGCTATAGAATATTTTCAAAAAAGTTAGGGATCCGTATGAAAACTTCGATAATGTGACCCAAGGTGTGAGAAAAAATCCTTATATTGCGTACGGTGCGGAATCTATTGACAATAGAGCAAAGTGATGTACTACAGTTTTATAGAGGTCATCAATATCTACAAAAAGTCCGCGATACCATATGTCTAACTATTATGGATAAGTCACCATGACCGCTTTTTGTTAATATTAGTCAATCAAATCCCATGGTGAAATAAAAAATGGTGATTATAGTACCGTGATATTAATCCTTATCCATTTAAATGGTTTGATAAATAAGGTTGATTATATCCGTGTAAATTACACTTTAAATCATTCAAATCGGACCTTTCGTTCAAAAGTTACGACGGTAATAAACATGCTCGGAGTAAGAAAAATGTCGCGGCTTGAGCGAACTGGGGAGAATCGTATCAATGCTTGGTCCGATGAAGTTGAAACACCACGGCCGGCATTTCAATGTTTTCGATAAAACAATAAGAATATCAAATGTTTGGATTTTTCGAAAATCAACTAGGTACATACATAATAAGGGGTGAATAAGTTTTTAGGGGAGGAAATTATAGCTTG
The DNA here is from genome assembly GCA_947386135.1 of Melanchra persicariae. Classification (NCBI taxonomy): domain Eukaryota; kingdom Metazoa; phylum Arthropoda; class Insecta; order Lepidoptera; family Noctuidae; genus Melanchra; species Melanchra persicariae. The sequence goes on along the minus strand of OX376670.1, from coordinate 11,461,273 downwards.
CTTCAATTTACGTCAGAATTCTATGAATAAACTAAAAGTGGGATAATTGAAACAGATCATGTACCTAACAATTTTTGCATAATCAACCCCTGACGGGCTGAACGGGGTGAACAGTTGCGCTGAACCAATAATGAGAATCGTTGTGCTTAATTTTCCAAAACAAACCTTTATAAGGGGATATGTATAGGGGCGTTGCAGTTTGTGTAGTACCTACTATCCCCACGCGGACGAAGTCGCGGGCGAAGTGCTAGTGTCAAATAAGTTTACTTTTAAATTACGTTTCTTTAAAGCAATTCAAATATTTATTTTCAACTTTTTAGTGGGAACGGTTTTTGTTTGTTTTTTTTGAAGGCGGTTTTTTTTTGTAAATTTTTTTTTATTTCTCGCCGGTTAGTGTTTTTTTTTATTAAAATGAAGGCAACGAAGTTAACATCGTTCCTACATTGAATATTCTTATGAAAAAGGTACCATGTCGTAAATATTGTACACTGTTTTTTTTTAAACGTTTTATTCCCGTGAAGGGATGATACGCCGCATAAAATACCTACTATCGATGTGTCTATTTCAAATAAAAAAAAATGTCCTTTGTTACAAATTCGAATTAGTTCTCGCCTTACGAAAAACCGAAAAACTAGCAGTACTCAGTAGGCATTTTTCTCACCTTAACACTGCTAGAATTCATTGTTTTATTATGAAGTTCCCATGCCTACCTTCTACCTTCCGGTTCCATCATCAGAACAGTCTCATAGTATAGGTAGTTGTTTTATCTCACGAGTGCGGGCGAGCCATAGTTGTGTAGGTAAATGTACGTGCACATTGTCTTAGTGTGCGTAACCTTGAGAGCGACTGACACAAGCTCACGCACACTAAGACAATGTGCACGTACATTTACCTACACAACTATGGCTCGCCCGCACTCGTGAGATAAAAAAACTATACCTTATAGCCAAAGTGCATCTCATGACAATTCTAATAAGCCCAAACACGGCTGGGATACATTGATTAATTACGCAGTTCCGGTGCCTACCATCCAGCTCCATCATCATCAGATCAGTTCGATGATACCATTCTCAACATAACTATTCAGAATCATTTGTTTATTTGCATTGACATAGTTGCATTGTGATATTTATGCGAGTGTCAAGTTCCGTTGGCCACTGGTTTCTGATCTTCTCCACCAGTTCCACTTCATCAAATGTTACTTTTTGACTGTAGATGCTTAAGTTCTCGATGAAAATACCAAAATAACTATATGGTTGCCTATAATATTTGAGGAGTTCCCTCGATTTCTCATAGATTCTATCATCAGAACTGGATTTTGAAAAAAATGGGACCAATCTGGAAGCATATCAAGCAAGGGGAAAAAAAAATTTTGCAAATCGGTTCATGCGATTCAACGACGGAGTTCTGAGGTAACAAACATAAAAAATAAAAAAAAAAATAAAAAAAAAATACAACCGAATTGAGAACCTCCTCCTTTTTTTGAAGTCCGTTAAAAATAACTTTAATTTCGAAAGTCGTTGTCAAATAACGAAGAAGCAACCAAAAACACCGACTTCCGAAATTAAAGTTATTTTGTACTTTGTAGTGTTTTTTCGGAAGTCGGTTTTTTTTTGTGAAAAAGTTTTTTTTATTTAACTTTTGTCCATTGCTAGTGATTCCACTATTTTTGGTAGGAGTCGAGCACGTCCATCGCGCCACGCCATCTTTGCCTTGATCCGCCGCGATGCCTTGAAAAAGGTGACATATTAAAATCACTACGTTTTCGCTCGGAGTAACAGTATTACATAATGTATGTAATAAATGTACTGTCGCTTAGTGTTACTGAAAACAGTTATTAGTATCAAAATGTAGGTCTGTACAACTAACCTCAATACGAGCTAAGATCAAAGTGCATTGTGCATGCGCTGCAGTCATAACTCGTTCGCTGGTTATAAACATTAGAATTGCTGATCGTTTCAATGTTTGTTATAATTTTTTGTACCAGATAATACAGTCAGCAGAGGAAGATTAGTGACCAGGCAAGAAATTACAGTGCAGTTTGCTTGCACCGTGCAAGCAAACTGCAAACACTGTAATTTAAATCCATCCGTGTTCCTTCTAATGCCCTTTGCATTTTCAAACAAAATCCGCAGCCGCAGCATACAAACATACATACGCACGAAAAAAATTACCCTCCTTCTGACGCAGTCGGGTAAAGACACTTCTAATTTCGCGACATTTGACCACTTTTTGACATTGATTGTTGCGTTATGATATTGCGACTTGAACTTAAACGCTTTTTATGTAGGTCTGAGGGTTTAGTGTGAGTTTTTTAACGTACTCGATCGCGTTAACGTTAACTTTCGCTTATGTCAAATTGTATAGAAAAAAACAGGTAGGCCGTGAGTGTCACCAGATAAGACGGCGCTTACTCACTTAATCAGTTTCTATACAAATTGACGTTTACGGTAACGTGATCGAGAATGTTAAAACACTCGCACTTAAGCCACTGTGCAAGAACTGTCCTTCTGGTTTTGAAAGCCAGTAAACATTACACTGTCCTTTTGCGGGCCAGGGAATACAGTAACTGACATACGATCTGACTGAGGGGTAGTAATTTAATCCATGCCATTGTTTTTCAGACGAAATTTCAAAGATCTGCCTGACATTGAAAAAAACTTGTGTAAGAAAACCTAATTTCGTTGCACAATGATCACGCACAATACATTATAGGTAAAGATATTATGTAGTTTAAAAAGCCTAACTTGCCCGTTGGTCACCTATCTATTTTGCTGACTACAACTTGCAACAACAGCGAATTATGTAGGTACAGTTTGAGTTAGCACATTCACACTTACCGAGCTTACCAGCGAATGGAATTGACTTGACAAAGTAAAGACGTTAGGAGGACCTCGAGAATAAATTAAATCAATCATAATCTTCAAGGTTAACGCCTGCCAAGGTCAGTCCGCGGATGGGCGACCATTCAATACTTATCTAGACTCCTCTGTGCTACGGAAAGCTGTTTGTCTTCCCCTTGATGTCGTTATAACCGTATTCTACTGTAACTAGAATTAGCGCTCGATCTTTATCTGCCTAGCCTTTTCCCAACTTTATTGGGGTCAGCTGAATACCAGTATTTTTCGTGGAGCGGCTGCCTACCAGATCTCCACAACCCATAAATTGAGTAACATGGTACTTTTTCGCAAGACGAGTCAGATTGTCTGGCTTCTGACAATCCGTAACGACTGCCAAAGATCTACAAATGACAGCCGTGACCAACGGCTTAACGTGCTTTCCGAGGCACAGAGGAATCTCAGTATGCTAAGATGGTCATCCATCCACAGACCGACCCCCGGAAGCGTTGCTTAACCTTTTAGAACGACCCGTGCGGCTATTATTATTTAGCCTTCGATATCCTATCTACATTGAACATAAAGACTCTATAAAAGCTTTTTTTAGAATGGTCGTTGTGCGCAGATGGCATTTAAAATGGCGATCAAATGGGGTCAGGCTATCAGTCGGCAATCTAATAAACTGTATTGTCCTGTCTCGGAGAGTAAATGCCAATGGGTGGCGGATTTAGTAGTGTCATTATGATTGTACATAGCGTTGAAGGCCGCAATCCTTTAGCGTACATTTTATGGTTAGGACTTGTGTCCGTTACCTCGCGACTCTCTCGTGTTTACTTGTATCAATGCTGGCTTCTAATCTAATCGTTTCAGATGAATACCAGTATTTTACATGGAGCGACTGCTAATCTGAACTACACAACCCAGTAACTGGGTAAAGATACTACTTAGCAAGACTGGTGTCAGATTTTCTGGCTTCTGACTGTACGTAACGACAGTCAAATATCATTAAATGACAGCCGGGACCAACAGCTTAACGTGGTCCACAACCCTTACTAGGTAACTCGTCTTGTTACCGCTCATGCACGACGAAGTTCAGTACAGCTCTCCGTATCCCCATACATACGCCAAGAAATGCTCGGTCCCTTTCAATATCTAAATCAAACCGCAAAGCTGATTACTTACTTATAAAACTTGAATGAACTCATTTCTTTGATTTTTATTTGCCATTCAATAAAATACAGCTGTAAACACGAACCTCTTTTGTTGGCGGGTCGGGTAAAACAGCTGTTCGCGTCGGATGTGGCTATAGAGACCGGATGTAGACGGATTAACTGTTGTTTTTGCTGCCATAGAGCGCGTATTTTGTTTTTTGCGCGCCATTCTAGAGGCAAAGGAATTTATAGTGGAGTATGTGGATATTATCTTATTGTTTGATCGCACTCGTTTCTTAGATGGTTTTCGTTTAAATTGTAATTGAATTGCAAAGATAAAGTTAATTTTTATAACAACTGAGTTACGAGCAAGCAATTTTCGAAGCGTGTTCGCGACATATTTTTCTTGTTTGGCAGTAGTATAGTGACATAGTTTTTCTTAATTAACAAGCCGTGTGCCCAATGGGATGTCACATCGGTCAAAGTGATGAAAGTGCAACCCTTAGAATAATAATGCCTAGAAACCTAGTACGAGCATCAAAAGTGAAGCTACTCAGACTACTCCATATATGGAGTACTAGGCGCAGCGAGCCGTCAGTGCTCAAGGTCACGCTCTGTTGAATGCACCTCCCGAGAAATATTTAAAAATGACAGTTTGTTGTATGAAAAGATGCTCTAACACAACCGGAAAACTGAAAAAATGTGATAAAACTACGTTTCACACCTAAGTACTTACATTAAAACCATTATTTTTACGTAAATCAATCTTCAAATAAAAATTTTCATAACCTAATTTGTCACAATGTACTGTTGCCAGTTGTAAAGAAAAATTACCCGTAATACAGTAGGCACTAACGGGGGGCAGACCGCCGACCAGTCTTTCATGGGTGTCATTTTCGTGATTTCTGGGGTCGCTAAAACCGATTATGGGGTCAAAATCGTAATCCAAGATGGCGCCGACGGCATTTGCTAACTTCTCGTAATGGGTGTTATTTCCATGGTTTCTGGGGTCGCTAAAACCGATTATGGGGTCAAAATCGAAATTCAAGATGGCGCCGACGAAATTTGATCGGCACCGGGGGTCTGTACTCTGCTTTTAAAAGTAATTGTTCAAGTTTACACTTCTGTCCGCACTCCCGGAGTGCCACTGCATTTTTTTTTACCGGGTTAGTTTCATCGAACAAGCAAACATCTAACACGTTTTTTTAGCGAATAGCAATGATGCCGATTCTTTTGTTCACCACCTAAACTAAAATAAGAATTTGGCTATCTCGTACTGCAGACCACGAAAGAAGTAGACAAGTGATATGACTCCATAATCGATTTTAGCGACCCCAGAAACCATCAAAATGACACCCATGAAGAAAAGTTAGCAAATTTCGTCGCCACCATCTTGGATTTCGATTTTGATTCCTTAATCGGTTTTAGCTACCCCAGAAACCATAAAAATGACACCCACGACGAAAAGTGAGCAAATTTCGTCGCCGCCATCTTGGATTTCGATTTTGACCCTATAATCGGTTTTAACACTTTTTTATGTTGATCTATGATTACTCCATTTTTCCCGATTTTAGGGAAAGTGTTCATTCCTAGCAACGTTTTTTTACGTCTGTGTGCGTGTCTGTGGCTGTAATTACATACTGCTCACTCAAACATAAGTACTAAAGTTGCTTCATTTTTTAGTAGGGAGCGTGTATGAGACTTTCCTTCTAGGCGTTATTATTCTAAGGTTCAACCTTTCATCCCATGTTTTTTTTGACACTATCAGTCTAATATAACCAGACATATTTTTTTTTATAAATTTTAAATAAAATAAAATCTCTTTGAATATTTTACAATCTTCCCAAGAGATGAATGTTCAACACTAACTGACTGTTCATTTTAAAAACTGCTTTTACCCATTCAGATGTATGCTTCCTTCAGGAAAATCATTATCAGTTCCCAAAATGAAATTAAAATTTTTCATAGAAAGTTATCATCAGATGATGATCAAAATTTGTATGGGAGGAAAAATATTTTTCTTTCTTTCTTTTTCCAGCATCACAGCATCACCTTCTAGACTGTCGTAGGATGAGGAATTTGTTGCGGAATTGTTCGAAAGGTCATTTAATATCCTGTCTCACCTCCTGCCATCTCTTTCCAGCCTCAGCACGGGTACGATGTCGCTGGGTGACGTGACATCAGCTCGCAGCTCGCCGGCGCCTGAGGCATGCCCCGAGTGCGACACCAGCGCTTCTGTCACTTCTGATCTCCATAAGGTAAGACTTACTTGCTTTGTTCTTCCAAGAATGGAGGAGCTAGTGACTAAATGATTCCGAAGTCGGTCCGTAGATGGGTGCATCTTTAAATACTGAGGTTACTTTGTGCCTCGGAAAGTACGTGAAGATGGTCGCGGATGTCATTAGTAAATGATAAATGAAGGTTAGATAGGCAGTGCACAATGCTCGGGGTTTCTCTGGTGGATATACGCAACGAAGTCATTCGCCAAAGAACCAAAGTCACCGACATTGCGCGTAGAATCAGCATGCTGAAGTGGAGTTGGTCGGCCATGTCTGTAGATGGACAGACGGTCTATGGAGCAGACTTGTGTTAGAGTGGAGATCGCGTATGGCGCAAATCGTAGTGTGGGACTCTCTGCGGCACGATGGATCGATGATTGAAGAGGGTGGCTGGAAGTGGATGGATACTGTAAGAGCCTCCTTACGCAGTATTTGGCTGTTCATATCTACTTTGGAAGTGGCTGGTAAGAATAAGAATATTTGAATTCGGAAATATTAATAGAACGGTTTTTGTTTTAAGAAGAGTGAGATGTTATTCGAACCTCCGAGCCATGGTGCTCCAATATACTGATATATAGATAAAAATACGTGTTTTAATCATATTATCTGATACGTAGACCCCAGGCCGTAGCCCTGTGGTCTACAATACGCACTGCTCAGGACCAGGATGGTTGGCGCTCTTTGGGGGAGGCTGATGTTCAGCAGTAGACGGTAATTGGTTGATATGGTGATGGTGAGATAGGCAGTCCCTCCATATAAAATAGGGACTCAGCTGGATCTCGTTAGGCCGCTTGTATATACACGCTAAGAGAAGTCGTCGGGCCTTTGCAAGAATTCGTGTCGTTTCTACACATGAACTGTGTAACTGTCTACACTGCTTCAGCGCTGACCAAGAAAACGCGCGAAGTTGCTACAATGCAGTAGAGCAGCGGTTCTCGCTTCTGTATTTTCCAAAAAGAAATTGAGAGGCTCGCGTCTAACCACAATCTCACCTATTGGAAAGCGATGATGGGGTCGACGATGGAGCACGCTTGCCTAGAAGTAACCTATTCTCTATCTCATGAACCGTGATAGCTAGACAGTTGAAATTTTCACAGATGATGTATTTCCGTTGCTGCTATAAAAACAGAATAAAATAAATATTTAAGTAGGGCTCCCATACAACAAACGTGTTTTTTTGCCGTTTTTTATTGATAATAGTACGGAACCCTCCGTGCGCGGGTCCGACTCACACTTGTTTTATGGATGGAAAATCATCAAATGACTTCTCCCGCTTTGAGCGGAGCAGTAGGGTAAGGGAATGTATCTCTCATTGACTAAAACCCACCCGTGTTCCTTATGCTCTTTGCGTTCCAGTGCCGCGGTAACTTTTTCGAACAATTCCACAACCATGGATGAACAGCTTGACAGCCACCCACAAAGTTAGCTAATAAAAGTTACCAACAAGAATAATAAAAGTTTACTTGTACTTCAAACCTAACATTGTTCCCTTCTCAATTCCAGTATCAAGTGGCGTGTACATGCAAGCCAGCATCAGCGCAGTACGCATGCGCAGACGACCCGGGACCCCCACCCCCTGCGAAGACAGACACCCCCCCTGCTCTGCCGCCGAGACCACCTACCAGCGTGCTGGCAGCTACCAACAGGAGGAATAATGGTGAGTTTGGCATAACTGTGGCAATAAAACCAGCACAAGCTGACCTTGTATTGACAATCCGTACCTACTACGGAAGATCACGTGTTTTCACTGAAATGTGATTGAAAATGTTTTGGGAAAATGATTGACTAGTACTACTACTAATATTAACTACTACTAATCTCAATTTTTAGACTTTTCCTTTACTTTACTGTAAGAACTATCTTCTTGCCAATTTTCATGATTATAGCTCAACGAGAAGTCCCTTCTCTTTTTGTGCTTCCCACTGCTGGGCAAACGCCACCCTCAAGTCAAACGTGCGCCAAAAACGGAGCATAAACGGCCTTAACTTTAGATTGCGTTGACTTAGAACTTTGATTTCACTGCTCCAAGGATTAGCAGACCTGAGTATCTATTTGATATGAATTTTAGCTTTTAATTCCTCCACTCGTTCCTGAGAAAACGCGTCTTGACAGAATGACAGACGAACATAGAGACAATAAAGTGGTCCTACAAGGGTTCCGTTTTTGCCAACTAAGTTACGGAACCCTAAAAAATAAGCACTTGCGTTTCTAATTCTAAATCTTTTGATTCGAAGTGACATTTTGATTGGCGGGAGACTTATTACTAACTTTTTTACCAAAAACTCGCAACTTCTATTTGTTAATAAAATACCTGTCGCTAAAGCAGTAACATCATGACAGATAATCGACCCAAAAATGTCAACAAATCTTGCAGAATAGGTTTCTTTTCTCATATTATTTGAAAGGCATTGCGAAACTCAGAGACATAGAATTTTATTGTTACCTCAATGTTTAATGTTTTCCGGGCATCAATCTAAGTTTTTGCTGTCGATTTCTAAGTAAGAAAAACATAAAACTTTTTGTTATGGTCCATAGAAATGTAGCTATTGAATGTGTGGGCGAAATAAGTTCCCACCAAAACGAAACCGAAACGTCAGTCAATTCAAAAGATTCCTAAAAAAAAATGCTCGCATAGTTACATACTTTACATCAAACCTTTTTGTACAAAGACTACCTGTTCTATGGTCAAAAAAATGCCTGTATACAGTAATACAGTTTGAATACACTACAAAATCTATAACTCACATTCCCATACTTATATTTAATTTAAGACCTTTCTACCTGTGCCACATAAAGAACCCATTGCTTCTGCGCGAAACGGCCATTGTCAAATCACATAACCTTACAACGTAAACTCAATATTGCAACGAGAATTTGTTTATCGTGAAAATAAAGCGAAATAAAACGTAAATTAACAATATTTGTGCGAAATAACAGTTACTTCGATAAAAATAAATGTGGTTTGTGTTATAAAGTGACGAAAAACAAAAGAACGGGGGAAAATAAAAAAAACAGGAATTTGTGAACTAAATTAAGAAATTGATAAGTTTTAAATTAAAAGGTGTGAGTTTCGAGGTGTATTCAGCCAGTGCTTGTAAATAAGATTGTTGTTAAATGTAAAGAGGTCATTGTTCTTTACGCGCGGCTGGCTTGGGGTGTAAATATCGATTTTCTGGAAAAGGCGCGAGATTTGAAAGTTCGTGGTGGAATTTGAACGTTGTAACTTGTGTGTTGTTTGTTAAAAATTAAAAAAAATAAAGTGACAGGGCGGGAAAACGAACTTCTTAATAAAAATTCGCGAAATTTTATTTTTGTTGGTGAATTTTTGTTGTTTCTAGTGATTGTGGATTATTAAAAATGGGTGACTGTTTAGTTAGTCTGTGATGCAAGCTGTTGGGGTTATGCAAGTCGTACAATACCAGGTATCGACTCCAAGATCTGCCATAGCAGCTGAAGTACCCCAACACTATGTGCCGCCGCCACCTTATTTTGGTAATTTTTATTATATTTCGATGGTAGAAATTTATACCAACAGCTGTGTTTAATTAATTTATTCGGACATTATGGCCCGGTTTTTGAACTGAAAATACCTACATCAAAATTAATTTTCTTGTAGCAGTCATCTGTCAGAATAATATAACTAACAGCTGTGATTGGATGACCAAAGTAACTGATAGATCAAATCAAATCATTTGACAGTCATTCAGACAATTTTTTTTTTTTTTTTAAACAGAAAGAAACTCGTAAAATATTGATATTGTAGATTGTTTAATTAAAATCAAATGTCATTTATTGAAATAAGTCTGAGAGCCAGCACTTTAAACGTCAAGACCATAGAGTCAAGACAGTCATTAATGATATCAAAAGTATGCATTATATAGAGTATCTATATTTTAATCCACGCCAGTTAGCCACGCAAATATGGAATAGGTAGTAGTCGTTCAAAACAATAGAATTGTTGTGATTTAATAATACACAACTATCAAAACATTTTTACGACTTTAATAAGATAGGCTTATTACGTAAAATATGGCTCCCTTCTGATCACGTTTACCGCACCTTAAAAATACCGGCCAAGTTAGAGTCGGACTCGCGCACGAAGGGTTCCGTACCATTATCTATAAAAAAACGGCAAAAAATCACTTTTGTTTTAGAGCTCCACTAAAAAAAAATATTAAATCTGTTTTTAGTACCTAAGTATTTGTACTAAAAACAGAATATTTGTTGTTATAGCGGCAACAGAAATACATCATGTGTGAAATTTTCAATTGTCTAGCTATGACGGTTCATGAAAGACAGCCTGGTGACAGACAGACAGACATATGGTGAGACAGACACATGGACAGCGGAGTCTTAGTAATAGGGTTTCGTTTTTACCCTTTGGGTACGAAATCCTAAAAAAGAACAATAAAATAGACAGTCGAGATCGTGATTAAAGTATTCGTGCGTGCGTTCAAAGTTTCATAGTAAAATTGTATAAGTTCACTGTCACGGCAAATTAAAGATTTGTCGGTTTAGGTAAAAAAGTTTAACTACAGTAGTAACTCACGTTTGTGGCAGTTTGATGAACTCTTAACTAACAGGGATCGGATTCACGCATTTGTGAAAGTTTTTTACTGTACAGGCGGGAAAATAGAGTATAAGCTCTATATGCAAAGCCCTTTTGAAGTAAACACACATCTCTCCATTTGTATCAGGAACCCTATTAAAAACTATTAACCACTATTATCTATACTAATATTATAAAGTAAAGGTAAAGTTTGTGAGGTTCTGAGGTTGTAGGGGGTAATCTCTGGATCTACTGAACCGATTTTGAAAATTATTTTTGTATAATGATAACCACATTCATGAGGAAGGCTATACGGGAACGAGAAAATACTGGATATGCGCGCACGAAGTCGCGGGCGAAGTGCTAGTACACAATAAGTTGATAAACAATAGAATTAATTATTAACATGGCAAGTTTGTTTTGCGTTTGAGGTTACATTAGTGAAATTTAGGTGACCATGATTTTTACGTAATGGGTCACTACGAATCAAAAACTCCACCGTATTTTTAAAAAATCGGAAAGCTTGTAGTCTTTATATTTCATGTATAGCAACACTAGTTGTTTCTATCCTTAGTCCTTTTACAGAAGCGACATTATCATTAACGTGCACTGTTGTCACCACTGGAGCATTAGCATCTTCCATTAATGCCTTAAAACCGGTGAAGTTGGAAGTCGGACATCAGAAAAGAAGTCGAAGACTTTAGGAAGGTGTTCAGACGAACGCTTTGAAAAAATCTAGTACATTTCTATCTAGAAATTTTTTCAAAGTGCTCATATGATGAATCCATCTGCTTGCATCTGAAGATCGAAGAGATTTTGAAAAATTGTTTTCGAAAAATCTCTTTTTAATGAATGTTGTTTTCATAGCTGTGGCGAATATAAAGAAATACCTACTTTAAGTGTTTGAAAGCGAAATACCTACCCTCTTTATGTCGCGTTATGTATCTACTTTAACCTTGCAGAATGATTATGTGGTGGCCTTTGCCTTGCAATAACTAGGGATCCTTAATGATACTACCTATACTTACTTAATTCCACTCATCATCTGTCTAGCCTTTTCCCAACTATATTGGCTCCCAGTCATGTTAAATACCAGTATTTTATCTCCACAACCCACGGCGACTGGGGAACACGGTACTTCTTAGCAAGACTGGTGTCGGTTTTTCTGCCTTCTGACAATCCGTAACGATTGCTAAACAAATGACAGCCGGGACCAACGGCTTAACATGCTTTCCGAGGCACGGAGGAATCTCGGTATGTTATGATAGTCACCCATTCACAGATCGACCTCAGTAAGCGTTGCTTAACCTTGAAGACCGACCCATGCGGCTATTATTATTTAGCCACGGAATAATTTAAATTATTCCACTAAAGACAATTATAACGAAAAACAAAGAAAAGGGCGAATTTTAAACAGTCTCCAACTGTCAGAAACATCTGTAATTTCCGTGCATGTTGTAATTGATTATAGCTGAGTTGATTTACTGCGACTTAAATTTGAACGTTTTTTTAGAATCGTTTTTACAAGAATTGGCCTTCAGATACAAGTCGTTTGTTGTGGAATTTGTTCGAAAAAGTCACCGCGGACCTGGAACGCACGGGCATAAGGAGCAACATGGATGGTTTTTAGTCAGTAAGAGGCTGACACTCCCTCCCGCTCCGCCCAGCGCGGTAGAAGTCATTAGATGATTTTTCCATCATAAAAAAAATACTCGTCGTTTATCAATACCAAGACCACCACTGCAAAATCTGAAGATATAGACAAAGTGCCATTCTATCATACGAACTCGTTCAAATTACGTCCGTGCGCGGGACTTGTCGGACCACGTTGTGATGGAAGACGTCACGACCTTGTCTGGGCGCTTTTCGAAATACCAAGAATAGGCTTTTCGACAGCGTTTGTCAAGTCAATATATTTTTTACGTTTTGAAAATCGCATACTACGCTACTGCTGTCAGAATGCCACTCAGTTGTCCTCCTGAGGTCTTTACCTTTTTCACTTACCTGACAACCTCTTTCTAATTCCAGCTTCCGTTGGCTGCAACGGGAACGAGGGCACATGCCGCCGCCGCAAATACGCATGGTGGTGCGTTGGCTGTGGAGCCCTGGCAGCCGCGCTGGGAGGCCTACTGGCAGCTCAGCACATCCTGCTGCGGGCCTACACCGCTTCTCCGCAACACCTGGAGACCGTGCCCGCCGCTGTTCCGGCCGCTATGGTACGTTGAACTGGGATACCAGCAGACACGGCGTTAGTTTGAGCTAGGATACCAGTACACACTACGCTAGGTTGAGCTACAATACTAGCACACACTGCGCCAGATGTGCTAGAAAGCACACACTGCTGTGGGCTTGCACTGCTTCTCCGCAACATCTGGAGATTATTATGCGGCCGCTATGGTACGTTGAGCTGGAATACCGGTGTACACGGCACTAGGTTGAGCTGGGATACCAGCTCATACTGCTACGGCCTTGAATATGGAGGCTGTGCTAAGATACTATTACTAGCACTTACTAAGCGATATCTGCGAAACCTCTAATAATATATCCGCTTATACTGAGCTTGGATATCAGTACATACTAAACTAGGATAGGATACAAGCCTATAATGAGCTAGGATACTAGCACATACTGAACTGGAATACTAGCACATTCTGACTTAGGGTACCAGCATACATTTAGAGCTAGAATTTAAAAAATCGAAATTCATCGGTAGATTGACCGTCGAACGTCAGGCGAAGAGCTAAAAGCAATCGTTCATCAATATTCGCGTTACTATTACAACATTTTTCTGGCGGTGCCGTAGCTCAGCTGGATGGCCCGATAAAGTCACTTTTTCTAATAGAAATGAATGGCACACATGGAAGTCATGTCCAAGAGACACTCCTTTATAAAATTATACTTCTCTTGTTCCAGTTGGTGCTAACGGGAGTCTGTATCATGAGTCTAGCAAGACGCCGCAATAGATACAGCTATATGGTAAGAAAAGTATGTTCGATGTCATTCATTATATCACTGCTTGTTAGAGCACGGTGCATGTTACGTTTGTGAATTTAGTGCATGAGCTGTTTGCACTTCTTCATGCTTATAGATTTTTTCAAAGGGACAATAAAAAGTCAATAAATTATGCACAATAATAATAAGTCCAGTAACTACCTCCGCTGCGTAGTTACTGGCCTAAAGGTTGATCCACACATATCAGGGCCGTGACCGGGTCGTGGTCTGATACGTCCCGGGTACGGACCGAGCACGGACGTGTGTGAATTATTTTAAGTGCATTCTTGTTTCCTAGTTGGTAATACACCACGGGGATTAAGTGTTTGTATTTTATTCTCTTTTTTTAAACTGTTTTATAGGTCGAATAATTTCTATGAAAACGCGTAGATGCATTGTCGCGTCTTTACTAAACACTAGCTGTCTCCCGCGGCTTCGCTCCCGTCAACTGGCTACCTATATGCTACACCTACCCTACAGGCAGCGCATGCAAATAATTCTATTTTACTGAGGTATTTCTTTCCGACTTGCTAGACAAAAGTTGTGATAGCTCGGTTAGTAAAAATAATAAAATAAATAAATAAAAATAATTTATAGCCTATAGCACTCAGGAATAATATAGCTTTCTACCAGTGAAAAAAATTTTAGAATTGGATTATTAGTTCCAGAGATTACCCCCTACATACAAACTTAAAAATTTTACCTCTTTATAATATTAGTATAGATAGCCCATGTATTAAGTTGTTAGAAAATCACATGTCAATACGTACATAAATATAGTGATCTTCTTCATGTCGTGGGCACGACAGTGCCTCAGATTTGAGTGGCCCTTCTGCTCCTTCAAGACTTCTTCCGCTCTGGGTGGAGCGGGAGGGAGTGTCAGATCCTAACTGACTAAAACCCATCCGTGTTCCTCCTCAAACCCTTTGCTTTCCAGGGCTGCGGTGACTCTTTCGAAAAAATTCAGCAAGCCTATCAAGCCTACTTCAATCTTACTGAGTTTTCATTCCACACGATTGTTATTCAGCTCATCAACATTATTGCACCCCTAAAGATCGCAATCCGTGTTGGAATTACTGTTCCCCCTAACAATAATATTTTATAGCACCATAATAAAATCGGTATCAGTGCTATTGCATGCAAATTGATCTATAAAACGCTTCTGTTAACTTTGCGTGTCCTATGCTAATCATTTTTGACTGTAATCGCTCAATTTCATGCTTCTGAATGATTTTATTTGTCTTCATTGGAATCGTGAAATCCTTTTGTATTTGCATAACTTCTGTCATTCGTATCATTATCTTTACGCGTCCCGTTAACCATTTGGGTCCGGAACCCTAAAAATATTGGAAACGTATTTTTTGCCATTTTAAATTGATAAAAATGATAAACATAAAGCGCATGTTGTTGCAAGTTGATAAGTTTTCAACGCTCTGTATCGTCTTCATTGTTTGTTTACGTGAAAAAAGAAAAAATACGTGTCCGATATTTTTTTGAAATCTATGTGACAGACTAATTAGATTTGAACTCATAATGTTTGTACTCATATGTCCGAAAAGGCTGAGTGCACGCTCCTGGCATATTACAGAAAGCCGTTTGGTGATGTTGAGTTCTACCAGGACTCATTCGTTGTCATGGCGGTCCATGGTATACGAAGAAGTCTTTGCCAAACCCACTTCGATCTTTCTGCTTTCGCGACTTTTGATGCACCATGTTTGTGCTCCATACAAAAAGTTTGAGAATAATAGTGCATGTGTAGCGGCATCAAAGCCACCACGAAAAACCAACATAGCAAAATCTACATCGCAACAAAAATAACCGCAACGCCATCTATCCCGCCAGCTGCGAACTAACTGAACAAAATCCTGCATCGCGGTATCAGAGTTTTCCATGCGATTTGCACATGTACAATAGCAATCGTAATGTACAATATCAACTATCGGGCTGTTGCTGTTGCCCACCAAGAGGTCTACTCTCTAAGCCCGAAGTTCGTAGTTTTCTACTTCGTATCATCTACGGACTTACGATTAGTCCCGAAGCCGAAGTAAAAAAGAAAGACAACACGGTTTGACAGTTGTTGTTAGTTCGGGTTTGGGACTAATCGTAAGTCCGTAGGTGATACGGATTAGAAAACACCAGACACTACGGACTTCGGGCTTAGAGAGTAGAGCCCCTTTTTTTTTTTGGAATGAAATTCCTTATCGCGTGTTGCGAAAGGGGGCTAGACGGAAAAAATTAAGACCAAAAGTTGCAACGACACTTTTTGCTGTAGTTGTAAGCCGAACGTATAACTTAAAAAAAAAAAAAATATTACAATTCCTTCACTAGTCAATCGAAAGGAACTTCGTTCCATCCGGGTGTCCCTTGACAGCTCTCAAGTTTTTTTTTTTTTTTTACCCGGGGAATCCTCATGGATCTCTTACTGACTAAAACCACCCCGGTGTTCCAACTTTCACCTACGCCGGGGATCGCGGGAACGTACGCGACTTCCGTAATCCCCGGCTGAAAGAGTAGACCCCCTGACACAACAATCATCCGGTCGGAGGATCCTTCCTTTTCACTGGAGGTATGCGGGACTTTACACTGTCCCGCATACCCTCTAAACATGGACCAATCGTATTTTCGTGTTAAAGTGGTATCAGCTGATTGTCTTACTATTGTGTCTCCTAGGCAGACACTGAACCTGTTAATCAGTCAACTAAACCCCATAGTTCTTTACCCAGTGCTCATACTATGAATTATTTCATTGTAAATGTTGTTTTGCACCAGATCAAAGTGGTGGGAGCTTGCTGCCTGGTGTGTGCGCTGACCTGTGTGTTGGTCACCATCACCACCACCGTCATACATATGAATAAGTAAGTATTTTGAAGATGAATCTCTCATTAAACTACGAGCTACGTGCAACCGCAGTTTTGCTATAAGTAGTAAATCCTGTACGAGGTTGTACCTTCCTTGTTTATTTCTGCCCGTTTATATAGTGGTCCCAATCGCGACTGTCGAGCGTGAGATCTTGGGTTCGATTCCCAGGTCGGGCAAAAAAGTGTAATTGGGTTTTTCTATAAGATTTTCTCAGTAACATCCTGAAGTTGGGAAGTAAGCAGAGCGCAAAGCCGTTGTTGATGCGCCTGATGTACCCCGCTCGTGTCGGATTGCCGTCCCGAAAATTAGTGCATCTAAAGATACAGAGAGTGTACCTGCGTTTGCGCACACTCCTGGGCACTATAATATCTTCTTACTTGGCTAATCATAATCACCGTTGAGATTGGCTATCGTAATCGTTTGAACTTTTGGGTTTGGAATACATGCTTTCAACTGTATGAGTCAAGATAAAATAGTGTTTGCAACGGCATATAATTAGGTATTAAAACGCGAGTGTTTTAATAACCCCTTTTACATGATCGTTGCATAAACTCATACTAGGATACTGAAAAATGACATTTAATTGTCTGTTTCCAACTGCCAACAGCTTCTAAAGCAACTTCTAACTGACAATCTTGTTTCAGACTACAAACTCTAAAATTTTGCGAGTACACCAAGCTGACGCGTACCTGCACTTGCTTCTCAATGCCACCTGATACACAGCACAGCACTGCCGACGACGAGGGTGAGTTCATCCTAAACTACATCTATCGTGAGACCATTCCTGCAGATTCTGGTTTAGAGTTGTTGTGAAACACGATGATAGTCCAGTGTGTTAGTGAGCGGGCCGGCGATCCGTTCCACGCGCGTCTCAAAGAGATGCATCAGGATTGTTGACGGGATACTGCCTGCCAGGGTTGCGGAATTATTCTTCGGTCCTGAAACGTAAAAGGCATTTGGAGGAACACGTGGGAAGTCATTAAATGAATGACTTCTCCCGCTCTGGGCGGAGCGGAAGAGTCTTTCGAACAAATCCTCAACCCTGGAAATACCATTTACCGTATGTGGTACATGAACTCAGTATAACTTTATTGGCTGTGATGCTACGGACTTGTTAAAGAATGCATGGCCGTACAACTTTTTCAAAAGTAGGTAGTTTCAGGGGCGCTTAACATTTCGGACATTAAGGTTGATTCACACAGAGCCGGGTCGTGTACGGGACGTGGCCGGGCCGTGATCCGTCCATAGCTCAAAAAAATTTAGTTGCATACATTTTGTATGAACTCGTTCACACACGTCCGAGTCCGGGCCGACGCACGGACGTGCAGATACGGATGCATGGTCCCTGCACGGCCACGGCCCGGACACTGCCCGGCCACGGCCCGGCTATTTGTGAATGAACCATTAATCACAGCCGGCAAACTCGAATATAAAGTAGACTAATGTTTGGTAAACAGCTGCTGGCTGTGACAGCCTGGTTTTGGTGATCAATATTAGTTCAGTTGCCAGTATTTAATGGACTATTCGACTGGCGCTAGCCGAATAAATTTCAACATATGCAGTAATTCATTCGGGCTGCCCTTTTAGTTCAACAAATGCTGTCGAACCGGTGCCAGCTCGCTAAAGTGTATTCCCTCGTCCATGACAGACTCAATCCTACCTTCTGTTCTTTAAAATATTAAGACCATCTGCAGAAAATCGAATACTGAAAAACGAATGATTTATAATAGCAAATGTCTTCATCCCCAGGAGTACGCTGCGTATTCGAAGGTGTATCAGAATGCGGCGTAGTCCACGGTGCGTTGTACTGGTGCCTACGCGGCGTATTCGCGTTGTCGGTTAGCGCGGTGCTGGTCTGCATCTTTAGCTGTATGCTGGCGTATCAGCTGCTCAGGTAAGACACTTTCTTTCATCCCTATTCGAATTCACTGTAGTGGTGTTTTTGCATTGACCATTGTGCTCAGTACGCGGCGTAGGTACAGGCGTACACTGTGTACAGGTGTACGCTGCATACTCGATGAATTTAAATTTAATCAATAAAACGCGAATGCACTGTTAAAACAAATATTTAATTGCGAATCATAAAGATGATAAAATATGCACTAACAACTTTATTATTAAGTTAAAAAATATTAATTGGGATTTATTTCAATAATTATAAAAATAATAACAATAAACATTAGCTTGTCTGTAGCTGGAATAGGCCTTCCCTCTTGAAAAGTTTTCTCATAAACATACGTCATGAATGAATGATTAAAACTTTATAAAAAAATAACATACATCAAAGTAATATATAAATTGATAGATTCCACAGATCTAAATAAGACTATACATCACCTTTTCTCACAAACGTGATAGATTTAAGTGCAGGCTCTATTAAGCTGCTGCTCTTAGGGTCGGATTTAGCCGCATTTTCATTCATAGTCTGCAGCTTCCGATTAATAGACGCCAAAGCAATCTGTTGGATATGCTTCCTCGTCTCCAATATCTTTATCGTATGCTTCAATCCTGTCAACATCCATTTTACTTCGACATACTCCATTATATTTGGTACTTGGTACTTTAATCTCACTTTTCTTATCTCGTTTAATCTCTGAGAGAGTGAATTTACTTGTACTTGAATTTTCTCACTTTCTTTGTCGAGTTGTACAGTCAGGTGTTGCTTGTTCTGGATTGTTGATAACACTTTGTTTAAGTAGTTGTTTTGTTCCATCATCGCTTTCTTGTGGATTGTGAGATTTAGATTGGCATCTCCTGTCATTTTTTTAAGCTCGCCAAGCTGTTGAAACTTATAATCGATCATTTCCAAGCAAGCGCCGTTCTCTATTTCAAGTTTCTCAAAGTCGACTGGTCTCAGACTCTCGCTTAATTCGGTCTTCACTTTGATCTGACCTTTCAGTTTGCTGTATTGAGTGTTTAAGGTACTGGTCCTCAATCTCAGCTTCCCTATCTGACTGTCTGTAATCTTTACCCACTCCGTCATGAATCTTATCCATATTTCAGCTGGGATTCGTTGCGCTATTTTGTCCCAGCCATCTACTAAGACTTCCTGACGGAACATTTGTGTTGCCTTTTCGATATCAGCTTCTTTCAATCCTACTTCTTCTAATTTTGCTTTTAATAGAGCGCGTTGTTTTGCGCCCCTGTCCCTTGACTTGTTCAGACTACTGACTTGGACTTCCATTTCTCGGCTGACTAGTTCAGCTCTCTCCAGGACGTTGATCTTTGCGCCAGCTCCAAAGATAACGGTGCCGCCGCTGAGTTTAGTTTTAGAGTCTGCTCTCCGAGTAGATGCTCTTGAAGGGCTATTCAGAATCCTTGAGTGGCTCGTCTGGTGTTTGGAGACAGTAGTCAGCAGTTTTGAAGGGCTTGCAAACGTGTCACCAAGAGCGAATTTGGAAGCACCCGATCTCACCATGCTTACCGAAGTACCGGACGGGATTCTGGTGGCGTATTCCAAGGCTTGATAGACACCGTTCATCAACGCAGGTTCTAATCTCATAATTGTCTTTTCTAGGATCTCATTCTCTAGTGTTAGTATGTTGACTTTGTCCCTGAGTTCGGTCACCAACTTCACGAGTTCCTCGTCAGTAAGAACGTCCATATCTGTCTCCCATCGACTGTTGCTCATTGAGCGAGAGTTTTGACTCAGTATACAGCTCCTTCCACCCGTATGCGACATTTTTACAACGATTGTTTAAGAGTTTTCCAAAAAATAAAATAGTTTTTATAAAAGCTGTGATTGCTGTGAGTGTTTTGGCGGATTTGGCATCTGCCATGTATGTGGGAAAGAATTTGTACATGTGTGGTAGCCAGGCAACGGTTGCTATGGTAATACGAATGACGTGACAGATTTAAAGTGTATTTGGGCAATTTCATTTGGTCTTTGACCTTCCAATGAGGTTTTATATGGAGGGCGAGGCACACGTCAAGTGATAGATTTCTCAAGGATTCGTGACTGTTATAGAAGTAAGTTTTCTAGTTATTGGTTTCATTTTATGGTTTTGGCCTCTAGAAGAGTCGAATAAAGGTATTTAGGTATCTATTTTGTCACAAGTATTCAAGACGTTTCGTATGCCGATGCATCTTTGGAATGCTTTTCCTTGAACAGAGTATTATCAACGAGTAGCCTAGCTGTTAGTTGGTCAAGAGCAGTCTTATCCCGTAAATAATATAAAAGTCATGTTGGGGCCGGCTTCCAGTGTAATGGGATACAGCAATACCAGTAAACACAATCCCTACTAATATTATAAATGCGAAAGTAACTGTCTGTCTGTCTGTTACGCTTTCACACTAAAACGGATCGTCATGAAAATTGGCAGATATATAGCCTGGGATATGGAGAAGGACATAGGCTACTAGGCTGTTTTACGCGATAAACGACATACACGCGGGCGCAGCCGCGGCCAACCATTATGTGTAAAAGAACTAGTAAAAGTATGGAGCCTCGTAAAGAAGTTTCTGCGGTTCTCTGGTAAACCAAACACAAACGTAATAGTTAAATCAATATTTATTAAATAATAAACTAAAATAATCTAGCTCCCTATTAAATTAAAACAATACAACGTTACGGTTATATACATAAATAAACATACAAGTAGAAATTCTTACAATATTAGACAAATAATAAATTCATATGGTAAAGGAATTTTGATCAATTTCTAAATCTAGATGCAATGAATTAAATTAGACGTTCCAGCTGTGGAATAAACATGATTAAATATAAAGAAAACACAAAAATATTCAAGGCCAAGATTTCCGTAAGCCAATGCAGCATTGCCACTAGCATTGCGACACCCCATCCGCAACGTAATGCATAAGTTACATGCGTTCATGCAAGCCGCAGTCATAACAGATCTTCTTTGTACTCAAATTTGAGATTGTATTCTGGCGGTCCGTTGTCGCCAACGACTTTGTACTCTTCAAATAGGCCTTACTAAATAATTCCATAGATTTCCTCTTCTCCTTCCTAAAGTTACTTAAAGCAAATTGTTTAATACTAAGACTTCTCTCTAACCGTTTGATTGAACTTTTCAGATCACTCATTTTGTTTTGAACACTTACGTAGTCAAGAACGTCAGGGACTAAGTATTTTTGTCTTGTTTTCTGCAGGTTATCTAAGCGTTCTTCTAAAGTTACTACTTGTGCTGCTAGCACATCTCTTTCAGCGTCCAACTTTATAGTTTGGTGTTCCCTTAGAGCTGTCAAATTCCTTACTTTCTGTAGGTAGTTGGTTTTAGTTATCATATGGTTCTTGAATATGGTTAGATTCAGGTTAGCGTCGCCAGTCAGTGATTTCAGTTCAACTAGGTGGACGTTTTTGAGATCAATTCCTTCCTGTACCGTTTTAATTTCTATTGATTTTACTTGAAAGTCTACAGGTACCAGGCGTTCTGCCAAATCCTTTTTGTGTTTGATATCTTCCCTCAGGTTTTTGTGTTGAATATTCACAGTACTCATCCTTATTCGCATCTTGTCTACTTGCCTGTCAATTTTCCTACCTTGCTCTGTCATGAACCTGATCCATGTCTCGGCAGAGATTCTTTTAGTCATTGAGTCTACTCCTTCAATGACCACCTCCTGTTCGAACGCTTTAGTCCACTTCTCGAAGGTATCCGTCCGAAGACCAATTTCTTCTAACTGAGCCGCTAAGTAATCATGTTGCTTTTTAGCGAAGTTGTTATACCTCTTTAAATCCTTTCCTTCTTTTTCCATAACAGCGTGAACTAGCTCTTGCCTTTCTTCGACGTTGACCTTTGGTCCTGTACCGCCGATAATGGATTTGGACATTTTGACTGAAGACTGCGCCCCTCTGATCGTGGATTCTATTTTGCGATGGTACATGCTTGACTTGCTCTTGGCAGTGGCGTAGCTTTGCGGGGTTTCGTGAATACCGAATCCGATTCGTGAGGACTGTGACCTGCTACTGGCGATTGTTGTGCCTGAACCCGCCCGTTGTATTTGCGACTGGGACCATTTAAGAGCGTATTCTAAAGCTGAATACGCTCCAATCATCAACGATGGTTGGAGTCTTATGATGGTTTTTTCTAGGACTTCGTTCTCTAAGCGAAGAATCCTGACTTGCTTCTTGAGGTGTTCGACACTTCTTACCAGTTCTGCGTCAGTTAGTATATCGAGAGTAAATACGCTTAAAGACTCCGAGTCTAATAGACTACTGCCGAGGCCTAACACCATTTTTACTGATTTCTACAAGATACTTAACTCTGAAGATAGCTTTGCACCGCTTTGTACAGAATTTGAAACCACTTTATCTGTCAGAATGACAATAGTCTTTGAGTGATGTTTGTAGATTTTTTCAAATGTGGTTCGAATAAAGAACTACGCATGATAAAGTCAACGATATGAAGGTTCTAGGTTCTAGGTTCTACGTAATCGATCCAAGGCTGTTTTTCCCAAAGGCTTTTATCGGTCGATATCTTTATTCGGCGAAAGCGGTCAGAGGTGGATTTGTACCTTTCAACTGAATAGAGATTTCAGATTCAAAGAATTTCAGGACCAATTTAGCTGTGACAGACGGACAGACAGACAGACAAATACAGGAGTTATCTTGTAAGGGTTCAGTTTTTAATTGATTTCAAAAAGTAGGAGGTTCTCAATAAACCTAAACATTCAGTCGAATTGAGAACTTCCTCTTTTTTTTAAAGTTGGTTAAAAATATGCTACATTCTAAGCACCTCGCGTGACTCCGATCCGCACTTTTTTATTATTAACTAGCTGTGCCAGAGACTTCGTTCGCGTGGATGTCGGAATAAAAATGAACGTACAGAGGAATGAAGAGACTGGTTGAATGAGTAGCTCGTGACTTAATAATAACAGCCGCACGGGTCGGTATTCCAGGGTAGCGGAATTGTTCGAAAGAGTCACCGCGGCCCTGGAACGCAAAGCGCATTTGGAGGGACACGGATCTGTTTTAGTCAGTAATAGCCTGACACTCCCTTCCGCTCCACCCAGATCGGAAGAAGTTATTTGATGATTTCCCATACATTAACATACCGAGACTCCTCGCTCGTAAGGATTAATATGCCTGCCTAATAATAATGCTCAAAAACCACCTTTAATTTTTCAATAAATTATTTGACCTAAAATGCATATTGTGGCTTCCGTAAATCAACAGATACAGGATCTCATTTATGATTGTTTTACTTTGTTCCAGCCATGAACGTAAGAAAATGTACTGGGAGCAGCTGGAGCTCCGCTGCAGGTCTCTGTACAGACCTTCCACTGGACAGGCCGCGCCATCTGCTGGGAGACAAGTGCAGGTACGAACACAGATACACACACTATTATAATAGAGTTCTTTTGTGGAAGGATGCATGAAGGAGCCTCCTCGTGTAGCGCAATTTGTTCCATCAGACACTCAACTGAACCGAGCGCTCGGCGCATCCTGGACAGTCTCACCTAACACCTTATAAGACTGACCAATCCTTCCCTTGCGGTGGTAGGGCTAACACCCGCCTGGTTCGCGACCACCCTCCCACCGGAGTTCGGCGTCAAGCAGCCTGCTGTGTTTCGTCGACGCGTGGGAGTACCAGTGCCTCAGGGCATCTTCTGGGCACGCTCGCTTTCATCATGGACCTCATCTATCGCTTTCCATCAGGCGTGATCGAGGTCAAGAGCTAGCCCATTCATAAATAAAAAAAATAAAAAAAAGGGCGCATGCATTTTGATTGTTCGCTTTACCAAAGTTTACACGGTAGATTGGGGCGGCTGACCGAATGTCCCGACCATTTTTGTACCACTGTCAGCCTTACCACTACCGTCTTCAGTCTACGGTCGCCTACGCGATAGGGTGCTGAAATAAATAATTTTGTCAGATTTAACAATGCGTGACGTCACCGACCCCCCCCCCCCCTCCTGAACTTCGATGCGCTCTATCTTTGTCAATCTTACTAGTTATAATTAATGCGAAAGTATGTTTGTGCCCAAATCACGCAAAAACGGCTGAAGGGATTTGGATGAAATTTGGTATATTTAAAGTTTATATCCTGGAATAACACATAGGCTACTTTTTACCTTGCTAAATGGCATGGCTTAATAGGAACAGAGGAGGAACTAGAAATTCAGAGCCGCTGCTCGCTGAGCTCTAAAGATTCACGAGTACCAGGAGACCAGAGATATATGTCAAATAAACCGGGGCTGGATTAGAGCTATAGATTCACAAGTACGAGGCGACCAAAAACATGTCAAAATATATCCGGGGCTGGAATTATGAGCGGTCGAGATTCACAAGTACCACGTTTAACAAGATCAGAGAGAAAAAAGAAACACGCTAGAAATGTTGTGTCCCAGCTGCTGAGATGCCAGTACAATCAGTACGATAACACGCTCTTAAATTTTTCTCTGGAGCTAGCTCTAAAGTTTACGCAGACGAAATCGCGGGCTGAAGCTAATTTTTAATCATTTGAAAGGCAAAAAACGCGTTCAATATTTTTTTTTAAATCTACCGACGAACCAACTAGAATGCTCATTATTTTTTCCAAAGGGGAAACATCTTTATTGTACCTCTGTGGTCACACCTAGACGACCTTTTTCTAAACCTTCATGTTCCATATTTTCTGCCTTTGTTTTCTACCATTGACAGTTAAGCTTCGAAAGTTCTCGAATCTCGTGAATTACTGCGTCATTGTGCTTATTATTGGCAAAATTGTGGCGATACTTCCACAAAAGCTACTTATCAAGAGTTGAAGTTGTTTTGTTAATCCTAAAATAATGTTCTCCCTGACGCCTCTGACCAAGCTATGTGTCGCCACGGCTTCTGTATTGCTGTTTTTGTTTGTGATTTCCAGAGCAACTGTAGTTGTTGTGCACAGTGTCACCCCGCCCAGCCGGCGTGGGACATCAGTCTACAGCATCGGTTCTGGGCGCCGGGTAAGTTGGAATTTTTATTTAGCGGCTTCGCTCGTGTGAATGCCAAAAATTGTCCCTTGCCACAGATAATCGGGCTGGCAACATCGGTTCGGCAGTATTTGTTTAACGACAAGGCTGGACTGAATTAATTACTAAACATGTTGTATTTTGTAGGGCTACTGCCGATTGGGGAGTCTATTAAATAACAAATGAACTGATATTGATTGACAAAACGGCACAACCGCGACAGGGCGGCCATTTTTCCCGAACATTCATCTTTCGGGTGAAGATTGCGGGACGAGCTTGACGCCTATCGACAGGATTGGTCATTGATCAACACTAGCCCAGAGCCGGAAAGAATGGAACGAAGAAAGGGAGGCCTTGCCCTGCAGTGGAACGGAATAGGCTGGAAATAAATAAATAATATTCATCTTTTCATTCAACATTCAGATCACAAAGATTCAGGAAAGCTGTAGGGAAACCAGCAACCTTAGTAAAGACAAACACAGACCGCGTTCCGTATACCGACCTCGCCGCCGAGGTCCGTCGCGACGACCCATTCAAAACCCTCCCCGACTTTTGCCAACGAGCCAGCCCGCGCCGCTGAGCCTTTAGCTTTAATAACCCCTAATTAATGAAACGACCCAGCCTGATTGTCCCTTGCTGTCCCAAACTGACGCCGCTAAGCCGAGGTCGTATTCCACAGGGAATGCCCTTAGCGGGCCTTAAATTCATTTGAGGCCACCACAGGCTAGTCCGGTTAAGCAGTTGATAGCCCTTGCGTGTTAACTTGCTAGTGGTCATACCGAAAAATAAAAAAAGAACATTCAACATTCGAAATCGAATAGGGGCCGGGCTGTAAATCAGCGTTGACCAGTGTTGCGGCTATGCTGCACACTGCTCAACATTTGCTGAGCCCGCTCGTTTTGTCACACCGCTCATAAAAATTTGTTTTTTTTTTGTTCATAATATTATTTTTTTTAAATGTTTCTTTCTTTCTTCTTTCAATACATTTTGCCGTCCGCCTGTGTCTAGGTACTAATGCCCCGGTTGCTGAGGTTTTTATCGGTCGTTTGTCTGTCTGTTAACGCTATTAGTCATAATGCCATTGGTAGTTGGTTTGTTGTCAACGCACAGATAAACGACCGATAAAGAACCTTAGTAACCGGGCATTATCGTGCGTAATCTATCTTCTACAACGTGTAACAGAATAAACGCAATATATCTTAGGGGTCATTGTGCTCATCAGTATGAACAACTTTTAATATGGGACCAACCTCGAAATCGCGAAAAAAAATCAGCTGTTCAGGGGCAGTCGTTTCTTTTTCCGCGATTACAGTGTTTGTCCCATATTGAAAGTTGTTCATAATGATGAGTACAATGATAGTTAAGTTCATTGTAGGTACTCATCATTATGAACGAATTTCCGAAGGGTGCCAACGGGACCCTATTTAAGACGACGCGTTGTCTGTCCATCTATCAGTGGGCTGTATCTCATGTACCTACCGGTAGAGATTTTTTTTTAACAGATTGTGAATTAAGTTTCTATTAATACCTACTACATGTAAAAAAAATATAGTAAATTAAAAATTAAAGTGTATTTCCCGATATGTCATTCTCATCGGTTCAAAAATCTAAAATCGGCCAAGTGTGAGTCGGACTGGTACACGAAGGGTTCCGTACCATAAACCGCAAAAAAACATTTTTTGTGTAATATTAATTAATTTTTAGGGTTCCGTACACAAAGAGTGAAAAAGGGGCCCTATTACTAAGACTCCGCTATCCATCTGTCCGTCTGTCTGTCTGTCCGTCTGTCTGTTTGTCTTTCTGTCACTAGGCTGTATCTCACGAACCGTGATAGCGAGACAGTTTAAATTTTCAAAGATGATTTGTTTCTGTTGTCGCTATAACATAACAAAAAATACTAAAAACAGAGTAATATAAATATTTAAGTGGGGCTCCCATACAACAAACGTGATTTTTTGCCGTTTTTATAGATAATGGGACGGAACCCTTCATGCGCGAGTACGACTCGCACTTGGCCGTTTTTATTATTTGTTGTTATAGCGGCAACAGAAAAAAATACACAAGTGTCAACATTTCAACTTGCCAATTAAAATTCATGAGACACGCTGACAGGAAGATGGACAGCGGAAGCTTAGTAATAAGGGAGGAGCCAAGGTAACCATGTTCCATTGGTTACCCATACGGACCCCGAAAAATTACGAAATTCAATTCAAACTTTGATTTTTTAATCAACAATGGAATCATTTTCACATTACAGGTCGTATAGGCAACTTATACTCCCCGAACCCTGGAACCGGCAGGAAGACTTCTGCGTGGAGCTGGTTCCCCTGGCCCAGGAGTAACAGTCAGAAGTAAGAACTTAACTACACAAACTTACGCCTTACCGCCACAAAAATCAACGTAGCAGAATCTACATCGCAACAATAAGACCCACAGCGCCATCTATCCCGACAGCTGCGAACTAACATAACAAAATCCTGAATCGCGATATCAGAGTTTACCGTGCGATTTGAACAGATACAACAACCCGAATATCTACTATCGGGCAGTTGCCCATCGGACACAACAACCGTCCGGTCGGAGGATTCTCCCTTTTCAATGGAGGACTTGACTCTCTGTACCGCATACCCTCCATATTATTCATAGTGAGGTTCATGTTGATTTATGGTACATACTTATTTTCGTTGAAACACAAAAATAAAACGAAAAATGACTGTCCGAAAAGCGATGATGAAATTTCTGACCCTAGTAATGTTGTTTAATGCATTTGAGATACTTAAAATCAAATTAAAATGAGACCCAGCAACTCGAATTTTTATCATCATCTGCAGTGCAACTCTGAAACAACCCAGTTACGGGGTGTTGTAGGTAGGTATTCTATAATATTTGAATAATGTAGTCATAGACTAACCTAATGTTTGCAGAATAAACCAGTTTCCAAGATGTCGTTTGGTCCAGACTCGAATATAATATTGAATAACACAAGAAGTATATCTTAGAGACCTAAAAGCATTAATAACAACAAGTTTTTTTCCCAGCTCCCGTTGCCGCATGGGCGTCCCCCAATCCGGTGACAGCGCCTACGGCTTCTGCGAGACAGAAGCCCCCCCCACGCAACAACCCCAGGCCTACGACGACAGATACCCTCACTCCTTCAACCAGACACCCTTCACCAGAGCACAGAGTTCGGGGACGTTTGCACAAGGAACCAGCTTCGTGCAGGGACAGGGGAACTTTGCGCAGGGATCTGGGAATTTCGTCCAGGTATGTACTACGTTTTCGTAAGGAGTTGTCTTTTTTTTCTGAGGTGTAAAGTAACCTAGGTATGTATTTTTATGGTTTATCTATATCTGTGCTAAAAATCCCAAAGATTAATCAATCCACTGCAAGAAGAACATACATACTATACAAACTCACTTGCACTTATTTTATCAGTAAGATTCTCCTATATCTGGAAATTTCGTCTAGGTTTGAATCACATTTTCATATGAAACTTACCATTTAACTGAAAGACAAACTAGCCTATGTCACTGACCGGTCTGTAAATAATTTCTCTGCAAAACATCACGACGATATCTTGCCCCGTTGCTGTGTTAAAGTAGTACATACATACAACACACACTTTTACATATATTTTATTAGCAAGATTCTCCCAGTTCTGGAAATTTCGTTCAGGTTTGCACAACTTCTTCATCAGAAACTTACCATTTTTGTGATAGACAAACTGACTTATATCACTGGACGGTCTATAAACTATCTCTATGCTAAAATCACGTCGATACCTTGCTTCGCTGCTACATGAAAGAAGGACATAAGTACAAAACACTCACGCAATGGTAGGATGGTCCCTTTAAAGGTAGGGCTACGATGACAGATACCCTCACTTGTTCAACCAGACACCCTTCATCAGGGCACAGAGTTCGGGGACGTTCGCACAGGGAACCAGCTTCGCGTAGGGTCAGGTGTTGCGCGAATATCTGGATTTTTTTTTCCAGGTTTGTTCTATTTTTTAGAAAAGTATTTTTAAAGTTTTCCTTTTTTTCAGGGTCAAGGTAACTTCCCTCAGCCGAACTTCTCCGGGGAGGGCTTTGGTGAGGCGAGTGGAAGCTTCGATGCGGCCACGGGACAATGGGGACCTCCTCCTCCGTACAGTCCTCAGGGAAGAAGTGGTAGCAGGTGTGTTATAGTTTCTGTTACGGAGTTAACCTCTCGGCTTTTTAGAGTTCGATTACGAAAGTGTATTTTTGCGCGAAACATGCGACGCAAACTATAAAGAACATTTGTGACAGGTTGGGAAAATATGCAACACATCTGCTCGTTGTTTTATTAATGTTCCATCTACTAATCAAAATATTACTCATTCCAGACACCACCTGCACCACCAAGACCCCGCAGCCGCCACGCTCCTCCACCACCACCACATGGAGCACCGCAGCACACTCCACGACCATGCCGCGCCCATTCAACCACACACATGCGCCAGGAACAGCTACCACATACAGCAGCACATGCCGCCTAACGACATGAGGATCACCAACCCGGAGTTGGCGAGAATTAACCCGGAGTTGGCTCGAATTAACCCGGATTTGGCGAGGATTAACCCTGATTTGGCGAGAATAAACCCGGAACTGGCGAGGATAAACCCGGAACTGGCAGAATTTGCTAGGTTAAACCCGGAGTTAGCTCGTTTAAATCCGGAATTGGCCCGCTTAAATCCGGATTTAGCCCGTTTGAATCCGGAATTAGCTCACATGGGGCAGATGTATCCCCAAGATGTGGCGGAAATGGCCCGTTTGCAAGCGGAATTAGCCCATATGCCTCCGGAAGCGAGGTTCAATACGCTAAGAGGTCATTTGGTTCCGTATAGATGTCAGAGATTGGGGATGAGCGCTAGTAATCTGCATAGGGATTGTCGAATTGATGATAATGTGACCATCGAGTGCTTGCATCAGAAGAGTGGGAGCAAAGGTTAGTAAATATAAATAGTGTTTAATAAATTAATTAAAAGTTAAGGGTATATTCGAAATTGTCCCTGTGTGTACGGGCACAGCAGCGGGCGCAAAAAGGAAGCAATTTAATTTCAGTAATTTTTTTGTTAACGATTGTATGTTCAGTTTCAGATCAAAGCACACTTTCGGACACGTGTCAGAAGCAAGGCAAGGAGAACCTCGGCTTCCAGAATGACAAACATTCTCCTATAAGGTTAGTAAAAATACACACTCTAAACAGATAACGCGGGAAAATTTAAATGATCTGACTCATGTTTTAGGGTTTGGTCAAAATTCCAATGATTACGAAAATATACAAACGTCATAAAAAAAAAACGGGTTGCACTCCGGGAGTGCCGGCAGAAGGAAAAACTTGAATATTAACGTTGTGCATTTTTGAATATTTTGGAATGTTTAGGGAATAATTTTGCACGAATTGCTTTATTTATCAGTATAAAAGTAGTATAATTCATGTGGACGTGTACAATATTCATTTATCGTACACAAACATGACAATTTATATTAGGTACATATAACATTATCCGTCTTACGAATTTTCGATCAGGTCACGTGTCCTGACGCGAGTTTAAACATTTTTTACCCATCCCAAAAAGTGCACAACGCCGCTAAAGAAGTATTCACTTCAAAAATACGTTTCCAAGTCGTCGTCCATGTTTTTTTATAGATAAACTCGATAACTATGAACTTCGTACCACCGTAAATTCATGTGATTATAACACTTTTTTCGGATTCACCCCAATATTGAGGTAGTCAAAACAAAAAATAAAATCCTGTATATTCTTAACGTTAAAGTTTCGAATATACAACACTAGATGGCATTGTCAATGCCGTGCACGTTCCCTTTTGGGGTCGGCTTCTAGTCGAGCCGGATTCAGCTGAATACCAGTATTTTGAAAAAAAAATATAAAGTAATAGTGTACATGTATCGGCATTAATACCGCCACAAAAATCAGCAGAATCTACATTTCAAACAATGAGACTCGCAGCGCCATCTATCTCGACAGCTGAGAACTAACAACGAAATCCTAAATCGCGATATCAGAGTTTACCGTGCAATTCGAACAGATACAACAGCCCGAATATCAACTGTCGGGCAGTTGCCCATCGGACACAACAACCGTCCGGTCGGAGGATCCTCCCTTTTCAACGGAGGTATGCGGGACTTTACTCTCTGTACCGCTACTCCCATATAATCATTTTTGAGAAGCCTTTCAATATTCATAATTAATATGATTTTGTTCAACCCCCAGGTCGTCAATGCAGGACTGCCGCGCGGCCAGCACACAGAATGCGGAGTCCGAAGTGTACTTCGCCGACGTGTCCAGCTGCTGCAATGTGAGTGTTAAGGTATACTGCTGTTATTCCGTCTACACACAGGAGCTCGTGGCTAATAATAACAGCCACACGGGTCGATCTTCAAGGTTAAGTAACTTGCCGAGGTCGGTATGTGGATGGGTGACCGTCTTAACATATCAAGGCTCCTCCTCCGTGCCTTGGAAAGCAAGTTAAGTCAGTCATTACGAATAGGCAGAAGCCAGTTTGCAATCGTGTTTACCGGATATTGGGTTGTGGAGGTCTGGTAGGTAGCCGCTCCTCGTAAAATACTGGTATTCAGCTGAATCCGGTTTGACTGGGAGTCAACTCCAATATAGTTGAGAAAAGGCTAGGCAGATGATGAGGCAGCTAGGCCCGAGGTGGCTCGGGCCGATCGCCCCGGGCGAGTGGTTGGTGGGATGCTGCTGCCTCTATTTTAATTTATTTAGAGCTGAGAATGCCTTGTTGCATTAAGTCCGCCCATGTACCAATATTGTACATAGAGTTTAAATAAATAAACACATGCTTGAGGCAAAAAAACACCAAAAAGGTCTCTTTAGTCACCCTGTATAACCGTAGCGAACTCGAAATATTTAGCAAAATATTTAATGAATGCTTGCTTTTGGTTGCGTTTGCATCCTATGTTGCCTTATTTCACAATTTTTTTTTTTCATATCGGAGCGGGAAGAGCTCCATTTAATTTTGCCACCCTAAGCCAATACAGTTTAATTTGTACTATGGTAGGTGCCAAATAAATCTGCAATAACGGTCTGTGACCTACATACATTTATTGACTTTCATAATATCAAAAATGGAAATAAAGACAAAGTTCTCCTGAAATATTTCTATCGTGATCTTTTACGTTCTCCAGTAATAATCAACGGTTCATAATTAACGAAGGGGGATATTAGCTTCGATCAAGAATATAAACATTCGTCGCAAAAGTGTCCACGTTTGCACACACATATACAATATTTATATTTGACACCGAATCGTAACATCAACAACCTAACTTGATTAAAAACCATAATGATCGAGCATAAAGTTTAATTACGATTACGATAGGCTACATTTGTATATGAGATCCTCTGTCATCGAATATTAAAAGGCTTCTAATAAAAAGTAATTTTTAAATAACTACAATCTTATTTTTATTTTGAAATAATGCTTAACTCTTAACAAATAAGGTTCAAAACATACGATGACAAATCTGAGTTACAATATTTTAAAATTGTAAAACACTAATTTCAAATAAGAACACAAACGTATTTGTGGTCTTATTTTTCCGGCCGTTTTTGAAGTGCTAATCGGACATCTAGTGTATTCTTGATCGAAGGATACTAGGGAAAGGTCAATGTACTTTATTGCAAGTTTATCTGGCACCTACCATAGGTGAAAATCTATCAGGCTAGCAGTCGGACGATAAAACCAGCCAAAAAAGCTTTAGTTAAATTAAATGTTGCTCTATTTCGGTTTATGAAATTCCTCCGAACACTAAAATAATTAATAGCAAAACAAAACTGAAGAAGAT
Organism: Melanchra persicariae; assembly: GCA_947386135.1. Lineage (NCBI taxonomy): Eukaryota > Metazoa > Arthropoda > Insecta > Lepidoptera > Noctuidae > Melanchra > Melanchra persicariae. The sequence continues at coordinate 11,427,858 of OX376670.1, read as the reverse complement.
ATTACAGAAGAAGATTAGAGAAACAAATATCTACATGCGTGTAGGATGGACTGGAAGTCTGTCCTTTATACCCAAGAGTATTAATTAACTTCTTTCCTCTCTTTCCAGGCCGACTGCTGCATGAACGCAAACGTCTCAGCTCTAGTAGGCACCATAGAGAACCATCCCGAGTCCACCTCAGAGTCCGACACCGGTTCCTTCACTCTAACGCGACAGCAGCGCCCCCAGCCCCAAGTCGGCTCCAAGCGGAGACCGAGACAAACTGACAAACACATGAAAAACCAAGAGAAAATGAGACAGGTACTCAACAACTCTATGCGACTGACAGAACACCAGATAGAACAGCTGAACAACTCTATGAGAATGAATGAACGAATTGAACGGGAACGAATGAATGAGACGAGGTTGAGTGAGCGTATGACTGATTCGAGAGATAGGTTGAATGATAGAGAACGGATTGAACGGATGAATGATGTGAGGATTAGTGACAGAATGAATGAGACGCGGTTGAGTGAGAGGATGAACGATTCAAGAGATAGATTGAATGAAGGAAGAGTGTGTGAGCGAATTGAGAGGTTGAATGATTCGCGTATTAGCGACAGAATGAACGATTCTCGTATAAGTGACAGAATGAATGAGACGAGAATTTCTGAAAGAATGAATGATTCTAGAGACAGATTAAATGATTCAAGGAGTTGTGAGGTCATTGACCCGAGGATAGAACGGATGAACGACTCTCGAATTAGTGACAGAATGAACGAGACAAGACTAAGTGAACGCCTGAACGATTCACGCGTCTGCGATCGAATGGCTGAAGCGAGATTGGAAAGAATGAATGAGTCCAAACTGAGTGACCGAAGCGACACTCGTCACAGTGATCGGATGAACGACTCTCGTCTTGAACGAATAAACGATTCACGCCTCGAACGAATGAGTGACATAAACTCAAGCATCAGAATCGATGGCAGTCCAAAAATGCGATCACACATAAGTCCTTTAAGAATCGTTAGATCTAGCCCCAAAAATGTACCTAAAGACCATCCTAGACAGTCAAGTTCAGACTCGAACAAGCCTGATTTTAGGCAAATATCACCTCTATCCCCAAACACTGAAGAGTCTTTATTGTCTGATGATGACAGGCCTCAGGATACAGTATATTCAAACGACCCTGAAACTTCAAAGTGTTTGGGACCAGATTCTCAGTATGAGCCCGTTAGGGACGGAAAAGAGGAGATTTTGAAAACGAATCATCATCATTGTTATAGTGATACTAATACTATGGACTCTGGATGGCAGAGTGGCTCTGAGAAACAAGTTACAGACTAATACAGGATTCTGACTTTTGAAAAGTGGGTTGCAACTTCGATAATTAAAAAATATGTTGTAAAAACCACCCTGTTTTTATGAAATTTAATAACTAACTCTTTATTGAAATCTTGTTTCACGTTGATTTTTGTGAAAGACAAAGATTATAATGCAGTTTTTACACTTACGTACTATATTTTTCTCGATGTATGAGAGTGAGCATTGACAGGAAAAAGGGAAAATTGAATTTTATTCTTATCAATGTTACTAAATAATAATTTCTATCATTCTCTGTCAAATGTTGTATGTGCTGTGCTATAAACTATGGAGTTACTATAAAACGATAGATATATTACTAGCTTTTAATGAAGTTGTCCACTGTATTCTACACTTTATCGTGTTTGTAGAATTAATTAAACATAATGGAATTTGTTCAAAACGACACGTTCGTTTTTGTTAAAAATACCTTGATTTTATAAAGAAATATTCTTAGGTTAAATAATCCATTAATAAATTGTTATTTTAATAATTCGTTCACCTCATTACCATTCATTCGCCATTCATATTTCATTCACCTGATTTTTTTATTGAACATTCATTCATTTTTCGCTTATTCATAATTCATTCATATTTTATCATTCGTTCAATGGATTATTTTAGCAAAGAATTTTTTATGAACATGTCGTGTTTCTGCGTTTGGACTCGAAAAATAACGCAAGGCTTGGCGTTTTCCGAATTTGACGTAATAATTAATAATTTCTTAATAATAATAAATTATTATTATGTAAAAAAAATATTAAGTAGGTGTTAATAACGCTCTCTAAAAATTTAATAATATTGAGATTATTATTTGTAATGAAAACTCGAATTTGTAGATCGCGTAGCAAAGTTTTTAAAAGAACGTTTGAATGATAGGACTATTAATGATACTGAATTAGAACTATGTCAGATTTTATTACTGACGTTGTGCATTCATTTAAGCAACTAGAATCGCACAATTGGATACTTTCCTGAAAAAAAAAACCTGATTGGTCCGTCAGATAGATTTCCAACCTACACGTATTATTTCTTTTTTCACGTAAACAAGAAATGAAGACATACAGTTTGTTGAAAACTCGTGAGATGTGTCACATGTGAGTAAAAACTCAAATATGACGTCCCCAGCCTCCACTCTTGAACTTTGTTGCGCTTCATCTTTATCAATTTTATTGATTTGAAAGCGCAAAAAAAACGTCTAATAATTTTTGAAAATCTAACGGACGGACTTAATAGAATTATTATTTTTCTATCTGGGGAAGTACCCAAATCTTGCCCATTTTATACAATCTTGCCGTATAATATTGCCGTAATTTTCTCGGGGTTGTCGAGATGCATTAAATTGCCCGTGTTAGTGCAACCACGGGCCTAACCACCAACTCTTAAAGCAGTATTACTTCAATATTACTTCCAGTGCGAAAGAGTGGTGGTTTAGGCCCCGGCTCTAAATAAAGTGGCATTCTATCAGTGACTAGTTGATGCCCGCGACCTCATCTGCTTAGATATCGGCTTCAAAGAGCAAAGACTTTCATATAAAGTTCCCCGTCCTGGATTGGATGCTTAGTTGCTACATCATGTAAGAATACGTCCTCCAATTTCACGAATCTACGACCAGCGGGTTATGCTGTGCGTTGATACATCAGTCAGTCAAGACAAAACCGATAGATAGATAGCAATTGTCAAGTAGTCCAAAAGAAATAGGATCGACTGAAAAACACATGACATTTCGGTAACGCATGTCGACCCCAAAGATTTTAGACTTACCCATTGACAATCGTTATCCCATAGAAATAATACCATTTTATCCAGGGCCTTTTTTCCATGCCAATGCCAATATTGCCAATATTCGTGTTTTGAGTAATAATTTTATTACGTTGTGTAAAAGTAATTGTGTAGTGATTGTGCCCAGTAAATTATAACTAAAATTGTTCTGATTCTTAATCGATTTCATTGAAATGAAAGTAGTATTACAGAAATACTTTCTCTGTTATTTCTCGGAAGAAATCAGGGTGAACAAAAGTTTTTAAATTTAAGAGCAGATGTTAGTAATATTACAAATGAATAACTCTTGACCATAGTGAATGCTTAGATTTGAAAATTTTCTCATATGAAAAATTTCAAATCATTGTTTGACATTTGCTAATATTGCCAAATACTTATCCGGTTTTGGCACGATTGTTGGAAGCTGCAAATGCTACAATTTATAATTTCACAGTCAAATAAAATGCAAATCACTGAAAAAACTTGCTTCAAAATCATAGTTTTCTGTAAAAATAGTTTCATTTCAAAAGAAAAACGGTTTTATAATAAAAAACGACCAAACTTATATTCGTACGATCATGATTCTATGAGGTACTGCGTTTAGGCCTACTTCTGAAACAATATACTATTACGAAATGAACTACTTTTACGCAATATGCTGTGTTATATTCCATAAAAGAAGTTTATTTCAAATGTCTTGTGGTTTGTTATATTCCCTTTGCTATACCTACTCACAATATATTTTTATATTCATCCGTCCACCCATTTGTTGATTGTTAATCATCCATTCATAATATTGTATTTCATCGTGCATCGTGCATATTTATTTGTTATTGTACTGTTTCAAGTGATTATAATATCCACAAAATTTACCAATTCTTGGACAACATACTAAAAAAAATGAGTGGGGTGAAAAGTCATCAGGCATCGTAATTTTAGTGAATGATATAAAATTCATTCACTCTCCCACTCATCATTCCTTTCATTAGTTCATGGTTATTTTCATCAGAATTCATCACATTTCCAGTGAACGATATGAAATCCATTCACTCTCCTACTCATCATTCCTTTCGTTCGTTCTTGTTATCTTTTCATCCACAATAAAGGTACCTCGTATAGCACTCAAGCTATTTTCATAATAGCCTTAAGCGTCAGTTTATAAAAAAGTATTATTTTGAATCAAACAAATTGTTGCCATAAGGGTTTCTTTTTTATTTTATTCTTCCATTTAAAAGCAATAAGTTGTAAATATTTTATAATTATAAGTGCATAGGTTACTTTTATGTCTATTACTGTTATATACAGGTGCAGTAATATTTTAATGACTATTTTAGTTGTTTTTTTAAATGCCTTTATCATAAGGATTGCTTAATTCAAACAATAAGGTTTTTTTTGTTCTGACATTAATGGTTGCTTAATTATTTTAATACACTTTGGGTCTATATGTCGCCGGAAAATTGTGAACGCCTTAAGACTGATTAGCTGATTATGTATTCAAATTCTCTTTTGAAAAATTGAATAAATCATCTGATAAGCAGTCGCTAAAAACAGTTCACAGATTTTATAGATAGCGAATTTGATTTAGCTTAAGATGACAACTTTGTTGCCAAGAATATGTTTTTTTTTTAATGTGCCTATTCTGTTTCAAAAAGATTGTTTTAAATTCAAATATTGCTGCACCTCAATTTCGTAGTTGCTAGATTATCACTGTAATGCCAATATGGAATTGTTTTAATATTATTATGTATACAGGGTGCACAAATAAAACTAAGTCTTGATTTAAAAGAAATGGCACGCCTGTCCAAGAAAAATATGGGGCACTTATTGTCGAAATTTAGTTCCTCAAAAGTGTATTATAAAATACGTCATCGTAAAATCTTGATCACCCTGTATACACTTGTCTATAACTTGAACATTTTGTGTATATTCGTTATACTCGTACTTTAAGTGTGTTAGTGTTGACATAAGTTTTAGATGTTAAGTTATTTTTGTCTACTAAGCTCGCTTCAGATGTATAGAAGAAAGACTTTATCCATTTTGTCCACGGTATTAAGTATTTCAAAGTCAAGCTTTCGCATCTAACATGTGAACACATTTGAGTTAGTTCTACGTCGGTTTTACGCAGCGCATCCGTCGCGTTCAGGCGCCGTTTACGCTGCGTTAGCTTCGAAACTATTGTTGTTAGCGAAATGTAACGTTTACGCGGCGTTAGCGGGACGTTGAACGCAAGATGTGAAAGCACTGTTACTTTCAACTCAAAATTATTATATACTCGTAAGAATTTTAAAAAACTAAGATTTAAAAAATCCTCAATTTTTTCCGATAAATAATTATTAACTATTTTTAATAACTCGAGAAATTATTATGAAAGTTATTAAAGTACTACAAAGATTTTTGCCGCCAAAGTCTTAATTAACTAATGCCGCCATCTTGTTTTTTTTTTCAATTTCATGGACAATTTCTTTGTCAAACATTTAAGTGTCAAAAGATTTGTAGCAGTGTTTTGTATGATTCAAGTTGTGATTTTCATTTACTATTAGATTTCTTGTAAGTCTACTTTAATGCTATGTACCTATATTGTTAGATCATTTATTGATAACGGTTCTATTAAAAGACTGAAATCTTGGTCTGGGTTTTTATTTATTCACTTAAAATAACGCCTATTTTTACCCGACTTCGTCAGAAGGAGTATGTATGTATGTATGCATATATGTATATGTACACATATACATAGGCAAACATACATACATACTCCGTACATACAGCGACAGCAAACGGGGACAGCGGGAAGTAATTTTAATTATTTTATTAAATTCCCCTTAACCTCTCTAACGGGGACATGGCCTACGAGGACAACGGGAATACAGGGCTTTTAGGCTGCGATTCCACCAGAGATGTGCGAGGATGCGTAGCGAGGGATGTGTTTGTTAAGAACCAATAGAATCGCTTGCACTGAGCGAGGCTAGGGAAATGAAGCGATTCTATTGGTTCTTAACAAACACATTCCTCGCTGCGCATCCTCGCACATCTCTGGTGGAAACGCAGTCTTAGCGGTCGGGTTTTTTGACAGTCATTTTTTGACACAGCTCCCTGAAAAAAGGAGAGTTATATTTTCAGGGTTCAGTGAAGGTCTGGAAGTTCAGCCGCTCTACGTGAAATACTGGTATTCAGCTGAATCCGGTTAGACTGGAAGCCGACCCCAATACAGTTGGGAAAAGGCTATGCAAATGATGATGGTATCGTTAGAAGCGTTCCGTTATCCTGGGTAAAATTAATATGAAAAAATAATAATAGGATAGCCATCGTTGTGAATGAATAAAACGGTCAATTTTGTTTTTTCATGAGTATTTAACATAAACCAACAATCAACTTGCCTAGCCTTTTCCCAGCTATGCTGTGGTGTGTCCCTGACACTAGCATGGCCACACACAACAAGGATTTTAATTTTTATAACACAAAAAATTGGTCGCTAATTAGTCGAAATTAGTCTTTAATATCAGAATTAGTCAGTCAGTGGATCAAAAGTTGCGACACATAACACCGGCGGAATATGTGGATGCACCATTACGTACGTACTACGTAAGTATTGGTATTTTTGTTATTAAAAAAAAAAAAAAAAAAAAAAATTAATATCTTGGGACAACTCACACACGGCCATCTGATCCCAAGCTAAGCAGAGCTTGTGTTATGGTAACCAGACAACTGAAAAAAAAAAAAAATCCATTCGTGCTCCTCCTAGTGCCCTTTGCGTTCCAGGGCCGCGGTGACTATTTCGATCAAAATCCGCAACCCTGGCAGACTACGTAAGGATTGCTGGGATAATATTGGAGGCTAGAATAAAACGACAATGAATTTCGAAATATTCTTTTTATTTTTTTAAATTCCTAATCAATTCCTAATCTTAAAGTTAGGCAAAGGACCCTCTTTACAAAATAGAAACAATGTTAATATTGAATGAAAATGATTTAAAAAAAACCCTTATTACCTGATGCCCTAACTAATCCATCAAATCCATTTAAACTAAAAAAAAAAAGAAATGAAAGTCTTTGAAAGAACTTGCAGATGTCAGTTGTGATTTTTTCGATTTTAAGACTGAAGACCCAGAAACAAGCTAAAACTTATGCCAGTGAGGATGATGTTATACCTATCTACATAGTTGTTCTATGCCATATTGAACATGATTATGGATTGTGTGCAAGACTAAACATACCTACACGAACCTAGCCCAATCAGAAAACTCACAAATAGTACTAGAAATTTTTAAGTAAGTACTATTCGAAGTTAAGCCAAGTAAAAAGAAATACATTACATATTTGTAAAAAGGGTCCCATAAAAGCTAGTTTTAAAATTGTAATCACAAAAAGTGAAAGTAAGTATTGCAAGCACCAAAAAATAAAAACTAATTAGTTGCAAAGTTAAAAAATATGGCCGATGACAGAGATTTTTTCAAAATCTTGAAAATGTTTTTTTTTCGTAATTAGACTACTATTTGTATTGAAAAGTTTTGTAAAACCAACATGAAATTAATGTGACTTTTTCGCATTTTTTTCCAAAAACATTTAATTTAAAAAATTACTCGTAAAGCTGGCTTTTCTAAAAGTATTCAGTAATCAATTGAATTCAAGAAGAATAAGGAAATAGTTGATGAATGAAGCTTTGCGGAAGATTCTAAAAAATACTATACTTTTACAAAAACGTCACAATTCGAAAAAGGCAGATTTTTGTTATGCTGGCACTTCACTTGAAATATTCGCGTCACAAAATTGTGCATTACAAAATTAACCTTAGGTCGAGAATCATAAGGAATATTTTGTATTGCTTAAGTTACGTGAATATTTAGATAAATACGCCAAACGAAGTGCAAACATTACAGATGTAAGTGCACTATGTTTAATATTCACAATTAACAGACCGAGGCTATCTATGGAACAGTTATCATAAGACTAGTGGACTTAATGCGTCTGCATTACGATTTAGTGAAGCGCACATTACGGCGAACTATAAAAATGGTCGGTATATTGTCTTTCCAAAGTTGGCGTAATATTAAGCCAGAGTTGGCATTATTATGTAGCCATACATTGCATAATGTTTAGCCAAGTTAGCATAATATTTAGCCAAGTTAGCATAATATTTAGCCAGAGTTGGCATAATATTAAACCAAATCAAGCATTTTAACAAAATAATAAGCCACATTTGGCATGATATTAGGCCAAACTTGACATCTAGTTAAACTTGGCATAACATTAATAAGCGAACCAAATTACCCAAATAAAAAGAATTAAATTACTTTACCGTGTCAACTGAAATAAGTAATGTGCGCTTACCATTACACTGGTATTAAATCATTAATATCTAAACTAAGTACATTAATTACGTCCTTAGTATAATGTTATTATAGTTAAATCACTTTATTTTTAATCTACGTTCGATGTTAAGTGTCTAGAGAATGGTTCAGAGCAAATGTACTTAAAAATGTACTTTAGTTATTAATTATTTGGCAAAAATAATAAGAACGTAAAACAATTGAGGAATAATACATAATTTGAATAAAAAACTTGAGAGGTGTCAAGGGACACCCGGATTTAACGAAGTTCCTTTCCAATAAAATTTATACACTACACATTCTTATTAATAAAAAGCAACTCGTCTAAAAGTTTCAGTAGCAGTCACTGAAGTGCACCTCAGGTCAAGAGGCAAGATTCATTAGGATTAAAATTCACTATCGGCGACCTCGAAAACCATTAAAATGACATCCATGACGAAAAGTTATCAAAACTCGTGGGCGCCATCTTGGATTTCGATTTTGACCCGGTAATCGTTATTAGCGACCCCGAAAACCATGAAAATGACACCCATGATGAAAAGTTGTCAAATCTCATGGGCGCCATCTTGGATTTCGATTTTGACCCGGTAATCGTTATTAGCGACCCCGAAAACCATGAAAATGACACCCATGATGAAAAGTTGTGAGAACTCGTGGGCGCCATCTTGGATTTCGATTTTGACCCGGTAATCGTTATTAGCGACCCTGAAAACTATGAAAATGACACCCATGATGAAAAGTTGTCAAATCTCATAGGCGCCATTTTGGATTTCGATTTTGACCCGGTAATCGTTATTAGCGACCCCGAAAACCATGAAAATGACACCCATGATGAAAAGTTGTCAAATCTCGTGGGCGCCATCTTGGATTTCGATTTTGACCCGGTAATCGTTATTAGCGACCCTGAAAACTATGAAAATGACACCCATGATGAAAAGTTGTTGTTGTTGTTTTATTATTAACAAATATCTTGCTTTCTTTAAGAGAGAGAGAGACAGACAGAGAAACATGCGACGCCGCACAGCTTACAATAGCTTACTATAGCAAAAAGTGTCGTGACAACTTTTCGTAAGAATTTTTTCCGTCTAGCCCCCTTTCACAACGCGCGATAAGGAACTTCGTTCCAAAAGTTATTTTTTCTTCTAAATTTAAACTACCAGTCAAAAAATATTTTCCTCATTTTTTTTTCAGATTCCAAAAGGAATGTTCCTTTCATTATTGCCATGTCACAAAATTCTTATTTTTATTTGAAAAGGATAAGCAAACTAATTAGGACTAAAAGACTGCTAGATAGAATGCTCGCTTTGTTATGATCATGAACAAGGGCCTCTTGCTCATAGACGAGTACGTTTTTCGAAGTGTGCTCGGCGACTGTAGCTGGGGTTCCGTCCATGTCTCCTAAACGTTGGTTCGCGACTTTCAGGTTTCTTAGAAGGGCGATTACGTCTTCTGTAAAGAAAATATGTTCTATGTTAGTTTTGTACAATTGTTTCCTTTCATGATAAAGATATGTAACTTAATATCAGGTCGGTATAACAAAATATGACCAACACAGAAAAACTTATTCAAGAAAGTATTTCTTATATAACTAGTGAGACATAGCATGGCATGCAATAGTGTAATTGAAACAGAAAATGAATAAATAAAATATTTTGACACTGATTTTGAATTAATAGTAAATTTGCAATATAGTGACAGTGAGAACGATTCAGAAAACTTTAGTTTTGATTCCGATTGAAATACTATACCTCAAATAGCATCATTGCTTCAACGATAGGGGACGAGTAAGAAGTTAGACTTAGAGCGGATTTCACCAATGAAACTGAACGCGATCAGTACATCTAAACTGCGTTCAAGAGCTGTCAGTGTCAGTGTCAATATTCCATAGAAAAATAGTGACACTGACAGCTCATAAACGTGGTTTAAACGCTGATCGCGATCAGTTTGGCTTGGTAAAAATGGCCCTTAGTTAAGTACTATACGGGGTTATTTTTTAATGACCGGCCAAATTTTCACTGGGTGTTCTACCCATGAATATGAACAACTTTCACTATGGGACCGACTCTGAAATCACGAAAATAAAATCAGCTGTTTCATACATTTTAGTCGAGTAGGTATTGAACTTTTGTATGAAGCAGCTGATTTTTTTTTCGTGATTTTAGAGTCGGTCCCATAGTGAAAGTTGTTCATATTCATGGGTAGAACACCCAGTGAAAATTTGGCCGGTCATTAAAAAATAACCCTGTATTTAATTGCATAAATAAATGTAAAAAAAAAATGTAATTGATTTTATCTCGACCTACACTATATTTATTATTTTTTAACCGACTTCAAAAAAAGGATGAGGTTCTCAATTCTGTTGTTTTTTTTTCATTAGCTACATTTTAATTTGCCAATATAGTTACTTAATTATTTGTTAACGAAGATCTTGCCGAACGACGGTACCGATAGTTACAGACAGACAAAAGCAGTTATTTTTACTCAAGTAAATATAATCAAGAAACAAATCGTATATGTATCAAATTAGTCTCTTAATAAACCATACAATTATCAGAGTATCTGGGTCAACATGGAAGCCGCAAATAATTCTGTAAGCTATTCATTTTAATTTCAAAATGAGTTATATCGCACTCAAATCCCTTTACCAGTATACAATATTCAACCGGGCTGATACCGGCTTTTACCATTCATCATATGAGTTGTTAGCAAATAAAATGTAGGACAGTAGGTGTATTTTTTAACATACAAGTTTATTATAGCTACAAATTAAATGTATGAAAAGCTTGAACAGACATGAAGTCATAGATTTGTTTATTTTCATAAATTAAAAAAAAAACTATCTATCTTCTAATTAATCTCAAAATTCCAACCAGTCCATTTCACTTTAATTGTCAATCTCCGACGTTCATCACCGAACTTCGGAGAATTTTATATGAAATTTATATACGACCATTTTGGAAGAAACCTCTTTCGAACAAAAGAAAAATGCACCTCTTGCAAATCCGTGACGGAGTTATACCCGAAAATAAAAAATGTAAATATAAACATCCAAATTGATAAGCTGCTCTTTTTTGAAGTCGGTTAAAAAGCATTAGGTATATTTATCCTTTGGGTTGGAACATCTTAGCTGAATTAAAGCGGCTCCCATGTTTTTGGTAGAAGATATACTTTTTTCAACCTTTGATTTGACCATTACATTTATTGACTTCTGAGTTTGTTTTGGAGTTTCTGAGTTTTTTATCAGGGTAGTCAGCTAAGAAACACCGGCCTCACCATTCTAGTCTCATTTGTAAAAAAGTTATTTGTAACCTAATAAGTACATTTTAGTTCAATAGAAATTTCGCACTAACGCTAGTCTAAATTTATAATCGTAGTAGTTCGCATTAGAATGTTTCGAAGTAGCGTTACATCGAACTCGAAGTAATGTCGAAGTAGCAAGCTTCGCGATAGAGTTGTATTGAAGAACAGTTCTCTGAAGAAGAAAATAGCAGAACTATAAAGAAGAGTTAAAAGCTCCACGCACCTGCCTCTTTCTGCCCTTCCTCGTAGTCAACCTTGATGAAGGTAGTGAGCGAGACCTCGTACACTTTGTTAGATCCAGCTCCGGAGCTGATCGAGCGACGCTTGCGACCGTATGCTGTCTGACCGTTGCTGCATTGTACCTGAAATAATAATCAATCAATCAATATTTTGTCAAATTAGACACCAGTCTTGAAAAGAGGTACCGAGTTACCAGTACCAGTAGCTGAGTTGTCGAGGTCAGATAGGCAGTAAAATACTGGTATTCATTATTCATCATTCCCATTAACGCGGTCATAAAGCTAAGTCCTATTATTCTCCTAGATAGAAAAATGCTTAAAATAATAGTCCGCCAGTCTCAAAAAATATTGGTACTGTATACGTACATACAAATTTTTTTCATTACCTTTCCAAATCCAAAAAAAAATGTCAAAGATAAAGCGCATCAAAGTTCAGCAATGGAATCACTTGTTGATAGAAGGCGCACCGAGGCGTGACGTTACGCGAAATTCAACGCACTGTTTCGTTTTCATTTTTTGTTTAGGTGTCAAAACAAAAAAAAAAATACGTGTCCAATATTTTTTGGCAATCAAACTGACAAGATAATTCGATTTTTTAGACTCCCCCATCTACTCCCAAACTTCGTTCACTACTCACCCCCTGGCACTTGTCGAGGCAGACAGTGACGGTTCCCTTGAACTGCACGTACGAGGTGTCCGGGAACTTGAAGGCCTTGAACTTAGCCGTGAGGGTGTCTCCGTCAGTCGTCACGAAGTTGTCGAACAGGTAGGTGTCCACTGAGCAGCTGGAAATTAAGAAGAAAATAATATTAAGTAGTTCGTTGCAAAATAATACTGATTGTACTGTTGTCTAGTAATAGATTAAAGAGCCGATAGGGCCAGAGCCCGCCAGGGTAGCGGAATTTGTTAGAAAGAATTACCGCGGCCCTGGAACGCAAAGGGCATTAGGAGGAACACGGATGGGTTTTAGTCAGTAAGAGTCTGACACTCACTCCCGCTCCGCCCAGAGCGGGACGGGTCATTTGATGATTTCCCATCCAAAAAAAAGGGGGCAGACAAGACTGCGTGGAGTCAGTTTTGCAGTGATTCGTTTCTGTAATTATTAAATGTTGACTTTTTGTGACACTATTTTAATTAAATATTGAAAATGCTACTACTGCGGAAGGTGTCGTTTGATGGTTCCCATCCATAAAAAAAGTAACAGATTAAAAGTAAAACAAACAAAGGGCAACTAACTAATGGTTGCTATCACACTACACAGTGTGGTGCCACACAGCTAAACTAACCTTACCTATCTTATAACCTTGGAGTAACTTCTAAAATCAAACCATGGAAAGCAATAAATACACAGGATTATGAATACTACGAGGCTAGACATGAAATCGTGAAAAATATATCGACTGTCCCAAACATTAATGTGTCACCCGAACCCGAAAAAATTTACTGAATAGCTGTTTTTAACCGACTTCCAAAAAAGGATGAGGTTCTCAATTCAACAGTTTTTTTTGTCAACCGATTTTGATAATTATTTTTTTGTTTAGAAGATTTTTTTGGTTGGAGATAAACCTTTGGCTGTTCTTAACATACCTAACTACATTCAATGGCCATCTTTCCTTCCGGCTACAAATTAATCACACACTCTGAATTTGGCTAACAATCACAGAGAGGAACTATCCGAGTGTGGTAAGTTATTAGATGAAACTATTTTACCTCTATTTTATTACGGTTGGGGCTTTGTTTCCGTAATTATAATTAGGTACAAAGAGCATCTTGCATGTGGTGTTTGCCTGTAATTGGTTGTGCAGTTAGACTTAAGACACAATTACTTGTTCCTATCTGTATAATATCTGTAACAACTGTTGGTGAACCTTTATTAAATAAATAAATAAATTAGTCCCTATGTTAATATCTACCGCTATAAGATCTTCTTCTTCTTCTTCGTCGTGTAGGTAGTAAGGTCTAACGACCCCACACATCCTAGTGTCAGAGTTTCTAAACCGCCTCAAGGGCCGCTGACATGGTTTGACGACCGCCATTTAGCAGCCGGGACTACCGGCTTATACGTGCCTTCCGAAGCACGGAATCATCTTTTTTATCAGACAATCAGGTGATTCAAATCTGCAATGTCCTAGCCAAACTAGAAACAACGTTACAAATGCTATATAATGTATGCTTCCCGTGGGAATCGAACCCACGACCACCGGGTCACAAGGTAAACGCCTAAACCACTCGACCACGGAGGCAGTTAGCTAGTAAATAAAACTTACCCATTAAATATAATAGTCTCCTGCTGCTTCCCAGTATCCGTCACATGCATGTAGTTGACCAGCAATCCGTAGATAGGCGCTGACTTCTCGTTCAGGAAGATCTCCATTGTGAGCGGTGTGCCGGGGGTGACTGAGATCTCGCCGGATACCCTGGAAAATTGTAAAGTTAAAACTGAACTTAATTGAGTTAAAAGAGAAATCTGCTTGTTTGCAGCATAACCTGATGGTTATGCTGCAAAGTAAACAAATAAATAATAATAAAAAAAAAATATTAAAAATATTTATATTGTAGTAGAAAATACGTTTGTGTGACATCATTTAGGAGATCAAACGTGCATGAAAAAAAAATTTGTTTGTTTGTTTTGTTTGCCGAGGCACATATACGTAAGTCCATCAATGTCTAGTTGTGGCCAAGGCTTGCATAGTACTTTTCTCAAATAATGTGCGGTATAAACTAAGTAGTACCTAGGCAGAACCTTTTATTTGAAAATACAGTTGTTGAATGTGCAATTTTTCGTCGTGTTGAGTGTTCATTTGTTTTTTTCCACTATACCTATACAGCTTTCTATTTGCAAACCAGTTCGAAATTTAAATAAAACCTTTGATAAGTTACCTCCTGGATGTCCTGGTTGCCATGTTCGGAGTAAAAGATCGTTCCATTTTTAAATTACACGACAGATATGTGTGTTTACTATGTAATTTATTTGGCCGCTAAACCACGACAGATTTTATGGATTTTCATAGAACTTTTACCGGTCGTTGCTCGCATGCATCTGGCCAGTACAGCAATTTCGATTTATCTCGAAGAAGGTTGTCAAAATAATGGTCTTTCCAAGCATGTTTGAGAAATAACTATTTTTTCTCAAACATGCTAAGAATTGAGAAATTACACTACAGAACTTAGCACTTGACGCACTTGACAAATGGAAAAAAAAACTGAAACTAAGTAATAGGTTTCTGAGCCTAACAGTAGGGGGTAATTGAAATAGAAATTCATTTAATTCATATTGTGTTAGTGTAACTAATGGCTTATGTTATAGTGTAAGTAACATTGGTATAAAAGAAAAAAGTGTAAATTAAGCACACAGCGTGCTGAGGATGACCAGGCAGGAAAACATGCAATTTCATATCTAATCAGCCTCCGCAAAAAAATTCATAACAGCCAGTTTTCGTGACGGTGTGTTAAAAAAATACTTAGCCTTTTGCCTAAACTTGGGCTACTGTAGAAAAATGAGATCTACACAGATATATTTTCCGTGACCCAAACAGGTTTGAGTTAAAATATCAGTAGTTTTGTAACACAATAGTAGTTTATGCAACGATCATATAAAAAGGGGTACACTCGTGTGATGCTATTATCACCACTCGGCTACGCCTCGTGTGATAAACCCACACTCGTGTTTTAATACCTAATTATATGCCGTTGCATACACTATTTTATCTTCACTCATACAGTTGAAATAAAATAAGTGGAAAAATAGTTTATTCCAATATGGCGGATATTGTCATTGCGTATTCGAATGACTGCGCAGCGCGCTCAAACATAGACAAAGATAAAAGCTGGCTCACTGACTAAAGTCAATGAGCCCGCGCCAAAAATTAAAAAGAAAAAGTGTGCTATAAAAATTAAAAAGTTATTTTAAGATGCAGTTGTTTAAAAATCGAAGGAAAATGTTGAACTGTAATGGTTTTTTTTTTAAATTTTACCTATCCACGAAAAAAAAGTATGTGTTTATAATAATAATAATAATAATAATAATTTATTTGCAGACATTGTAGTCCATAGAAATAAACACAAAACACACACATAAAAATCACGAATAGGAACAAAAATAAAATAATAGTAGATTATGCACCCAGGGGATAAAGCAGTGTCTTGTGTCACGGGCGTCATATTGAATCTCGAACGCAATGAAGGATTCGGGAGTTAACTCCCGAGCGTAGCGAGGGAGTTTAGAGTTTAACTCACGAGCGCAGCGAGGGAGTTATAACAAGAATCCTGAATGCAGCGAGGGATTCAAGCTAGCCCAAGGCAAAGACACCTTTATCCCCGAGGAGGATACTCTACTTTTCACACCTCCTGTGAGAAAATAAGAAGCCATAACACGAAAAACAAAATATTTTAAATTTACAAACACTAAGTAGAGATATGTATTTAGAACTATACTGTATACCTACTTAAAAAAAGTTAGTTTTAATACCATACGGATTTGCAATATCCGCGCCTTTTTTGCGTTCCACTCGGTATACCTACCACATAGCGGCCACGACCAACTCGATTTTCGTTTTTTTTTTACTTCTCTGTGGGTAAGTAAATATGTGCAGGCCTAATGTTAGCAACCTAATACAATTTATGTGTACACAAAGCTTTATATAGAGCTTTATATCAGCTGGTAGAATGGGTTCGGACGCTTGGCTGTATGCAATTTGAATTTAGAACGTCATAGGAGATGCTCGAGAAAATAGTTTTTAAATTAATAAATCGACTATAAATGGGTTTTAAGTGTTATTCTTATCCTTTTATACAATAATCCGTACATAACCAATTATTCTTATAATATTGTCTTCAATCCTTATGATTTTGTAGAAATTCGAGAATATCATCCCTAAGTAGTAAGAGTATCGAGAATATCTTTCCTCTTCCTGGAACAGAAAGAGAGAGACAGAGACAGAAGGCGTTGTAAGTACCTAATATACCGCCAATTGAGCAGACAGATGAGGTTCCAAATTTAAATCACATTATTGACCAGCGGGTTATAATGAAATCCAGTACAATATTATTGCCCGGCAGTGCCACCGGCCGAAAATGACTCACTTTAGGTTAGGTTGACATGACATTTAATTTGACGTTTTCGATCAGGTGGTGTGAAAAATAGTTTATGCATTCGTTTTTGAACTCATATTTGTAACATTACGTTGTGAGTGTAGATAAAACTGTTGACGATTTTACACTTACTGTTTTCCATTTTGTTTAACAATGGCTCCGAGAACTGGTTCAGGCGCCTTGCCTTCTTCATAACGCGTAATGTTCAGGACACTGGAACATAAAAAAATTGTATTTAACGGTATGCGCCATAAAGAGTAGGTTTTCATTTTGTCCATCTCTTAAAATATAGATAGAACAAGGGGCTCTTATGTATTAAAGTGCTCCTCCATATTGCTGAAATCTGGAAACGTGCCAATAACGGCTCAGTGGGCCTTGAACTTTTGGACGTTGTATAGAATCACTCAAGAGTTGACCAAAGAACTTGTTTATAAGACCAAATGTTGAGGATGTTGCCAAGAGCCACAAGAAGGTTTTCACAAGAGACATCCATGGAGTGTGTGATAAATTATAGACAGTCACAAAGTCATCTACAGTCCGACGACACGGTTGGCGCAGTGGTTGAACAATTGGCTACTGCGCTGCTTGTCGCGGGTTCGATTCCCGCACGAAACAAATATTTGTATGGCCTACAGATAGTTGTTTCGGGTCTGGACGTTGTGCATGTGAGTTTGTATGTTTGTTAACGCACCTACGATACAGGAGAAATTCCTAGTGTGGGGCAACGTTTTTTTTTTTTTAAACGTTCTGGTGTGGTCGAATGATTTGTACCAATTAAAGAATTGTCAAACATGTAGTCAAGTGCCGCTATCCAAAGCGACTAGCTATGCTGCTTAACCAGATGTAGCTGTTGTAAAAGATGGTAGAGTTTAAATACAGTTGGCTATACTTACTCAAGCTCGTGAAAGTCCAGGGGGAAAAGATGCACGTTCCTTCGTGTGAGGGCTCCATGAATATCTCCACTCCTCCTAGAGAGTTCTCTATGAGGATCAAGTACCTAAGCGTTGGTATAATAAAAGAACCTGAGTGGTTCATGGAAGTCCAAGGGGAAGGGATGCACGTTCCTCCGGGTGAGGACTCGCAGCGTGCTGTGAGAGTCTCCACTGCTCCTAAGAGAGTCCTCTATGAGGATCAAGTGAGCGTTGGTCTTCTCACTCAGGTTCGTGGAAGTCCAAAGGATAGGGATGCACGTACCTCGGGGTGAGGATTCGCAGCTGGCCCGCTACCTCGCAGCGTGCTGAGAGAGTCTCCACTGCTCCTAGAGAGTCCTCTATGAGGATCAAGTAAGCGTTGGTCTACTCACTCAGGCTCATGGAAGTCCAGTGGGAAGGACTGCACGTCCCTCCGGGTGAGCACTCGCAGCTTCCCTGCCAGTTCACAGCGTGCTGTGAGGGTCTCCACTTCTCCTAAAGAGTTCTCTATGATGATCTTGCTGTAGAATGAGCGCGCGTCCTGGAATTAAGAAAGAGATAGTTTTTGGTGATTTGTAGAAAAATATTTGAAATCGAATATTGATCAATAAGAATGAGTCGAAACTGTGATAAAACGAAAATTCAAATATTATGTTGTGTAACGTACCTACATGCAATTGAAAAGCTTTCATAAAATATCCAGGTCAAGTAACCTAATTGTCTTAGCGTGATGATGACAAATACACTTTTTAAATGCTGGGTGTTGCAGAAATGGTCATATGTAACTGTAAAAAACTGCTTGAAAATTAGTTTTTTCTTATTTTTTATGTTTTGACATTTTTCCTTGTTGTATATCAGCTTCACAACATTATCCTTAAATATGACCACACCTTTCCGGAACACCCTGTATAATTATGTTTGGCCCAGTATTCAGCTCCGGTAACACCATTCGCTGGTGCAGCCATAAAGTCCATACATGTCCGGGTCAAATTCAAAAGAGATCTATTCAAACTGTGATTAGAGGCAGCACTAATTGAATCTCAGTTTTTACATAAAGACAGTCCCTCAAAACGCGCACTTTTTACCAATTCCTAGTGCTTGGCTGGGAGGAAGTAGTGGCCCAACAAACTCCCCAGCTGACAATGCGATGCAATATAAAAGTCGACCCGGGTTTTCTAGGTCGGCCACGGCAAAGCGTGCTTGAGGCTTGAGCTTCAATCGCCAAAAGGTTTAGACATTTCAATTGAAATAACCAAAACTTTTTTATTCCAAATTTTTGCAGTTCGAATTGCAGATCTTTTTTCAACCGACTTCCCAAAAAGGAGGAGGTTCTCAATTCGACTGTTTTTTTTTTTTTTTTTTTTTGTGTGTTTGTTACCTCATATCACCGTCATTTATGAACCGATTTGAAAAATTCTTGTTTTATGTGAAAGGATATACTTCTCGATTGGTCCCATTTAAATTTTATCAAAATCGGTAAAGCAATTTGGTTTTTAAATCCAAGTGGCTGGAAAAAATTTGGTGAAAGATCATCCATGTATACGAAATTCCGTATTTTTGCTTTCCTGTAACTTTCCAGTGGTGTTTTTAGGTGTGGGGATACACTAAAAAGTGAAAAATAAAAAACTTTATCACAAAAAAAACCGACTTAAAAAAAATCACTACAAAGTACAAAATAATTTTAATTTCGGAAGTCGGTGTCAATTAACTAAGAAGTAACCAAACTCCGACTACCGAAATTAAAATTATTTTGTACTTTGTAGTGTTTTTTTGAAGTCGGTTTTTTTTTGTGAAAAAGTTTTTTTTGGTCATAACTTTTTAAACGACTTAAACCTGAATGTAATGCTACTCACAGTCTCCATGTTCAGCAACTTGGTGACGGCACACTGGTGAGGGTCCTGTAGATCCAACAGGAACATCGCAACGTTGCCGATCATCTCCGGTTGGCATGGCTTGTACTCTGGAAATAGAAACATTCGCGTCATTAAGTAGGATTTTAATTTTTTATGAATAGGTCCGTGGCAGGAAGTTACCCAGTTAATGGGTTGTGGAGGTCTGGTAGGCAGCCAATTCATGTGAAAACACTGGTATTCAGCTGAATCCGGTTTGACTGGGAGTCGACCCCAATATAGTTGGGAAAAGGCTAGGCAGATCATGAGGTCCGTAGCAAACTAGCTATGCGACCCGCAGTGCTTGCGAAGGTCGGACCTGGATGGGTGACCATCCATTAAATAATGACACTGGCGTGTCTCGTAAGCTGTTGGTCATTTGTAGTAGATCTTTGACAGTCGTTACGGATAGACAGAAGCCAGAAAAGCTGACACCAATCTTGCCGAGGAGTACCGTAGGTATGTCCCCTAGTTACTGGATTGTGGCGGTCAGATAGGGCAGTAGCAGTTGAAGTATAGAGGTATGCGGAACAGAGAGTAAATTCCAAGGCATACCTCCGTTGAAAAGGGAGGATCCTCTGCCCGGACGGTTGTTGTGTCCGGTAGGCAACTGCCCGATAATTGATATTCGGGTTGTTGTATCTGTTCAAATCGCACGGTAAACTCTGACATCGCGATTCAGGATTTTGTTACGTTAGTTCGCAGCTGTCGGGATAGATGGCGTTGCGGGTCTTATTGTTGCGATGTAGATTCTGCTACGTTGATTTTTGTGGCGGCATTGATGCCTGCTACAGCAGCAATACTAAACCTTTACTCAAGGTAAAAACCAACCCTTGGGTCACGCGAAGTGTTAACTAGGCGTTTAGAACTTAAAACTACAAGAATTAGACCTGCGGCCCTACCATGACGTGTTAAAGCGTGAGTAGTTCGAGCGAGAAGGAGGGATGGAGCTATACACCCTATATAGCTCCGTCGCTCCTTCTCGCTCGAACTACTCACGCTTTAACACGTCATGGTAGGGCCCCTGATCATTTTCCTGCCTTTATCTCATGTTACTTGGGGTTGGCGCTACACGTTTTTTATTCCGTTCTGTCCTATCTGTCTTGCTATCACTAACTCCCTTTTCTTTCATAACGCTCCTCACACAATCCATCCATCTTTTCTTTGGCCTCCCTTTCCCTCTCCATCCATCCGCATTTATAACTCTTTTAGTTAGATGCGTTTCATGCCTCCTCTTCACATGACCATACCAAGACAAGCGGTTCCCTTTCAACTTCTCCGTCACTGGCGCCACTTTTACACTATCTCTAATGTACTCATTCCTCACTTTATCCATTCTCGTTACTCCATACATCCATCTCAACATTCTCATCTCAGCTATAAGCAATCTATTTTCGTCTATTTTTTTCACAGCCCAATATTTTCATCCCAGGACGACAGGTCTTATTACAGGATTATAGTTTGTCCCTTTAATTTGAGGGGAATCCGTGGGTCGCAAGTTGTTCCAATGACCCGTCGCCATTTCATCCGTCCTGGGTTGATGCGGTGCGATACGGTCTATTTTGCCATCCCCCTGGACAAGAATAAGACCTATTTGGCGCAGTCGCGAGGCACACAATCTTATTGTTAATCGATTTCATTTTAAAATTCAAGTTTATTTTTGTTTGTACTTTGTGTGTATCTGTGTGTGCCAAATAAACTAATTTTCGTTCATTTTTCTTTCTATTTTCATACAAAGAAGAATCGAGCATTGATCACAAACGCTTATTTTCCCCTGAATTATTGTCTCATGATTAATTGATGTTAATATTAATACACGATGGTAAAAGTCGTGAGTGCGTCCCGGGACTGGATTTAATTATAACAGCACGTGACCGGAATAAGAAGTATTATTGAGTTAGAGAGAAAGAGATTATAATATGTTGAGTTGGTGTGGAAGTGACGTGGATGGAATTAGAACTTCAAAAGATTTCTAGGAAAGAGGACTTGATAAACAGCGATTTCGGTTGTGTTTAGGCCTTGATGAAGAAAACACTTGATGAAACAAAAATACGTCCCAAAAGTGTCCGCGTTTGCACACACACATACAATATTTATATTTGACAATATGAATCGTAGAAAACAGCAACCTCCTATCTTGATTATAAACCATAATGCTCGAGCATAAAGTTTAATTACGCTATCAATATATTTGTACGTGAAACCTTCTGTCATCGGATATAAAGAAGCTTTTAATAAACAGTCATTTATAAAACTGCAATTATATTTTTATTCTGAAATAATGCTTAACTCTTAGACATTAAGGTTCAAAATATACGATGACAAATCTGGCGTAGGTACACTAAGATTTCAAAATTCCAAAAAATTGGAACACATTGATTTGAAATAAAAAACAAATGAATTAATTGGTGGTCTTATTTTTCCGCCCGTTTTTGAATTGGTGCTCAACTCGAATTCCAACTCCAGCGGATTTTGTCATAAATTGAAGTTTTTGCATTTGTTTTCTCATCTCTCGAGTACGAAAACGTCAATTAGACAAGCTTTCATTGACATTTTCGTGCTCATGTTGGAGTTGGAGTTCTAGTTGAATTTTTTTTTTTATTATTATGAATGTGCTAGCTCTTGACCTCGATCACGCCTAATGGAAAGCGATAGATAAGGTCCATGATCATGAAGCGAGCGTGCCCAGAAGATGCCTTGAGGCACTGGTACTCCCACACGTCGACGAAACACAGCAGGCTGCTTGACGCCGAACTCCGGTGGGAGGGTGGTCGCGAACCAGGCGGGCGTTAGCCCTACCACCGCAAGGGAAGGATAGGCCAGTCTTATAAGGTGTTAGGTGAGATTGTCCAGGATGCGCCGAGCGCTCGGTTCAGTTGAGTGTCTGATGGAACAAATTACGCTACACGAGGAGGCTCCCTCATGCATCCCAAAATTGAATTGAATTGGAGTTTACGTTTTGGAATATGGGCCCCAGTGTATTCTTGATCGAAGTGTTGAGGGTTACAAGAGGCTCCAGACAAGACATTCTGATAAGATAGCTTGGTGTAGGTGATTGTCAAAACGTCAAACATGTATGGGATTGACAAACGCTGTCGAAATGACACGTGACCAATCCACTAATAGAACGGCACTTTTTTTAGAACCTCTGTTTCTAAAACTGTGCCAAATAGATCACCTAGATTAGCCGGATTTTTGAGTGATGTTCGATAAAAATACTAAGGAAGTTTTTTTTTTTTTTTTTGTCAGTCGGTGTCATCGAATCTGTGATTTAATCAAAATGAACGCCACAAAAAGCATCAGACTGCTCCAAAAGTTTTTTTTTTTTTTTGAGGATGGGAAATCATCAAATGATGATGTCAGGGCCCGCTCTGGGTGAAGAAAGTGACTTGTGACGTGAAAAGTGACTTGTTTTAAACTTTTTACGTTGTTTTTGAAGTCGTGTTTATTGGTCAAACCTTGGTTTCTTTCTCACACTATTTCAATCTTCCAGTTGTATTCCCCTTCCGGTCCTCTCCACCCGACCCGAACTAAGCTCGTGAGGTATCAATCCTCCCGTTCCCACAGTGTAAACGCCATCAAAATTCAGCCCCCTTGATATATCTGCCGCCAGCTTGTGCGCATTGAGACGTCAGTACAGCTTCACTGCGGCTCACGGTTTTATTTTTAGAATGGCTATTATTTAGAGCTGTTTGGTGGTTTGAGATATTTATTTTGGTTTATTGATTGTGTGGATAATAAAGGAGAGAAGAGGTGGTGTAAAACACATAAGGGCCTGAACAGACTTGCATCTAAACGCTTATTGTGGGCAAAATTACGTGCCTATGATGAAAAAATATACCGCTGAAGCTAGCGACGAGCAATAACTGAATACTGTATATAATAAGAGCATAGGCGTCCAGCATTTTTTGGGTGGGGCAAAAATAAACAACTCGATTCGTATTAGGATTTTTTGGGCGAATTGGGGGAGGCCTATGTCCAGCAGTGGACGTCTTTCGGCTGATATGATGATGATGATGATGATGATGATGTCCATCAATTTTGTAATGAGAATGTAGGATGCAAGAGCGACGGAAGTTACTTCGAACATTTTGTCATTTTCTGTAGCAACAACACAAACTTAGATAATTATTTAGTAATTATAAGTAAAGTTATCCATGCGTTATTATCTGTTAGAAATCACGTGTGTCAGAATCAATCTGCCTGGCGACTCCCAACTATGTCAGGGTCGGCCTCCAGTCTAACCAGATGCAGCTGAATACCAGTATTTTACATGGCACGACTGTCTGTCTGACCTCCACAACCCAGTAACTGGGTAACACGGTACTTCTTGGCAAGACTGGTGTCAGATTTCCTGTCTTCTAACAACCCGGTATGACTGTCAAGATCTACAAATGACAGCCTTACACTTTCCGAGACACGGAGGAATATCAGTATGTTAACGTGGTCACCCATCCACAGACCAACCTTGGCAAACCTTGAAGATTAACCCGTGCGGCTGTACTCTGTAGCCACGAGCTCTACCGACAAGTTAGTTCGATGAAAATGTGGTTCAATGATGATCAGGAGCCTAACCACCAACGCTTAAAGCAGTATTACTTCAATATTACTTCCAGTTGGAAAGAGACGGAGCTATACAGGACGGATAGCTCTGTCTCTTTCCCACTGGAAGTAATATTAAAGTAATACTGCTTTAAGAGTTGGTGGTTTAGGCCCTGGTATTCGTTGGCGTTTTTGGTGCTCTAACAGTTATGACATTACGCTTTAAATTAGTTTATTAATGGTTAAACCTAACACCGCGACATAGGTACCTCGTTTAACATAATTAACAACAAAGTTTAGAATCATAAAGATATAATGATACGCCATTCTAAGACTAACAAGCCGACTTCTCATATTTTCACAAGTCACACAGTTTCCCTATTCAAACTAACAATATGGCGAGCTCTTTTGTTTTCATTATAATGTGAATGCGAACTTTCACTGACTTGCAACATGAGAACAAAGATATTGTGTTAGTTGACACTTTAGTGATTGTGTTTTATACAATTTGGTGATATGGATAAGGCGGCCAACCGTCCCGCATCATCAGCAACGAGCAGTCAGCAACGGAGACGGGGCCCGCCAGGGCCAGAGCCTGCCAGGGTTGCGGAATATGTTCGAAAGAGTTACCGCGGCCCTGGGAAGAAAGGCACTAGGAGGACTAAGGGTGGGTTTTAGTCAGTAGAAGTCTGACACTCCCTGCCGCTCCACCCAGAGCGGGAGGGGTCATTTGATGATTCCCCATCCTCTAAAAAAAAAAAAAACCGTCCCGCATTCTTTGGGACCGTCCCGTAATTACAGTTGTAATCCCGAATTGAAATATTTAAAAAAAATTACTTTGTCAAAAAACCTGACCGCTAAAAACGGCTAAAAAGTTCCAAACAAGTCGCTTTTCAAGCAGTCTGATGCGTTTGTGGCCTCAAACTGCGAGTGAATTGAATCAGACTGCTTGAAAAGCGACTTGTTTGGAACTTTTTAGCCGTTTTTAGCGGTCGGGTTTTTTGATAAAGTCATTTTTTTAAAGGATAGTTTTGGAAAATTAAGCACAATGGTTTTCATTAATTACCTAGCCATTTATGCTTATTTTGTGGTCTCAGGAGGCCCTAGACAATTTGCCATTAAATTTCAAAGCGACGATCGAACAGCTTAGGTGCTGGACACACAGAAAAGACGTAACACGAGGACGGGTCGCGGACATGTGTCTCTTCCGCATCCCTTTCATACAAAACATTACCCTCCTTCTGACGCATTCGGGTAAAATGTATAGAAGCGTCGCGATGCAAAACATATAGGAAGTAAAGGGCGCGGACACGACGCTTACTTGTCTGCGCCCTATTGTAAAACATACAGGAAGGACGGGGCACGGGCGCTAGCAGACGAGGGACGGGCGAGAACGGGGGTGCGGGGGGGGGGAGCGGGTGCCGGGACTCGCGCGTCGCTGTCACACACAATTACACCACAGCAATTAACCATTCGCGTCCGTGCCTCGTCTTTTTTATATGTTTTAAAAAGTCGCGACGAAGTTGTGCCCTGTCCGCGCGTCTTACGTCTTTTCTGTGTGTCTAGCGACCTAGGTTACTACAGCTACAGGTGTACTATAGACCTTTGCCACTTCGTTGAAGCCAAGTTTAGTTTATTGGCACTTCCAAAACACGGGACTCACCTTTGAGCTGATCCAAGTAGGCGATACTCCTGTCTCCATCCATCGGGATGGTCACCTTCATCACCTCGGGAGTGCATTCTACTTTCGATTCTGACCCTGTAACAAAAGGAAACAAATTTTTAATACAGTGAAAGAAGAAGAAAGAAAAAGTATACTTAGAGAAAATAATAAAAAAATAAATATTTTCAAAAAACCTGTAAAAACAACTAAAAACTGCTTGTAAAGTGACTTGTTTGGAATTTTAGTTGTTTTTACAGTCGGGTTTTTTTTAAATATTTTTTTTTATTTTCTACATTTTAGTGAGTTATATTTTTGGTATCGCCTCTTCGAACCCTTTTTTTTGATACCCCACTCACACATAGCTCGTCGACTTTCATTTTTTTCATTTTCAAAATATGGCGTCTAGTAGTCGCCATATTGAATTTTTACTAACGTCATATCTTTAGTGACACTCGCCGGACTAAGAGGAATCGATTGACGTGTGAATCATTAAAATCGGCCTAGGCGTTTGGTCTGTATAGTGCTTCAAAGGAACATGCAAACATACATATATACATAGGCTGATAAACACATTACCACTCCTTTACGTCACGCAATCGGGTTAAAACAGCCGCACATGTCGTTTTTTAGGGTTCCGTACCCAAACGGTTAAAAACGAGACCTTATCACTAAGACTCCGCTGTCCGTTTGTCTGTCCGTCTGTCTATCTGTCTGTCTGTCTGTCACCAGGCTGTATCTCATGAACCGTAATAGCTTAAATTTTCACAGATGATGTATTTCTGTTGCCGTTACAACAACAAATACTAAAAACAGAATAAAATAAATATTTAAGTGGGGCTCCCATACAACAAACGTGATTTTTTTGCCGTTTTTTTTTTATAGATAATGGCAAGGAACCCTCCGTGCGCGAGTCCGACTCGCACTTGGTCGGTTTTTAAATAGTACTTTTTCATGTGTTATATTTGAGTATATATATAATACGTTACATGTACCAAATTTAAAAAGATTTTGTTAAAGAATACACGTTTAAACCTAATTGAGTTGTGTTATTATTATACACGCATCTAAAATATTTTGGGATCAAGTACGTTTTAGAGTTTTGCTGCAATTGAGGATTATTATCTTGACTTTTTGGAACGTTATCGATTCGTTTTTAGTAAATTTCACTATTTGAATAAAGAAATTACTTTAAAAATCAACTGTCAATCAGGATGCCTATAATATTGTGTAATAGCGTTTTTAAAAAACCTTATTATATTACAATTTCTGCATCAAATTGAAAATAAATTTCTGTATGGAGCGACGACATCATTTGACATGAGAAGAGACGATGAGAGCCGTCGAAATGTCGCAAGCTGGTTCCAGGCTACGTACCTACAGTTCTCGTCAAATAACTTTGCCCCTCTGAAGTTAGCCATTTGCAAAGATCGCGCAGGTGCAGTCACGTAGACGGGAGCAAGCGGGACGCAAGCATGCATCGAACGTAAACGAGCGACTGAGACATAAAATCGTGCCCCGCCCCCATGTCTCTTGCCGCATGCGCAGTTGCAATGTGCTTGTAATTTTGACTACTACGCAGCGACCGACACAGCTTCAGAGGGGCAAAGTTATTTGACGAGAACTGTACTGTGGCTGTCGCTCTTGACACTGCACAGAGCGCATAAGCCGCCTCTGGACACGCTATCGTATCACGGGCAACGTGGCCGAGCGGCATGAAGGACGATCTCGCATCATCACTCGCAGACAGGTCTGGTACATCCAAAATACTGCTAAACGGAATCGTACCATGACCGCCATGATGTTGGCTACGAGGCTCCACAGCTCTTCAAGCTTAACGATCGATTTAAAGATCGTTAAATTATAAAGTTGTCATTTTCATGTCCAAAATAACTAACCAGATTTCATTTAAAACCGTGCAGTGCAATACTTATTTCAATCGCCGCCGCCGGCTGCATCACATAACAAACTTGTTGCATTTTACAAAAACACACGAAGCATTGCAACCTAAACCTTATGTCCATATAAACAGAAGTCACGTAACCTGCTTTTCATTTAACGACGAAACGACTATACCAATTCTCAATCAATATTTGAAGACCCGAAAAGATAGCATTTCGAACCGGTAACCGCCATCTTGTTTAACTGGTTTTAAGACCAGTGTTGCCAGAATGTTACTTTCGTCGTTGATGTGCAATATGTTTTATTTATGTTACTTTTAATTAATTGTGACATAACACATAATATTGCACCTGTACATACGAAAGAAGCAAAAAAAAAACAGTTTTTTTATTTAATTACTATTCGTTGATACTACAGTAAGAAAGATACGCTAACTTATTGCGACTTAAAGTGACCATAAATGTATTGCATTTTAAAACGTATCAACGATGTTAACATTTTACGTAACTTTTGACTAAAATTTACAATACTTACTTCTTTAATAATTATTTAAAATTAACATAATAAAATAAAATACTTAAACTAATCTGACAATAAACTAAAATATATGATCGATGAAAATATAGCGTCAAAAAATTGTCAGGAAATCTGACACCAGTTTTGCCAAGACGTACCGTGTTATCCAGTTAATGGCTTGTGGAGGTCTGGTCTGGCCGTTCCACGTAAAATACTGGTATTCAGTTTGACTGGGAGCCGACCCCAATATAGTTGGGAAAAGGCTGAGCAGATGATGATAGCGTCAAAAAATTCATCTTCAAGTCTGTCAACTGGTAATATGTCCAAAAGACTGGTGGCGTTGCCACGTTGTATGGAAAAAGTAAAAGCCAGCCCTTGTGTCAGGAGAAGTGTCAACCAGTCGTTTCTAAATTTCTTTTGACCCTCTGTTTTCTCCATGTTACATGACTACGAACTACGAATACCAATTTTTCTTTAAAGAAACCCCACAAAACCTTAATTGTTAAGCATTACAACCAGAAAAAGTATATTTAAAAAAAACTTTTTCACAAAAAATAAAACCGACTTCCAAAAAAACACTACAAAGTACAAAATAACTTTAATTTCGGAAGTCGGTGTCAAATAACGTTTTTTAATTTTTCACTTTTTAGTGGTACCCCACACCTAAAAACACCACTGGAAAGTCTCAGGAAAGCAAAAATATGCAATTTCGTATGATTTTTCCACATATTTTTTCCAGCTATTTGGATTTCAAAACCAAACTGCTGAACCGATTTTGATAAAATTTAAATGGGAGCAATCGAGAAGTATATCCTTTAACATAAAACTTTTCAAATCGATAAATGACGGAGATATGAGGTAACAAACACAAAAAAAAAAATACAGTCAAATTGAGAACCTCCTCCTTTTTGGGAAGTCGGTTAAAAAGTAAAAATATAGGAAAAAAGGTACATTAGTCAAAATAATGTTAGTTTTCTCAACAAGAAAATGTTGAGTACTTTTTGTGCTGACTGATGTTTTTTTTGATGCTAGCAACACTGTATAAGACTGACCCCTTGCATTTTGTTATGTCATGCACAAAATTAACCAAGGTGAACCGCTGTTGATTTTGTAGCTTAGTGATAAAATCTTGAAGTGTTTTGCTACGAGTATTACTTACACAGATGTTGTGATGTTTGTCAAGGAATTTGTGGGATGATTTGGATATTTTCCTAGATAGAAAAACAATAATTCTATTTCATCCGTCCGTAAGATTTTCAAAAAATATTGGAAAGGTATTTTTTTCCATTTAAAATAAAATCGATATTTTTTTTAAGATAAATCACATCATAGTTCGAAAGCGAGGGTTGGTGATGTCCGTGACATCGCTAGTATTTTGTACAATGGTAGCGACGCGAGTTTTTAACGCATTGTTTCGTCTTCATTTTATGTTTACGTAAAAAAAGAATAAAAATGACCTTAATTTTTTAATACTAGGTATCTGACGAACAAATTAGTTTTTTTCAGTAAAATACCATATAGTATTAAGCTGAATCTGGGTTGGCTGGAAGCCGACGTCAATTTAGTTTGAAAATGGCTAGGCATATGACCGAATATGAGCTGTTATGAAGTTTTATGACTAATATCTCCTGTAACGAAACCACAGCGCGATCTAATTCGACGCCAACACCATCTAGTGACACATTGAGAACTAACGATAGGGTTAGGTTTTATGAGGCAACGCCAAGTTATTAACTTAAATAAGTTGTTACTATGGTAAAAAACATATTTAATTCGTCTATTCTATTTATTTGACTCTGATGTTGAATTTAAATCGAATTAATTCCTGTCATTTAATTTAGACAGTTTTGTATTTTTGCGAAGAGCAAACAAACCGGCCAAGTGCGAGTCGGACTCGCGCACGAAGGGTTCCGTACCATTATCTATAAAAAACGGCAAAAAAAACACGTATATTGTATGAGAACCCCACTAAAATCTTTATTTTATTCTGTTATTAGTATTTGTTGTTATAGCGGCAACAGAAGTACATCATCTGTGAAAATTTCAACTGTCTAGCTGTCACGGTTCATGAGATACAGCCTGGTGACAGACAGACATACAGACGGACAGCGGAGTCTTAGTAATAGGGTCCCGTATTTACCGTTTGGGTACGGAACCCTAAAAAGAAGTGTCTTTCTATCTACTCTGGCTTATCTCCGAAACGGCTCGACCGATTTGGACGGGACTTTCACTGATAGATAGCTGATGTTTATAAGGACTAACTTATTTTAAAGAAATTATGTGGGCTCGATACAAAAAAAAACCCCTGAAAACATTTTCACGTGGGCGAAATCGGAAAAAGCTACATTTCCCTCTAAACTCTTTTTTAACCGACTTCCAAAAAAGGAGGAGGTTCTCAATTCGATTGTATTTTTTTTTTTGTTTGTTACCTCATATCTCCGTCATTTATGAACCGATTTGAGAAATTCTTGTTTTATATGAAAGGATATACTTTTCGATTGGTCCCATTTAAATTTTATCAAAATCGGTTCAGCGATTTGGTTTTTAAATCCAAATAGCTGGAAAAAAATGTGGAAAAATCATCCATGAATACGAAATTGCGTATTTTTGCTTTCCTGTGACTTTCCAGTGGTGTTGTTAGGTGTGGGGTACCACTAAAAAGTGACGAATAAAAAAAAAAATCATAACTGTAATTTCGGAAGTCGGTGTCTAAGAAGCAACTAAACACCGACTACCGAAATTACAGTTATTTTGTACTTTGTAGTGTTTTTTTTTTGAAGTCGGTTTTTATTTTTTGTGAAAAAGTTTTATTCAAAACATTTCTGAACTTATGAAATAATATTAGATCATAGATAATAATGCCAAACCTAGGCCTCAGCCTACCCGCTAAGCGTGTAATCACATCGCGCTAAACCAAGGGCATCTATACACGTACCTACGGCCATTATTTAGATAACATAACGCTGGTTCACACGCACGCGCCGCCGTCCGGAACGAGCGACGAACCGACATCGCGATGGACCGTGTGGAGAGGCCATTAGGTTCGCAGTGGGAAGGATAACAGCCGTTTTTGAAATAAGAATTTGAGTAAACTCTACTTTAGCCAGACACCCTGTCTAAAATTAGCATGAGAATAAAGAAAGAAATAAATAAAAAACAACGAAATTAATGATCAACTAACCTAGTCGAAGGGTTATGCTCACTGCAGAAACCGGGTGTATACGAGTATATCACGGGAAAATTGCAGGCTCCGTAAGATTGTAATAAATCTTAATTATAATTTCTCGACGCATTATGGAAAATCGTTTTGTATATGTCGCAACCAATTAGCTTAATCGGCCGTTTAATTGGTGGCCTAGCCTTTTCATTATTTGCGCTGATTTATTAGCGACCTAAGTGACATATTGTATTGAATGTCGTTTGATGACTTGCCTATGTCACTGATGTCGCTGATTAAACTGCGCAGTTCGATGAAAAGGCTAGGCTTTCAATGAAACAGCTGATTAAATTAGTGATTTAATCAGCCGTTTAATCTCTGATGTTTTTAACATCTTAGTCAAGAACTAGTGATTCAACTATCCTGATTCCAGACTCACTCATGGTCACCGTACTAGTTCCAAAGAATGTAACGATTGGACGAAGTGAACAAACGATTCATTGCAAATCACTTGGGCTTCCGTGGCCATCTTAGACTTTTAGAAGCAGCATTGTCTCTGTTTTTGTGAGATGTGTGGAACCCTGCTGGGAATGAGCCATCCTGGCATGTCCTTGTTTGGATTACTTTTGTAATTTCTTGGAATTTGATGCTGGCTCGTGGATTTAGAGAATAAAAAGATATTGCTCGTTCTATAAGTCCCCTTATGTTTAATTACTCTAGTTTATATGAAAATCTGTTCTAAAATTCACAATCCTACTCTAATATTATAAATGTGAAAGTTTGTGAGGATGGATGGATGAATGAATGTTTGTTATACTTCACGCAAAAACTACTCAATGATCTGGATAAAATTTAGCATACGTAAACTTTCGATCTGTAATCCAAGCAGACGAAATCGCGGGCAGAATGACAACACAACTTTCATACAAAATTTTATTTTCCTAAATATATTTTCTGTGTACGGGCCAAAAGTCTCCATTTTTAAATTTAACAGGTTTTAAAAGTTTTTGAATTATTATCCCCACTGAACTGTCTATATTAATTCATTTATAATTACAAAGAATTAACACCTCTCTCATTCCTTCATACGGTCTAATAACTTTGAACAAATTCCCGCAACGTTCCTAACTCATGGTCACCCTACTCTATCTAAAGAATGCTACCTCCAGTCCAAACATAAATGTTTAATTGCAAATCATTTCAAGTTCATTATAAACTTCCGTGTTTCGACTGAGGATTGTTGGAAATAGTCATGTTTTCTATGAGAGAATAGTTGCCTGGATTGATCGGCCATAACTAGGAAATTTACTGCATCCAATTGGAATCCGAGAAATGATTCTGCACCTGATTTCAATTTTGAGTCCAAGACACGATCATCTGAGCAAACAAACTTTACAATAAACGTGTAGTATAGATTTTGAAAAAAGTCGTGCAAGCGTAAATCATACATCTCACATAAAAATTATATACCTTCTCGTACATCCGATAGACCTTTAAAAGCTTAACGACAAGTCGACAACACATTATTTAAAACTCATCACGCCACCTCATCCTTACTTACATGTGACGAGATTAAACCTGCTAATCCTCAATAAATTGCTCATCTGCCTGCTAATTATAATCACGCACGTGCCACAGGGGGGTAGCCAGGCAACGCCCTCACAGGTGTCGAGATAAGTCGGGATGAATGTGCGAATGAGTTTGGATTTTATTGATGTTGTGTTTTTGAATGCAGTCGGGGTATAATTACTGTTGAAGTGGATTTCTTCCTTTATAGTTTCAATATTGTAAGTAAAAGTTGTTTAGTTTCTGAAGTGAAAACTTCTTTAGCGGCGTTGTGCACTTTTTGGGATGGGTAAAAAATGTTAAACTCGCGTCAGGACACGTGAACTGATCGAAAATTCGTAAGACGGATAATGTATTATGTAATATAAATTGTCATGTTTGTGTACGATAGCGCAATAAATGAATATTGTATTTAACCACATAAATGATAGTACTTTTATACTGATAAATAAAGCAATTCGTGCGAAATTGTTCCCTAACCATTCCAAAATATTCAAAAATGCACAACGTTAATGTTGAAGTTTTCACTACCGGAGTGCAAGCCGTTTTTTTTTTTTTAATTGAGGAATGGGCTTGCTCTTGACCTCGATCACGCCTGATAGAAAAGGTCCTGAAAGATGAGGTTTATGATGGAGCTAGCGTGCCTTGAGTGTTCATAATGATGAGTGCAATGTCTCCTTTTCAGGCTAACCACAGGTCCTGACAATCTTTCAAATTCTAAATCGTAACCTATGCGAAAAAGTGGGCTCCGAGGGCTTAGTGTGAGTTTTTTAACGTAATCGATCGCGTTAACGTAAACGTTCGGGTTAATCGTAAGTCCGTAGGTGATACGGAGTAGAAAACACCCGACACTAAGGCCGAAACTACGGACTTCGGGCTTAGAGAGTGGACCCCTGACCTCCATCTGATCAATATATCTTTCGTTAACCTCAAATTGGCAGCCATTCTTTACAAAATCTAGGCTAAGGGTAGATCGTGGTCTAGATAGATACGCAGGTATCAGCTATCAAAGGTTACCGACATAATGACCGGTGTTAAAAGGTCAGGGAGGAAACTCCTACAATCAATTGATATATTGCTTGGAAGACAAATTGGTGTAGCAGGTATGGTAGGCGCCAGATAAACTTGCAATAAAACAATAACAATCATCATCATCATATCAGCCGAAAGACGTCCACTGCTGGACATAGGCCTCCCCAAGTGTCGCCACAACAACCGGTCCTGTGCGTCTCGCATCCATCGGTTACCCGCGACCCTCACCAGGTCATATCGGTCCACCTTGTGGGAGGCACAACAACAATAACAATAGAAAAATAAATTATGAATCGTTTTACATAACTAGAGAACGTTAAAGGTCACGGTAGAAGTCAATTCAGGACAGCTTTATGTCTTTATTTCTGTTTTTGATATTACGAAAATAATTGAATGTATTGGGTCAATGATAGTAATTGCACATTTATCTGGTGACCGGGTTTCCAAAATGGAAACCAATGATGACTCGTTATTATTTTCATAACAATTAGATTTTTCGGGAAAATTCACCATTCACTTCACCACTTCTTTGATTTCGAAAATAAAAAATAATAGCCTATGTCCTACTCCAAGTTCTAATCTATCCCTATACCAAATTTCATCAAAATCGGTTAAGTGTAGCGGCCACCCGCGGATCCGTCCGTGTGAATGTCGCAAATTATCCCAAGGGTCCCAACATATTCCTGGGTTAAAGAAGTATCGTTTGTATCATTCTAGACCATAATTTACCTCTGTGCCAAACATCAAGATCCGTTCAGGGGACTTACCATGACGTGTTAAAACGTCAGTCGTTCGAGCGAGAAAGAGGGATGGAGCTATATAGGGTGTATAGCTCCATCCCTCTTTCTCGTTTAACACGTCATGGTACGCCCTCAGGCGTTCGGTTCTGATGTAATTGGGTAAAAATCATCCATCCAAACTTACGCATTTATAATATTAATATAGTATACATTTAGTACGGATAGTTGTCGGAAAACATAACCGGTTTGACAGCGCTTGGATTGCATGCCTCAGTGTTGCCACCTGAGGGCCAATTCTGTCAAAAATGTTTGGAAATTGAGGCTTTTTTGACAGATTGCGACTGAGATGCGATTGTGAACGTTTATTTGTTTATTTATTTATTACAATAATAATTTAAACGTTGTTTAATAAAACTTCCAGTCAAACTGGATTTCACCAATATTTTATGGAGCGGCTACATACCTGACTTCCTACACCGAACTGGAAAACTCGGTTAACTGAATATATCATCTGCCTAGCCTTTTCCCAGCTATATTGGGGTCGGCTTCCAGTCAAACCGGATTCAGCTGAATACCAGTATTTTACGTGGAGCGGCTGCCTACCAGACCTTCACAACCCATTAACTGGGTAACATGGTACTTCTTGGCAAGACTGGTGTCAGATTTTCTGGCTTCTGACAAATCCGTAACGACCGTCAAAGATCTCCAAATGACAGCCGTGTCCAACGGCATAACGTGCTTTCCGAGGCACGGAGGAGTCTCGGTATGTTAAGATGGTCACCCATCCACAGGCCAACCTCGTCAAGCGTTGCTTAACCTTGAAGATCGATCCGTGCGGCTGTTATTATTTAGCCACGAGATGAAGTTTTTAATTGAATTGGCTTTTGATAATTTAGTCATCCTGTCACATCATTTGACATGAGTGTTTCCGATGAATAGATAGTACCTGGATGTCCGGACTTTGTTCGGTTTTTTTTTTGGGAACACGGATAAAACGCGTTTTCTAAAAATTAAACCTAGCTATACTCCATCCGAGTAGGTAGTTAACTAAAGGTAAACAAAAAAAACCACGTGACTTAGTTAACCGACTAAACGTAATACCAGTCTATTCAGTTGTCATGATACGTTACAGTTGTACTCTTCAATTTAGCAACGTTATTATTCGTTAATAACGTTGCTAAATTGAAGAGTACAACTGTGACGTAGCATGGCAACTGAAGTGACTGGTATTACGTTTAGCCGGGTAACCCTATCACGTGGTTTTTTTTGTTTACCTTTAGTTAACTACCTACTCGGATGGAGTATAGATTGATTTATCGCCCCCGAAACCCCCTGCATACTAAATTTCATGAAAATCGTTGGAGCCGTTCCGAGATTCGGATTATATATGTCGCAGCCAACTAGCTTAATCAGCCGTTTCATTAAAAGCCTAGCCTTTTCATTGAACTGCGCCGTTTAATCAGCGAACATCAAACGATATTGAATAAAAGATGTCACCTAAGTCGCTGAAAAATCGGCGCATTTAAATGAAAACCACCAATGGCCACCAATTAAACGGCTTATTAAGCTAATTGGCTGCGACATATATACAACGTGTAACAGAATAAACGCAATACCTCTTAAGGGGTTATTGTACTCATCGTTATGAACAACTTTTACTATGGGACCAACCCCAAAATCGAGAAAAAAACAGCTGTTTAGTACGTTTTGTTGAGTTATGCGCATAGAAATGTATGGGGCAGTTTTTTCGCGATTTCAATGGGGCGGGCGCTGAAGTTTGTGGAGTACCTACCTACTAAATCCGCGGGAACGAAGTCGCGGGCGAAGTGCTAGTACATAATATATACAAGAATTGCTCGTTTAAAGGTATTAGATTCAAACTTGGAAGTTTATGAAGAGTTGTTTATGAAGTTACTTCTATATACCTACGCAAGAGTGCTCCCTTCAAGAGCCACAAATAAAAGTAATTATGATTTGATTTTCTTCATAATTTACGTCCATTTTTCACGCGCTGCAAACTTTAAGCTTTACTATCGTCACGCATAGACTATAATCTTTTTGTCTATGCCCTAAGTACCACCAGTAGCCCGTCAAGGACCATAACCATTCTTAAACGATCCTCAACCACTAATCTTGTCTATTTCTCCTCGCCCACCCATAATTTTTAGTATAATTTATGGTATTTAAGTGCAAAAACTAACACTTGTGTATAATAGAGTACTATATCATATGAGATAGTGAAACTTATGTTAATTCCCGGAAGTTAGACAGACTTTACGGATCACGTAACACACAGAGAAAGGGCCTGTGCACACCATGTTTTTGCACGCGAGTCAAACGCAGCCTGTAGAGCGCTGCGCCCTACCATGACGTGTGAAACTTTAATTTCGGAAGTCGGTGTCAAATAACGAAGAAGCAACCAAAAACACCGACTTCCGAAATTAAAGTTATTTTGTACTTTGTAGTGTTTTTTTTGGAAGTCGTTTTTTTTTGTGAAAAAGTTTTTTTAAAACCGAACGTCAGAAAACGAGTATAATAATAGTAGATTATGCACCCAGGGGATAAAGCAGTGTCTTGTGTCACGGGCTTCATATTGAATCTCGAACTCAATGAAGGATTCGGGAGTTAACTCCCGAGCGTAGCGAGGGAGTTTAGAGTTTAACTCACGAGCGAAGCGAGGGAGTTAATACAAGAATCCTGAATGCAGCGAGGGATTCAAGCTAGCCCAAGGCAAAGACACCTTTATCCCCGAGGAGGATACTCTACTTTTCACACCTCCTGTGAGAAAATAAGAAGCCACAATACGAAAAACAAAATATTTTAAAGTTACAAACACTAAGTAGAGATATGTATTTAGAACTATACTGTATACCTACTTAAAAAAAGTTAGTTTAATACCATACGGATTTGCAATATCCGCGCCTTTTTTGCGTTCCACTCAGTATACCTACCTACCACATAGCGGCCACGACCAACTCGATTTTCGTTTTTTTTTTTTTTCTCTGTGGGTAAGTAAATATGTGCAGGCCTAATGTTAGCAACCTAATACAATTTATGTGTACACAAAGCTTTATACAGAGCTTTATATCAGCTGATAGAATGGGTTCGGACGCTTGGCTGTATGCAATTTGAATTTAGAACGTCATAGGAGATGCTCGAGAAAATAGTTTTTAAATTAATAAATCGACTATAAATGGGTTTTATGTGTTATTCTTATCCTTTTATACAATAATCCGTACATAACCAATAAATTATTCTTACAATATTGTCTTCAATCCTGGACCCTGGTCAATCCTTATGATTTTGTAGAAATTCGAGAATATCATCCCTAAGTAGTAAGAGTATCGAGAATATCTTTCCTCTTTCTGGAACAGAAAGAGAGAGACAGAGACAGAAGGCGTTGTAAGTACCTAATATACCGCCAATTGAGCAGACAGATGAGGTTCCAAATTTAAATCACATTATTGACCAGCGGGTTATAATGAAATCCAGTACAATATTATTGCCCGGCAGTGCCACCGGCCAAAAATGACTCACTTTAGGTTAGGTTAGCATGACATATAATTTGACGTTTCGTTCGATCAGGTGGTGTGAAAAGTTTTATAAACACAATTTGGTAACAAAATTATTATGATAATTTTTGTCGCGCGTGGATTTTTGTTGCATTGACTGGCCTGTTGGTCTAGTGGTTAGTGACCCTGACTGCAAAGCCGGAGGTCGTGGGTTCGATTCCCACCCAGGACAAACTTTGTGTGATGAGCATTATTGTTTGTTCTGTGTCTGGGTGTAATTTATCTATAATATGTATGTATTTATAAATTATATAAGTATGTATATCAGTTGTCTGGTTACCATAACACAAGCTCTGCTTAGCTTGGGATCAGATGGCCGTGTGTGAGTTGTCCCAAGATATTATTATTATTATTATTTATTATTATTATTATTATTATTATCCATTTCCGTTCGGGCTGACCGGAACGGTGGCCCAACCAAAGAATCTAAAATTCCTTTGCCTTGAAATGGTCAAAAAATAGAATACAAAAAAAAGCCGGCCATTTTTGTTTCATTAAAACATAAAAGGATTGCGCAGTATCAGGTGCTACATCCCTGCCACAGAGTAATAAAAATATATTACAGACGAAAGGGTTATCTATGGTGTTTCCCGCCATTTATGGTAATGTGGTGTTTACGTTAAAGCTTTTTTTTGTGTTAACAGCAGGCTACAAACGTAACGTAACGTCCGTTTTTATTTCGGTATGGGCAGTACTATTTATGTTTTTAAATATTTTTCATGAATGGGCCGCTTCCATTAGTCATAGCGTGACGTTATAGCTTGTTGCCTTCTTCGATAAATGGGCTATCCAACTTTAAAATATTTTTTTAACAATCCAGTCGTTCCTGAGATAAGCGCGTTGAGCCAACCAAACAACAAACTCTTCAGCTTTAAAATATTAGTACCTAATAGATAAACTAAACGCAAGCCAAGTGAAGTGATTGATTGTTTAAAATTAATTCAATCAATCACAGAGTTTGTTTGACGTTTTGTCACGTTTATTTTTCTAGTTTTGAATGTGCTTCTATATAACTCTGTTATAGCTAGGTTTCAGTACAAGTTTGAACTACTATATGGAGATAGGTGGAACAGAGAGTAAAGTCCCGCAAACCTTCATTGAAAAAGGAGGATCCTCCGACCGGACGGTTGTTGTCTGGTGGGCAACTGCCCGATAGTTGAAATTCAGGCTGTTGTATAGCTGTTCAAATCGTACGTGAAACTCTGATATGGCGATTAAGGATTTCGTTAGGAAGTTTGCAGCTGTCGGGATAGATGGCGTTGCGGGTCTCATTGTTGCGATGTAGTTCCACCGCGTTGGGCTTTTTGTGGCGGCATTGTTGATGCCGCTACAAGTAGTAAAAAAAAAAAAACTACAAGTAGTATACTTCCAGCAATAGAAGGATATAGTCCAGGCCCTTTCTATTGTCCTTTGGGTGGCTTTAAGCCTTCTGATGAGGCCCAGCGGGAATCCGCTTGATTTGAGACGCACGGGAGTGGTCGATGTGCCAACTCTTATCCTTGTGGAGACCCATGTATAGCAGGGAACGTATTTCCGCTAAAATCATGATGAAGAGGCAGAGATAAAGAGAGATGAGTGGGATAAAATAACCACTACCTGTCTCTTACCCTTATAAAAATGTGACCTAACCCTGTAATGGTTAGCACTAAACCTGCAACCTCTACATGCAAACCCTACTTGCTACCACACAACCAGTGCTGAGTCTGACGTCCTTCCAGATAAGCCGCTAATTTCGGAGAGGCTCCTTATCTCCCACAAACCAGCTTGTTATCATTATCTGCTGTAGACCGTCAGGTTCGCAGCCATTTCTGGTAACCGACTGGTCACTAGTATTGTTTCCGTGTTGGCTGGGGCAACGCATAAGCGGTAGCGGTTTCAAAAGTATTATAAGAACTCTTAAGTTCGCTAACACTGTAAGGTTGAATAATAATATTTCGTACATAATAGGAGCGTGTTAGTAACTAACTTGGAGTTATTAAAATAACTCTAAGTCTAATTAAAAAGAGTCAACCCCGCCATCATCTTTTTTACTGGCAAGTATTTTTACAAGGTTGGTGGTCCTAAGATAAGATGTATGGTGGACGAGAACAAAGTCAAAGTCAAAGTCAAAGTCAAAGCATTTATTTCAATTAAACCATTTACAGGCACTTTTGAATTGTCAAGGTCGGTCGGTCAAAAAGATGAAGCTATTTGCACGTTCCAAGGCGTAGATCTCTATGGAGAAGAACGTGCAAGAAACTCCACGGACACTCTTTTAAAAAAAATAATATTTTATTACAAAATTATGGTTACATCATTCATATTAAAATAATACATATGTGAGAACAATGTAAAAGACGTGCAGGATAAAAGAGTCCGGAGTAAAAAGAAACAGTTCAAAGAAATAATTAAAATAAACCATGGCAGCCAAGGGATGACCAGTCTCAGCTGACGGCGCCCGTTCACGAACATGACGCATACGCTAGCACCATTCGGCTCAACCATTTTTAAGGGAGCCAAATGATCCAACGCACGCGCCACCATCAGACAGACTTTTGAGTGAGCATGACATTCCCAATCGCCAGGGTACATTCAAGTCAAAGACCTACTCAAAATGATCATTATAGTTTAAATTTAAGGTACATAGTACTCACAAATGTGCCGTTAATGCATGAAATTATACAATGCTAAATAAATTGAGTCTATACAATGAAAAATATTGCATTCTTACAATCTTCATCCGGTCCAACAATATTTCCAAATGCTAACAGATTACTTTGTGTGCCCTAGTGGCTGTGGAGCAGGACCAGCACTGAGCCAAGCATTTTTATCTTCAATATACTCCCCTAACTTATAATATGCTTGCCTGCATAGTGTGCGTTTAATGCAAGATTTAAATTTTGTCTCATTTCGTTCTAATATATGGAGAGGTATTTTATTATAACATTTTAAACAGTACCCCATAAAAGATGAGGATACTTTAGCCAGTCTGAAACCTGGTTGAACTAATTGGTCCCTATTTCGAGTAGCATAATTATGTTTGTCGCCTCTTTTACTAAAAAGGTGTAAATTCTTTCTAACATACATAATGTTTTCGTAAATGTATTGACAAGGTACCGTCATGATGTTAATATTCTTAAACAGTTCCCTTAGAGAATCGCGTCGTCCGAGTTTGTATATGGCTTTAATGGCTCTTTTCTGCAGAATAAAAATAGACTCGATGTCTGCAGCCCGTCCCCATAGTA
The DNA here is from genome assembly GCA_947386135.1 of Melanchra persicariae. NCBI lineage: Eukaryota > Metazoa > Arthropoda > Insecta > Lepidoptera > Noctuidae > Melanchra > Melanchra persicariae. The sequence continues at coordinate 11,386,092 of OX376670.1, read as the reverse complement.
AAATACCGTAAGACATGATACTGTGAAAGTAACTAAAATAAACCAGTCTCGCGGTATCAACGTCCGTAAATTGGCGGATTTTCCTAACAGCATATGCTGCTGAACTTAGCCGTCCTGCAAGAGATGTTAAATGAGGACCCCATTGTAGCCTTGAGTCAAGCGTAATTCCCAGGAAAACCGTTTTATCGACGAATTCAAGTTTTTCCCCGTTCAATACTATGTCACAATCACTGCCTTTGACATTTGGTAAGGCAAATCTTATGCATTTCCTTTGTGTTTCCAACATTATATAAAAATATATCCACAAATGGAAAACGTTTCGTGACGATAACAGGTGATGTTCAATAAAACATGCGCCACTGAAATGTCACGACTGTATCCAATCTTAAACATTCTAGAATCCAGGCTATCGTCATTGCTGACATAATGTCCTTTTGTGTGCCCACTTAAACCCGCTTGCACCAGCCACATATATCTTACTAGCTGCCGCCCGCGTGAATGTTGATAATTATCCCAAGGGAACATACTCTCGAGATAAAAAGTATCTTATGTCTTATTCCAGACTATAATCTACAACTGTGCCAAATTTCATCAAGATCCATTCATTAGTTTTTGCGTGAAATAGTAACAAACATATAAAAATATAAATGCGAAAGTTTGTAAGGATGGATGCATGTAGCATCCATCCTTACAAACTTTCGCATTTATAATATTTGTAGGAAGTAGGATTAACACCAAGTTATTTGCAAACAAGGGTTCATTATGTATGAAATATTCGGTACTTAACATCGTGTTAGCAATCTCTTAGTTACCAATTAAACCTAACAGTTAAAAATTCTTAGCCCACTACCGCTCCTACCTTACGCCACGTTCACAGTTAACGTTTAACCCGGCTGGTCCGATAAGGCGCGTCCCTGTATTTATGTGAGACCGAGGCACTGCCCGTAAATCTGCGCATGCGACCGACCTTATGCGGCCGAATAAATTAACTGTTCTCTGCCTATTACACTTAAAACTTCAAAAAGTTTAAGTTTATAATGAGAGCCTTATAGGTTGTTTATTTATTTATACTTTACACACACAGATGTTTAGAGGCGGACTTAATGCTATTGCACCATACTTCATTATTGAGGAAGTATGGTGCGTTCAAAGGGTAGGAGGAAATTCTTATGCTGCATTTTACATAATTATGAAGCGGCATCAATATCAATGCCGTCACAAAAAACTAACGTAGCATCAAAAAGAACCCCAACGCCATCTATCCTGCAGCTGCGAACTAACTAAACGAAATCCAGCATTGCGGCAGCGGTTTTCCGTGCGATTTCAAAATGTACAGAAGCCGGTCGGAGGATCCTCCCTTTCCAATGGAGGTTTGCTGGACTTTACTCTCTGTACCGCATACCCTCTATAATTATTTTGGAATATTCAGAACTCTTACCGCTCAGGCCCAACATGTGAAAATTCCCTAAAATAAAATAAATCTTATGTATTAGGTAAATAAACATTAAATTCGCGATTAATTCGCGACACACCGGTGTGTCGCCGTGTCCTAATTTTGGTAAGATGAGGTAACCCACGTAGGTGACTCGTAGACATTCTTCTTGGGTTGACGAAGGTTTACTCTTTGGCTAAAATCACCATGCCGGAACCCCGAATTAAAAACTAAATTACTTCCATCAAAGATTTTTACTAGAGCTAGACTGCCGCTTTCTATAAATGGTTTCGCTAGTCTAGCGAGAACCACAGACCATTTACAGAAAGCGGCAGTCTTTCTAAGAAAAAAAAAAACATTTTCACGAAAAAAAAAACAGACTTCCAAAAAACACTACAAAGTTCAAAATAACTTTAATTTCGGAAGTCGGTGTCAAATAACGAAGTCGGTTTCTTTTTTTTTGTGAAAAAGTTTTTTAATTTTTCACTTTTTAGTGGTACCCCACACCTAAAAACAACAACACCATTGAAAAGTCACAGGAAAGCAAAAATACGCAATTTCGTGTACATGAATGATTTTTCTACATATTTTTTCCAGCTATTCGAATTTAAAAACCAAACTACTAAACCGATTTTGATAAAATTTCAATGGGATCATTTGGGAAGTATACCCTTTCCAACAAAAAAAAAATTCAAATCGGTTTGCAAGCGAAGGAGTTATGCGCGAACAAACATTAAAAAAAATTTTTACAAAAAAAAACGCCTTCAAAAAAAACAAAAAAAAACCGTTCCCACTAAAAAGTTGAAAATAAATATTTGAATTGCTTTAAAGAAACATAATTTAAAAGTAAACTTATTTGACATTAATATTTTGCAAATATTTAAAATTTATTACTTCTTTTTGGAGCCGGTGCCAGCAGCTTTATTGTTGGAACTTGATAAGTATCTAGTTATATTTAATATCCCGTGCCATCATTTTTTGATCCACAATGACAAAATTTAAAAACAGATGCATAAAGACAATGCTAAAAATGTCAAAGTACAATTACTTAAAAAGTGGCTGGAATTTTTTTATAAGTATATTTTTTTCGTTTAAAAGAAATTATTGTGCATATTGGTTAAATTTTTTCGAATTTAGTCTAGTCCGTATTCGTCTTTTAATTAATATGTGTATGCAATTGGTATCTTGGTAGTTTTATAGTTAAGTTAGAGGTAGTTTTTCTAGGAATTATTGCCTATTCGTATTTCCTTGCTTTGGCTGGCAGCGACTCCAAAAAGAAGTAATAAATTTTAAATATTTGCAAAATATTAATGTCAAATAAGTTTACTTTTAAATTATGTTTCTTTAAAGCAATTCAAATATTTATTTTCAACTTTTTAGTGGGAACGGTTTTTTTTTGTTTTTTTTGAAGGCGGGTTTTTTTTTTTTTTAATTTTTTTTATTTCTCGCCGGTTAGTGTTTTTTTTTATTAAAATGAAGGCAACGAAGTTAATATCGTTCCTACATTGAATATTCTCATGAAAAAGGTACCATGTCGTAAATATTGTACACTGTTTTTTTTTAAACGTTTTATTCCCGTGAAGGGATGATACACCGCATAAAATACCTACTATCAATGTGTCTATTTCAAATAAAAAAAATGTCCTTTGTTACAAATTCGAATTAGTTCTCGCCTTACGAAAAACCGAAAAACTAGCAGTACTCAGTAGGCATTTTCTCACCTTAACACTGCTAGAATTCATTGTTTTATTATGAAGTTCCCATGCCTACCTTCTACCTTCCGGTTCCATCATCAGAACAGTCTGATAGTACCTTATAGCCAAAGTGCATCTCATGACAATTCTAATAAGCCCAAACACGGCTGGGATACATTGATTAATTACGCAGTTCCGGTGCCTACCATCCAGCTCTATCATCATCAGATCAGTTCGATGATACCATTCTCAACATACCCTATTCAGAATCATTTGTTTATTTGCATTGTCATAGTTGCATTGTGATATTTATGCGAGTGTCAAGTTCCGTTGGCCACTGGTTTCTGATCTTCTCCACCAGTTCCACTTCATCAAATGTTACTTTTTGACTGTAGATGCTTAAGTTCTCGATGAAAATACCAAAATAACTATATGGTTGCCTATATTATTTGAAGAGTTCCCTCGATTTCTCATAGATTCCATCATCAGAACTGGATTTTGAAAAAAATGGGACCAATCTGGAAGCATATCAAGCAAGGGGAAAAAAAAATTTTGCAAATCGGTTCATGAACGACGGAGTTCTGAGGTAACAAACATAAAAAAAAAAAAAAATACAACCGAATTGAGAACCTCCTCCTTTTTTGAAGTCGGTTAAAAAAAAACAAATACAAACATCCGAATTGAGAACCTCCTCCTTTTTTAGAAGTCGGTTAAAAAGAAAGAAAATGAGTTTATTTGCGCCAAGCATGAGTCATACAAAAAAAAATAATAAATAAAAAAAATAGAAAAAGTTTGCAATTTGCCATAAGCTGCTAAGCATGGGGTCCTGTGTTCGATAATTCGATTTCCGGGTCGGGCAAAGTGTTACTGGGTTTTTACATCTGAAATTTTTTAGTAACACCTTTTTTATGGAAGGAAAATCATGAAATGACTCCTTCCACTCTGGGAGGAGTGGAAAGGAGTGTCAGACTCTGACAAAACACATCCGTGTTTCTCGTAATGCTCTTTGCGTTCCAAGGCTGCGGTGACTCTTTCTAACAAATGTCGCAATCCTGGCATTCAGTAACAGTTAGGAGGGGAATTTGGCCCGGTTCATGGCAATAGGTTCGCACCCTATTGCGTGGGACTAAAACGTGGCAAGCGAAATATGTGTTATATGAATTCTACAACACTCTCAATATTCTTACTTGAACACACACAAAATCCGACGGTTACATCAAAGCCTCATGACGTAAGAGCCAGACGTTGTTAGTGTATGCATAGCACGTCAGACGGCGCTGTAGCACGACCGGATGTGATGCGTGTGCGCATGACCGGCGACTACATTAGCGGGCGGCGACCTATTTATATTGTCGCGGTTTTTAATTTATTTCGTACTTGTAGTAAGGGCTTTTTTGCAGGACAGGTATTGAAGCAGAAAACATACCACGATGTAAATAAAAACATTAAGCCTTGTTTAAAAATATAACCGTATGATTAGTTTAAATACTTATCAGCAGAATCCTAATTTATTTTTTAGATTAATTAATTTAATATTTTACGCACACAAATGTACAGAGGCGGCCTAATTTAGTACCTTTATGTCTCGCAAAGGGTTCTTGTAGAGGAGCCTTCCTTCGATCACATCATGCGAGGTCATTTATGATTTGTTTATTTAATATTTCATGCACACAAAGTGACGGAACCATCTTTGGTATATATAGGTGCAATGAGGAAAAAACCAGAAACGCGATTAATATTTTATTAATACAAAGATTATGTATATATAGACTAGTTATACATACAATACAACACTATAATAGATACTCAAATGAAAAACGAATACACGAATATACTTAAACAGCTGATCCAAATAAATTATGAGTAAAAAATAGCGCTGTGTCGATACTACTGCCAACTTCTTACGAATGTGCTCGCGAATGTTAACTGATGGTTCGAACAGGGTTTCGGAAAAATCTAAACAGACATATAAACAGAGTAATCTTCGTATTTATAAATAGTATGGATTAAATTATAGCCCCAAAGAAGAGAGGCGCAGCTCTAGTGGCTGAATCATTATGTTCCCAATATCATACTCCAGGGAAGTATGACACGAAAGGTGAGCGCTATGCTCAGTAGTGTGTGGAAAGAACAAGTTATGTTGCCTTATGGAAATTTAATACGAACAGGAACTGTTCCCAAAAACAAATATTTTAGACAGACAAATGTATTGCTGGGCAGAAGTGGTGACGGGTGATCGTTTGTATAAACGTCGGACTTTCAAAAAGTTACGGTTCTTAGCCTAATTTGAATAAACAGCTGTTTTAGAGATCATATAGTGCACGCTTGTTAGCCGCACGCTTGTCTCAAAGCAGGCCTCGACACACATTAGCAGTCTCGCGTCTGAGCCAGCACGTGATCTGCAATGGACACACTACGTTGAGATGCGTGGAGTCTGGGTCAGTGGGAACTTGTACTGCCCTTTAGTCATCAGTTACTGCCTCGTTAGTAAAGTGGTCAATAAGCAATACTGATGATCATGACCTCTTTTTTTTTTTTTTATTAGTGATTTGTTTGCTTTTGACTCTAGTCAATGTCAGATAATTATGTTTGACAGAGACAAAGTCTACGATCTATTTCTTTGGTTCATTTCGCGGGTTTTTCCATCTGGAACTTCTCAATAGCAGCGTTGTTAGTGGGTGCTCCCCAATTGCAAAGGACTTAGGTACTTATTGATTAGATGTGGTTTATATACTTATGTATGTGCTTGGTCTATATGTACAGAAATAAGTAAGTGGACAGAATGTAATAGACTATAGAAACCCCAGCATTTTCTGAGAGCACGTTGTCCTAGGCCTGCACGGTAATAATTAAACTTCCGTATCCTTCATACCATTGCATTATCATGCAGAAATAAAGCTAAAAAGCCATATGCATTGTAATGTCACCTACGAGTGCCGTTGACACTATAATACACATCCTGCCCCTCAAAGCGGAACACCACAAGGCTTATCTTAGAAATGGAACTACACTAGTTTTTATCTATCCTGTAGTGAAGGAGCTTTTTTGGTTAGGGTTCCGTAACTAAATAGAAATCTTGAGGTCCGAGCAAAATGACACTCTACCAGCGATGGTAATTTGTTAAAATGTCAAAATGATTGACTGGGCATGACATGTCAGTAACGCATATCAATTCCAAACATTTGGACTTTTCGACAATCAATTTGTCGAAGACCTCTTATGGTGAAGATCCGTTAGTATGTAAAACTGAAGTTTTATCCTTTAAAAAAATTAAGAAAACATCGCAACTACTTTTTTGAGGTCGGTGCCGGGAGTCGGTGTCGGGTTGGTGGGCAAAAAATATCCCAAATAAGTCTATTTGATGCATTTTCATGTAAAAATACCAAAAACCCTTTAAGATCAAACATTTTTTCCACCAAGGTACGAAACCCACGGTGAACGAGTCCAACTCGATCTTTGCCAGTTTTTAGGGTTCTGTACCCAAAGGGTAAAAACGGGACCCTATTACTTCTTCTTCTTCTTCTTCGTGTGGGTAGTAAGGTCTGACGACCCCACACACCCTAGTGTCAGAGTTTCTAAACCGCCTCAAGGGCCACTGACATGGTTTTACTAAGACTCCGTCAATCTGTCCGTCTGCCTGTCAGTCTGTCACCAGGCTGTATATCATGAACCGTGTTAACTAGACTGATGAAATTTTCACAGATTTTGGATTTCTGTTGCCGCTATAACAACAAAAACTAAAAACAGAATAAAATAACTATTTAAGTGGGGCTCAAACGTGATTTTTTGCAATTTTTTTTATAGATACGGAACCCTTCGTGCGCGACTCCGACTCGCATATGGCTATCGCATATCTACTTAAACTAAGCAGTGCTAGTATGCAAGCCAAGATAACTAGCTTAGTTCTTAATCTACAGCCAGCTTCGAACCGGAACACTGCAATACTAACCTTAAAAACAGAACCATACAACTTTTTATCTCTTCCCTTTTTTCCCAAAGGCTCGTGCCTAACCATTCTAACCAAGTCATGAATGTAAAAAACTGATAATTATCTTCCCGGACTATCCACATCTGGGCCAGGTATGCAGGTGACCGCGTCACTCGGCCATATGTGACCACTCGCCCGGTCTACAAACAGGTCTGAACCTGCCATTAGGCTAGTGCAGGCTTTTTATCATAAGTGCATGTTTTAATGGGCTTGCATGGAAATTGGATGTTTGTGGACAAGTGTATGGGTATGGGGTAAAATGTTGCTTAGGAGGGTTCCATAGGTTTAAGATCTGTAGATCTATGCAAGACTAAGTAAGAAGTGATATCTAAGACCTCTGGATTGTATCCTCGGTTCTGATGAAGCTCTTAGGGTTGACTTTGATTTTGTGCCGGTGGCAGGCGAGAGCAATCAACCTGTAATTTTCCCACTGTTGAGGCACAGGACTTTTCTCTATGAGAGGCCTCTCCGGCCTGTCTGTAGGTACATCTCAATGCGGGAACACGCGGTTTCTGAATTGAGTATTTGGATTTAGAAACGTTTCAAACCGTTGAATGTCTAATTTTGAAAAGATTGACAGATACTTTATATTCTTACAATAATTCAAATTCTTAATTCAGAAGTCATGCTTGCGTTAGAAAGACTGGGATATAAACATGTTTTGAACTTTCGTTATACGACTCAACAACTAGCTATTATTTTGGTCGTCAATTTCCAACCGTTGTAGTGTCCACAATTTGCGGAACCCTAATCATCTGTCTCAATAACCTACTGACTAGGCAGGTGCGAGGGTAATAGAATATGTAGGGTAGGTATCTTGTATATTGAAGTATATTTTTATGACAACACAAATATAACTGGATAGTGTGGATGATGTTTTATGTTTTTTTAAGTTATTATCTCTACTCTAGCTAAGAGTATAACAAAGTGATAAAACCGTTTGTTTGTTAGTCTCGCAAAAACTAAAAATGGCTTGTCTGATTCGACACTGAATTTTCACTGAAGACGTTTTGGAAAAAAAAACTGTTATACTTGTCTTCATCAAATCAATTTTTTTGCTAAGATTTCTTAAGTATATTGTTAGAAGATACTGAAATGATGTTCAAATAGTTAAAATGAGTACAATACAATCATGGAAAAATAAGGGGGGAGGAAAAAATACGGCAGATACACGTTGTGACCGTGGCAACAAAGTCTCTGGTTCAGCATGATCTGTGCCATGGGGACTCTCAGCACGGCGCTGATGTTCAGTGGTCCAGACTCGAGGTTTGCCAAAGAACTATGGAGCGCAGTATCCAAGGAGTTCGAATTTCGGACCGTGTAAGGAACACGGTGATGCGCGCCTAGACTAAAATCACGGATGTTACACGGAAAGCTGCTTGTCTTAAGTGGGATTAGGCCGGACATGTTTATCGTATGTCAGATGAGCTGTGGGCTAAATGAACCACTAAGTGGGTCGCTTACAATGCTAGGCGACATCGCGGTAGACCAAGGCGAAGGTGGAGAGACGAATTCGACTCTTACCGGAAGGACTGGGCCTAAACCACCAACTCTTAAAGTAGTATTACTTCAATATTACTTCCAGTGGGAAAGAGACGGGGCTATACAGGACGTATAGCTCCGTCTCTTTCCCACTGGAAGTAATATTAACGTAATACTGCTTTAAGAGTTGGTGGTTAGGCCCCTGGACTGCAATGGCGGAGGACAGATATGTGTGGAAAAGGGAGTGCGAAGCCTTTGCCCAGCAGTGAGACATAACGGGCTAGATTAGATTAGATTTTTTTTTCGCAAGCGATTCATCATCTGCCTAGCCCTTTCCCAACTATATTGGGGTCGGCTTCTAGTCAAACCGGATTCAGCTGAATACCAGTATTTTACGTGGAGCGGCTGCCTACCAGACCTCCACAACCCATTAACTGGGTAACACGGTACTTCTTGGCAAGACTGGTGTCAGATTTTCTGGCTTCTGACAATCCGTAACGACTTCCAAAGATCTCCAAATGACAGCCGGGACCAACGGCTTAACATGCTTTCCGAGGCATGGAGGAGTCTCAGTATGTTAAGATGGTCACCCATCCACAGACCAACCTCGGCAAGCGTTGCTTAACCTTGGAGATCGGCCCGTGCAGCTGTTATAATATAGCCACGAGCTTTTTTCGCAAGCGATTACTGTATGGATGATACAAATGGAAAATGCTATTTGAAGTTTCAGGTTCCCACGCAACACATATTACAGCACGAGGACAAAAAAGTGGTTTATTTCCATACATATAAATAAACTTATCGCAGTATTGATCGACATTACCATATGAAAGCATAGTGATGTAAATTGTAATATAGGTATTTGTATAAAGAGTGGGTAGTTTATGGCCGTAGAAAAAAGGCTCAGCCGTAACGGCACTTATCGATAGTGGTGGGAAAAATATCGGTAATTTTGGCAGTCGAAATTCTTTTTGTTCGATAAATACGAATGAAGGCAAAGAGTTACAGAATGAGAAATTTCGCTGTCACGAATAAAAAAATATTTTTCTAGTTTTTCTCTATTTAAGGAAGTTCTTGTCAGTTTTGTATCGTACTGGAGATTTTTGAGCGCGCAGCTAAGAAGTGGAATTTCCTGCTGAAGTCCGTGTTTCCTGATAGCTATAACCTGGAGGTATAGAAGTCAAGCGTGATAGGTTACTAGGCTTCTAGGTAAGCGTGCTCCATCGTCGACCATATCGTCGCTACCCATCAAGCCAAAAAAATAATCGGCCATGTGCGAGTCGGACTCGCCCACGGAGGGTTCCGTACAACTATCTCCACTAAAATATTTATTTCATTCTGTTTTTAGTATTTGTTGTTATAGCGGCAACAGAAACACATAATCTGTGAAAATTTCAACTATCTAGCTGTCACGGTTTATGAGATACAGTCTGGTGACAGACGGACGGACGGACGGACAGCGGAACTTTCGTAATAGGGTCCCGTTTTACCATTTGGGTACGGAACCCTAAAAAGATAAGTCTGAAATATTTAGGATAAGTGACATTTCGGTAGCGCTTGTCAATCACATTTTGGACTTCATGACAATTAATGGCTTCTGTATCACTGATAGAATGTCACTTTTTGTAGAACCTTTGACTTGTTTACTTTCACTAGGACTTGATTCCGACTGCGGCATTAAACTAGAAATTGGAGGCGGCTCTTACACATAGTGATTTCCTAAGGGAAAAACTAAAGACCTGATTTCCCTACGGATTGCAGACTAAGAGGATCGTTACTAGAACAATACGTCTAGAAGTTGGGTACTTCATAAGTGGAATTAATAAAGCGATTGCTAATAAGTAGAAGTCAAAGGTATTTAAAGTCTGAAGCTTGTTAGGGTGCATATCTCAAAAGGAACAAACGGAAGTCGGAACAACAAATAAAGCATCAGTTTACTCATTGCTCCGAGGCACAGAACAAAAAAAAAACAAAAAGACGCTGTTTCTGCAGTTCGGCACTACAAATAATATAAAATTAAGTTAAAAAGAAAAGAGCATGAAACCAATAATAAAAAAATATTAAGAAAACACAACACGATCAAAAATAACCACAATAATTATTTACGTGGCCACATTTCGACGCGTCCCGTTTCAAGGACAACGAGTGCGACAATTTTATTTGACAGATTCAGATTCAATTTATTTCGTGAACACAGGGTACACAAGGTTGGCAAACGCTGAAACGCTCAACCAACCACATGAGATTATTGCTGATTATTGGTACAATAGCACTTCGCCCGCGACTTCGTCCGCGTGGATTTAGTAGGTACTCCACAAACTTCAACGCCCCCTATACCCCCATGCATTGATACGATTCTCCCCAGTTCGCTCAAGCCGCGACATTTTTCTTACTCCGAGCATGTTTATTACCGTCGTAACTTTTGAATTAAAGGTCCGATTTGAATAATTTAAAGTGTAGTTTACACGGACATAATCAACCTTAATTATCAAACCATTTAAATGGATAAGGATTAATATCATGATACTAAAATCACCATTTTTTATTTCACCATGGGATTTGCTTGAATAATATGAACAAAAAGCGGTCATAGACTTATCCATAATAGTTAGACATATGGTATCGCGGACTTTTTTGTAGATATTGATGACCTCTATAAAACTGTAGTACTTCACTTTGCTCTATTGTTAATAGATTCGGCAGCGTACGCGATATAAGGATTTTTTCTCACACCTTGGGTTACATTATCGAAGTTTTCATACGGATCCCTAACTTTTTTGAAAATATTCTATAGCCTATATCCATCATCGATAATGTAGAATTCTACTGGTGAAAGAATTTTTCAGATCCGTCAAGTAGTTTCGGAGCCAATTCATTTCAAACAAACAAACAAACAAACAAATCTTTCCTCTTTATAATATTAGTGTAGATAATAATATGTCAAAAATTATCATTATGAACAACTATCACTATGGGAACAGGACTGAAATCGCGGAAAAAAAATCGACTGCCCCGTCATTAATGTGCTTATTACTCGATAAAATGTACTGACAAACTGTTTTTTTTTCGCGATTTCGGGTTTGCTCCTATAGTAAAAAATGTTCATTATAATGAAAAAGTTTTCAACAACAACGACCCTTTAACAGGTAATGCGTTTATTCTGTGACATGTTGTAAAGTAGCAGTAGAGAGAAAGGTCCAAACATCGTTTAATCTGATTTTTTTCGCGATTACAAACTTTTGCAGCTTTTTTTAAATGTAGATAGCTGATAATTATGTTCTTTTTTTCTGAAATTACAATGTTATTCTATTTTATGAGATAGGAGGGTCTCTGGATTGAAACGACGGAATACGGTACGAACCACAAAGTTTATTATTATCGTAGTAAACACAATCCTTAGAAACAACACGGAGTTCTTAACCCTAATTAGTTGATACAAGGTGTGACAATAACTTTAACGGAATGGCAACCGGTTCTGGCGGGCTACACGGTACCGAGATGACGCGCGGGCTCTCAGTTAGCGGGCTCGTAGCGGACTAAAGATGGCGCGCGGTGGCAACGCGCGCGAATATCCCGCGCGCGAATAGTGGAGGGGTACGGTGGCGCGGGCACGCAAATCCACAAATCATGTGTGAGGAATAGTCGCGCCATTCCGATACCGTGATGGGACAATACCGCGGGACGCTCTGATTGGTCTATTAGTGTGGGTTGCTATAATTTCATTTTATCGACAGCCATTTTCAAATATATCCCATCCCTACCAATCCTTTTACGACCGCCGCACTTTCATAAACTAGAATAAACTATTATGACATACATACACATATACCTAGATAATAATATACCTAATTGATTTATTTTTCTGCCAATTATAAGATCATTTATAACTCCGTATTACATAGGACGCTTTCCTATTCCCATGGGAAGGAAAAGAAAGTGCCCTTAATAAAAATTACTAGGAATAAATAACCTAATGGTTGCTAATGTTTATTTAATTGAACAAAATGTGCGCATTTCCGTCATGTTTAAAGTACTTTATCACGCCTTTTTTATGGAAGGGCGCAGGGACTTCTCCCACTCTGGGTGGAAAGGGAGGGAGTAGACTCTTACTAACTAAAACCCATCCATTAAGGAGGGCGTTGTCAGTCAGAGGCAATATGATAGCGCGTAGGTTTGTGCGTTGTTCGAGGGAGGTAAAAATAACACACTTTAGAGCTTATTGTACATCCCACTACACGTGCAGCCTGTGGGAAAAGTATACTCATGCGGCATACAGCGCCCTTCGCGTCCAGTTCAATAACGCGTTCAGGGTGGTGTTGGGGCTGCCCCGTTACTGCAGCGCCTCGTGCATGTTTGCGGAGGCGCGCACCGACTGCTTTCACGCGACTATGCGCAAGCGTAGCGCATCTCTGGTGCGCAGAGTGCGGGGCAGCGCCAACACTGTCCTGGCGGTGATCGCTAACAGACTTGATTGCTCTTACATCCGACAATGCTGCAGTAGACATATTGTAAGAGTGAATTTCCCGGGACCAAAAATTGCGTGGCATCAATGAAATTGGTACTAAAAAACAAAGTTATAATGTTCTAACATTTTTTCCGGTTAGGTGAAATAGAAATCCACGTGTAGCACTAAATATTTTATTAATAGGATTAATGGATTCTCCAAAATAATCAATTAAACCTCGAAATATTTCATTGCCGTGTTTGTCCACACGTCACCTTGTTGTGTATTATTCCTCATTGATAAAAATCTATTGGTTTTTTATATTAAAACCTAGTTTTATTTGATACATGAATAGTTAAAGTATTGTTACGGAATGTTATTTATTCAAATATTTCAACAATACAACGAATGGTTAATAAAAATTCATTTGTCCCAGAACTACCGTTCATCGCCGTGTCCTAATCATGTTCAAGGATATTGTTTTACCTAATGACTTGCGTCCCCCCCGCGGTGCGCTAAACGTTTCGTATTAGTGCTGCCTACGTGCTCGACGTGGAAGGACGTACACACGTGCCTGCGTTTTCGAGCCATAATGTAAGTTATTCAATTTTTATGTTACTGGACATTTTTTCTTTCATCGCCGTGGATAGGTATAACCTCATTTTGAATTAAGTTTGTCTTCTTGAGTAAGCATTCGATAGAACGCCATTTCTTTTATGTTTATTTGTGAAGTGTTTATTTCTTTAAATAGTTAATAGATTTTTTGTTATTTATATTTTTTGCCTTGATTTTCATCGCCGTGCTTTCATTGCCGTGGTGTTTGTGCGCGAAATTTGCTATGGCAATGAAAAAAACGACACGGCAATGAAAAAAAATTCATTGCCATGCCTTGTAAAACAATGTATTTTCATTGCTGTGGCCAGGTATTTCATTTCCGTGACTTGTGTTTTCATCGCCATGGTATGATTAGGCAAAGAAAATATCTTTATCACCTTTTATCTGTTATACAGGTAATACCGATTACTGACATTACAGGACTCGTCAAGTTAACTCTCTCTGCAATGCGATAAAACATTTAAGGATAGACTTGATGAGTTTTTACTGTACAGTCAACTCAACAAAAAGATTTTTTCATGGTAACGTAACAAAATGATGTAACATTTGGTACTCTATCACACGTATAATATACCCTCACACACGCACGCACCCCACATACTACAGTCTGATTTTAATAATGGATTGTTTATATTTTTAGGATGCCAAGATGCCTAAACCAAAATTATCTAAAGAGGTGAGAAAGGAGAGGAAAAGATTGGCGGAAGAAAAGCGACGTCAAAAATTAAGAAGCGACCCTTTATTAAGAGAGGAGTATCTAAGAAAAGAAAGAGAACGATATCTTAAAAAGAAGGCTGCAGGAGTAGTTCTTCCTCGAAGTGCAATGACTTCGCAATATTATAGGAGGATAAGGTCTTGATTCCAACACTTGTGTGGGAGTAAAATTTGGGCAAGGAAATATTACAAAAGAAGAATGAGAGTACAATAAGTAAAGAAAGACTGTTGAATTACACTCGCAACACTACTTAGAGATTTCAATACTACAGCCTTTATTCTTATACATACTCCCATTCTTCCTTTTGTAATATATTATCTATCCAAATCTTACTCCCATACACAATCTGTCTGGGTTTGCCTTTCCCCCTCGGAGAGATATAATGTTTTTTCATTTCCATGGATTGATTCTTTCATTCCCATGGCACAGTTTTTTCATTGCCGTGGACACTTGTTTCATTGCCGTGCACGCATGTTTCATCGCCGTGGCACGGAATTTTTAATCCTGTATATCTCGTTAGTTTTTTAAGTTATCTGCTAGACATTAAGCAAGAATACAATACATTACCAAAAACTTTAATAAAAGCGTTTTTTTTTAAAAAAAACCTTAAGATAAAAAAATACACGGAAATGAAGATTTTATAGGACCTGTTGAAATTCACTCGTAAATTTGTGAGTGTTCGTGTTTGTTTGTTATCCTGTCTGTGTCCATTTATGTACCTTTGTTTTTTTTTTTATGAGTCGTGTTACTTGAAATAAACAAATTTTATTTTATTTATTTATTTTATTTATTAAATGCACTTTGCTTTCCAGGGCCGCGGTAACTCTTCGCGGTCACAAGACGTACGGCGATGCGCTACCAGTACATGGTGGACATCCCACGCACAAAACGTTTTGGGAACACATTAATTGTGCGTACAGCTAAGGGAGGAATTCCCTGCCAGAGTCTGAGTTTTCTGATAGGTACAACCCGGGAGTCTTTAAGTCAAGAGTGAATAAGTTACTTCTAGGCAAGCGTGCTCCATCTTCGACCACATCATCGCTTACCATCAGGTGAGGTAACGGTCAAGCGCGTGCTAATAATAATAAAAAAAACTTTCGAACAATTCCGCAATACTTTCTCATTCCTGGGATGATGTGTCTGATGATGGCTCAAATGTTCGCTCCCTAGAAAAACCTGCCATAGTGAACTTTTGTTTTCTATTAAGTTGTACGTCTTACACAGTGGCCGTTGTGCGAGTCTTTAACGTACTCGATCGCGTTAACGTAAACGTAAATTTGAATCGAAACTGAATAAGCGACTTTCTGGTGACACAAACATCATCTGCCTAGCCTTTTCCCAACTATTACATTTGTTATTGACTTTGTAAATTTTATTTTATTTAAAGAGCTGTAGATTTTGTGAATAAATAAATAAACTATATTGGGGTCGGCTTCCGTTCAAACCAAATTTAGCTGAATACCTACCAGTATTTTAGGTGGAGCGGCTGCCTACCAGACTTCCACAACCCATAACCTGAAAACACGGTACTTCTAGGCGAGACTGGAGTCAGATTTTCTGGCTTCTGACAATCTGGTGACACAAACGGATAACCGTTTTTTTTCAATACAATTCTTAATACCTGCTACTCCTGAGAGCCAGAATCACAGAGTCAGAGCTCGACGAGTCCCGGAGAGACGACAAAAAACCAACGTAGCAAAATCTACATCGCAACAAAAAGAACCGCAACGCCATCTATCCCGCCAGCTGCGAACTAACTGAAAGAAATCCTGCATCGCGGTATCAGAGTTTTCCGCGATTTGAACATGTACAACATCCCGAATTTGAGGTTGAATAGACTTGAAGTAGGCACATTTCATAGAATCCTGACTCAACCAAATGGTGATGATGCGAAGAGTCTGTTTAGGTTCATAGCCAAGATATGACCAATAGGGTACGTTGGGACTGACATACGCATTGCGTTAATAAATGTCACTAAATAAATATAGAAAAAAAAACAGCCCGGATATCAACTATTGGGCAGTTGCCCACCAGACACGACAACCGTCTGGTCAGAGGATCCTCCCTTTTTATTTGAGGGATGCGGATCTTGTACCACATATCTCTAAAGATTCTTTGATCCCGCAATGAAATTAACCAGAAAAGAATAGCAGAGGAGTAACAAAATCACCATTTCCACTTTCCCTTCTTAAGAAGCAGGAGACAGAACAGGGATATCTAGGAATCGGATAAAATTTGGAGCACGGATAGAGCATGGCCTGAATAAACATTACCCCGATAATTTTCAACTTTCATGCGATCGAAGCTGCTCGCAATAGCTATTTAGTATAAAATGTTGCCACTATAAAAAATAACACAGTTTCAAGGGACCCGTTTTCCCTAACCATTTAAGGGAGCCTAAAGTCATAAAAATGCATAAAATATGAGTGTGGTGTGACCGACTGGGCAGGTAACTATTACTATTAATAGTATTCATAGAATATATTAATCATACGTTATGTGAGCAGTAAAAAGTTACTATGTTACAGCTGCTTGATGGTTTAATAGGGTATGAATATGTTGCAGTATTTCCTTAAATAACTACAAAATTAAATATTTTAAAATTATGGAGAAAATATATTTGTTAACCTTACATTATGTCCTACTTTCATTTCATGTGTCAAACTACATATACAACGTGTAACATAATAAACACAATACCTCTTAAGGGGTCATTGTACTCATCATTATGAACAACAACTTTCACTAGGGGACCAACAATGAAATTGCGAATGTAAAAATCGACTGCTGCATAACTTTATGTGCGCATAATTGGACAAAATGTTCTGAAAAGCTGATTTTTAGAGTTCCGTACCCAAAGGTTAAAACGGGACTTCGCTGTCCGTCCGTCCGTCTGTCACCAGGCTGTATCTCATGAACCGTGATAGTTAGACAGTTGAAATTTTCATAAATGATGTATTTCTGTTGCCGTTAGGGTTCCGCACCCGGTGCCATGCGCGTCTCCTGGTTTGGTTCGCAGGAGTTTTTGTAGTTTATGTGTACCAGATTTCAATTAAATCGGTTCCGTAGATTCGGAGTAAATTGGTTGTGACAGATGGACAGACAGCCAGACAAACTGACGCACGAGTCAGATCCTTTAATTGGGTTCCGCTTTTCCATGAGGACGGCTGGACCCTAAAAAGATATAAAGCTTTCAGATAACTTTCTCTATTTATTTAACCTTGCGTTCAATTACATTATCTCTGTAACGTCTTAAGTATTAAATTAAGATAGAATGTGAACCAACCACGTAGCCTTAATTTCTTTAACAGTGAAACTGAACTTCGTCGACAAATATCTCGGAGTTAAAGTATAGTCGAGGGCACTCGACGGTCGTTTAAGCCAGGTTTAAACTCGTAGTTATTAATTAATACGTGAGCACTAAGTAATTAAAAACTAGTACTTAAGGCTAAAGACTAAAGTTTTTACGACAGTTATAATGTTTCTATGACTTTGAGGTTACGGTTTTATGAGCTGGCCAGCTCTGTCAATGTCGTCTAAGTACTTAATAAGAGCGGTTACTTCTCACTAAAATAGAATGGATAGTCACGTGGCGACACTTACAGATCAGAGATGGACCGTATAAAAAGACCCAATGAAGAGGCCCACATTGCAAAAGAGGCAGCGGTCTCCCACCGCTGACACGATGGGAACATGAGATCATAAGAACAGCTGGCACAAACTAGAGACAAATTGCACAGGACAGAGGCAAATGGCATATTTGGAGGAGGTCTTCAACCTATCTGGGCTTCTCGCAGATAAAGATGGAAGATTGATTGAAATAAAAAAATTAACAATAATTAATTTTAAGTTAAATAACCAAACTTAATTACTAGAAATAAGAAAAATCCTGTAAAAATGCAAGGAATAAAAGGTTTTTATATTATTTTTTGTTCTCACGGTGTTTGATACAAACTTTCAAGACCTTATTCTTGGAAATTACTGAACCAATTTCCATAGAAAACTTAAAATTGCCCTTACTATCTCTCAACTTTTTTTCGAAAAAGTTTTCAACTTACTTTTATACCTGTGGTTGAGTGATATACTGTCAGCGGTACGTGGCGAGGACGAATCGTCATAACGTCATAAGGGATTGACAAACGTTATCGAAATGACACGTGTTCATCATCATCTGCCTAGCCTTTTCCCAACTATATTGTAGTGGGCTTCAAGTCAAACCGGATTCAACTGAATACCAGTATTTTACGCGGAGCTGCTGTCTAACAGACCTCCACAAGCCAGTAACTGGGTAACAAAGTAGGTACTTCTTGGCAAGACTGGAGAAAAATTACACATGAGCAATCCCATTTATTTTGTTATTTTGATAATCCTATTCGCTCATTGAGTTGTACTTTGTTGTTTCATTTAAATCAGAGCTTTACAACTTGAAAGTTTGTTTGAAATACCCTGCGGAGTAAAAGCTCAATATGGAGTTGTCGATTAAATGTTGTGAAATGAAGCAGCCGCTCCATGTATGATCCTGGGTTCCATTGGCTCCTTGTAAAATAATAGTATCTAAGTTTTGGAAGTCAGATAGGCTCTCTGACTTCCATAACCCAGTTACTGGCATGATACAACTAGCTTAATCTGTCTGACTAACCAACTCCTTAGGCTCTAGACAAGTTTATCAAAAGATCAAATATGTACGGGATTGTCAAATGCTAACGACCTTACAGCCTATAGATCGGGCTATATGGTCGTTGGGTACGTGGAACAGCAATTATAGCCTGCTCGAGGTAGATCAAAGAGAAGTGACGTGATCAATCCAATGTGATATTTTGGCATTTCAACAATTGCATTGACAGTTCAAGGTAAATGGTTTAATAGTGAAATGAATGCTTTGTTTTTGAGTCCCTTTTTGCAAAACTGTTTGTCAGTTTTTTAAGCGACTTCAAAAAAATGAGGGTTCTCAATTTTTTAGTGTTTGTTACCTCATATCTCCGTCATTTGTGAACCGATTTAAAAAAAAATCTTGTTTTATGTGGAAGGATATATTTTTCGATAGGTCCTATTGAAATTTTATTAAAATCGGTTCCGTTGTTTGGTTTTATTCCAAATAGCTGGAAAAAATATGTCAAAAAATCATCCATGTATACTAAATTGCGTATTTTTGCTTTCCTGTGATTTTCCAGTGGTGTTGTTAGGTGTGGGGTACCACTAAAAAGTGAAAAATAAAAAAAAAATTCATTAAAGAAAAACCGTCTTCAAAAAAAAACTATAACTGACTAAAACCCATCCGTGCTCCTCGTAGTGCCTTTTGCTTTCCAGGGCCGCGGTAACTCTTTCGAACAAAATCCGCAACCCTAGCAGGACCACATACCTACTGAGCAATCCACATAGTCTGTGATTAACTGGCCTCAGTACGGTCGCTACAAAATGATTACAAGGTAACCCCAAGCAGCCGTATTCCTTCTACTAAATCATAGTTATTACCTACATTTAACATCCCACAACAAATGACAACGATGAATTAGTGATGGGCTAGCGTTTGTCGATGACATTTGATAGATGTGTACTAAGATAGATAGATAAATAAAACATGTATTAATATGGTCAAATCTGTGTGATGCTTTCTTTCAAAGATCACCTCAAACATTACTTGGTTCTGATTATGATTTGACCAATTCATCAAATTGTACGGTATTCTTTTTTTTATGGATGGCAAATCATCAATGGACTCCTTCCGCCCTGGGCGGAGCGGAAGGGAGTGTCAGACTCTTGCTGACTAAAATCCATCCGTGCCCTTTGCGTTCCAGGGCCGCGGTAACTGCGGCATCCCTGGCAGAATTGTATGGTATTTAAAAGAGACGTCAGAATAGTCAGCTAGGAAACAGCAGCATCGAAAATATCTTACTGTCTCATTATTAAGTTAACACGGCCAGAGATGGCTGAACCTTCAAGTTCAACTATCGATATTGTGCCACATACCACGCATACCGTTTTGCATGTATCATAACTATGACTAACTAACTAAGGTTACGTAAACTTTACGGCAGTAAGATGACATCTCAATAAAACCATAACCCACGTAAAGGTACATCTAACTACTTACAATGCAAAAGTAACGATGTCTGTCTGTTACCTCTTCACGTATTAGCGACTGAACAGATTTGAATGAATCTTTGCACAAGGGAAGATCACGTCCTAGAGCAGGACATGTGAAACGTTTTATCCCGGGAGTATGTTCCCTTGGGATAATTTCCGATAGTCACGTCAGTTTTTTTAATACAGGGTATTCCCAGAAGTGCGTGGTCATATTTGAGGGTAGGATTCTGGAGCTGCTTTACAGTAAATAAAATAATAACATTATTAATCTACACTTCTACAATAGTATTATGAAGAAGAAGGATTTGTTTGTTTGTTTGATATGAATAGGCTCCGGAACTACTGGACCAATTTGAAAAATTCTTTCACTAATAGAATCCTACGTTATGGTTAAGTCACCATGACCGCTTTTTGTTCAAATTATTCAAGCAAATCAATATGAAAAAATGGTGTTTTCGGTACCATGATCCTTATCCATTTAAATGATTTTACAATAAAGGTTGATTATGTCCGTGTAAATTATTGAAATCGGACCTTTCGTTCAAAAGTTACGACGGTAATAAACGTACTCGAAGTAAGAAAAATGTCGCGACTTGAGCGAACTGGATGAAGTTGAAAATGATTTCAATAAAACAATAAGATTACCAAATGTTTGGATTTTCGAAAATAAACAAGGTACATACATAATAAGGGGTGAAGCTGGGTGATTAAGTTTTTAGGGGAGGACATTATTGCTTGCTTCAATTTACGTCGGAATTCTATGAACAAACTAAAAGTGGGATAATTGGAACAGATGTACCTAACAATTTTTGCATAATCAACCCGTGACGGGCTGAACGGGTTGAACAGTTGCGCTGAACTTGGGCTTGAGACAAGTGAGATTCTGTCAACTGTGGCGTGGCGTAGGCGATTGTCAATTCGTCAAAAATGTATGGGATTGACAGATGCTATCGAAATGTCACGTGATCAAATTCGTATATTTGGTATTTCGATAGTCGCATTCGCTAATTACCTAAATGGCACATTGTCTATGGCCTCGAATAAGTAGAAATGGCTAAGTAAATAATGAAAATCGTTGTGCTTAATTTTCCAAAACTAACCTTTATAAGGGGGTATAGAGGGCGTTGAAGTTTGTGGAGTACCTACTAAATCCACGCGGACGAAGTCGCGGGCGAAGTGCTAGTAATTGTGGAGCCTTCCCGCTCCACCCAGAACGGCAGGAGTAATTTGATGATTTCCCGTCCGTAAAAAAACAGTTATGTGGTTATAGAGGAATATTTTAAAATAAAAAACATTTTCACAGGTTCGGAAGTCGGTGTCAAATAATGAGACCATGTCCTAGAAGAGGACATTGAAACTTTTTATCTCGGTATTACATTCCCTTTGGATAATTTTCTGATATTGAGGTGGGCGAAGTCGCTGGCTGGAGCTAGTAGTATCTAAATTTGCCTTAACTGATGCCTAACTGAACATACCTACAATTGCGGTAACAGGTCTATCTAGGTTTGCTACTAAACGGGTGTTGGTAATAGCTGGTCATAAAACTCTAGGGATGGCATATTGGCATTGTAGCCGATTCGGAGAACCGAGTTTGAATTGTTTCTTGTCAACAGGGAATTAACAAGCTATCGTGTTGTAATGGGGATAGTCTTAATATTTTGATGACAGTACAAAAGAAATATACAACGTATAACAGAATAAATGCAGTACCTCTTAAGGGGTCATTGTACTCATCATTATGAACAAATTATACTATGGAGTAAATAACGAAATTGCAAAATAAAACAGCGTTTCAGTACATTTTGTCGAGTTATAAATGTATGAGGCAGTCGATTTTTTTTGCAACATCGGTGTTTATTAAACCAATATGTTGTGGTTGACTAAAGATCGGGGACTATATTTCTTGTCACCAAAATTTATATTTGTCATCAAGTTGCATCACCTAATAAATAGATCTATCGCCACGAAGTATTTTCGTTCTCAGATATATAAAAAGTGTCGCCAGGTATGAATTACCAAATTAATGCCAATATGTATGTAAAATAAGAGATGGATTATCAATAAAATCGTAGTTCATTCCTTGGATAAAACTTTGTTCTCAAAATAATAGGTTTATTCCTTTAACTTCGTACTCAGAAAGGTATATCTGTCACCAAATATTCGAACATAGGGCACAGGGAGCTTAGGGCACCCCGACTCGGACAGGTTAGGTTAGAAGGGGATGGCGGGGTCAAGTGAGCGAGCGTAGCGAGCGAACAGACCCCGCCATCACCTTCGTGGTTATTTTTTTTAATCCACCCAGTAATATGGTTTACTTCCCGTTTTATAATAAATCCCAACCTATTTATTTGATACTTGATAATATATCCCGAGGATTACATGTGATTTATTATGGAATTGCTTTTTACAATTATTTGGCAACTACATTTTGGTGACAGATCCACTATTTTGAGGACAAACCCTATTATTAAAGAAATTCAAAACGAATAAAATTGGCGATAGCTTAAATCATACCCCTAAAGATCTACATAAAATTTATTGAAATTCTTCCCTTTAGCATAGAATTTTTGATTAGCAATCAAAATAACTTAATCATTAATTTTACTTCCACTACACACAGACGTGTTTGTATGTTAGATACTAAAAAAAAACGTATCTCTAAACCAAGTATTTTTGTTAGAAAAAGGAAGAGGAAATGAATGACCTTGTTTCCTGCCTTGCCTTTATATTTATTCGACATATAACTTTATCTAGGTTTTCCCGTGAGCAGATGATTTACAAAAAAAAAACAAGAGTAAAAAACAGCGCTAAAAATCACAATAAAAAAACTATCGACTAAACTCTCAAAACTATCGACAACTCCCCAAACCTCAACCCATCCCTATAATTACAGTACTTCGCATACTTTATACCTACCAGTTAGCTCCTACGTATGTAGGTAACACAGAGACATACAAACTTAGTGCTGGGCTGATTGCCCGCACTGACCTCGGGGCCAGGGGAAATTGTCGTGGACTACTAGCCGGTACTGGTTGGTTAGTAACTGGGCAAGTTGTGTGAAAGATAATTTTATTCCCTGTTTGTTTTAATGGGCTTGGTGTGAATTTAGATGTCTGCAAGCTGCCATAAACATTTTAATAGCAATGGTCTCTTAATTGGAAAAAGATATTGTGGAAAATGTGCTTCAAGAATCGGAAATTATTTGAGCTATGTACACACTTTAAATCAAGTTTAAAATAATGTGAAATGTGCACTATGTACAACTTTGAAAAAACTGACAGATAGATCAACAACATGATGCTTGTAGTAATAGTAGAGTCTTTAAAGAACACTCAAGCGATGGACACTCAGAAAATACGTAAAACGAGGACGGGGCGCGGACAGGGCACAGACGGGGCGCCGTTGCGACTTTTTAAAACATATAGAAAAGACGAGGAACTGACGTGACGCTGGGTGTCGCGAGAGATGACGGTTTTCAACTAACTTCATTCAATCGTCCGATTTTGACAGGATAACATGTCTTCTTCCGAAGATGAAATGTGGTTAATTGTGGTGGTGTAATTGTGTGTAACAGCAACGGGCAAATCCCGGCACACCCCTTCACCCACCCGCACCCCCGTTCTCGCCTGCTCGCGTCCGTGCCCCGTCTTTTCTGTATTTTTTACAATAGGGCGCAGACGAGTAAGCGTCGTGTCCGCGCCCTGTCCTTTCTATATATATTTTGCGTCGCGACACTTCTGTACATTTTGTATGAAAATGACGCGGAAGAGACATATGTCCACGCCCCGTCCTCGTCTTACGTGTTTTCTGTGTGTCCAGCGCCTTAAGAATTTCTAAAAGAGGAATTTCGGGGGATTTGATCATAATTGTTGACAACTTGACCGTCCTAGTTCTCAAATAATCCTGGCAAAATGATTGCCTGCACTGACCTAGGGGCCAGGGGAAATTGTCGTTGACTGTCTAGCCAGTACTGGCTGACTAGTAACTAGGCAAGTTGTTGAAAAGATAATTTCATTTCGTGTTTGTTATAAGTGGCGTGTTAGCTGCCATGAACATTTTAATAGATACTATTTTAGCTGGAAAAAATTATTGTGGAAACAGTACTTTAACAATTGGAAGTGATTGAAACTGTGTGTTAGGTTGTTAATTTTATTATTCAAGTTCTATTTCTGAACACATTTCGGCTAGTAAGTATTTATTTATTTTCATTGTATTAGGATGATTACCTACACTGACCTATGAGCCAGGGGAAATTGTCGTGGACTACTAGCCAGTACTAGCTGGTTAGTAACTGGGCCAGTTGAGGTGAAATGAATTTTTTTTTCAGTGTTTGTTTTATGTGGCGTGGTGTGAAATTATATGAGAGAAAGCGCTGGATTCGCTTGATGAGGTCATTTTGTGGTGGTTTCTAAAAGTTGCCGTGAAAATGTGTGGTAGAGATTTTAAATAATTCTGGTAGTTTAAATTATAGCGGACACTGATTATGCGTTTGGCAAATCATCATCTCAGGAAGATGATGATTTGAAATGAAGAGAGCCATCGACATTATCAGAACCACTTTTACTGTCGAAGACTTTTTAAAAGAAAACGGTTAGCTACTTATAATTTAAAGACGTACTTAGGCTACTTACTTAGGTACTTAGGCTTGGCTTGAGGCGCCTTTTGTAAAATTTTGAGGGTAGGACCTTTCTACTCTAAAAATTAAAGGTTGGCTGACTTACAACCCAATTCGAATAAACGAATTCACATTTTAATTCTTAACAAAAATGTAATCTGAAATTCTCGTGTAAAATAAGTAAATAAATAAATAAATATCTTGGGCCAACTCACACACGGCCATCTGATCCCAAGCTAAGCAGAGCTTGTGTTATGGTAACCAGACAACTGATATACATACTTATATAATTTATAAATACATACATATTATAGATAAATTACACCCAGACACAGAACAAACAATTATGCTCATCACACAAAGTTTGTCCTGGGTGGGAATCGAACCCACGACCTCCGGCTTTGCAGTCAGGGTCACTAACCACTAGACCAACAGGCCTGTCAAAAATGCTTGAAAACTAAAAATATCGCCTTCGTATCTTTTTTATAATTTGCAAGAAGAAGAAGACAATGTGATTTATGTGCCCGAGTACCAATTCTACTAATTTTTAATTATTTATATTTTTTTGTTTATGAATGGGCTAGCTCTTGACCTCGATCACGCCTGATGGAAAACGATAGATGAAGTATATGATGAAGCGAGCGTGCCCAGAAGGTGGTGCCTTGAGGCACTGTTACTCCCACGCGTCGACGAAACACAGCAGGCTGCTTGACGCCGATCTCCGGTGGGAGGGTGGTCGCGAACCAGGCGGGTGTTAGCCCTACCACCGCAAGGGAAAGATTGGAAATGTATGGAAATAAGGCTTTTTTGACATTTGACAAAAATCTGTAGAATTGGCCCTCAGGTATGGTACAGGTAAGTGTCATACCCGAGGAGACTTTATAAAAGCAACAAAACAAAAATGCCAAACTGTACGAAGTTAAAAAAAATCACAATTCAGAAAATCCCCGTTTAAGAAATTTAAGTTGAGTATCTGAAAAATGAAAAAGAAATGTACAACACATTTCTTTTTCAGGTGCGCCTGGGAAAACAACAATTGGCAAACTCCACTTGATTTCCTATACTCAATTTTAAATGCAGAGGCCTTATGAAACTAAAACCTCTTCACTAAAATAACGACGACTACCCTGCCTGCCGACCATAATTACCGACTCACCTCTAAAATCTATTTGTGTGATATAATTGAAGACAAAACCGTGTTCGTCCGATGTAGTAACATAACATGGATATGTCTGAGTGTTATGCTTTCAAATTAAGCCCCCCGGCTGGTCGTGGGTAGCTTAATATCTTGGGAGATTAGGCTGGGAACACGCGGGCGATTGGAGGACGCAGGATTTAAAAGAAAATGACACTGAATTCGTTCGTTTTCTAAATCTCGATTGTTAATAGTAGATTATGCACCCAGGGGATAAAGCAGTGTCTTGTGCCACGGGCGTCATATTGAATCTCGAACGCAATGAAGGATTCGGGAGTTAACTCCCGAGCGTAGCGAGGGAGTTTAGTGTTTAACTCACGAGCGAAGCGAGGGGGTTAATACAAGAATCCTGAATGCAGCGAGGGATTCAAGCTAGCCCATGGCAAAGACACCTTTATCCCCGAGGAGGATACTCTACTTTTCACACCTCCTGTGAGAAAATAAGAAGCCATAATACGAAAAACAAAGTATTTTAAATTTACAAACACTAAGTAGAGATATGTATTTTGAACTTATTTTAATCCTTACCATAAGGATTTGCAATATCCGCGCCTTTTTTGCGTTCCACTCGGTATACCTACCACATAGCTGTCGCGACCAACTCGATTTTCGTTTTTTTTTTTAACTTTTCTGTGGGTTTGTAAATATGTGCAGGCCTATTGTTAGCAACCTAATACAATTTAAGAAATTTGTGTACACAAAGCTTTATACAGAGCTTTATATCTGCTGGTAGAATGGGTTCGGACGCTTGGCTGTATGCTATTTGAATTTAGAACGTCATAGGAGATGCTCGAGAAAATAGTTTTAAATTAATAAATCGACTATAAATGGGTTTTAAGTGTTATTCTTATCCTTTTATACAGTGATCCGTACATAACCAATTATTCTTATAATATGTCTTCAATCCTGGTCAATCCTTATGATTCTGTAGAAATTCGAGAATATCATCCCTAAGTAGTAAGAATATCGAGAATATCTTTCCTCTTTCTGGAACAGAGAGACAGAGACAGAGGGCGTTGTAAGTACCTAATATACCGCCAATTTAGCAGACAGATGAGGTTCCAAATTTAAATCACATTATTGACCGGCGGGTTATAATGAAATCCAGTACAACATTATTGCCCGGCTGTGCCACCGGCCAAAAATGACTCACTTTAGGTTAGGTTGGCATGACATATAATTTGACGTTTTCGATCAGGTGGTGTGAAAAACTCTTTATTATCATATGGACATGTTGGTTCCAGTATAATCACTCTTATAAAGAGACACATGTGCCCCTGTGAGCTGAATTTCAAATAAATAATCTTTTACCAAGTTTAGTAGTCCCTTTAAGCTTTATACGATCCTCTTACTGTAATTTTAGACTTAGTTTTCTCTTAACTAGTTGTAATTAATCAAAACTTGTTTAATAATAACGAATTGTAGCACAGATTGAAGTATTTACTCTAGAAAACACGCATTTTGAAAAATTGCACGTGAGATTAGGAGGTGGGGCAGGGTGTTGAGTCAAATCTCACAATACCTCCAAGAGGAGTGGGGGGATCGATAAAGCGTCAAAATCGCCACAAGTAATTAAGGCGAAAATCGAATCGCGAGCAAAGCCGTGGACAAATGTTAGTAATCATTAATTTGGTCATGCATATTTCTTATTGCTTGTAAAATTCTGCCACTCGGACACACTCTAAAAAACAGTCAACGTCATAAGTTGCGCGCGAAATACTTTTAGAAAGTCGCCAGCCTGTCCTATTCCTAAGCCGACCCTATGACCTAGGGCCAGCTATCTGGTACAGGGCCAGTGATTGTACATGTCGGCGTGTGTGATTGATGACCTAGTGCTTGTGAAAGTACTAGGGGACCTAGACGCGGCTAGACCTAGGCTTCACTTGGCTTTAACGTCCGGAAAAGGTTTGAAAAAAAAAATGGTAGGTTGACGTTTATTTTTATAATGTTAAATAACGAGTTTATTTTTAGGATTCGGTATCCAAAGGATAAAAATGGGACCCTACTACTAAGACTCCGCTGTCCGTCTGTCTGTCACCAGGCTGTATCTCATGAACCGTGATAGCTAGACAGTTGCAATTTTCACAGATGATGCATTTCTGTTGCCGCTATAACTAAAAGACAGAATAAAATAAATATTTAAGGGGTCTCCCATACAACAAACTTGAATTTTTTTTGCTCGTTTTTGCTCGATATTGATAATGGCAACAGGTAGACGCTTTAAATATTCACAGAATATTTAGTTATATGTTCACTTTAAAAATAAATATTTAAATTAAAATAAAACAATCCCATACAACAAACGTGATGTTTTTGCCGTTTTATACAGATAATGGTACGGAGACCTTCGCGAGTCCGACTCGCACTTGTTTATTATTGATAGGCTCACTTTTGAGCACAGTCTCACCTCTCTTGATGGTAAACAATGGTGATGTCGACGATGGAGGATGCTCGCTTAGAAGTATAACTTATTTGTGCATGCAGTCACATTTCGGGGCTTACCTGGAAATGTAAAAGAACAGATATTTAGTTAATTATATTAAAACATTCTAAGCATTATTTATGAAAAAAAACAAAACAGATGTATATTGTTTAAATGCTGATTGGCCCACAGACATTCTCTGTCAATTACTCAAATTTAGAATGATCCCTCAAAGAAACTCCAAGCATATCTATGAAATGTTCGGGGTTCAAGGGTCTTTAGAATCAGAAGATTCCAGGTTCGAATCCTGGCAGTGTCGCCATGAAATGTTCAGGGTTCAAGGGTCTTTAGAATCAGACAGCCAGCTTGATAGAATGTACTTTAATGAATGTATCTAGGGAATTTATGTTACAATGCGCATTGACGTAAACTGCTTACTTAGCTTAAAATGATACGTAAATTCTAAAGGAGTGTACTAACTACGTTATGCACTGTTAGGGAGCATACATACACTTCATCTATATAAATAACTACTCATTGTGTATTGTCACCATTACCTCAAAACCAACAATTTATACCCTCTCTCCTCTCCAAGATAGATCGTATCCAAAATCATGTTCCCATACAAATATGTTCGCACAATTATTAAGACGGCACCCAGATAGCATCTACAAACTAGATTAGATTTTAATACTGTAATTTAGAAAACATCCCACGACTTATCTCGGTAGATCTGACAGAGTTATGTTATTATATAAGTCAGCTGGTCTGGGAAAGAAAGAATGAGTTTAAGTCATTGTTCAGGGAAATATGCCATTTGTAAATTGTCTGTGGTTTTTAGGGTTCCGTACCCAAAGGGTAAAAACAGGACTCTATTACTAACACTCCGCTGTCCATCCGTCCGTCTGTCACCAGGCTGTATCTCATGAACCGTAATAGTTAGACAGTTTAAAACACAGAATAAAATAAAAATATTTAAGGGGGCTCTTATACAACAAACGTGATATTTTTGCTCATTTTTGCTCGACATTGATAACGGCAACAGATAGACGCTTGAAATATTCACAGAATATTTAGTTACATGACATAGTTACTTTAAAAATAAATAATTAAATTAAAATAAAACGAATATTTAAGAGGGACTCCCATACAACAAACGTGATTTTATTGCCGTTTTGTGTACATAATGGTACGGAACCCTTCGTGCGCGAGTTCAACTCGCACTTGGCCGATATTTTTAGTTAAGTATCTCTAATATATATAAATATTTAACTTACCTACGAATAATGTACCCAACTAATTCCTCAGTACAGACAAAATAATGATTTCTATCTAGCCTTTTTATATCCTTTACACACGTATAATTAATATTATAATTCTTTACATACATCATAAAAGCTTTATGTCTTCGGGAGCGTGTGAAAACGGCGCGAAAAGTGAGTAACACGGAACTGCAAAGTTATGTCTATTCCACAATTTAATTAAAAGGCACTAGAATCTATCGTTATAAAACTTTTATAGCTTAAATACAACCTGCATTTTCAGTCCTAGCCGTAAACCGTCTTTAAAACACAAAAGAAAGCTGTAATTTACAATTAAACGAAAAAACAAAGCGCGCCATAATTACAACTTGACAGGCGGCCATTTTGTGCCACAGATAATAGACCCACGATAGATTGATATCGGTTTCACACGATCTGCCTACGACCCGGATTACTATCAAGATGGTATGGAACCTCTTTAGAGTATTAATTGTCTGAGAAAGTTATTAACAATGACTGACGTATGTGATGTGATTTATCAAAATTATAGACTAATAATAGAGACTTGTTGTTTGATATGTGTTGTTGTTTTTTTGCTTTGATTAAGAAGTTGCTAGTGTTGTAGTGTCATTTTATGGTATGAGCTGGTTACTGTAGTAGTTAACTCTTCACGACTTGAAGGCTGAACTGATTTGTATGAAACTTGGCACACCAGTAGACCAGCCGGTCGATTCTGTCGACATCTAACGGTGTTCACCTAGGCGGAGTGAACGACAACTGAGCTGTCATTCCATCTTATTTGTATGGTGTGACAACTCACCCGTCGTGCGCCCCGTCCAAGTGTTCACTTCGACATGTTTACAGAATCGCACTGCAGATCCTGGAATGTTAGGTACATTGGATACTTTTCAGTTAAAGTTTAGAATCAAGTCCTCTTATTAGGGGGTGGGAGTGGTAGGGTGGGGTTTGGGTAGAGTGGTGTAGTTTAGCCCCCCACCACTTCCCGCCGCCGGAGGTGTGTGCTTTTTGTATTAATTTTTAAAGTTTAAATTTTTTATTGAATAATTTCTGAAAAACCACCTTAATAGGGTGATGGGGGAGGGCGCGGTGTGACTTCCCTCCGCCGAAGTAATATTAAAGGGCAGTCGACGGAGCCCCGCTACGCGGGGCACCTATTTATCGGTGGTTTAAAAAAAAATAACCACGAAGGGGATGGCGGGGTCAGGGGCCTTTCAACCTAACCTGTGCGAGTCGGGGTGCCCCAAGACTCGAGCTCGCTTCGCTCACTCTTGCACCAAACAAAACACCAAAATGTAGCGAAATTTTCGTTAATAGAAAGGTAGCAAAAGTCGTCAAAAATAGCAAGCAATCAGTGTTCAGAGAGGTAGCGAAGATCGTCGAAATACAGGAGGCAGATAACAATAACGATATGGAGCACATTCACGTAAACTCGGAAGCAACGGAGTGACGCTTATGGTGCGATGTCGAGTATATCTGTCACTGTCAGTATAAAAAAAGGCAGGATAGCAGTATTTTGACATATAAAACTTCAAAAACGTAAGAATTTAGTGTTATTATAGTTCCGATTCACGTATTAATTGTGATTTACAAATATTTTTTAAAAATATTTCGACGCGGCTCCGGCAGCTGAAATTGCATAAAAGCACTTGGGATAAGCCCCCTTGGCCCCCAACAGTGACAGATTCCTCAAATTCAGAGGACTCGATTCTAAACTCAACCCTACTTTTCATTCCGGGAATTTGTTTCCTTGTGGTGATTTCAACTATCACGCGGACATAGCCGCTGGCAGAAGATAGTAATTATATCTACTAACATAATTTATCGCCAGACTACAAAACAAAATATGATTGAAAATAATTTCTGGGAATGCAGACCAGGTAGACCATTTAATTACCCTTTCAAAGGGAACATTTACAAAGGGAATATTTATACCACCAAATTTTACAGTTTATACATCGATAATAACGTTACCATTAGACATTCTATTGTATTAAAATGGCTATTTAAGATCATTCATTAAATACACAATTAAGACAAGTGAAATATCGTATTACTTACACTACATTATTATCCTAGGCCTGCCTCCTATTATTCACAGTGGCAACACTTATTTAAACATACGCTTTTCATCAACTATTTTTAACAATGGCAATATCCATTAAAAATACGTGTTTCCTCTCTTCTTCGGAACTAGACCAATATAATAAATATTATTAAGCTGTCAAAACAAAGGCTCTAACGATTGCGAGTGTCTAACACAATTACACTGCAGACCCTTTAAGTGAAGTATTTTTTTGCACAGCACTGTAAATAATATTATTATGCAATAGTTTTGACGGCTAGAAGAACTTTATTTATTTATAACATAAATCATCACGAAGTGAACCAACAACAATATTTTTACTAATTATCCTAACTAACCTTCCCTTCCTTAACCTAACTTCTTTATTCACTCTTCACGTTTTATGGATAGACCAAGTTCTAGATTCGATTTTTTTTTTATTGAGGAGTGTGTTTGCTCTTGACCTCGATCACGCCTGATGGAAAGCGATAGATGAGGTCTATGATGGAGCGAGCGTGCCCAGAGATATATTAAATTTTATGCTGGGAGTATTTTTCCTTGGGGTAATTTCAGCTAGTATTATTAGAAATGGGAAAATCACTCTGCTGGTCCGTTTCTTTGTTTTCAACAAACAGATATCTTGTAACCTAACCTCAAAACACATTAAAGTTGCTTGAAAGGCGTAGTTGCGTAAATGCGTAAGGCGTTAATGGGTTGTGGAGGTCTGGTAGGCAGCCGCTCCACATAAAATACTGGTATTCAGCTGAATCCGGTTTGACTGGGAGCTGACCTCAATTTGGTTGGGAAAAGGCTAGGCAGATGATGACGAAAAGGCGTAGTCGGAGCCCCATTTGGCGGGGCTCAATGCTTTAAAAAAGAAAACCACATGGGGATGGCGCCGAAGTGAGCTCGGGACTTGGGGCGCAAGTACCGAGCTCGCTTCGCTCGCTCTTGCATTCTTAGTTCTCTAAGTAACAGTAGTTACATTGCCTTTTGTACACACATACTATCACTGGGGTACATACACATACGATGACTGGGGGTTGGGGTGGGGGGGGAGCACTTTCTTTTAAGTAGGATTTCTAGGTTGTTATAAAAACGAATAAAACAAAAATACATTCATAAATATATGAAATCCACACACAAATTAGTTCCTCAAAAGGACCTTTTGAAACGGAATGATCGAAAACGGATGACAGTGATTCATGACGCAAATGGCATAGGTACTTTTGTACGTTCCGTTTTATCGGATTTGCACAATGTTTTAGTTGTCAATCATATTTGAATGTTCCGTTTTCGCTTTTCATCTGATTTGAGGATAGAATCATTCATATTTTATCAATTTCTTGAAAAATTTGCATTACCCTTAAATTAGAGTGATAGCGTTATAATCGGGGACACCAATTCCAGCCAAACGATACTAGATCCAACTCCACGGTACTTTTAGGAAGACTGGTGTCAGGGGTTCGGGCTTCTGACAATCCGTGACGTTAATAAATGTAATTATCCATTAAAATAACAGTTTTGAAAAACTTAAAAAAATAACTGGTAAATAAATCCACGAGGTTCGTGTGCTTAGAACTATCAGATTAATTACATCCTTTTATACCTTCCACAGAACATAAATAAACATTTAACATACACCATTATAGGTACTTCAATAAATTCAAGATGTCCGATCTAAAAAAGGCGCGCACAGGTGCATTAAACAAGTTCTGTAAAAAGCCAGGATTACACACGGATTTAAACGTAAAACAGTCGCGAATTTAAAGTCTAGCTATCTTCTACACTAATATTATAAAGAGGAAAGATTTGTTTGTTTGTTTGTTTGTTTGTTTGAAATGAATAGGCTCCGAAACTACTAGACCGATTTGAAAAATTCTTTCACCAGTAGAATCCTACATTATCAGAGATGGACATAGGCTATAGAATACTTTCAAAAAAGTTGGGGATCCGTATGAAAACTTCGATAATGTGACCCAAGGTGTGAGAAAAAATCCTTATATCGCGTACGCTGCGGAATCTATTGACAATAGAGCAAAGTGATGTACTACAGTTTTATAGAGGTCATCAATATCTACAAAAAAGTCCGCGATGCCATATGTCTAACTATTATGGATAAGTCACCATGACCGCTTTTTGTTAATATTAGTCAAGCAAATCCCATGGTGAAATAAAAAATGGTGATTATAGTACCATTACATTAATCCTTATCCATTTAAATGGTTTGATAATTAAGGTTGATTATGTCCGTGTAAATTACACTTTAAATCATTCAAATCGGACCTTTCGTTCAAAAGTTACGACGGTAATAAACATGCTCGGAGTAAGAAAAATGTCGCGGCTTGAGCGAACTGGGGAGAATCGTATCAATGCTTGGTCCGATGACGTTGAAACACCACGGCATTTAAATGTTTTCGATAAAACAATAAGAATATCAAATGTTTGGATTTTTCGAAAATCAACTAGGTACATACATAATGAGGGGTGAAGCAGGGGTGAATAAGTTTTTAGGGGAGGAAATTATAGCTTGCTTCAATTTACGTCGGAATTCTATGAATAAACTAAAAGTGGGATAATTGAAACAGATCATGTACCTAACAATTTTTGCATAATCAACCCCTGACGGGCTGAACGGGGTGAACAGTTGCGCTGAACCAATAATGAGAATCGTTGTGCTTAATTTTCCAAAACTAACCTTTATAAGGGGATATGTATAGGGGCGTTGCAGTTTGTGGAGTACCTACTATCCCCACGCGGACGAAGTCGCGGGCGAAGTGCTAGTCACTAATATTATTAAATAAAGTCAACCTTCCACGTCTGTCTGTCTGTATTCGATAAATTCTAAAGCTACCGTACGGATTTTCATACGGTTTACAACAATGGACGGAGTGATTCATGGGGAAGGTATAAAGTATAATTTATTAAGGTTTTGTGTGTATTGGCTGATATATGACGTTGATCGTGAAGATATCAGAATAACTCTGCTATCCGTGCGAAGCCAGGTCGGGTTACTACTTAAAGAAATAAAAAGCTAAAAAGTCACCATACTTGTAATAACTCGGGATCCAACAAATTCCGTTGATGCTTTCATGATGTGCAAAGACACCGAACATTAAAGTTCTTTTTTAAAGTAACAATGTAAAAAGACCTGGCTCCAGAGAAAATATTAACGTCACTTGAAAAAAAAAACAATGCGGCGGGAACGCGGTCTATTTTTAAACCGGTGTCAATTTTACTTTTTTCCCGCGTCGCGGTGTGAACAGTGTTGAAAGATCTGGGTTGCTAGTACTCGTATAAATAACCTGTTTGTTAGAATGAATATTAATTAGAAGATATTCTAAATTACCTTTTTTGGGATTTTTCTGTCTTCAAGGCATCTTTTCAGCAAAAAATTCAACTAAAATCTGTTAACCCTCTAATTTTGTCAAATTGAGACTTGAATTTGAATTAATGTTAAGTGTATATAAGTACCATTGGGTTTTCGGATTTTTAACTACTTCATAAACTGCCATTTGACCTGCCCCCTGCAGGTCAAATTGCAGTTTAAAAAAGGTTTACAGAATTTCTAAAAGAAATCTCTCATTCATTGTCCGTCACTCACTCGTCGGAACTTTTATGCGAATAGAAGATACATTTCATTTATCCCATGTCCTAGTTTTCTTTTTTTAATCTAAGTAATTTTCTTGTATCTGTCATTTGTCTGTCAAAACAACAGTTAACTTTTATTACATACTAATTCCATGCGCTGAAGTTAATAACCTAACCCATGGAGTTAGTAAGTACTACCTATTCAAAGTAGTGACTAGTGACGTTCTGTTTCATAAAACAATTGTGCATAAATAAATAATGGTTGGTTGTTAGTGTGTAGAGTTGGAACAAGGTAATAACATAATTTTCAAGTCAACCATCATAACTTGAAGTAGGAGGCAGTTATTGTAAAGTTTTGCCTTTATGTTTGATAGTTTTTAACCGACTTCAAAAAAAGGAGGCATTGAAAAATTCTTGTTTTATGTGAAAGAAGAAAGAAGAAAGAAAGAAAAACAGTTTATTTGCGCCAAGCATGACGCACACCATAAAAATATCAAAAAAAAAAATTATCAAAATCGGTTCAGTAGTTTGGTTTTTAAATCCAAATAGCTGGAAAAAATATGTGGAAAAATCATCCATGTAAGTATACGAAATTGCGTATTTTTGCTTTCCTTTTGGTGTTGTTAGGTGTGGGTACCTACCACAAAAAAGTGAGAAAAAAAAACCTTCACAAAAAAAACCGACTACCAAAAAACACTACAAAGTAGTCGGTGTTTTTGGTTGCTTCTTCGTTATTTGACACCGACTTCCGAAATTAAAGTTATTTTGTACTTTGTAGTGTTTTTTTGGAAGTCTGTTTTTTTGTCTCATGTAGTGGCGTCTGGTGAATAAAAATAAATTCAGAAATGAAATCATCTCTGAGATGATGGCTGGTAATGATGGATGGTGGTAAAAAAAGTTTATACCTACTGCGCCGAATCATACAGAATCAGAAAGGTGGTTGGTGATTGATAGTTATAATATTGGTTGCTGTTGGTGATTCTTTGTTGCCTTTGGTTGACAACGAACATAACATCCTTACCTTCTGCATAGTTTGTTTCTTATAAAACGTGTAACAGAATAAACACAATACCTCATTCTACTCATCATTATGAACAACTTTCACTATGAGACCAACACTGAAATTGCGGAAAAAAATATCGACTGCCCCATATACTGGATAACTTTTTTTCCAGTGCGCAAACTTTGAGAACCACTTCTGCCCATGTAAATGAACAACTTTCCCCAAGAAAGCCATAGTCAATTCCTAAAAAAAAAATTGAACTTCCTATACAAAATTGTCATCAATTGACCACAATTTGTATGAAAGACTCAATTTTTTTTTTAGAAATTGACTATGGCTTTCTTGGGGAAAGTTGTTCATTTACATGGGCAGAAGTGGTTCTTAAAGTTTGCGCACTGGAAAAAAAATTACCAAGTATATTCTTCTGCGCAATAACTCGACAATATGTACAGAACAGCTGATTTTTTCACGATTTTGGGGTTGGCCCCATAGTAAAAGTTGTTTATAATGATGAGCACAATAACCCCTTAATGCATTTATTCTATTAGTACACGTTGTAGACAGTAAAGGTGCACTTATAGGAGTTAATTATTTCGACTGTGCAAGCTCAATTGGGTATGTACGGGAAGAACTAAGCAATAGGGAATGGTGAATTTGATTTAGCCGGCCGGTCTAACGGTATGCAGCTGAATACAGTATTTTAAACGGAGCGTCTGCCTGTTATGACCTCCACAACTCATCACCCGGGCAACACGGTACTTCTTGGCAACACGGTACTTCTTGGTAACACGGTACTTGGCAACACGGTACTTCTTGGCAACACGGTACTTCTTGGTAACACGGTACTTGGCAACACGGTACTTCTTGGCAACACGGTACTTGGCAACACGGTACTTCTTGGCAACACGGTACTTGGCAATACGGTACTTCTTGGCAACACGGTACTTCTTGGCAACACGGTACTTCTTGGCAACACAGTACTTCTTGGCAGCACGGTACTTCTTGGCAACACGGTACTTCTTGGCAACACGGTACTTCTTGGCAACACTGGTTGTCACATTCTATGGCTTCTGACAACCCGTAACGACAGTCAAATATCTACAAATAACAGCCATAAAACCAGACCGCTAAAAGCTTTTCAAGCAGTAAGATGCAGTACGATCACAGATCTGAGCCCGCAAACTGCATCAGACTGCTTGAAAAGCGACATGTTTGGAATTTTTTAGTCGTTTTTTGACAAAGTAATTTTTTTATTTCCTACATTTTAGTGAGTTTTGAAAATGTATACAGCCTATGTCACTACCACAATTCTGACGAATTCAACGACACCTCATATGTCAAAATCCGTCCAGCCGTGTGGGGTGTAGGGCGTGCCAAAGAAATGGACATACATCTATACTATCTATACTAATATTATAAAGAGGTAAAATTTGTAAGTTTGTATGTAGGGGGTAATCTCTGGAACTAATGATCCAATTCTAAAAAAATTTTAAAAACTCACTGGTAGAAAGCTACATTATTCCTGAGTGCTATAGGCTATAAATTATTTTTATAACATGTATATTAACCGAGCTATCACAACTTTTGTCTAGCAAGTCGGAAAGAAATACCTCAATAAAATAGAATTATTTGCATGCATGTATGTGTAGGGTAGGTAGGTAGGTAGCCAGTTGACGGGAGCGAAGCCGCGGGAGACAGCTAGTGATACATACAAACATACATACGTTCGAAAAACATTACCCTTCTTCTGACGCAGTCGGATAAAAATACACAGCTTTACGTGATTTCTGGTTTTGTAATAGATGGTCACCCATACACGTACTGACCCTGGCAAGCGTTGTTTGACCTTGAATATCGACCCGTACGGCTGTTCTTATTTAGCTACAAGCACAAAGTTCTATTACTTTAAAATTCCACCCAAGTCCGATTCAGTTTGGTTTCCCCGCGAAATATTAACGTTCATATTAAAATGGCGTCACGGGGAGAATTATTTATCGACTGGTTTATTGGTAGGACGCCTATTGGGTAGTAATAAGCCTGTCTGCCTCCAGGTGTGTCGATAACTGATCCACATAATTATATCAGCAGTGCTATTCTGTAAAAAACTCACTGTGAAAACTAAGGTGAAGCGAGATCGAAGTGAGCTGTTAATCCATAGCTGGGATGGGATGCATGAAGAAGCCACCTCGTGTAGCGCAATTTGTTCCATCAGTCACTCAGCTGAACCGAGCGCTCGGCGCATCCTGGACAGTCTCACCTAACACCTCATAAGACTGGCCAATCCTTCCCTTGCGGTGTACCGCCCGCCTAGTTCGTGACCACCCTCCCACTGGAGTACAGCGTCAAGCAGCCTGCTGTGTTTGTCGACGCGTGGGAGTACCAGTGCCTCAAGGTATCTTCTCGGCACGCTCGCTCTGTCATAGATATCATCCATCGCTCTCTGTCAGGCGTGATCGACGTCAAGACCTAGCCCATTACTTAATAAAAAAAAGCTTCTGTGTGGAATGACAGTTTACCTCACGCTTACTTCACCTTAATTTTCACGGTGAAATTTTAACAGAATAGACAGTCAGGGTCACACCCGGGAGGTTGACGGACCGTGGTCCTGATGAACTCATTAAATAAAACATCAATATCGGTAAAGTGGTTTGGGTTCTCCATTAAAATATAAGTTAGAAAACAATAAAGTGACACACAGCAATAATGTAGATCTTCACAAAAGGTAGGTTTCCATTTAAACTCGAAACCTAAAACCTCTTTATACGATTGCGTTTAAATTATTTGGCAACACTACACTCTCTAGGGAAGCGACACACAGCAGTAAATCGATTGCAATATCGATACGAATCTGATGATAGCTTTATATCGATATTACTGGCTGTTATCGCATTCCATGCTGAACTTACTGCCGTGTAATATCGATATTTCAGCTCTTTATAGCCTACTTACTTCTGCTTGCGGCTTCGCCCGATTGAAACTCGGAAATAATAGCAAGAAAACAAATTCCCAGGATAAAAAGTTTTCTGTGTTAATTCAGGAAAATTGAATGAATTATATACCTTTCTCAGTCAGGGTTGCGGAATTTGTTCGAAAGAGTTACCGCGGCCCTGGAAAGCAAAGGGCACTAGGAGGAGCACGGATGGGTTTTAGTCAGTAAGAGTCTGACACTCCCTTCCGTTTCGCCGAGAGCGGAAGGAGTCATTTGATGATTTCTCTTCTTTAAAAAAAAAGGGTTAGTTTCTGCAAGCGGCTTCGCATGAATGAAACTTATTTTTAAAAAAATTGTATGTCCTACTCCAAGGTCCAATCTATATCTTCCTCAAAATCGGTTTAGCTATTTAGGAGTAACAAATAAACAGATCGGCAGAGCTACTTTCGTATTTGTAATAAGTATACTTAGGTGCTATTGTTTCAAAAGATATTCTTGACTTCTTGTTAAGTTTACTTTACTTTACTATTAAAACAACTAAAGTAAAAATTTTTATCCAAAAAGAAAATTTCTTTTTGGATAAAACTTTTTTCTTTAGTTGTTTTAATAGTAAAGTTATCTCGATTTGCAAAAGGACAGGCTGTATGTAAATTAAGTTATTGGCAAAGTTTGATAAAGAAAAGAGAGAGGTCGTTTAATGTGTAATAAATTATTTGCAAAAGATTCTTATTACAACTACAGGTTGTATTTTTATTGGATGTTGGTTTCAGTATAATGTACTCTGTG
Organism: Melanchra persicariae; assembly: GCA_947386135.1. Lineage (NCBI taxonomy): Eukaryota > Metazoa > Arthropoda > Insecta > Lepidoptera > Noctuidae > Melanchra > Melanchra persicariae. Next base: position 11,345,752 of record OX376670.1, on the reverse strand, counting down.
GATGTTGGTTTTTCAAAAGATTTAATCCTACTTCCTACTAATATTATAAATGTGAATGTTTGTATGTTTGTGTTTCAATCAGGCAAAAACGGCTGAAGGGATTTGGATGAAATTTGGCACACATATAGTTCATATCCTGGAATGAGATACTTTTTATCCCGGTAAGTGGCATGGATCAATGAAGAGTGAGGAGGAAGTGCAAATTCAGAGCCGCTGCTGCCTTAGTACTACAGATTTACAAGTACCAGGAGACCAAAAACATCAAGTACCAGGAAACCAGAAACATGTCATAGTATTTTTTTGGGCTGGTTAGGATAGGTGTAGGGTAGGTGCAGGGTAGGTGTAGGGTAGGTGTAGTGTAGGTGTAGCGTAGGTGTAGGGTAGGTGTAGGGTAGGTGTAGAGTAGGTGTAGGTAGGTGTAGAGTAGGTGTAGTTACAATACAAATCAAGAAACCTCCCTATTTCCGATTTTCACGCGGGCGAAGCCGCTGGTAGAAGCTAGTTTTTTGATAAAAATGAGAGATAAACTAAAATATCCTTTTCTCAATTAAACTATAAACTCGTCCATGTAGTAACTTGACCATTTCGATCACAGATAAAAAGGCGACATAATCAAGTTATTTCCAAGTAAACTAGTAAGTAAATAGGTTACTGAGCTACCATAGACTGGACAGACTGTCAGTCTATAAGCATAGACTGGACCTTATCTAGTTATTTACTGCCCATTTGAAGCTTTGATGTTGCCGACCAACCATGCTAATTTTATTAAAAATGAGGGTATTCTGGAAAAACTTGATAAAGAGGTGGTAGGTACATTTTTATTGGTAGTGAATCTTTTTTTTTTATTTCAGATGTGTGATCGAGTTAGCTTTCGTTTTCGATCAACAAATAAATGTTCAATTCCAGAAATGGCTGGAATAAAAATGCTAAATTAAATCAGGTTCACACAAAATTTTCCATATTCTTATTTTAGGCTTCGATTACATAAATAAAAGATTTTATAAATAAGGATAAGCCTTGCTGTCTATCAACTTGACAGTTCTTTGAAGAAAAACACACAGACACATACAAGACTTCTATCCTATTCTTTTGAGTCTGACCAACGTAATGTAACATGTTACAAAGCGAGCATTCGTACAGTCAGTGCGTGGAAACGAGCACGTACAGGCGCATGTCACTCGGATTTTAGGACACGGTGTATCGTAACATGCTCGCTGCGAATGGTACATTACGGACCGTAACTCCGGTCATTACCCACCTTAAGAGACATAAAAAGATAATTATACAAATAATTTCATAACGTTTTTCTAAAAGGTAGAACTTGTGAAAAATGTTGTGGCTCTTTTTGTCACCGCACAAACAGTTCATGAAAAAAAAACCGTTTTATTCACCGGGAAATTCAATTGCTAGCTTTGTACGTTTCCGTTGAAAATGAGAGAAAAACTTTTCGCTTTGATGTTTTTTGCACTGACAGTTTTTAATAATATTATTTATGTCTATTATGTTATTTTTTAGAACACTCTGGTAGCTGGAAGCAATATGTTCTATCTTCTTCAAATTGTAGTTTTTATTGGTTCGTACCGTAGTGTATAGAGTAGACAAAAGACAATGTAAGGGCTCGATATAAGAAAAAAAAAGAAATTAAAAAAATTGTTTGTTTTGTTGTGAATGTTGAGATTATTATTGATTGTTTGATTCTAGACAAGGCGCCAGAGGGAGTTCAGTGTGCAGAATATGAGGACCGCATTCTGTCAAAGGATTTGTAATAAGAATGGGCTGATTTTCCCCGATTCAATTATTTTTAACCCGCCTCCTGTGCTTATTATGCTGCATTGCTAACTCTACAAAACAGAATGACAGAGAGGAGAGATGCTTCGCAATTTGAATTTTAATAACGTGTCACACTCTGAAATCCTCCGTGTATCTTCAACATAACAGTACAGCATGAATATTAATTAATATAATAAGAAACTCCACGCACGTCGCTATTTTTTTATTTCATTTTAGCATTCTGTTTTAAAAGAGCGCGTTATTCTTCTAAAAATAAACTCGAGTTACGTCTTGTTCACATACAAGTATTTACACGGGTAGCCGCCATTTCTGAGAACGGACATTGTTTGGATACAGTGGCGTAACGTCGTGGGGCCCTGAGGCTGATAGGAGTTTGGGGTCCCGTCAGTGACCCTATCGTCTGGGGGTTTTAAATGCACAAAGTTGTACAAAAAAGCTACTGCCTAGTGACACTTTAGTAGCGGTATTTATTTATCAAAATTACAAAATATTTGGGATTGACCACGTAAAATTATGATGGCGTTTTACAAAACCATAATATTATGTATTTGGAACTATATATTTGACAATCGTTTTCACTGTTACAATTTAATTTTGTCCGTGTCTTGTGACATAATTTGACCACCCCGTTACCAATTTCCTCTGTGGATTTCTAAGCGCACAAAGTTACAAATTGGAGTTTAAGAATAGGTGAACGTTAACGAATGACACGAAGCGAGTTCGATGAATAATTTATCACCCCGCCTCGAATAAGTTAATTATAGTTAGCCCTAAGATAAGATTCACCCATTTTCCATGTACCCATTGATGATAATGATTGATTATTATAATGATCATTGGAAAATATAGCTCAGTCCATGTTAGCAAAAGAATTAATGATAATTGATGATTTCATTTTGACAATTTCGTCTGTTTGCTAATACTGCCAACACTTTGTGGGGGCCCCTCAACCTCCGGGTCCCCGCACCGCTTTGCAGCTCAGTAGTTATGCCACTATTTGTTAGTCCATAATTAGAGTAGCAAGCAGGCAGTATGCGCAAAATATTCCCTAATGACGATAAAGCGAACGCGTTTTCGCGACAAGAAAAAGCAAAGATCGTTTTTATTTTTAGTCTGTGATTTAAGATGGCGGCCGTGTTTGGTTTTTGTTGTCACTTTGTTTTACCTTGACTACTATTTTATCGAAGGTTCTGGCCAGTCCAGGCTAAGATTATGTTAAAATTGTATTCAAAATCATTAGGTACCTGAGATGGCATCGCTGACAAGTTGGCTCGCCCATCTACTTGTGCCTTTTAGAAGCATTGAAAGGTAGCGAAAAGTTGTAGTACGAGACATTTTTAATTTGAAATATCAAAAATGTTTATATGAATGAAGAAAAGAAAAGAAAGAGTTTATTAACCAGGTATGGTATTTTTTTATGTTACTTTAAACCACCAATTTCTCATAAGGACATAAATAAAAATAATAATAAATAATTACTTAAGTGTTCTTTGTATTTTTTTTTGGCTCATACAATGCCCTGCAATTACGTCGACTATTTGTGCAAGAGGTTTACCACGATAATATTATGTTCCCGAATCACAACTAGCCAAACATGGCTGTACTTCTACACCTCTGCCAAACCCACTAGAGCAGCATTTGCCAAACTTTGGGTCGCGACCCGAGAAAATATTCGGTCTGGTAATGACAGTCTCTTCATAGGGTCTAAAGATAGTATAGATTTTTTTTAGAAAAGTGGAGCTCCAATTAATTACTGAATACCTTTTCTTCTTATTCTTTCTTACACACTATTGTCTACATTTATTTTTCATGTCTCCTTTCGCAGGTCTGCTGGAAGAAATTTCATAAACATAAACTACTCGTATAAATTAAATAAGTTGTTTTCATTTATATCTTTTGATTTTTTGATCTTTGTTTTTAACCAGGATTCGGTATGATTATAAAATTTTATTTCCAAGTTGAAACATCACTGCTTGTATTTAATTAAATAATAATGAAAATATGTTTACAAGCGAATCAATAATTGTAGCTCATTTTGTCTTACTTAAGTTCTTTATTCATATAGTTATTATGCCCCTTTTTCTTCATGACAGCAACGAGGTGAGTCCCGAATTTGAAAGTGTTAAGTGGGTCACAGTACACTCAATTTTTGGAACCACTACACGTGAGGAATACAAGCATATTATATAACTAACATACAAAGCCTGTCAAAGTCTTCCAACATTTAAAATGTTAATAGTCATTGGTTGATCAACTACATCATACTTTTTAATCGCTCCGTGACCACTCATATATGTGTGAACCACTTAAGTCAGTATGCGGGGTATGTTCACGCCGTATTGAGTCGATGAGGGTCGACAGAACTCTTTGTGGGGATATTGATGGGTGCTCTTAGAGTGATGATATGGGTGCGGTTGAGATTTTGATTGTGATTTTTAGGGTTCCGTACGTCCGTATGGAAAAATTGAACGCTTATACGATTATTCGTGTGTGTCTGTCACTCACAGTCAATTTGTTGTAGCCAGTTTGAATTCTAGTACCTACATACAGGATGTTCCAGAAGTGCGTGTAGGGTAGTGTTCTGTAACTGCTAAGTATAGAGTTAAAAACAAATGATTTCAAAATAAAAAATATTGACTTTCTTCAAAAAACCCGACCCCGCAATTCGACGAAAAATTCAAATAAAAAACACTGAAGTAGTCAGATGAAGTCGGTGTCATTGAATCTGTGATTGAACTAAAGTAAACACCACTAACTGCATGTGACAGCTTGAAAAGTGATTTTTCCTCAAAAAAAATCTGTCTTTTTTATTTTTATATTTTTTCCTAATTGTAAGTATAGCAGATACAGAACACCACCCTTAAATATGACCACTAACTTCTGGAACACTCTGTATATGAACTTCTGTTTTCCAAAATCGTTCGAATCGTTACGTAAAATTCAGAGTATGAATAATAACTTGCATTGCATTGCACATAATATATGGCATGTTATTTATTTCTTGATTAACTGGTAGAGAATGCCTATGGCATTAATGATGAAATTTTCGTAGCTTAACTTTACGAGGCGTTTCCAAGGGTATAGGTAATTTTTAGGGTTCCGTTTTGCCATGTCCGTCTGTCTGTTTGTCTGTCTGTCTGTCTGTCCGCGGTTTAGCTCAGAGACGCTTAGCAGTAGAAAGTTGAAATTTGGTTTGCATATACATAATCACGCCGACTTAGTGGTAAAATAAAATCTGGGAAAAAACTATTTTTTGGGTACATACACGTAACATTACTTATTGTACTTAATATAACATTTTTTATCGTCTATCCCATGGTGGTGTCGTTGGATAGGTCTTATAAAAAAAAAATAGGGTGTGCGAAAACCATTTTTCCATCCAAGGAATCGTTTGCGAAAAATTAAGCTTTAAAGTGCTAATTTTTTACCGATTTCACGGCAAACGGTTGTTTTCGATGATCTGAAAAAAATCATGGTAGTATCATATAATATCGAATTTAAAAGGAAAACGATCACAGCTAAGTAGGCTTTACAAGTTAACGAGTAATAGTTGCAAAACTACGGAACCCTACACTGCGCGTGGCCCGACTCGCGCTTAGCCGGTAACGGTAACAGTTTTAAATAAATCGTTATATGGTCGGTATTTGTTCATGAACTATCAGAAAAGTATCAGTTTACTATCCTGAGTGGAGTATTTTTCTTAATTTTCATATTTGCAGTTAATGGTAGTGAGATATAAATTTTCCAAAAAATCTCCAAACTGAACTCCAATCGTTGAAAATTAGATCTAGCAGATTTCAAGAAACCCACTCAGTTACCAGACACTCAGTACCTATTTAGGGTGAACCGAACAACGGTAAACTGACAAAATAGTAGTCATAACATAAAATATCGAAGTTCTAGTTAAGTACAGCTTAAAATAGTTTCAGAGCAAACGAATTAAAAATCGAGCAGTCCTCGTTTAGTTTATAAATAGTAACATATACATAGCATTCCCCTTATAAATTAATTTCTTTAGGTGGTCATTCTGTAGGCAATTAGTGCTTGGGCACGCATTACGAGTGGTCGCTGCGTTTTTAATTAAAACAATGTCGCGAGTATGTGTCGACTAGAGATGGGATTTGACTTTTCTTGAGATTTCGGTTTCGGCGAATGATTCGGTTTCGGCTAACAGTTAGTGTTTCATTGCAAATTTTGTCATGATTGACCATCATCGGCTTGCCTTTATCCCAATTTATTAGTGGTCGGTGCAGATGTCTTCCATACATCTCAATAGTTACGTCCTTGCTAGCCATAAGAATCATTTTTCACAAAACTCATCCGCCCTTTTTTGCACTTCATGATTGATTCAAAACTGAAACAGCAGTATTTTATGTATTTGCATGTTATGTTTACACAATTCACGCAGAATTCGCCATTTAAATCAAACATTTGGCCAGGAGTAGTGGTTGAAGTTTGGTCAAATGAGCTAGGGCCGTCTAAAAGCGCGTTGGCTTGACGATATTGTGAAATTAGAAGTTAATACTTACTGGATTAGATACGTGTAGTAACGGGATGTACAACAAAAGAAAGAAATACCTAGTAGTGTGCGATTCAGTGCAGAAAATATTTAATTGATTGAGCCGAAACCAAAATTAATGATGAATGAATTATTTCCATATTAATATTTTGTTACTTGTTTTTATACTTACTTGATATTTCCTTTCCATGCTGTTTGTGGTGGGCATTGCTCAGATTACGCAGTTCGGGTCGTCCTCCAACTCCGAGGTTTTTCATTTAATAACCGCTTTTTTGGCTTTTTCACTCACAAACAACACTAACATTGTCACAAACATTGCTGTAGCACCATAATAACATCATCATTTCGTAATTCCTTACGCCGTTGCTGTAATTCTAATGTCAATTGTCAAATTTTTATGTCTACCTAGTCTTTGTCACTCGTTGTTTCATTGTTTGTTTTTGGCTCGGGAAGCATCAGAGTGTTGCCACACAATGAAAAATTGAACGAGTGATATTTAGATGTGTGTTTTTTTTTTAGCTTTATATTTATATTTTACATTTCATCATACCTTATTTGTGTGTGTCGTGCCCTGCACAGGTACGACAGGTAGGCCGATACAGTGTCTTTATGTGTGTTTTTTTGTACCTGTTTTATGTATTATTCTCTGCCTCGGAACAGTGAGTAATTGTATTTAGTTTGTGCTTAGTGTACATTGCATAGGCATTATTTTGTTTATTGTTCTGAGGCAGTGACACTCCGGCTCACGCTGAAAACCAGCGCCATGGATTCGTGTCTTCGTGCACGGGCCTCGGCATTATACTGAGCGTTGGCCGTTTTGCGCGGTGGTGACGCATTACATTATAGTTCGATGTATAGGTTTACACCTGATTTTGTTTTTTTTTTTTTTTTTTATTATTATTTTTTTTATTTAGGCCTAATGTTAACTGTTTTGTGTATCTGCGTCACCTTCACGTAAATAAACAGTTTTTCTTTCTTTCTTTCTTCTTTCAAAAGCCGAATGCCGAAACCAAGTCGAACATCCAGCGCACCTCTATCCCTTGTGTTTATTAAGGCTTTACGACTAAAGTTATGGAGACACTGACACTTTGTTATTTGCTGAATTGCTATGATAAATCCAGATGACCAATTATTCCAACGTTAAATGTACAGTTCGTTCTGTCACACTAAAATGGGTTTATTACCCTCAAGTCTATTTTAGAAGGTATCTGATTTGTAAAATTAACGATGGTGTAAATGGATTTAGCATACCGTAGGTACACATAGTATACAGTAGTACTTCGTCTGTGACATCTCTAAGAACCACCTGTCTAACTCCTCGGAAAATAGGGGGGGTATTTAACTGAAAATATCTTTTTTTTTTTTTTTTTTTTTTTTTTTTTAAAACATTGCCCCACACTAGGAATTTCTCCTGTATCGTGGGTGCGTTCACAAACATATAAACTCACATACACAAACAGCCAGACCCGGAACAACTATCTGTAGGCCATACAAATATTTGTTCCGTGCGGGAATCGAACCCGTGACACGCAGCGCAGCTGTCGACCGCTCAACCACTGCGCCAACCGTGTAGCCGTGTAGCGTGTAGATTTAAGTCTGTCAGAGAGATTTCCAAAAAATATTGGATCCGTATTTTTTCATTTTTCCAAATAAAATACTACGATACAGTGCGTTGAAAACGGCTAATTATTTTTGAGGCGAATAACAACTTATTAGGTGACTAACTAATTGGTTACAAAAAATAATGACTTGGCAGCTAATATTAACAGTGGGATGTCATACGTATATGTGTTTTAATTGGTGTAAGAGCGAGCGAAGCGAGCTCGGGACTTGGGGCACCCCGACTCGGACAGTCGGTTTTTTTAAAACCACCCAAAAATATTTATTTATTTATACTAGAATCACTGCCAATTTAAATTTAAACAGAGCTCACAACTCTATATAAAGCTCCTACTTTATACTTAAAATGCTACTTCACTGTAGCTGCCAACCTATTATTTTTGCTACCCATCTTAATTATGTTTAAAACCCTATAACAGGTTAGTTTGTCGCCGAGTTAAATACATGCCGTTGAAAACACGCGTGACGTCACGTCCCTGGTAGAAATTGTACCATCATAGTGTAGTATTCAGGGGTGATACTTATTATGTGTTTTGCCTGAGAATACTTTTACGATCTAAAACCTTTTAAATAAACCTAACAAAAGAACTGAATCTAGACAATATACCAAAGGATTTGAACCAATGACGCCATCTAGCAGGCCTCAAGGTTTTGAGTGGGTTGCAAAACAACTTAACATTATCACCAGAGAAATTGAAAACAGTCCTTATGTCTTACAAGTATAGGTTTAGTTTGGAGTTCGGTAGCGTTCCCAAACATGTCACCTTTTTCGGTAAGAAGGCCGTTCTTCTAAAGTGGGAGTCGAAATGTTTGTATAACGAACTGAGTTTGCGAAAGTTTCTTTTTATGATTTAGCTTCTAAAAGTATTGGATTTGTTGAATATTTTTGGGTTTAAGTAATACCAGTTTTACGTAGAGCTACTGCAAATCTCTTTTGTGATTTAGCCTCTAAAAATAAAAACCTGCACCACGGAATATCTGGGTGACACAATCACAGCTGGGCAAAAAACATGCTTTGCTTTAATTAAAATACAAATTAAAAATTACTCGCATGCATACAAAATACTTTTAAGTTGTGTATTTTAAATGTAAAATACAAATTATGTACAATATTTAAATAGGTATTTTTATTTAAAAACTAATTACAAAATACAGTCAGGTCTTAGGTGAGGTTAGCCGTTTTGCTTACGAAAGCTATCGAGCGCTGTTTTCTGCAGAACGCACCCATTAGTAAGATTGCGAGAATTATGTATTTACTAGCACTTCGCCCGCGACTTCGTCCGCGTGGATTTAGTAGGTACTCCACAAACTTCAACGCCCCCTATACCCCCTTATAAACGTTAGTTTTGGAAAATTAAGCACAACGATTTTCATTAATTACATTTATTACCTAGCCATTCCTACTTATTCTATGGTCTCAGGTTCAGCGCAACTGTTCACCCCGTTCACCCCGTCAGGAGTTGATTATGCAAAAATGGTTAGGTACATCTGTTTCAATAATCCCATTTTTAGTTCGTTCATTGCATTCCGACGTAAATTAAAGCAGCAATAATGTCCTCCCCTAAAAACTTGCTGCAACCCCTGCTTCACCCCTTATTATGTTTATTTATATTATTAATCCAAACATTTGCTACTCTTATTGTTTTATCGAAATCATTTTCAACTTCATCGGACCAAGCATTGTTATGATTCTCCCCAGTTCGCTCAAGCCGCGACATTTTTCTTACTCCGAGCATGTTTATTACCGTCGTAACTTTTGAACGAAAGGTCCGATTTGAATAATTTAAAGCGTGATTTACACGGACATAATCAACCTTAATTATCAAACCATTTAAATGGATAAGGATTAATATCATGATACCGAAATCATCATTTTTTCATATCACCAAGGATTTGCTTGAATAATTTTAACAAAAAGCGGTCATGGTGACTTAACCATAATAGTTAGACATATGGTATCGCGGAATTTTTTGTAGACATTGATGACCTCTATAAAATTGTAGTACATCACTTTGCTCTATTGTCAATAGATTCCGCAGCGTACGCGATATAAGGATTTTTTCTCACACCTTGGGTTACATTATCGAAGTTTTCATACGGATCCCTAACTTTTATGAAAATATTCTATAGCCTATGTCCATCATCGATAATGTACGATTCTACTGGTGAAAGAATTTTTCAAATCGGTCCAGTAGTTTCGGAGCCTATTCATTTCAAACAAACAAACAAACAAACAAGCAAACAAACAAATCTTTCCTCTTTATAATATTATTATTAGTATAGATGTTCAAATGTATTTTGAAGCCATAAGTATTTGAAATACTAACTACAAAGTACCTCAGCGTCCAGCACTTAAAATAACAATTACAAATTATATTTTTAAGAAGTAATTGAAATACTAATACCAAACACGTGTTTGTATTTCAATTACGTAGATATTTTAATTACAAGTAATTCAAGTACTTCCCAAACCCACTGACACGTTATACCCCTAGCAAGATTCCTGTCATTTTATTCGTCTACTTGTAACGACTGGTGACGTAATGAAAGGTCACCCATCCATGCATCGACCTTGGCAAGCGTTGATTAACCTTTAAGATAGACACATCTGGGTGTTATTAGGTTATAACTTAGTCGCGAAGTTTTTTAATGATGGTTTGTCAATAAAAAAAAACGGCTAAGTGCGAGTCGAACTCTCACAAGAAGGGTTCGTACCTTAAACCGAAAAAAAAAAGTTTTTTGTACGGGAAATGGGAGCCCCTTCAATTTTAAATTTGATTTTAATATTTGTTGTGATAGCGGCAATACAAATACACACTCGGTGAAAATTTCAACTGTCTACCTATTGCGATTCTTGGCATACAGCCCGCTGACAGACAGACGCACGGATGGACGGACATCTCATCTCACGGATCGGCTTAGTAAAAGAGTCCTGTTGATTACTCTTCGGTTACGGAACCCTAAAAAAAGTAAAATCCCAACTTTGTTTGCCACGTTTCAACGCATAAATCGCTGAACCGATTTTTTGATGAATTTTGGTACAAAGATAGATGGAATTCTGGAGGCTGTTATAGACTTTTGTGAAATCTATATCTATCTATCTTTACGCCAGTGAAGTCAGGGACAAAAGTTATTAATTGATATTTGGCTAAAGCTGCTATAAATCCCAAGTGTCGACATTAGGGGCGCACCTAAAACCATTTTTCGGCACATTCGCCCCACTTTCATACAATTTAAATACCGCGAAGTGGTCAAGCTCAAATTGGTCAAATGTACCCACCCGTATAAGGCTTATTGCTCACCGTCCGACTCCCATATACGAAGAGCCGGAACTGATGGACGTTATTCGGGTTAACCGTTGCGACAGTTCTGTTGCAAATGTACGCCTTTTTCCATTTTTAACCGACATCAAAAAAGGAGGAGGTTCTCAATTCGGTTGTATTTTTTTTTTTTTTATATTATTTTTTTTTTTATGTTTGTTACCTCAGAACTCCGTCGTTCATGAACCGATTTGCAAAATTTTTTTTTCCCCTTGCTTGATATGCATCCAGATTGGTCCCATTTTTTTCAAAATCCAGTTCTAATGATGGAATCTATGAGAAATCGAGGGAACTCTTCAAATATTATAGGCAACCATATAGTTATTTTGGTATTTTCATCGAGAACTTAAGCATCTACAGTCAAAAAGTAACATTTGATGGAGTGGAACTGGTGGAGAAGATCAGAAACCAGTGGCCAACGGAACTTGACACTCGCATAAATATCACAATTGCCGACCCCGTTTGTCCATCAGTTCTGCGAGCAAATACCCTGCCCATTCTCAGGTGATTCCTGGTTAAAAAAAATATGATTTTATAATATTTAGTCCGTCAGTTAGATTATCGAAAAATATTGGACACGTATTTTTTGCTTTATCAAATCAATAAAAAAAGACGAAGATAAAACGCATCGAAGATCAGGAGTTTAGTTTATGACGTCACGTGTATGTAAAAAGTGTACTTACAAATGACGTCACACGAGTTTTCACCGCACTGTGTCGTTTTCATTCGTGAAAAAAGAAAAAATACGTGTCTAATATTTTTTGGAAATCTCTCTAGACGAAATGATTAGATTCTTTTTAAGTCATTTACCCAATTCTTCGGGCTATGTCAGTAACCTTGTTTTATTTCTGATTCGATCACGCAAGGAAACTGCCGGTCGATTCTGTCGACATCTCACGGTGTTCACCCTGGGCGGAGTGAACGACAACTGAACTGTCATTCCATCTTATTTGTATGGTTTGACAACTCACCGGTCGTGCACCCCGCCCGAGTGTTCACTTCGACATGTTTACAGAATCGCACTGCTGTCATTCCATCTTATTTGTATGGTTTGACAACTCACCTGTCGTGCGCCCTGCCCAAGTGTTCGTGTTCACTTCGACCGGTTTACAGAATCGCACTGCTGTCCTATCCGATTAGGATAATTGCTCCGCTGATAGGACGGTACTATATCGCTGAGTGCTGTATTAAGGTCACACATAACAAACCGTTATTCGGATACACTAAACCGACACTTTAAATATCCGTCCGATAATTGGCTATAGGGTTACCCCTTAAATCGTGAAACCGAATAATACCTTCGCAAAATGTGGGTGTAGGTATGTGTGTCAATATAATGTTTGGTGTTATTTTCTCAGTAAATGTTTATCATTATGAGCCAGTACTATCCCACTGTAGGGCAAAGGTCTCACTTCTCTCCTGCCACTTTCTCCGGTCTTCTGCTATTTTGGGCCAGTCCTTTGAGAAGGAGTCTAACTCATCTCGCCATCTTTCTAGGCCTGCCACGTTGTCGTTTCCTTGCGGTTGAGATTCACTGTGGTGCGGTGGTAATCTTTGCCTATTGCTCCTCCGACATACAGAAGATATGACCACCCCAGCTCCGTCCGTAATTTGTGTTTTAAAATGAAGTCTAGAGTTTCGAATGAGATCTGTGAGTTCAGTAAGGGGTAGCTTAAGGTAATTTCGATAAATATGTACGATTCTTGTAACTGCATTGACTTTCGAGGTGTTCACGGCTGAATGGATCAAGCGCTTGCCTTAATATAGCTTTTTTTAAGGATGGGAAATCTTCAAATGACTCCTTCCGCTCTGGCGAAGCGGGAAGGGAGTGTCAGGCCTTATTTTCAAAACCCATGCATGTTCCTCCAAATGTTCTTTGCGTTCCAGAGCCGCGATGACTCTTTTGAAAAAAAGGCAGGCTCTGGTCCTAACGGGCGCCGTCTACTTTACAGACGTGCCGTCGACCCGGGCCTGGTTCTGATCGGCGAACCACCCAACGCTCGCCGTCCGCAGGCCCTTACATAAAGCAGCACCACTGATGGCAACATTTGGTTGTTTTAGTCAACCTCAACAAAGTTGGGAAAGGCTCGTCGTTCACTAGATAAGGTCAAAGGCTTATGAATAACAAACGGGATACGGTCAAAGAACTGTTACTATAAAAACAGACCTCAGGATGCCAAACATTGTACGGTCTCGAGGGCTGTCACTTGCGATAAATATGGGTAGAATATATTTTGATTATTTCGGTTTCTGACTGATTGATAGATTGCCAACACAAAATATATTATCTATATTAAAATTTGTTTCCTTGTTACGCTTTCACGATTAAATTTCGATGTTTAAAGGTGGGTACTGACCGGTGCGTGTTACGAGGCGTAAAGTAACATCTTAAGCGAGCATTCGTGAAGTCAGTACGTGGAAAGGAGCACGAATATGATGCGTATGTGTTTTGTTTTACACGGATTTTAATTTAATTTAATTTATTTATTTCGATCAACTTAAGATCATACAATTACACTTAATTACATTACTGTTGCGGCTGGCCCGCACTCTACGGACCAGGGATGTGCACCGTTTGCGCATGATTGTGTGGAAACAATCTACACGCGCCTCGGCAAACATCCCCGACGCGCTACAGAAGCGAGGCAGCCCCAAGAGCACCCTGAACGCGTTGTTATATTGGACACGTAGAGCGCTGTACTGTTTCTGCGTGTAATCCATCCACAGACTGCCAGTATAAAAGGACGTACAAAATGCCCGAAATAGGGCTATTTTAACGCCCCCCGAACACCGAGCAAATCTGCGGGCTATCATATTCGCACGAACAGACAGCGCCCTATGTTCCCTTTCAATGTCTGCATCGTCCCTCAGGTCAGAGGTTAATAAATGTCCAAGATATTTAAACGTATCAACTCTTTTAAGTAGGCATCCGTTGAGCTTAATTGCTGGTAAGTAACCTGGACACCTCTGGCCCGAAAGACCATGCACTCACTCTTGTTCGTGTTGTGCAACAAACCATGTTCTTCAGCATACTTTTCACAGATGCCAATCAGCTTTGACACACCACAGACAGAGGCGCTCAGAAGCACCATGTCGTCAGCGTAACTGATATTGTTTAGGCAAACACCTCCAATATGGCAACCAACATGCGTACTGCTGAGCCTCTCTATCAGCGCATTAACATACAGGTTGAAGAGCTTCGGTGAGGTCAGCCCTCCTTGCCTCACGCCGCACTCCAACCTGTAAGGGGTCGAATAAGCCCCCGACCATCGAACAACATTGACCTGATTGTTGTACCAGTATTGAAAGATACGGACCACTTCGTCTGGCACTGACGCTTGCTGCAGTTTTTGCCGCAGCAGATCATAGCAAACCAAGTCAAATGCCTTCGACAAGTCGAGGAAGCAAGCAAAGACAGGTGTACTTCTATCAGTGTAGTACTTGACAGTCTGCTTTAAACACAATATGGCTGTTTCTGTAGAGAGACCTTCTTTGAAACCAAACTGGTTATCATGTAAATTCAAGTACTTATCCAGCTGAGTGTTAAGCAAACCATCAAGCACCTTCGAAATGACAGTGGCCAATGAAATGGGCCTATAGTTGTTCTTATCGCTAACATCACCGGTTTTATTCTTAATAATTGGCACCACCACAGTCTTCATCATCTGCTCAGGCAGATACGAATGTCCTAAACACAAGGAGTAGAACATCGCTAAGACTCTGGGAAGATGATGACCAGCATGCTTAAGGTGTTCAATACTTAAGTCATCGTGGCCTGGAGATTTGCCTCTCGACTAAGACTTGGCGCTCGCTGCGAATGTTACAGTACGGCTCGAAACACCAGTCAGTACCCAGCTTAAGACCGATTTTGATGAGTATTGGTATCTCTAGCTCTGTAGCAAAAAAAATAGATGGGTCGCTGGAAAACTTTGACGCGAGCAAGACCCGGCCAAGTGCGAGTCACACTCTCGCACGAAGTGTTCCGTATCATAAACAGAAAAAAGTGTTTCTTGTTTTGTTCCCTTTAATTTTTAATTTAAATTTTATTATTATTCTTGTTATAGCGGCAATTATAATAGATACTATAAAATGTCAACTGTCTATCTATTACGGTTCTTGAGATAAAGCCCGCTGACAGAGAGACGGACAGCAGAGGCTTAGTAATAGGGTTCCGTTGGTTACCCTTCGGGTATTGAACCCTAGTTGAAAATAATCCAAAGCAGAAGATAGTTAATTAATAAATTAATCGTTATTAATCCCAATCCCAAGGGAACATACTCCCGGGATAAAAAGTTAGTTATTCCAGATTATAATCTACCTCTGTGCCAAATTTCATCAAGATCCATTCAGTAGTTTTTACGTGAAAGAGTAACAAACATACAGGATATTAGTAGGATTAGTAGCCCAATTTTGGTCAAAAGCAACGTCTTACAGCACTGGTAAAGGGAAAATTCCGGAAAATAAAAAAAAGTGAAAATTAAGGCAAATTTTGGTACTTACAAGTTTTCACGAAAATCTAAATTTGCCCATATCTTTTTATAGTGTCGACTCAGGACCTTGATTTTTATATACCTAATAGGGAATATAGACCTCAGTATCTGGTATAAATTTAACTTGCTAGGTGCTGTTCCTGGGAAAATCGGTGGTAACACACGCACAAACGGACAAGAGAGTGATCTTATAAATGGGTTTCTTTTTTTACCTTTTGAGGTACGGAACCCTGAAAAAGATGAATGTAATGGGTAAAGTCCTTCTCAAGTTATGGTAAGTATTAGTTAGGGTCAGGATTCAATTATTACCCGACTGCGCCAGAAGGAGGGTAATGTTTTATATACATAGATTAAATAAACTATCCCACTTTTACCTAAGTGCCAACCTTACCACACTCTATTTGATCCCCAGTGCTACCAACCCACCAAATTCGTGGACAAAAAACAACCTTTGTCCACGCCAACTGGAGCGTGCGGGGACTAACGTATCGTAGTCCAAATTATAGCCTTTTGTTGAATTAGGTGAATCAAGATTATGGGAGGCCCCCAACTGGGATGGGGGACAAAAAAAGGGGAAAAAAAGTTTGAATGATTGAGTGAATGAAGACGGATGTTTGAGGAAATTGCTAGTTTTGCGGTTTGTGGCGGTTGTTTTAGTGTGGTTCCGGTTATTTTTGTCGGAATGAAAGCATAGTTTTTAAGTGGAAGATTGGTGGCGATCAATTCGTTAATATCGTTCATTTATTCACTTTCGTCGTTAATATTTGTATTTATCTACCTACTGATATATTTTAGGTACGTACTACTAATAAATATCTACTCGATAAATATATTCTATCCATAAGGAACTTTAGTTAAAATTTATAATTTGTGTGCATTTCAGTCGACTTCGACTTCGAAAAGAAGGAGATTCTCAATTCGGTTATATTTTAGATTTTTTTTCTTTTCTATACTTTACGCACACTAATGTACAGAGGCAGGATTAATGCCTTACACATTTTCTACCAGTCAAACTTTGGGTGATGCAGAGACAGGTGCTGCAATGCTGGTATTAAAACGCGATTAATATTAATAAAAAAAAAGAAACCATTTAAAGATAAATTTTACCAAAACTTTTTTGTGCCAAAGATCACATACTCTGAGGCGCTGTTCGCGATGCGACACTTTTTTCTTATGGATGGGAAATCATCAAATGATTTCTTCCGAATTCCGAAAAAATTATAGCGAAAGGGATTGTCAGACTCTTATGGACTAAAACCCATCCGTGCTCCTCCTCATGCCCTTTCCGTTGCAGGGCCGCGGTGACTCTTTCGCACAAATTCCGCTACCCTGGGCGATGCGACACTGCGACAACGATTCGACGACTATCTTTCATAGAAATAGTTCTAGATACATACATATCATCAATTTCTATTACGGCCGAGTTTTCAATAATCATCTTTTATCTTTACATTATCTATGACGGTCTGACACTTTTTGTATTCAAAAGCTGTCAAACCGCCAATTAGTTGAAAGATTAAAAATATTATAAAAAGAGAAGATGAAATCTGTTTTTTTTAATATTTTGTCACAGCGTTGCGACACGATTGGCCTGTCTTTTAAGACTTTATAGTTTTCTTTAAATAAACATTATCTTTCCTTCCTTTTTACCTTGTTAATTGTTTCTAAGATACCCATCCCTCCCAAGTTGACAGCACGCTGATGAAATACATAAATTTTTACTAATTGATTTCAAATGAAAGAGCTTTCAAGAACCGTTTATTTGGAAATTCAAAGGAATGAAGGAATTCAATCATAAACGAAATACTTGGAAACGAAGTAAAGTTTGTGTTTTAACGAGAATCAATTTGATATTGAAATTCAATTCGTTTGATTTCTAGGTATTTGGGGTTTTAGGAAAAGTCTATAATAAAATCTTAAAATAAGATTCACTGATTGTTTTTTTGCCATTTGCAAAATCAGCTTATAACGTTCCCACTGCAGGGACATAGCTCCTCTCGATGCGAGGTACAGAACAGGAGGTACTTTTTACGTACTTCTTACGTTTCGGTGCTCCTTCACCGAATTCGGGTCATTATCAGGAGACTCATTATTTGGTTGACTTCGGTGACAATTTTTTTTTTTAATTTGTGGCATCTTATCATGAAATATCAAATCTAGAGTTCATTTAAAACATACTAGTAGTAGAGGGAACCGTATAGACCGAATGGATATGAAGGGATTTAATTTTTTAAAAATGGTGTCCACCGAAATCAATATTCTTATCACCGAAATCAAATATATCAAATAATATATATTTCAAATACTATTGTTTTATAAATATTACATTAACTACCTAAGTTTTACAACGAAAACGTGGTCTGTAAGAAATTGCTGGTAAATTTTACAATAAAACATTTTATTTTATCAAGACATGTCCCATATTAAGTTATAGGAATATTTACAAAAATCAACTTTGAAAGGAAGCTATATATTCTACATTAAATGTTATTCAAAAATAGTAGGTAGTCTAAAACTATCAATATAGGAACTTGAAAAAAATCTAAAGTCTCAATTAAGACTTCAGATTTTTTTCAAGTTCCTATATTGATCCAGCTTAATCACAGACAATTTACTTATTAAAAAAAATCACTACAAAAATTACTTTTCAGTTACAAATCAGTCTTTCTAACAACATCAACAATTATAGAAGGCTCTTAATTACCGGTAATACGGGGCTACTTTGACTTTAAGGATAACTTTGACAGTGTTTGGGGCTCATTATAATAAAGCCGCAAAATTCGGTTTACACTTGTTAGAGGCAAGTCCGCATGGCTGAAAGATGCAGAAACTAAAAGTAGTCAAGAAAGTAGAGTAGGTAGTTAAAAAAAGGAACGTGTCAAAGTTACTTCTAAAGTCAAAGTTACCCCGTCTTATGTAACTAATAATATTTGTATTTTTATTAAAAATGTTATGTTGCCCGTTGATTTAAACACAATTAAATAAGCCCTTAATTTAATAACCTATTGGTTGACATCTAGTTAATCACAGACAATTTACTTAATACAAAATTACTACAATAATCACTTTTCAGTCACAAATTAGTCTTTCCAACAACATCAACAATTAAAGAAGGCACTTACTTAACTATTTCATATTTGTATTTTTTATTAAAAATGTAACTTTGCCTGATAATTTTAACACAATTAAATATTTTTTTTAGTTAAATTAAGCAACCAGCATTAAATTAACAATGTAATAAAAACTTACAAAAACTTTATAGGTATTACAGTTTTCAATCCTTAGTTAAAACTGTTAAAACTCGTCACTGCTTTCTTCGGAATTTACAATTTTGAAGAATACTTCATTCATTACTATCGGAGCAATATTTTCACAATCTGTCGACACACGCGTCCAGAAGCTGTCACTTTCATGCAATCCAATGTCTGATGTTAAGGTATGGGACAGGCGCTGCTTGGTTTCATAGAAATCATCAGGAAGACCAACAGAATAGCTACTGCCAGGTTGAATCAGAATATTCGATAAAATTTGGGGTTTATTAGATTTAGCTGCACAGACTCCACTCCCTTTTTTGGCATGACTTGACTTTTTAATCAGATCGATCTTGTTACTCTTGTTTTTATTGTTTCTATCAGTCAGTAGTCTGTCAGTTTGCTCGCCTATGATACCCATGTTCACACGACACTGAATTATTTTTACAGTTACCTTCGGCGCAACTCATTTTTCTCATTGATAGTTGGGCTCATTGGCGTTCCATACTGCATGAACTTCCATAGTCCCTGCAAATTGTTTGAGATCGGATGGAATCAACAATTCTTTTTCATAAATACCGGAGTCGTTAATAGTTTTCGTTATAATACCTTGAACAGATTTCAGATGAGTCATCAATGATGATAAGCCTGTGATATCATTGCCTTGAGCAACTATTCGATCAGCCGTTCTTTTGAGTGTTGCACCGACACCATCTGGGGCTCCTTTTCCATGGCCGCTTTCTGTATAATTCCATGTAATATTAGTCAAACTGGGCAGGTACCAGTGGAGTTTGCTGATTATATAAAACATTTTACGGTTTCGGTACTGGCCCGACGGACTATCAGAAATGAAATTTAGTGTACGAATATTGAGATTTTCATCTTCTTTGAATTTTAAAATAGGAAGTTAATGTTCCCAAATGGCTGGTGCGTCATGGCGTAAAGACTCTGATAATGTACATATGGACTGAACTTTCAGAAGTCCATTTTTACGATACTAAATGACCACGGTGTGCAGGGTTATTTGTTGGCGGTTACCCCCGAAATGAATGGCTTGAATTTCACTAGCATATTTTGAGCTGTAATTTTCACTAAAGTCACAGTGAATTATGCACTCTTCATTTAAGTCTACGTATAATAACTTTGGTATTTAGTTTCATATTAGCCTTTGGAGTTGGAGGAAACTCCTTTTCAATCATATGAACTGATGATCTGGTACATGGCCTTGAAATTTTACTTACATCACTAGACGGACTCAATGGTGCAGCCAAGTCTCGATAAGCCCTAACACGCTGAGGTAAAGGAGATGAAATGACTGATGAACTTGATGGTAGCAAATCAACATAGGAACTTGCTTCAGTTCGAAGTGGTCCTGATCGTTTTGGTTGTGATCGTGAAGTCACCAAAGGATCGTCAGTTTTGTCGTTTACTTCTGGTACTATTATTAAATCCTCTTCAAGACACCTCATCTCTTTGCGCCTTTTTTTTAAATTGTGTTTGTTGGAAGACATTCTACTTCTCTTCCTAAAAATTCGTTGTTGGTGAGGATCTAATTCACGTACAGGCTTTATATTTCCTTCATTCTTCCTTTTATAATAGCGTTGCCTATCTTTCTCCTTGTGCACTGCAAACAGCTCTGGATCACTCTTGATGCGAGCTTTCCGACGTCGTTCAGCCAAACTCTTTTTAACCAACCGATCTTCTTTTGAATCTGCCATAATCACAGTTCTGGAACAAGATGAGAGGTGATGAGAAAGCTAAATAAACGATCTTAAAATGTAAATAAACAGCTATTGATTGATTTCGGTGGTTTTAAAATTGATTTCGGTGCACCTATTTCCACCGAAAACACCGAAATCAATGCCACTGAAATCAAAATAATTGGCAAAATCCTAGATATTTTCAAAAGTAACCCGAATTTTTAATATTAATCTCTTTTATGGAAATCGAATACATAAAAGACATGCTTTTATTATAATTAAAAAATATTAATTCAAATAGTGGTGGATAAAAGGGATTCACCGAAATCAATTTTAAAGGTATACCAAGCCACCGAAAACGATTACGTACCTTAATAAAAGAGTGGCACGGAGACGCACAGACGTGTGGTCCTTACCACCGATGCGGCGTGAGAGACAGTTTGTATTACTCGAACAAATATTCTCGCAGTTACTAGAGTACAGGTTATATGAACCGATCAGTGCGCGCCACTGATATCAACTCTAAACGTCGGACGTGAAGACAATCAGTTGTAACTTGTCTACTAAGGCCTATTATGGCGTAGAAATATTATAAATTGAGTTAATATCTATCTAGTTGTTTATGAACACATGAAAAATAGCGACATGTATTGCAGAAAAAAAGATAAAAATTAATTTCCGCCGCAATACGGTGCCGGACGCGGCACCGAGGTCAATATTTTGAAGGTTTTTATTTTTTTAAACTAACTTATATTTAATTTATTTAAAAAACAACACAGGCCCCTCCTAATATTTTGATCTTACCTATAATAGAAAAAAATATCAAGTTGTTAGTTATCCATTTTGTACTGGATTTCGACCCGGACACGCGTATTCGAGCCTGCTGAGAATGACCGATTCGAATCTAAAATGTTACATTACAGGCGAATGCTCCAGCATTCGCCTGTAATGTAACATTTTAGATTCCATTTTGAGCATAACATTACAATACCACTGATCACTGAGCGGGACGTGCTGCGCGCCCGCGACTCGCTCAATTACAAGTGGTGCCGTGGTGCGCATTGATGTTGCAAGTTGTATCAAAATATGACACATCGTATGATCTAGTTGCGCACTGTTCTCTTCCCTCATCAATGTAATGCTCGAATCTATAACATTACAGGTTGCGCACTGTAATGCCCGGTTCTCCTCCCTCACTGATGTAATGCTCAACTCTGTAACGGACATTACATTACAGGCGAATGCTCCAAGTGACACATAAAGCCATGTATTTATTTCGAGTAAACATCTTTTGGTTATTGAACGAAGAGATGTTACGATAGATTTACAAAAATCAAAATCAAACTTTACGATGTTTCATTTCCAAAGCTGGAATATTTTCTTTTAATAAATTGTTATACGTCTTCCTTCTGTCCCTTGTCCGGGATTTATTCAGCAAAGTATTATTTTGATATCTAGAGTGGAGTAAATTTCACACAATTTGCAGTTTGGTCGTAGTTAAATTCGTCGCGATAAATTTCAAAAACTTCGGTAACTCGAAAACAACTCAATTTGGATCCAATCGTTGCAAATCAGCTTTAGTAAAACACATTTCAAGGAAGGCACTCTGTTACCAGTCACCTTGTATAAATGACCTAAAATTACTTGTTATGTCATAATATCTTGCCATGACAATGCATAGTAACCCCCTAACCTAACTTATTATATAATCAAGTTGCAATACCACTACGCCCAGGAATGCAACACAGTAACACGCCTACATATTTTGAATTGTGAACCATTTCTGACGTACGCCTAATTTAAATTCGAATCACTAAACACACAGTGGGTAGAATTGAATAATAATAGGAACAAAAACCATTTGAATTATACATTTTTATTTTAAGTTTGGTAAAAAATAATTGATATTCAAATCGCGTGCAAAATCAAGCGAAGTTCTCGAGGAGGAAAAAGAGAATTATTAAAGAATCTACTGGTTTGTTCATCTAGTATTCGCAAACGCTAGCATGAAGCCTTGGGTTCGATTCCTGGTTTGGAAATATTGGGTTTTCTATCTGGAATTTTTATGTAGCACCCTTTTTAGGGTTTCGTACCAAAATGGTAAAAATGAACCTTTCTGGTGCGAGTCAGTCTGTCTGTCCGTCTGTCACAGCTGGATTTCTCAAGAACTACTAATTTTTAAACTTGGATTAGTTTTAGATTGTGTGTTATTTTACAAATAAGAAAGAAATAAAAAAAATTGCAACAGGAAAGGGAGCCTAAAAACTCAAAGTGCACACTTTGAGTTTTTAGGCTCCCTTTCCTGTTGCAATTTCTTTTTATTTCTTTCTTTTTCTTTCTAAAACTATTTAAGGGACTGTCAGACTCTTGCTGACTAAAACTCATCCATGTTCCTACTAATGCCCTTTGCGTTCCAGGGCTGAAGTTACTCTTTCGAACAAATTCCGCAACATGTACCCTGTAGTCTGAATTTGTGATCGGTCGATGGCAGAACTAGTCAAAAATGGGAGAATAAACTTATCTATGGTCTTTTATTTTTTCCATATGTAGGTAGAAGTGTATCTTTACTTCAAGCTGACCCTTTGGATGAAATTTGGAACACAACCAACACCGATATAGGCATTAGATTGGATTAGCACACTTTTCGTATCGGTATTAAGATCCCGTGCGTAAATTTTTGATTGTCACGCGGGAAAAGCTGCAGGCTAAAAGCTAGACCTACTAGTTTAATCCATCACAGAATCATTATTCTTCATCAAAATTTGATTTCATCAAAGTAATCACTATTTCCAACAAATAACCGTTAATAAATGGCAATGGTGACGTTACCAGCCCCGCCCACCCGTCCACGGTCAGGCATTGTGTCGGTACTAGGCATTTAACAGAAGCCATCTTAGCGGAGGCGGAGGCTTATAGCGGTCCTACACGTACGTTGATGTTCAATGAGCAAGTAAGTACCATCAAAGACAAATATGACCATAAACATTCATCTTGCTCGAATGAAAGTAAAAACAGCATTACAGAGACTTGGCGGCAGTGGAAAAAAAAACTTAAAAAAAAAATACAACCGACTTCCAAATAAAAACACTACAAAGTTCAAAGTAACTTTGATTCGGAAGTCGGTGTCAAAAACGAAGAAACAACCAAAAACACCTCGGTTGTATTTTTCTTTTGTTAAAAGTTTAATTTTTATTTTACCCCATTTATGTACTAGGCATTTTCGTTTACATGGATGACATATAATTTTCAGCTATTGATATAAAAAGCAAACTACATATCCGGTTTTGATGAAAAAACGCATTGAGATTAATATAACAAACGTGATTTTTTTTTGCTGTTTTTAGGTATTTCCGTACCCAAAGGGTAAAAACTGGACCCTATTACTAAGACTCCACTGTCCGTTTGTCTGTCTGTATGTCTGTCACTAGGCTGTATTCTCATGAACCGTGATAGCAAGACAGTTGTTTTCACAAATGATGTATTTCTGTTGCCGCTATAACAACAGTAGTAAAAACAGAATACAATAAACATTTAAGTGGGGTTCCCATACAACAGACGTGATTTTTTGCCGTTTTTTTTTATAGATAATGGTACGGAACCCTTCGTGCGCGAGTCCGACTCGCACTTGGCTTTTGGAGTCGATTTTGTTTATTATAACTCCGTCTAGAACTTGCGGAGGCGAATTCCCACATTTCCGAAGGCGCAGGCGAAGTTCTATTACAACACTAATGTGAACAAAATTCGCCAAGTCACCGGCCATTTAGCACTGTGTGCCAAACCTGTCAAGCGACGTGGACAAAAACTCCATGCGCTATGTTTGATTTGAGGTGCAATAACCTTGGCTGTCAGAAAAAATCTTATATACTTAGGAGTCTATTGGTCTGGTAGTTACCGTTATAATTAATAGGTAAGTACTTGGAAGTAATAATTTTATCTTAATAGAGCAAAAAACAGGTGCTTATAAAGTTATTTTGCTCTGATTAATAGGGTTGTTATTGAATATTTATCATCACACCAAAGCCGAGAGAGAGAGAAAAGCCGAAACTTACTAACATTCTATCAAGAATAATGAAACGATTTTAAAGAAGTCCAAAATGTACGGGATTTACATACGCTACCGAAATCTCACCTGGTGAGACCAACCCAAACATTTTTTTATTATTTTTGGGCATATATGTGGCGTAGCTGCAGCCCGTGGCTACGCCCGAGTGAATGTCGAAAATTATCGGAAGAAAACATATCCCCGGAATAAAAAGTATCCTATGTGTTATTCCAGACTACCATCTACCTCTGTGTCAAATTTTATCAAAATCCATTCAGCCGTTCTGACGTGATTGAGCAATAATCATCCACTTTTGTATTCTTATAACATAAGTTTCATGAGTTTCAGTCCATTACTAATCATCTAACTTTACCAGATCAATTGAAGGGATTTTTTATTTCTACAGGTATTTTTTCATTGTAAATAATTTTAATAAGTATTAAATTAATGTTATATGCATGCATGCTTTTTCAATTTACTTTAGACATTGGCTATATAGCCCACATTCGCTCTGCTTGCCATTATTAAAAAATGCTTATTCACTCATAGTATGCTACTTTTTCTGGAGTCCAGACTTAAAAGCTGGGCATTAGATTATTCTTTACAAACTGAGGCCAACTCGTGAAGACAGCACATTCTATTGGTCACTAAGATCAACAATAAAACACATACAATCAGACATTATAATCAGAAATCTAATAAACCTAGCAATACTAGTGAAAGGCCTATGGCGAATGTCGTCGGTGAGAAAAACACGACTCCTAAGGAATGTAGTCAAATTTTCAATATCACAAAGGCCTTCATCATCTACATAGCCTTTCTCTGTATTGGAATCGAGTGTTTTTTTCAACTCGTGGCTAAATAATAACAGCCGCACGGGTCGATCTTCAAGGTTAAGCAACGCTTGCCGAGGTCAGTCTACTTATGGGTGACCATTTTAACATACCGAGATTCCTCCGTGCCTCAGAAAGCACGCTAAGCCGTTGATCCCGGCTGTCATTTCTAGATCTTTGGCAGTCGTTACGGATTGTCAGAAGCCAGTAAATCTGACTCCAGTGTTGCCAAGAAGTACCATGTTACCCAATTAATGGGTTGTGCAGTAGGCAAACGTTCCACGTAAAATACTGGTATTCAGCTGTATCCGGTTTGACTGAAAGCCGACCACAATAAAGTTGGGAAAATTAGTTTCGTAAAAATTACGGCCTAGGAATGCAAAGGGCATTTTAAGGAACATGGTTGAATATTAGACAGTCAGACTCTTAGGGCGGATTTCACCAATGAAACTGAACGCGATCAGTACATCTAAACTGCGTTCAAGAGCTGTCAGTGTCAATATTCCATAGAAAAATAATGACTCTGACATCTCATAAATGTGGTTTATAGGTGATCGCGTTCAGTTTTATTCTTGAAATTTGCCCTTACTGTCATTTGATGATTTCTCATCTACAAAAAAGGGAATTTTTTGCACAAGTTTTATCCCCAAAATGAGCACGAATCCTGTAGATAAGCGTTCACAGTTGCAAAACCGCTGGGAACCAGTGGCCGGAAATTATAAGGAATTTAATCAGATTTACCCCTTAGAGCGAAGCCTCTGTCAACACTCAAATATTAACCCATTGCAGAGCAACTAATTAACAATAAGTTAACTATTAACTAAGTTAGCTGACATTTAAATACATAATTATACCGTAATCAGAGCAAACTTTGACATTAACTCGAAAACTCCGCCTTTCCACAAACCGCTCTGGAACTTCTAATTAACAATATTAGGGAAACAGAAACTTTTATACACCTAAGTTTGTTTTTCGGTGGCCCAAAAGAAAATTCTCAATACGAATAAAAGCTGGGAAGTCGCAATTAGAAATAGAAAACTTATGTTTGCCCGTACGTCTGTATGGTTTGTCAAGTCAGGGAAAATTATTGTATACTTGTGAAAACATTTCGTAAGTTGAAACATGTCAATGGTTTAAACTTTGTTACTTTAACGAATACGAGTAAACTTGAGGCTCTTGTTAGATAATAGGACATATACGACTGGTGAAAAATCAATAATGTATGAGATTGAGAAGGGCTATTGTATGGAGTCATTGCGGAATTTGTTCGAAAGAGTCACCGCGGCACGGGACCGCAAAGGGAATTTTGAGGAACCCGAGAAACACGGATGGGTTTTTGTCAATTAGAGTCTGACACTCCCTCCCAGCTCCACCCAGAGCGAAAGAAGTCATTTAACGATTTTCCAAAACTAAAAAAAAATGGGGTTCTTTCATTGTAGCATTTTACTGTTTTATATTTTGTCAGTATTTAAAAATTAATTTACCAAACTTTATCTAAAATCACTATTGTCTACATTTCTTTTTCAATTCTCCTTTCGCAGGTCTGGTGGAAGAAATGTCTTTAGAAATAAGCAGTACCTTTGTACTAATAATTGTAATTTTGTTTCTGTATTGTTTTTCTGTGCGTACATAAATTGTAAAATAAATAAATAAAATAAATAAAAGTTTCAGTCTTCTAATTTAGAGAATGAACAAGCCAAGCTTTTCAGGTATACAAGTTTTGGTTTATATTATTAATAGGCTTGCTTTTCACCACAATCTCACCTGAAGGAGAACGAGGATGTGGTCGACGATACAGCACGCTTGCCTAGAAGTAATAAATACCACCTGCATAGCTATTCACAACCATTCGACTCCATCAGGAAACGAATGGTTTTGTAAAGTTTGTTTTAGGGAGAGTGCTACATTCCCGCTAAACAACAGCAAGATAATTCAAAGAGACACTTAATTTCTGTTTAAATTCAATTCCATATAAATAACTATTATGTATCATTCTCCCTACAAAAATCTTACAGAGTCACAACCATTTGTGAGCTGTGCTGGCTATAAAAAACTGGACAAGTGTGAGTCAGACACGCGCATCAAGGGGTTCCGATGGAGTCTTGATTTTTTCAAGTAAACATTACCTATGGAAGTTTATAAACTATGAAAGCACTCTCATTACCCTGACAAAAACATAGCAGGTAAGATTGAAGAAAAAAAGCCAACTTTGTTGTTATAAAAATGTTCTCCCATACAACAATGTATGTCACGGTCAATTCTTCAACCGAAAATATAAGTTTTTAATCGCAAAAATTTATTGTTTACTTGATAAAACTACAAATTCGCAATTTCACAGACTTTTTCCTGTGGGTACTTGTACTGTTGGATTTATCTTCTCGTCAAATTTCATGACTTTAGGTCAACGGGAAGTATCCTATTGTAGGTTTTGATTCACTTGCGAGCGTCAAAACATGCGACATAAACGGAGCATAAATGGTCTTATTTATGGATTGCGTTGACCTAAAAGTTTGTTTTTTCACTGCTCAAAGGGGTAGCACTTCTAAGTATTTGATATTAATTTCAGCTTGATTCGTTTTCGCGTTCCTGAGAAAAAGGGTCTTGACAGACGGACTACAAAGTGATCCTATAAGGGTTCCGTTTTTCCGACTGAGGTATGGAACCCTAAAAAGCATTACGAAATCAAAAATCGTATCAAATAATAAAATTATGTAAATAGATATGAGTTCCATAAAAACTCCATTTCAAAATTTATTTCCGAAGTGCGGTGGCATTTAACCCACGGGTAAGTTTATTAATAACAGATAACGTGTTTTTTTCTTCGCCCACGTCCGATCGACCCACTGTGCAGTGTTAATCTTCTTAGTACCTATTATGTTAGATTGACTGACGTTTTTTTAGTTCTGTCTGGAGTTTAGTGACTCCTAAAGAGGGCTTTCACATTAATTTTGGGCGTTGTCTTTTTGATGTCAAGTTGTTTAGCTATTTTGAACGGGATATCTTGGGTCGAGGTTTTATAAAACATGGATTTATTTACAGTAAGACATGCTAAGTTTGGTTTAAGTAATATAAATTAATGGTATTTATTTTTGTGAATTGGTTATAAACAACACTTTACACTAGAGAAGGATTCCTAGCTGACCACCCCGAAAAATGACGCAGTCGGGTAAAAAAACACCACAGCAAATTCAGAGGTCTCTTTTAAGTCCACAAAATGGTAAACTTGTAATGGTCAGGGCCTAAACCACCAACTCTTAAAGCAGTTTTACTTTAATATTACTTCCAGTGGGAAAGAGACGGAGCTATACGTCCTGTATAGGTCCGTCTCTTTCCCACTGGAAGCAATATTGAAGTAATACTGCTTTAAGAGTTGGTGGTTAGGCCCCTGATTATATGAGATTGAGAGTTGAATGAGAGAATGTAGCTCAACGTCCGACGTCGTCTTTTGAGGAAAAGACCACACAGATTTGAGTGAACCTGTCCAGACAGTGCAAACATTTCTCAGTTATCGTATAGTTCAACTTAGAGTTTTAACGAGCTCAAGGATTTGACGAACAATGCCGCAATAAGGACATTTAAGTAGGTCACATAAAGTAGCTACTCAAACTACTTTTTTACTCGTTTGATTTGAAATGTTTTTGACAGAATCAGAAATGATTCCTCTAGCGTGAAAAGTCAAGTGTCACGTGCTGCCCTTACAAAGTTGCTAAAAATATTCTCGATTCAAAGTCTCGTCGACAAGAATCAAATCATGTTTGTTGACAAAGAATACAGTCTTTTAAAGGTTATTTTTTATAACTGAGATAGAGTACAGTCCAATGATTGCTTACGCATCAACAATTTATAGATAACACAATACTCGGAAGATAACTAGTAGCAAAGGTCAATTAGAAAAAAAAAACCTCGGGTCTCTCATCACTACTTGAACCCACGAGCACAATCATAATGATGTAGTACTTTATATTTCTTTCACAATGGTTGCCACCAACCATATAATTATGGTAAACAGAATGACCGCGGAGAATGAGTAACCGATGAACCAAAAAAACAACCGTTAGGTCTTTGAGTGTTTGCAAAAAGTTTTATTGATTTTAATTACGATTTTAATGTGGGCGATGTATTTTTATGGTGTGGGCGCTGTTTCTTTGAACTTTGGCGTGTTTTTTTTCTCGGAAAAATACAGTTATTATCGTTATCGTAAATGGCTAAAACATTGTAATGGAGACGGGTAAAATAATTACTACTAAATATCTAGCCCTTTCATTAAACTGTGCCGTTTAATCAGCGACATAAGTGACATGGGCAAGTCATTAAACGATATTGAACAAAAGATGTCACTTAGGTCGCTAAATCGGCACATTTAAATGAAAAGGCTAGGCAACCAATTAAACGGCTGATTAAGCTAATTAGCTGCGACATATATAAAACTCTTCCGTTACTGAGTAACTGACAGACAACGCACAGCTGAAGCTACTGGCAATGTTTGACCTATACCTAAAAATTATAGATTTATCTTTACGTGTTGAAGACGAGTTTCTTTGGTGAATTCCCGGAAAAAAACTTCCTCCTCCTTCTTTTCCTCCTGAGCATTATCTTTTCGTCTTTATGCCTATCGCTTCCAAACAAGTTACATCTAATACCTTTAAACGAGCAATTCTTGTAAATGTATATCAGAATAAACGCAATACTTCTTGGGGGTCATTGTACTCATCTCTATGAACAATTTTGACTACTGGGACCAACCCCGAAATCATGAAAAAAAATCAGCTGTTATGTACATTTTGTCAAGTTATGCGCACAGAAATGGGTGGGGAAGTCGATTTTTTTGATCTAGCTCACAGGCTGCACGTGTAGAAGGAGGTGCAGTAGGCTCCAAAGAGCGTGATTTTAACCGAAAGTGTGCACAGTGCAAACCTGCGAGCCAGCTCGCTCATCGCATGTTCGCTCGAATCGACAACGCCCTCCGCTCTCGTTCAATGTCATCATCGTCTTTAAGGTTGGATTACATAAAGAAGAGCTCGTGGTTAATTAATAATAGAAAAAAAGCCAGGAAGTGGGAGTGGACTGGCCATATCGCACGAATGCACCCAGAGAGGTGGGCGAAGATCGTTTCTCACTGAACGCCTGAGGTCGACCGCGGCGAAGGATCTCATCATGTTTGCGGGGAAAACTTGGCCAGAGATCGCCCAATACAAAGAGGAGGTCTTTGCCCAGCAGTGGGACACAAATTTAGGCTAACAAAAAGTAAAAAAAAAACGATCTTGTCTCACCTTTGAAGAAATTACATCTATCCTCGTACTTTAGCTGATTAATACTTAATGCCAAACATACCCTGACTATATGTATTATATGGCTGGCTGGGTTATTACACGAATATGGTAAGTCCCAAACACCAACACAAGCCTGACTCTGTAATTACACACAGTTATCCACAATGTTAATCAAAAAACATAAATTAAAATAATCATCGGGCTCTCATCGCTTCGGGTTTTATACAACGTTGCACAGCACACCCATTGAAAAAATTAATGTTTTCACACTAAAATCATATAAAACATGAGTTTAACGGAACAGTTACCGTAAAACGTATGGAAACTATTAAATTATACGGTTCAGAATTTTGACCACGATTTGACGCGGGTTGGCACACTGGCCGACTAATACAGTGGTCTTGAACGTTAGTGATTTATTTTACCAACTTCTTTTTATAATTTTGCGACGTAGATTACTTCTAATAAAATAACGATATTTATAAAGTCAAGAAAGAAAGACGGCCAAGCAAGAAGACGGACAGCGAAGTCTTAGTAATCACGGCAAAAAAATCACGTTTGTTGTATGGGAGCCCCACTTAAATATTTATTTTATTCTGTTTTTAGTATTTGTTGTTCAGTTGGAATTGGAGTTTGAGTTGAGTTGGAGTTTACGTTTTGAAATATAGGCCATAGTGTGTGACTCACGGCGGCGCCAAAAAGTTTCATTTCAGCAATGTTGTCAGACAGATGCTGTCTGTTGCTGGGGTCTATTCTCTAAGCCCGAAGTCCGTAGTTTCGGCCTTAGAGTGTCGGGCGTTTTCTACTCCGTATCACTTTTACGATTAGTCTCGAACTCGAACTAAGAATGAATGACAACACGATGATGAGTTGTTTTTAGTTCGGATTCGGGACTAATCGTAAGTCCTTAGGTGATACGGAGTAGAAAACGCTCGACACTAAGGCCGAAACTACGGACGTCGGGCTTAGAGAGTAGGCCCCCTGGTCTTCCTAATGACCTAGAGTGACGACTGACTATTAAATTATACGGTTCAGAATTATGGCCACAATTTGACGCGGGTTGGCACACTGGCCGACTAATATAGACCGGACAGTGCGATAGTCTGGATTGTCGTGATTTAAGTTTGTCGAACTAATAAAATGAATTTTGTGAATTTATATTATTCGGTTTTTCTTCGAAATCGAATTGATAATTTATCAACTCTCGATCAATGAGATAAGTATACGAGATATTGGTCGGAGAAGGCAACAGTGGAAAGTTATTAGAGGGATCTTTATCCAGTTAGGAGGACTATAAAAGGTAAGCATCTGGTTTCAAAAAACAAATATACAGATAAAAAAATAAAAGTGTGTGAAACAAATATAAAAAAAACTGCTTATGTCAGTCTTTGGGGAATGCCGATAGAAGTGAAAACTAAGTAATATTATATTGTCTGTGCATGGGATGCGTGCGGTGACAATGACACGAGTTTCATGATTTTACTTCACCCAAAAAGTGCGCAACGCGCCTAAAGAAGTTTTCACTTCAAAAATCTTTGGGTCATATTTTTAACTCAAGTACAACGCCACAGCGATTCTGTAGCCATTAAGATCTCTTGTAGAAATGGACGAAATAAATAAGGAGGACTTACCTTTGGCCAAAGCAGCGTGCACGAAACATAGACACAAGACGATCTTTAGAGCCGACATTTTGAATATTCTACAAGGTTTTTTTATTGGCACAAATCACTGGGGACACTGTATTTACCTGGAAGAAGAAAGTAACAAAATTAAATAACATCTTCAAAAAGAATTATCATCTGTCTAGCCTTTTCACAACTATATTGGGGTTGGCTTCCAGTCAAACCGGATTCAGCTGAATATCAGTATTTTACGTGGTGCGGCTGCCTGACCTCCACATCCTATTAACTGGGTAACACAGTTCTCCTTGGCAATACTGGTGTCTGATTTTTTTTCCGGTTTCTGATAATCCATATCGTCTGCCAATGATCTACAAATGACAGCCGGGACCAACGGCTTATCGTGCTTTCCGAAGCACGGAGGAGTCTCGGTATGTCAAGATGGTCACGCCTCCATAGACAATAGGTATCCCATCTCACAATCCAACAAAGTACTATTTTGTTTTAAACACGAAAGTTTATTCGTGAGGTTTCGCGCAAAAAATATTGAACGGATTTACGAGTGTATAAAACTCTACAGTAAAATAGCTCATACAGCAATCGCGATCAATGGCTCAAGCAAATCAAGATTTTATATTAATTATTTTACTAAAGTTATTCTAATTTTGCGACGTAGATTACTAGTAAAGAAAAAACCCGACCCCAAAAAAAACAAATGTTCCCAACAATCAGTATGATGCAGTTAGTGCATCAAATCGGTAATTGTACTAAAAATGTGACCAACCGCATCAGACTGTTTGAAAAGTTAGTCTTTGGTACTTTTTAGTCGTCGACATACAAACATACACTCATAAATTGCACACACATGTTTGTACTGGCTCCTTCTTCTGGGCCAGTGGCATAAAAATACAATATCGATTGCAAGTACTTTGGCCAAAAATTTGCTGATCTACCCATGTAAATTGACCCGGAACTTATTTCCATCAATTATTCCACTCACCATATTCCATGTTACCAAAGAATAAAATACTCGTTCACACAAAGGCACTGATTATTTTAATTATCAATCAGGCCGGGAATCGAACCCGCTACGCTCTGCTGGCAGCCAGCGATGCGTGCGCTGAACAATTTACGGTACTGCTTAAACAGTACAGACAGACGGACATGCATAGATAGTGGAATAGTGGACTCATTATGAGCGTTTACGCCGCACGGCATTTCATACAAACTTTCAAGTACTTATTTTTCGAAATGAATGAACCGATTTTAATTGAACTTCCTACATATGAGCAGGAAACATAGGACTTAATCAGAGAACATTTTTGAAATGTCTTATTTTAAAAAAGATAATTGGAAATTCGGTTTCCATGAAAAATTTGAAATCGGTCGAATTTAAATGTATCACTATTTTTCGGAAATGTTTTCTAATAAATTTTTAGACCATTGTATTTTGCGTATGC
This sequence comes from Melanchra persicariae, assembly GCA_947386135.1. NCBI lineage: Eukaryota > Metazoa > Arthropoda > Insecta > Lepidoptera > Noctuidae > Melanchra > Melanchra persicariae. Next base: position 11,311,837 of record OX376670.1, on the reverse strand, counting down.
GTAGGGAGTTTCATTGAAATCGGTTCATTCATTTCTAAATGTAAGGACTTGAAAGATTGTATGAATTACCGGTCCGTAGGTACCTACATCTTATGAACAGAATCTCGGTTTTGCGGAAAAGGGACTTTCGTGGTAGGTGTTCTGATGCAACGAGAGACAGTGAAGTTAGTGTCTACATGCCAGAACACGGGTTGATCTTCAAGGTAAAGCAACCCTTGCTGAAGTCGGTTCGAGGATAGGTGACCATGCTCGGCCTCAGAATAAATGTTAAGGTGATGGTTCCGGCTGTATTTGTAGATCTTTGACACTCGTTACGCATCAGTCAGATCAGTCACAAAACAGAAACACTGAAGAGGGAATTGTTTTTTAGGAATTGATTATGGCTTTCTTCTGTGCTTGTAACTAAAAGGGTTATGATTATAAATGTGGATGGATGAAGGGGAAGAGGGAGGCCAAAGAAAAGATGGATGGATTGTGTGAGGAGCGATATGAAAGAAAAGGGAGTTAGTGATAGTGTGACGGCTGATAGGACAGAATGGAAGAAAAAAACGTGTTGCACCGACCCCAAGTAACATGGAATAAGGGCAGGAAGATGATGATGATTATGGCTTTCTTGGGCAGAAGTGGTTCTTATAGTTTTTGAACTGGGAAAAATATGACCCAGTACGGAGTTATGCTTGATCTTACATATATATTTTTTTTTTATGAATTAATATTTGAACTGATACTTTTTGAAGTCGGTTAGCAAATTAAATGCGTTTATTGTCGACACCTACATCATTGACTACGTTTAAATCCTGACAGGTGCAATTGGACGAAAGCATCAATTTTTTTCTATTTTTGCATCCAAGCATCTTTCGCCCAGAAAATAATTGCTTCATTTATTTATCGGCCCCTGTCCAAGTCTATCGCGCAAAAATAAAAATAAATTCTGTAGGCCATGTTAAACATTATACTATCAAATGATTAACGATAATGACTGAAGAACATCTGCTCCTTAGAGGTTGTAATTGAAATTATTACTGGGAACTTTTAAGGGTTCCGTACCCAAAGGGTAAACACGGGACCCTAATTACTAAGACTCCGCCGTCCGTCTGTCTGTCACCAGGCTGTATCTCATGAACCGTGATAGCTACACAGTTGAAATTTTCATAGATGATGTACCTATTTCTGCAGCCGCTATAACAACAAATTCTAAAAACAAAATAAAATGAATATTTAAGTGGGGCTCCCATACAACAAACGTGATTTTTTTTATAGAAAATGATACGGAACCCTTCGTGCACGAGTCCGACTAGCACTTGGTCGGTTTTTCTTGGGCCAACTGTGAAATTGTGGTTTTTTATTAGTGGTACTTTGAATTATGATAACTTCGGTTGGAATTAAAATTTTATTTGGATTCAAAAAAACTTTATGCGTGTTATACTTTTAACAAAAATCAGTTTTTAATTTGTTTCTTATGTCTTGTTCATTTAGAGCCATCATCATCATCATCATCATCATATCAGCCGAAAGACGTCCAACTGCTGGACTTAAGAAGGCTGGTTATTTAGAGTACCTACCTACCATTAATTCATTTTATTCAAGCAACGCTCCCATTCGCATTTCATTGACAGAATCTCATTTTTCATACATTTTTGACAGTTAGTAGAATTGGCACACTGTCATGTTGCCATTTATAATCTTTAAATTTTTGTTTTTTTTTTTGCATTCGCTTTGGTTCAATAACAGATTTGATGTCACCAACTGCATCATACTGGTTGATAAGTGATTCGTTTGGATATTTTTTTTTTAAAAAAAGTTACTTTTTTTTTGTTTTGCTATTTTTTCCTTAATGTATATCAGTTACCCAACATCACCCTTAAATATTATCAACACGTACTTCTGGAACACCGCGTGTTGTAAAAATATTCGTTATCGGGTCAGGTTTGAGAGATAACCTTTTACACACATACAAACAAACCATTTTACCGCGGTAATGACACAAAACATTTATTTAAAAAAAATCGGAAATCACGCGTTTGCACGTAATTATTGTTTTTGGTCATTTCAATTTTTATGAGACCGGTATTTCCTAGCTGACTGCCCTGTGAAGTAATACCGGAACATTTTTAAGTCCATGATATAATAAACTCGGGGCTAAATTATAACGGGCGCACGGTTCCATCTCCAAAGTTAACCAGCTTTTCGAGGTTGTTCGGTGGATGGGTGATCATCTTAACTTATCTATACTCCTCCGTGCCTCGGAAAGCACGTTAAGTACAAGTATCGTGATACCCTGTTTAATGGGTTGTGGAGGTCTGGTAGGCAGCCGCTCCACGTAAAATTGACTGGAAGGCAACCACATTATATTTGAGAAAAGGCTAGGCAGATGAAATGAGAATGATAATCATGTAGTGGTAAAATCTTAGAGATCAAATCAAATCTTATGAGAACCATGTAGGTTATTTAATATCTAATACTACAAGTATAGACTAATCTGTACGAAGATCTAATAAACGCTTAATAACTTTTGCAACTGTAATTAAATCCTACGATATATTGCACAAATGCGTATAAATGATGTTTGAAAAAAGAAGTAATTTTTATGAGAAACGCCATAGGGCGCTATCTGGATAATCAAAGACGCGGATTAAAAATTACCATGTTTTTCAACATGCCATAAAATGTGTGTGACTATTAATTTCCGATTTTTATTTCTTATAATAAAATTAATATCCCATGTAGGATTAGCATTAATAAAATATTAGCTTTAGCCAGCGACTGCTCGGGTTTTTGTTTTGTTCCCGTTCCGTCATTGAACCCCAAGACGTACGGCGATGTAATGTGCCCTGGCTCTTGGGAGTGTCATGCTCTCTCAAGTCTCTCTGATGGTGTAGTTTGTGTTTCATTCATCATTTGGCTCCGTCAGCTAGGACTGGTCATCTCTCAACTGCCACGGTTTGTTTTAATTTGTTAGTATTTTGAATTGTTCCTTTTTTGCTTTTGTCGTGCACGTCTTTTTACATCGTTCTCACATATCTATGAATAATTTCAACAAGAACAATGTAACCACAACTTTGTAATAATTAATTGATTCAAAAGAGTGTCCATGGAGTTTCTTGTACGTTCTTCTCCATAGAGATCTACGCTTTGGAACGTGCAAATAGCTTCACCTCTTTGACTGACCGACTTTGACAATTCAAAAGTGCCTGTAAATGGTTTAATTGAAATAAATGCTTTGACTTTGACTTTGATGCGCCACTGGTACGTGGTGGACATCCCACCCACACGCACGATACGTTTTGGGAACACATTCATTGTGCGTACAGCTAAGGAGTGGAATTCTCTGCCAGAGTCTGTTTCCTGATAGCTACAACTTGAAAAAGTGCGAGTCGGACTCTCACACAAAGGGTTCCGTACCATGAACCGAAAAAAAACACGTTTGTTGTATGGGAGCCCCCTTTAATTTTAAATTTAACCTGTCCGGCAACGGCGACACACCGGTGTGTCGCGAATTTAATGTTTATTTACCTATTACATAAGATTTATTTTATATTAGGGAATTTTCACATGTTGGGCCTGACCGGTTAAATTATATCATTTGTTGTTATAACGGCAATAGAATAACACATTCTGTGACAGACAGACGGACAACAAGGTGATCCTCTAAGGGTTCCGTTTTTTCCTTTTGAGGTACGGAACCCTAACGGACACCCCAAAGTCTTCGTGCCGTTGATAGCAATATGCTCCGGGATCCATTACATGGAACTTAGACAAAACTGGCGAAATGTCGGTATCCTATAGGTAAACTTCTGCCTTAGCCTTCGGAGTTAAAGCGTGATGTTTACGTTGTACAACCAAAATAGTGATGAAGTAAAAAATTACCGCAATCAGCACCTAACATTAGTAGGTATTTTAGTTTTTTCTACCGTCTAAAGAAGCGTAAATGGTTTTTTGTGGTAAATACATATTTCTTTGTATGAAGATGAGTCTTGTTATTTAGATCTATAGGGTTGCCACTGGTAAAATCTTTCAGAAGGTCAAACTCTTTCTTATGTCGCAAGTGCAAAGAGTTAAGGAATGTAAGGTCCTCAGGTTCGATATTTTCCCCCAAATATAACCCTATATTCAAGATATATTTATTAACGTTCCGCGCCCGTCTTTGTATCAGAGAAGTTCATATCTGTAACAAATTTCAACGGAATTGGTCCTATACATTCGAAGCATCCATTTCCGAGCTGTGCTGGACGGACATACAGACACACGAATGATCCTAAAAGGGTGCAGTTTTTCATTTCAACGTTCCGATTTCTATTTCTTTTTATTTGGTACCCCACATCTAACAACAACACTGGAAAGTCACAGGAAAGCAAACTACGCAAACTTTTACTTGGTTGACATATTTTTAAAAGCTATTTTGATTTAAAAACCAAACTACTGAACCGGTTTTGATGAAAATTCTATGAAACCAATCGGAAAGTAAATTCTTTCACATTAAAATATTTTTTTCAAATCAAATCGAATTGAGAACCTCCTTTTTCGAGAAGTCGTCAAAGGGTATAAAAGATTTTATCGTCACCTGTTTACAGGTAAGGTTTTTTTACAAAAATCCTGACGTATTTTTTTACTAAATTCCTTTTTTCCAACGAATTTTCCAATTTCTTTTCCGAGATATAGTTTTTGCTGTTGCCGACACTATTTTAAAGCCAGTGAAGAGGAATGAACAGACACATTCAATCGCATGACCCTGCTTGAAACTTATAAGTAAGCAAGTTAAGTTTAGTAATAAATGACGAAGCCAGACGAAGCTATAAGGAAAAATCCTTCTTATTTAGGTTACATATGAAGAAGTACAAGATATGAGTATGTTCATACATTTATTTATTAGCTAGTTCCTTTAATTATATCTAACCAAACTAGTTTATTTGATAGCTAATATATTTATGAGGTCTTCTGGTCTTGTACCTACACGAACTACAGGACAGACTAGCTGTTTCCCGCGACTACGTACGCGCATATCCCGTTTTTTCTCGTTCCCTCTAGCCTACCAGCTGCCGCCCGCGGCTCCACCCGCGTGTATGTCGATAATTACCCCAAGGAAACATACTCCCGGGATAAAAAGTATTCTATGTGTTATTCCAGACTATAATCTACCTTTGTGCCAAATTTCATCAAGATCCATTCAGTAGTTTTTGCGTGAAAGAGTAACAAACATACATCCATCCATCCTCACAAACTTTCGCATTTATAATATTAGTAGGATAGTAGGAAAATTTCAACTGTCTAGCTATCACGGTTCATGAGATACAGCCTGGTGACAGACGGACGGACAGACGCACAGCGGAGTCTTAGTAAAAGGGTCCTGTTTTTACCCTTTGGGTACGGAACCCTAAAAAGCGCTTCTAAGTCGTCACGTCAACATTTCCTAGGACTTCCTCGGTGACAACACCCGTCCTTTGGCTCCTACTACGAAACGGCTCTGGTGCATTTCATTTTAATTTTTCATATAAAACCTCCTACTTTGTTCCTAAAATACTTCCTTTGATTCGTACGACGTTCGTCATACATAGATCTTTTACACTCCATCTATCGTTTCTTCGGTTTTCATTTACTTAGTACTTAAATTACCTCATTGTAGACCACAAGATACTTTTTCAACACATTTGCTCAAAAAATGCATTTACGAAGCCTGTACGCATCGTTCGAAAGTTCAAAATTATGCACCACACAATGGAGCGTGCGGCAAAGTAGGTACTCTCACCTAAGTACATATTTTTCCGCAAACTCCGTTGTATAGCGCCGTGCGTATTCTTTACGGTTTTTTTTTAATTTCCATAAAAAATAATAAGAATTCCACCAAGGAGTTTCACATCACGAGAATAAATAAGCTGAATGATCGAACCTCCTTGGAAGCGCTTTTGCTGTATACGTTTGTCTCATTTTAATATTATAGAGAAAATGAGAGAAGATAAATAAAAAAAATAAAGTATGTGGTTCTAATTTTCACCACGCGCATGTGGCGCCTTTTGCAAATTCGCGCCATTTTCATATTAGAAACGTCAAAGATTGTTGCGACTTTCCGACTGATTTCTAGAGACAAAAAGTTTGTTTCATTACTTATTGTAATGTTTTCTCGCAAATGTGTCGAAAAACGTTGTATGACACACGTGCGGATTTGGTTTTTACAAACTCGTGACTATGGTAAGCCCTCAACTTCGTCTCGTGCTTACATTCGTCTACTCGTTTGTAAAAACCAACTTACCGCACTAATATCATAAATAACTATTCCGGATTTCACATAAAGACTGTGATTAATTATTATTTGATAACTCCGAAGAATAGGAATCATAATAAAATACGTAATAACTATAAAAGGCAAGACCTGTTGTTAGCCATTTTATCTTGCATTTTATTACTGTAATCTAAAATTTACTGCACACTGATTGTATTAAACTATAATATAAACCTAAATTAATATCATAAATGCGAACCTCACGTTCGCATTTATGATATTAATTTAGGTTTATATTTGTTTGTTACACTTTCTCGGATCGTCATGAAATTAATGAATTTAGCAGACATATAGCCTGGGATATGGAGAAGGACATAGGTTATACTATTTACGCGATACCCGACTTCCACGCGGGCGGAGGCGACGGTAAAAGCTAGTAATAATTATTATAACAAAGGAAACATTTATTTGTTTGTTTGTTACGATTTGGCTCAAAAACTAGTCGACCAATTTTAAAAAATCTTTTGCCATTAGAATGCCACAATATTAACTTAAAATATAAGCTATATTTTACTTTCCGCAAATATAGAGATCCTTACGAAAATGGCAATAATGTGACTCAAAGAAAAATTTTGCCTATTCAATTAATTCTTGGGCGTGCTCTGAGAAAACTATTGATGATACTTAAAGATAATGTATTACATGATTAAAGTGCTCATTATTACAAATAAAAAGTCGGGTGGAATGGAATATTGGTAATTTTGGTATCATGATATTAATCGTTATAGAAATACGATATTTTCTATTTTTTCATGCCATTTGACGACTCATTTTCAACGTGTATAGCCCGCATAATTTTCCGACATTTTCGACGTTGGTTAGTTATCACTGAGATCATATTATTATAGTGACTTGTATTTTAACGTCTTTTATCTACACTCACAACGTAATGTTCCAAATATGAGTTCAAAAACGAATGCATAAATACATACTTTTTTTTCGTGGATAGGTAAAATTTAAAAAAAAAACCATTACGATTCAACATTTTCCTTCGATTTTTAAACAACTGCATTATAAAATAACTTTTTAATATATAAATTATATAATAAATTTTTGGCGCGGGCTCATTGACTTAAGTCAATGAGCCAGCTTTTATCTTTGTCTATGTTTGAGCGCGCTGCGCAGTCATTCGAATACGCAATGAGAATATCCGCCATATTGGAATTAACTATTTTTCGACTTATTTTATTTCAACTGTATGAGTGAAGATAAAATAGTGTATGCAACGGCATATAATTAGGTATTAAAACACTCGTGTGATGCTATTATCACACTCGGCTACGCCTCGTGTGATAAACCCGCACTCGTGTTTTAATAACCCTTTTTATATGGTCGTTGCATAAACTACTATTAAGAACAAAAGCTGGCCTTTAGATGCTGTAGATAAAGGCACATTCTGTTAACGAATGGCGAATGTCGAAATGCAAAAGTATTAGGGATTGAAAACGTGTTATTTCGATAGCGTTTGTCACTCCCATACATTGATGATCCTTGGGCTCTAGACAAGTGACATTCTGTAGCGTGGCGAAAACGATTGTCAATTTGTCAAAAATGTATGGGATTGACAGATGCTATCGAAATGTCACGTGATCAAATCCCTACATTCTGGCATTTCGACAGTCGCATAGCGAATGCAAAAATGTAAAAGTGATAAGAGGCCCTCGACAATGTGCCATTCAATTAGCGAAATTGAATGGCACATTGTCTAGAGCCTCTTATCACTTTTACATTATTAAAATCCTTTCTTAAAGACTTCATGTTTGTCTTTCTAGGAAATGTCTTATGCATATTTAAAAGTCTGATCGTGTGGTGACATCATTGACCGGTCACCGGCATTTCCTTATTACTGGTTCATTCTATTGATTTATGTAGATATCAAACTCAACTCAGACTCAAATAAAATACACTTCTGGACACATCTATTGGCCCACCTTGTATATTCAGTTTCGTTTGGTCCTAGCTAAAATTTTATATTAGGTCGAGCAAAAAGTTTTTATGCAGTTTTGAAGCTGGCACATTCACAATTTCGTTCAATAGTCTTTTTTTGAATTTCGAACACAGAATTTAAAGAAACAAAAGACAATTTGGAGCCTGTTTGTTGATATCAAACAATCGAATACTAAGAAAACTTGGTTTTATTGGTTTACTTGGATTTAATTCTTGAAAAAGTGATTGATATCTTTGGTTTTGCAACAAACATTACTTATTCTTAGCATTAAGATGAGGTTCTATCAATAATCTATGGATACTTCACCTGAAGTCGCCGCCCAAGCTGTGGCACTTATTCAGGCCGGACACAGCCAAAGAAACGTGAGTGCTCAACTTAATTTAAGTCGATCTGCGGTCCGAAATGTTTATCGGAGGTACCTAGAGACTGGCGGCTTTGTTCGTCGCCAAGGAAGGCCACGATCTCGGGTCACAACTGAAAGGCAGGATCGATTCATCGTGACGACCAGCTTGAGAAATCGTTACCTTACCTCCATTGAGATACAAAACCAACTTCGCGACTTCCAGTGAGTATCTGTGAGCGCTCGAACTGTTCGGAGAAGGTTAAAAGAACGCGATATGGTACCACACAAGCCAGCTAATGGGCCCAAACTAACGCGAGCCCACCGAACAGCGCGCCTTCATTTCGCACGCAGTCATTTAAATTGGACACAGCAAGATTGGAGCCGTGTACTCTTTTCTGATGAGTCTAAAATTGTGTTACATGGCAATGATGGAAGGAAGAAGGTCTACCGACGTAAGGGAGAGCGTTTCGCACAATGCTGCTTTGAAGAGAGGGTTGCTTATGGCGGTGGCTCATGGACTGTCTGGGGCGGTATATCCGCGAGCGGCAAAACTCAACTTGAGGTTGTTACAGGACCACGGCTGCCAACATTAAATGCTGAAAGGTACATTCGTGAGTGCTTAGAACCTCACGTGATACCATACGCGGACTACGTGGGCCCAAATTTCCTTTTTATGCATGATAATGCAAGAGCCCATGCGGCCGGCATCGTCAGGGAATATCTTCGGGATGTGAACATCACAGTTATGGACTGGCCAGCCAGAAGCCCAGACATGAACCCCATAGAGCACATGTGGGACGAGCTAAAAAGACGTGTTAGGGCTTGTCAGCCAGTTGCCCAGACGATGCAGGAGTTGAAAACTGCCATAGAAGAGGAATGGGAGATGATCCCTCAAAATTTCATAGAGCGGTTGATAAACTCTATGCCTAATCGTATGTAAGCTGTGGTAGATGCCCATGGAGGCAACACGCGTTATTAAATTAAACCTTTATTTGATAAAACATGTTTTTTACTCAAAAATCAATTGCCTTTAACAAGGCGTATATCCGACTTGTTAGGCGTAGCTCCATGTCGTATGGTATTCTGAATTCAAATTTAAAACAATACGATCGAAAAAGATGGTAAAATGTATCAGGTTTAAAACTGCATCAACAGTTTTTGTTCAATCTAGCAATCATATTTCGGTAGGGGCCATCGAAACCTAAACTCTAAGGTGGGCCAATAGATGTGTCCAGAAGTGTATATCTTTTAGCTAACTTCTGCTGTCTTTGATGACTCTAAGAATATTTTTATGGCGTACTTCCATGGAGATCCTCTTTTGTCTACCATTAAATTGCATATCATCTGAGTGCCAATTCTACTGATTTTTAAACAACGTTAGCATTTGCATGTCAGGAGGAGCTCGTGGCAAAATTATAACAGCTGCACGGACCGATCTACAAGAATAAGCAACGCTTGCCGAGGTTGGTCTGTGGATGGGTGACCATCTTAACATACCGAGACTCCTCCGTGACTCGGAAAGCACGTTAAGCCGTTGGTCTAGGCTGTCATTTGGAGATCTTTGGCAGTCGTTACGGATTGTCAGAAGCCAGAAAATCTGACACCAGTCTTGCCTAGAAGTACCGTGTTACCCAGTTAAATGGGTTGTGGAGGTCTGGTAGGCAGCCGCTCCACGTAAAATACTGGTATTCAGCTGAATCCGGTTTGGCTGGGAGCCGACCCCAATATAGTTGGGAAAAGGCTAGGCAGATGTTAGCATTCGCATGTCAGTGGCAAACTGTCAAAAAAGCCTTTTTTTTTGACGACGCGACGGTTTGCGCAGTGGTTGAGCGTTTGTCTGCTGCGCTGCATGCCGCGGAATCGATTCCCGCACGGAATAAATATTTGTATGGCCTACTGATAGTTGTTCCGGGTCTGGCAGTTTGTATGTGAGCTTCTGTGTTTGTTTACGCGCCCACGATACAGGAGAAGTTCCTATTGTGGGGCAAAGTTTTTTAAAAAAAAAAACAAAAACAAAACATTTTTGGCAGAGATGCGATACGACAATTTCTGTAAATTGAGTAGAAATTAGCCTTCAGGTGAGACTGTGTCCAAACGTATTAACCTGTTGGTCCTGACTGTCTTGTTTATCTTTGACCGATGCTACGATAGTCACAAGACGGAAAATCTGGCACCAGTCTTGACTAGGAGTATCGTGTCGATCCATGTAGAATACTGATATTCTGCTGCATCAGGATTGATTAGAAGCCTACCCCCTCATACTTGAGAAAAGCCTACGCAGATTTATTGACAGGACATGACATACTTTTTCAATTTTAATAATTTTATTTTGAAATCTCATCATAAAATATTGTTGAGAAGGAGTGCGAAATGGATTTATATGTGGAATCCTGAAGGTGCAACGACCCGATTCACCCGATGCTGCGTTAGCGAGCGTGCGTGATCCACCTTCGTCCATTCGATGTCCAGCAGTCCACTACACACAGGATGTTGTGGAAAAACAGCAGACACTCGATTTGTGCACTCCATTGGTGTAATTACTGCAAGGTGTTCCGATGAGATGATGAAATAAATACTAACATCAAATTCAAATACAAAATCCTTTATTTCAAATAGATCAGTTAGTTACAGGCTCTTTTGAATTTGTCAAGGTCTGTCAGTCAAATAGATAAAGCTATTTCTGCCGCGCTAGCGACAGGAGCAGCAAGTTGTTCTGCAGCAAAACACGCTCACCGACCCTATCTCCAGCGCGGTAGTTGCACGTTCCAAAGAGTAGATCCTATGGAGAAGAACGTGCAAGAAACTCCATGGACACTCTTTCTGCCTGATAATATTGTTTCATCAGTCATGACATAGCTTCTCATTCAGACACGCTTTCCCTTATGTGTAAATATTAGCTTTCGCCTGCGGCTCCACCTGCGTGGATGTCGGTTATCGCGTACAAAAGTAGCCTATGTCCTTCTCCATATCCCTATACATCTACCAAATTTCATGACGATCGGTTCCGCCGTTTTAGCGTGAAAGCGTAACAGACAGACAGACAGACAGACAGACAGACGGACAGACAGACAGACAGAGTTACTGCATTCATAATATATAGGATAGGGTAGGGAGCTTCTGCAGCGGTTTCGCCCGCGTGTATTTGGGAAATTTTGTCAAGAGATCATACTCATGAACTGAAAAGTATTCTATGTTCTATTCTAGGATATGGTCTAGCATTGTGCCAAGTTTTATACAAATCCGTTCAGCTTTTAAAACGTGACGAGGTAACAAATAATATTAGTTCTGAATTTAGGATTAGGTGCCCCGATCCCGTTTTTTTACATTCTTCCCCGTCAGCACGCAATCCATCCATAATTATACTCTTTGTCTTCTTCTCCCCTTCATCAATATTACCATTTATCACCTTCTTAGTCACTATATGCCTCTACAGGACATAAGGTGGGTTCATTAAGCAGGTTTCATGATTATGGTCATATATGCGTGGGATACACATACCTACAGCAGTCACTGTGACTCAGTTGCCTTGATCAGTTCTCATGACGTGTAGGAACACAATGACTGTTGAGGTCATTTCAAGGTTCATTATTTTGTATGGCTATGATTTTTGGAGTCTACAGCTGGTCTTACTGATGGATGCGCTGTGAAAGATGATATGGACAGGAAGGAGGTGTCTACTGAGATTAAGATAAATAGAGAATTCTGAAATAGGGAGACATGTTGCACCGACCACATAGGTATATATTGGAATAAGGTAGATTGATGAATTGATGGCAGTCATCTGTTTCCACAGTAGATTTTAATTTTAAAGTTACTTTTCGGGTTTTCTCTTCTCACGAGTCATTGGTATACGAGATCAGGCTCATACCAGACCACAGAGGGATAATTCTACCAATTTATAAGCAACGTTCGCATGAACACATCTTAGTCACAATCTGTCAAACAAACACCAATTTTCATCATCTTCTAGTCAGGTTGGTAGCGTGGTTAACAATCTAGGTGAGATAGACGTATACCGTAGCCGTTTTGAAGGTATACTTGTAATCAGAGGGAAACTTCTCATACTAAAGTCACCTGCTTAGCCTTTTCCCAACTATATTGGGGTCGGCTCCCAGTCAAACCGGATTCAGCTGAATACCAGTATTTTACGTGGAGCGGCTGCCTACCAGACCTCCACAACCCATTAACTGGGTAATACGATACTTCTGGGCAAGACTGGTGTCAGATTTTCTGGCTTCTGACAATCCGTAACGACTGCCAAAGATCTCCAAATGACAGCCGGGACCAACGGCTTAACGTGCTTTCCGAGGCACGGAGGAGTCTCGGTATGTTAAGATGGTCACCCATCCACTGACCAACCTCGGCAAGCGTTGCTTATCCTTGAAGATCGGTCCGTGCGGCTGTTATAATTTTGCCACGAGCTCCATACTAAAGTATTATACGTTTAAACTGAAGTCGCAACATCATCTCTGTGGCCATGAATTTTGAAACTTGTCAAAATGTAATTGAAGGGTTAAGAGATATTTTTAAGAGATTGCGACTAACATTCGATTGCGAACGATCCTTAAAAAAAACCGACTTTCAAAAAAAAACAATACAAAGTACAAAATAAATTTAATTTCGGAAGTCGGTGTTTTTGGTTGCTTCTTCGTTATTTGACACCGACTTCCGAAATTAAAGTTATTTTGTACTTTGTAGTGTTTTTTTTGGAAGTCGGTTTTTTTTTGTGAAAAAGTTTTTATTTTCCACTGTTCAGTGGTAGGTACCACCTAACTACACCACTGGAAAGTCACAGGAAAGCAAAAACATGCAATTTTGTGTTTTTCTACATATTTTTTCCAGCTATTTGGATTTAAAAACCAAACAGCTGAACCGATTTTGATAATATTTCAGTGGGACCAATCGAGAAGTATATCCTTTCACATAAAACAAGAACTTTTCAAATCGGTTCATAAAAGACGGAGATATGAGGTAACAAAAAAAAAAAAATACAGTCGAATTGAGAACCTCCTCCTTTTTTTGAAGTCGTTTAAAAATAAGGGAATAATTGTTCTTTCTTACAGTTACAGACCTGATTCGGAGTGGACTTCAAGTGTTTTGTAAGGATATCTATATGGGCTAATTCGTTTCCAGCCGTCTGTCTTGACTCTTGATAAAAGTAATGCAACATCTGAGTGCCTATTATTCTAATTAACCGACTTCATAACAACGTTCACATTCACATTTCAGTCGCAATTAGTCAAAATGTATAAACACATTGTCTAAGAATTGGCCCTCAGCTGTTAAAATAAGAATTCTGGCTCGCTTTTGGATTGTTATTGTTTTTCTACTTTAGCTGTGTGCCTTTTCTTACTGTGCAAGTAGAAGTAATTTCTCATTTACATACGAGTATACAAAAGCCCCAAATCGTCAAATAAGAATCTATTTAGACCTGCAATATCTGTAATCATCTGATACTAATTTCAATTGCACCAAGTTACATATTAGCAGCAAATTACTACTGTAGCATACCTATCCCTTTCACTCTCACTTGTTTTATCGCACTTCTCTCTCTCCCAGCATGCTTACAATTCAACAAAGTTCCCGGAACAAATCGTTTGACAGTTCGATTTCTAAACTTTAAAAGAAAGGTTATGTTTGGGAATAACCCAAAGCTTTAATTCGAAAATTAAAGTTGTTTTTTTTTTATTTAAAAGCATTCGTCAATGTAATTTAAACCTTTGAAGTTTCAAGAGTAAAATTTAACGATAATACAACTACAGTATTCACACCTCAAAGTTTATGTCATTAGAACTTCGCTTGAGTAGAAGTCAACTTAATGTAGTTTGCTATACTTGACACTTAAGTCCTTCAACACATTTTAGTCTCAAACCAAATTCTTCCACACTTACGTAACCATAAACAGGTAAAACCACGAAAAAAAAAGCAAGAAAATACTTACAAAACAGACAAAAACACTCACATCACTTGCACTGCACAAAAAAGTTTTGATAACCTCAAAATTTCGACAGCTGATCAAACAGAAAACGAATTCGGAACTAAATTAAACAGATTCTAATTACAAATACATGTTAGATGTATTTATATCACGTTTTTCGGGCGTGTTTTTGTTATTACTCCGGAGCGCACACATCCGTTCCGTCCGGCGGTTGCAAGGCGACTGTCTTTTCTCCTTGACTTGAATGCTTGATTGAGTTAGGCTGCGTATACGCAGGTGGCTTTGCTTGGGTGTTATGTATAAAGAATGCGCTAAGGCGTATGCAGGTGAGGTGCTGTTTATATTGGTCGGGGCCAGTTTTAAAAGCTGTATTAACTATTTTATGAGTGGAGTCCTTAGTTTTAGTGCCATGTGTGTAGTTATTGAGATTGCTTAATTTATTTTTCCGGTAGGGATCTTTGTTTAAGAATGATTTTTAGCTTAGAATAGAGAAGTAAAGACTACTTATTCTGTTGAAAAAATAACACTCTCAGAGTCTTCGACCTCTGAGTTTGTTTCGGTACCTATTTGTTTGTCTATACAATGGTAACGATGTATTGGTCGAATCATATAATATATATTATGAGAACCATGTGCGTAATGTCTGAGATGATCTTTTGAAGAAAGGACCACACAAAGATAGTCAGGATGCATATCCCTCATATCTGGTATTCAAGTACATGGTTTATCTAGCCTAGAGAAAAGACATTTTGATAATTTGACGGCTTCACTAAAAGAGTGGTCTACTCAGATGACCAAAAGGCTTTTTATCCACATTGTCACCTCAAGTTATTGTCTCTAAAATATTGGATTCCGAAGCTTAATTATTTATTTTTTTGCCTCCCTTTCTTTCTTCAATTTCTTCCGGCTTTGGGCAAGTGTGGACCAATCCTATCAAAAGGACGTGTCAAGCCCGTCCCGCCATCTCCGCTTAGGCTTCAACTTCTTCGTAAATTATCTGGAAGGCGTTAATGACCTTAGCAATTATTTATATTTGCTCTTCTATATTGAAGGTTACTGATTCGATTTCACCTTCGGATTTAATATTTATTTGACTACATTGACCACTGCCTACTTAACAAAGATCACTTGTCTATCCTTATTTCCACTATGCAAACCTGATCAGTAAGTTTATCGTCAACATTTCATGAAAGGGTGAACATTTCTGGTATATAATTTGGAACCGGATAAAAGCAAAGCCAGGGCAGGTCGCACTCATTAGTTATCTCTCTAACCATGTAATTGTTTAATCTCATACCTAAAATTATGGGTTTTTTATTGTTGGTCTACCTGGTTGGTCTTCCTATAATAGTCAGCCACGAAACTGAAGTACCGGCTTTGCACGGGAGCAAATTATACAACGTGTATCGGAATAAACGCAATACTTCTTAAGGGGTCCTGGTACTCATCATTATGAACCACTTTTACTAAGGGACCAACCCCAAAATCGCAGAAACAAAATCAGCTGTTCAGTCAACTTTGTCGAGTTATGCGCAAAGAAATGTATGGGGCAGTCGACTATGGGAAAGGATGTTCATAATGATGAGTACCATGACCTCGTACATACCTTCGTTTATTCTGTTACACGTTACATTAATTATTATTTTAAAACGGTTAATGTTCAAAAGTGTCTTTTAATGGCCTAATTGAAATAAATGAATTGAGTCGCTTAGAAATCGCTCAAAGAATATAACTTTATTTAGGTGTTCCGGTTTGAATGCGGAAGAAGATGTACTAGCAGTAAATCGATATGTCTACATTATGGAAACACCTTAACACACGATTGCGAAGTGAGCCTTGGAAGTCTGAGCTTTTGATCAATTCTATAACATCCTTACTTAGCCTCACTACCAAACGAAACTCTACTTTATCTGTCTGTGCTCAAGTCTGGAATTTCTTTGCTGCAGCGAATTTTTTACAAGGCATTAGAATTTGGACTCTGAGTTCTGGTTGGTATGGTTGGTTCTAGGTTGTGTCAGGTTGTAGCCACAAAAGTTTTGATAGCCACCGCGTTAATACAAGCCTCCTTTGGTTTACCGACTTTAGAGAGAGTGGTAATGAGTGTTACACGGATTCTTTTCTATTTTTATGGCGATGTCGAAGGTCGCGGTGGTATGGAGATGTGGGAATTTGTAATGTAGGTGTCTGGGTGGAGGCTGTCGGATGAGTTCGGGTAGAGTCGTCGCTTACCATCAGGTGAGATAGTGGTCAAGCGCATGCCTATCAATAAAAAAAAAAAGAGTCTGCCAGGTTTAGAGTTTTCGATTTCCTACCTATCGTCGTTGCAAATTTAAAACCTCCTATGTGTAAAAAGTAACTTTTCGAGAAAAAAAATAAAAAAACTTCCCGTAAAGTGTAGGTTGACACTTCAGGTTTTTAATAATGAAACATACTTTATCGATATATTAAGATCTCACAGTCACATTGGAGTTTTTGCTAAGTATAGGTATTCAAACTCGCTTTTCAAATAAGTGCATAACTCATTCACTCAAATATTACATAGGAGATTTTAAATTAACAACGACGCTATAATATAGCTTTTTTACTGTCAGATATTAAAAAAAATATATTTAATGGACCAATTTTAAAAATGATATGTCAAGTGGGCCAAAAATATTCGTCCACATGGCTGTCAGCGGGGAAAATGTCCAAAACTCTGGCAGCATTGCTACTTTAAATGTTTTTGGTGGAGAAAAAAGTCAGAGGACCAATTTTACTACCTTATAAGCAATGTTCGCATTCACATCTTATTCGTAATCTGTCAAACAAGCCGCAATTTCATACATTTTTGACAGATTGCGAATGAAATGCGAATGTGGACGTTGTTTAAAAACCGGCCTAGTGCAAGGCGGACTCGCGCACGGAGGGTTCCGTACCATTATCTGTAAAAAAACGGCAAAAAAAACACGTTTGTTGTATGGGAGCCCCACTTAAATATTTATTTTATTCTGTTTTTAGTATAATGTTATTATAACGGCAACAGAAATACATCATCTGTGAAAATTATATTTGAGTTGATTGAATGAAAGGTAAATTGCGGTTTACGATTTATGACGTATTAAGTAAAAACTAGTAACTAGATCTCGTTCAAACCAATTTTCGGTGGAAGTTCACATGGTAATGTACATCATATATATTTTTAGTTTTATCATTCTCTTATTTTGGACCCTGACCCTGCTTTGTCCCTGCTTTTAAATCTGTAATATCTTCAGAAACATTCATTTAAATTAAGTGCTGTAAAGAGCCATATTGATTTATATTAAACAGACAATGTATTTAAGGTACTTAATTGGATAAGGCTTAATGCTGTATTGCTTAAAATCACTTTGTAAATAAGCCATTTTTTCCCGTAAAATGTAAAGGATAAAAAATGGTTATTGTAGGTTATCCTTAAGAGATAGACATATACCATTCCGGACTTTTTTGTTGACCTTTTTAAGGTGTACAATACTGTAGTACATTATTTTGATTTATCTCGTGGGGTTAAGCCAGCGTTTGCAATGTAAGCGCAAAAAAATGTGTTTATTAACGACATCACATTAGAAACCTCTAAATTTATTAGTGTTTCTCTACAACATTATGCATGTATTATACATATAAACCTTTCTCTTGAATCACTCTATCTATTAAAAAAAAACTGCTTCAAAATCCGTAGCGTAGTTCAAAAGATTTAAGCATACATAGGGACGAACAGACAGCGACAGCGACTTTGTTTTATACTATGTTGTGATAGTGATGATAGTGATGATAGTGATAGTGATGTTACAGGGGGGGGACACTCATTTCACCACTTTGGAAATGTTTCTCGCGCAAACTATTGAGTTTAAAAAAAAATGATATTAGAAACCTCAATATCATTGTTGAAGACCTATCCATAGATACTCCACACGTATGGGTTTGATGAAAAAAAAAAATTGAGTTTCAGTTCTAAGTATGGGGAACCCCCAAAATTTATTCCCCCCACGGTTTATGAGATACAACCTGGTGACAGACGGACGGACAGACGGACTGACAGCGGAGTCTTAGTAATAGAGTCCCGTTTTTACCCTTTGGGTACGGAACCCTAAAAATGGAGGAAAAATCGTACATTTCTTAGAAGTTATACCTACCGAATTGGGTACGGCAGGTATCATAAAAACTACAGAATTTATAATTTGAATACCTGCCGCTGGCGCTAGTTGGCTGTTCTAAAGCTTAATTTAATCTCTCTCCGTAGAGAACAACGGGCAAGAAACTACTTACTTCAACCTTTAATAAAAGTTAAAATACTTAATAATAAAAAACCGGCCAAGTGCGAGTCAGACTCGCGCACGGAGGGTTCCGTACCATTATTTATAAGAAATGGCAAAAAAAACACGTTTGTTGTATAGGAGCCCCACTTAAATATTTGTTTTATTCTGTTTTTTAACCGACTTCTAAAAAAGGAGGAGGTTCTCAATTCGGATGTTTGTGTTTTTTTATGTTTGTTCGCGCATAACTCCGTCGCTTGCCAACCGATTTGAAAAATTAGTTTTTTTTTGGAAAGGACACTTCTCGATTGGTCCCATTGAAATTTTATCAAAATCGGTTCAGTAGTTTGGATTTAAATCCAAATAGTTGGAAAAAATATGTGGAAAAATCATCCATGTAAACGAAGTTACGGTTTTTTGCTTTCCTGTGATTTTCCAGTGGTGATGTTAGGTGTACCACTAAAAAGTTTTTAGCATTTGCTGTTATAGCGGCAACAGAAATACATCATCCGTGAAAATTTCAACTCTCTAGCTATCACGGTTCATGTGATACAGCCTGGTGATAGACGGACGGACGGATGGACGGACTCTTAGTTACAGGGTCCCGTTTTGCCCTTTGGGTACGGAACCCTAAAAGCTCTTGCTTTTTGGTGGCTATAATACTACATTTTGATTACCTACTCTATTTCTTAGAATATTGCTGGGCTTACAGGCTTAGGTACTATAAAAGTTTTGATAACCTTTCTAACTTTATGTAGACCAGAGGCTTTCGGCTTAGTTCTGTCATCGACCTCCTGGCCATACATTTTTACTGACCTTATGTAGAATTTGTGAAGTTAGAAAAACCTAAACCTTATGTGGTCGTCTTGGCAACATTTTACATGAAATGTTTTTAGTGGGATATAACTTATGAAACATAACTATTTTACAGCCTATCTGCTTATCCTCTCACGGAATCAAGCGTGACATTATGCATGTTATACCATCTACGGCTAAACCACATTAAATGCTAACTTATCGTTTATCCATGCATTAGCAAACGTTTTACCTAAACTTGAGAAATTCGACGGCATTTGCATAATGTAGGTATGGGAACCGGGTCACATACTCGTACATCCTTTAAGTTTACGAGGAGTTACGGAAATTGCCGAAGGCGGACGGCTTACCGAAGATGGCTTACTGAGAATTTTTCGTCATCTCTATTCCTTGTCCTGTTTCATAATTTTCGCACAACCTGTCTTTCAAGTTATTTAGTTCAGGTTGAAAAGTCAAATAAACCAAAAAAATAGTGATTTACATAGTATGTGTCACATACTATGTAAATCACTATTATAAACATTTAATATTTTTACGAATCTTTTGATATTGTAGGCGACATTAATACCGCTACAAAAAATCAACGTAGCAGAATCAACAAATGAGACTCGCAGCGCCATCTATCTCGACAGCTGCGAACTAACTGAACAAAATCCTAAATCGCGATATCAGTGTTTACCGTGCGATTAGAACATATGCAAAGCCCGAATATCAACTCTCGGGCAGTTGCCCACTAGACAAAACCAACCGTCTGGTCGGAGGATCCTCCCTTTTCAACGGAGGTTCCTCCCTTTTCAACGGAGGTATGCGGGACTTTACTCTCTGTTCCGCTACCTCCAAAATATCCCATTCAACAAAACGGTTCAGTAGTTAGGCGCTACGGTGGAACATACATACATACACACATACATACATTGACAGCTAAAATCATAACCCTTCCTTTTGGCTTTGCCGTAGTCGGATAAAAATGAAGACGACACAGTGCGTTGAAATATGCGGCTACATACTTTTTATCTAGAAGTGACGTTACAAGCAGTTGGGAAGTTATACGTTGAATAAATACGTTCCAATATTATTTGATAATCTAACGGACGGATTTAACTTTACTTAATGCTATTCATCATCTGCCTAGCCTTTTCCCAACTATATTGGGGTCGGCTCCCAGTCAAACCGTATTCAGCTGAATACCAGTATTTTACGCGGAACGGCTACCTACCAGACCTCCACAACCCATTAACTGGGTAACACGGTACTTCTTGGCAAGACTGGTGTCAGGGTTCAAAAATTTGCAATATTTTCACTACGCACTTTATTGACGCACTGTACTTCCGAGTAGGCCGCCGCTGCTGACAGGCGCGCATCGCCGCGCCCTGGTCGCAGCCCCGCAGTACTGTGCACATTTTTTAAGCTATTGCATAGCTTCTATCGCGGGTCTTGAGCGTGGAGACCGAATCCAGAAATTCCGTAACGAAAATAACCTAACACCCCCCAATCCGACCGGCACAACGGTGATACTTTTTGTTTCTATGACGATCTGTGTTCTTAATTTGAAAGTTTTGTTTTTTTGAAATTATTTTTATAAGTTGCGAGTGGCATTTTTGAGCTGTCAAATGCAATGTGACCTCTTTTGAAATTTTTGAGGTTGGTGCCCTATTTATTAGTATTGCTACTTTCCCGCGGTTTGGCTTGCATAATTATTTTTTTTTTTTTAGGTATGACCACTAGCAAGTTAACACACTTGGGATATCAACTGCTTAACCGGACTAAATTGCATGATTGTTATGCTATTGCAATAGCTTTACTGCGGCAGTCTCCGAGTGCCACACGTCTTTTTGTGTGAAAAAATAACAACGCGCTATATTTGTTTTTGGAATACCTTGTATGGATGATACCGAGCATGTACACGAAATTCTGGCAGTTGATTTTTTATACCATAAAGATAGCACAGTTACTTTTTATCCCGCGTATATATAATTTTCCCTTGGTATAATTTCCGAAATTCACTAAGGCGAAGCCGCTGGCAAAAGCTAATTAGATTCTTTTATCAAGGAAATATCCAGGATTTCCGAAAACGTTCAATCCCCAAAGTATGTACCTATTTAATTCCCAAAATGTAACAACCAAAACTGTAAACTGTGATATAATTTATTGTGTGAAGGAAGCCTTTCATAATTTTATTCAGATGCAATCGTTTTTGAGACGTCTCTGTGAATCTGTTTGTCTTATCCTAAAAACCTGTTGAGTGCGTTGACCCTCAGAGTGGTTTCACGAGCACAGCCACTTTTGACTGGCGGTTCCTCGAGGGTTGGCAAAAAAATGAACCGAAAATGATGCACGATCTTTTTTCCAGGTTTTTTTACTATGGTATTAGACTTCTTCTGCGTGGATATCAGAATTAAAATATATCTTAAAGTTAAATATATCTTAGGTTCTTGTAGACTTAACAAAGTATTTTACGAAAAAAAAATGGCCGAATTGTTCCAACCAATCTCGAGTTTAGCCATTAATTTATATTTCTAAGGAGCTTTTTACACTTACGTTCTTTCGATCCATCCAAATTAAAGTTGTCTGTTAAATCGGTGTCAGCGATAACATCGCCATTTCTAGTGAAACAGCAGTGCGATTCTGTAAACATGTCAAAGTGAACACTTGGACGGGGTGCACGACGGGTGAGTTGTCAAACCATACAAATATGATGGATTGACAGCTCAGTTGTCGTTCACTCCGCCTAGGTGAACACCGTGAGATGTCAACAGAATCGACCGGCTGTTGTGTAACTATTATGGTGTACTTACAATAAAGGAAATACTATTCTAGTCTCTACTTACGTAACCCATAATTCCTAGTGCTTGATTCTTGGGATCTTGAAGCAAATTGTTGCTGATAGCAAGAAGACAAGAAGAGAACATGGAGAACTGAAGGGGTTAGATATCAGAACTTATCTACACTAATATTATAAAGAGGAAAGATTTGTTTGTTTGTTTGTTTGTTTGTTTGTTTGTTTGTTTGTTTGAAATGAATAGGCTCCAAAACTACTGGACCGATTTGAAAAATTCTTTCACCAATAGAATCGTACATTATCGATGATGGACATAGGCTATAGAATATTTTCAAAAAAGTTAGGGATCCGTATGAAAACTTCGATAATGTAACCCAAGGTGTGAGAAAAAATCCTTATATCGCATACGCTGCGGAATCTATTGACAATAGAGCAAAGTGATGTACTACAGTTTTATAGAGGTCATCAATGTCTACAAAAAAATCCGCGATACCATATGTCTAACTATTATGGTTAAGTCACCATGACCGCTTTTTGTTCAAATTATTCAAGCAAATCCTTGGTGATTTGAAAAAATGGTGATTTCGGTATCATGAAATCAATCCTTATCCATTTAAATGATTTGATAATTAAGGTTGATTATTTCCGTGTAAATTACACTTTAAATTATTCAAATCGGACCTTTCGTCCAAAAGTTACGACGGTAATAAACATGCTCGGAGTAAGAAAAATGTCGCGGCTTGAGCGAACTGGGAAGAATCATATCAATGCTTGGTCCGATGAAGTTGAAAATGATTTCGATAAAACAATAAGAATAACAAATGTTTGGATTTTTCGCAAATAAACTACATACCTACATAATAAGGGGTGAAGCAGGGGTGATTAAGTTTTTAGGGGAGGACATTATTGCTTGCTTTAATTTACGTCGGGATGCTATGAATAAACTAAAAATGGGATTATTGAAACAGATGTATCTTACAATTTTTGCATAATCAACTCCTAACGTGGTGAACGGGGTGAACAGTTGCGCTGAACCTGAGACCATAGAATAAGTAGAAATGGCTAAGTAATAAATGTAAATGAATGAAAATCGCTGTGCTTAATTTTCCAAAACTAACCTTTATAAGGGGGTATTGGGGGCGTTGAAGTTTGTTTAGTACCTACTAAATACGCGCGGACGAAGTCGCGGGCGAAGTGCTAGTGAGAATAATAATAGCATTTACATTATATTGCTCATAGAGAGGCCATGGTAGAACGAGTGAATTTGACCTTAAATTTTGGTTCCCAGTGGGGCGACAACAATCTGAACAAATTCAATGCTGTGATAAAACAGGCGTGTCTTTTCACTGCCAAAACGAGTCCGTTTCAGTTATCCCCTACTTTCCGAGGTGCGTCTGTATCTGTTACCGACTGCCTGGAGCTTTTGGACATGGAGCTGACGTCTAATCTCAACTTCGGCTCAACCATCGAGTCAAAAGCACAGACTGCAGCCAAGAAGCTGAGCATTCTAAATAGATTTAGGCGATACTTCACATCTGGACAGCTTTTAAGTCTTTACAAAGCTCAAGTCCGTTCCTGTATAGAGTATTGCAGCCACTTATGGGATGGCTCAGCAAAATACCGTCCAGCTTGCTGCATTGGACTCGGTGGAACGCAGAGCAAAAAGGCTTATACGCGAAGAGACGCTGGTGGCTAAACTTCACAGCCTGGCTCATGGGCGTAGTTATGCTTGCCTCTTACAAACTGTACTTCAGAGAGTGCGCAGGAACTCCACGACCTGATCCCACCATTACCCTTTTACCACCGGAAAACCAGACGTACTGCTGGGTACCATCCGCACTTGCGCACAGTCAAAGTGTGGAACTCTCTGCCAGCGTTAGTGTTCCCTTCCACATATAACCCGTCTGCCTTCAAAGCAAGAGTGAACAGGCATCTTCTGGACACGCTCGCCTTATCATAAACCTCATCTATCGCTTTCCATCAGGCGTGATCGAGTTTAAAAGCAAGCCCATGCCTCAATTAAAACAAAAATTGCCCTTACGTCATATTATCTGGGGGCGACGAAACATATTTTTATTCATCACTAGCTTTTGCATGCGCCTCTGCCTACGTGGTTGTCGATTATCGCGTAAAAAGTAGCCTATTTCCTTATCCATATCCTAGGCTATATATATCTGCCAAATTTCATGATGGTCCGTTCAGCCGTTTTAGCGTAAAAGCGTAACAGAGAGACATACAGAGTTACTTTCGCATATATAGCATTGGGAGGGAAGTAAAGATTTTACGTTACAGCGAGACCTTCAGGCATACGCAGCGTAGCACGCAAAGCGATGACGTGACAACAATGTATAATATCATCCGTTCAACAATTTCTATGGAAAATGGTTCTACGAGTAGATACGCAACATATCTTTTTGTGTGAGAGGTAACTGTATTTATTCTCTCTTCTTTTTCTTTCAATCAATAGCCAATCAATTCGACTTTTTTATTAAACCAACTCAACATTCTTATTATAACAACAGGATGTTTAAAAAACAAATTAAAAAGTCGATGGAGCGCAGAGGAAGCATTACTTCATCCAATATTGTCGAATAAACCAACACAATTTGACACACGGTCGTTAAAGAAACTAAACTGAAGTGTACTGAAATTGAATGGAAGTTTGCTTTGTCTTTGCATGTGGCGCCAGAATGAAGAATCAAGATTTATTGGTCGTGTTTTATGAAGCCTTTGTTTTTGCAGTATAAAATAAGTTTCAATACCGGTTGGTATTGATATGTTGTGGTAAAGATGTTTCTTTTTTAATGTGTGTATTTTTAATCATAGTTGTCTGGGAGTTTAAATTACGCGAAGAGTCGATTGGTGTAGAGAATAATTGCTACGATTTTTGAAATTAAAAGCATCCTCCATTCATAAATCCTTTTTGCTTTTGGGTTTACGAAGAGTTACGGAAATTGCCGAAGGTAGACGGGAGAGAAGTCCAACTCGTTACCACTCGGTCAGGACGCACTTAGATGGACACCTGTAGTTGTTTAATTTAATTTACTTTTAAGTGCTAGTCTGTAAGTTTAGAAGATGTTTTTTTTTATTTTTTTCCGTGTGGCCAACCACCCGTTGTGGCGTATTCAAACGTCTCTATTTCGATGCAGTATTTAGGTCTAGGCTGTTGTAGGGCCTGGTTAAATACAATATTCATGTATTGCGCTCTCGTACACAAACATGACAACTTAAATTACATATTACATTATCCGTCTTAAGAATTTTCGATCAGGTCACGTGTCCTGACGGTCACGTGTCCTGACGCGAGTTTAACATTTTTTACCCATCCCAAAAAGTGCACAATGCCGCTAAAGAAGATTTAACTTCAAAAGAAAAAGTGGATTTGTTGAGTTGAGATTTCCGTTTTCTAGAACAACTAAATGGAGTCTGGTTAAGTTAAACATGCCGAACAAACAGATGCTGATTTCCATTTAATTTTCTAGCTACCAACCCCAAGGGGTCGTAAGTTTCAACCCCAGACGTTTGTAGACTAACTGACTAAAATATACAACATTCGTAGAATCGGGGCACTTATGTTTCAACAAATATAACATTGTTGGTAACGCCTACTAGAAATGTAATAGCAAAAATCTGACGCGACGTTATTAAGTTTCGGTGCTCGTGTGTGAGGTGTAGGTGTTTAAGTTAACATAAAGTTACTTAGAATTGACTTAATTGACTTGACTTAAGGCCTATGACTCCTAGCTCGGGCAGATGGCGTCTACAGTGCTCCTCCATCGTGAGGGGTCTTGAGCTTCACCGTCACTCCACGGTTCACTTTCACATCACTCCACGTCATTTCGATGCTCCTCGCTTCTGCCAACACGGTGCGTCACCAGATTAGACGGAGCCACGCTTCCTTTTCCCTTGAGGATTCCAGACCATGGCTTGTTTGGGAATGTGATCGGGATCCCTACGAAGCGTGTGACTAAGCTACCTCCACTTACGACGTTTGGCTTGGCGGTTGATCGGGCTCTCGTGGCATTTCTAGTAAGACACTGTCTCGGGCCAGTAAATCCGAGGATGCGACGAAGGCATCGGTTGATGAAGATATATGATATATGGTGTATGCTTGGTTGCATGCTGCATGCATGGTGTATGCTTGTTTGCATGTTTGCATGCTGCATGCTGCATGCATGGTGTATGCTTGTTTGTATGTTTGCACGCTGCATGCATGGTGTATGCTTGTTTGTATGTTTGCATGCTGCATGCATGGTGTATGCTTGTTTGCATGCTGCACGCTTGCTGCATGCATGGCATGTTGCTTGTTTGAATGCTCCATACGTGGAAATGAAAACCACATAATATATGTGTTCACAATCAACTGATTAATTGAGTTTATAACAGAAATATAATTAAATAATGAATGAGAGATTTGTCTTTCAATTATTATGATTATGAAATGTATGCCAAAAGATGACTCTAACTGTAAAGTTTCTGAGATAATACGATAGTTCTGCCTCATGACTATCGATATGAAATGTATGCCAAAAGACGATTCTGACTTACAAAATTATGAGTTTAGAATGTATGATAAATGAGTGTATGCCAAACAATTTTCTGCAAAATGAAGTTTATGCTATCCGTTGTTATGCAAAATAATGTTATGACTTAAAAAGTTCTGCTCTATAAGGTAAATACCACGCGGCACCTTTCATCGTATATGCGAAGCATAATTCCATCGAGAACGAGAAGTGCGATTTCGTCTGAGATGAGGCCGTCGTGAATCACATTGCAAGAATTTTATTTCTTCTAAATACTCTCCAACAGGCGGACCATTTGGGGGGGGGGGGGGGGGCAAAGCTTGGGTATCGTCTTGGTGGAAATCGCTGTTCTAATCAATCGCTTGCCCGACAGTAATAGATTCATGAAACAGTAGAAAACCAGACCGATACTATAACAATGACTTATTAAAAGATTATTCTTGCAACAAGATTAGTAGATAGTTTTACTTCCACATTCTATAGGCTGAAAAATGATTCATAAACAATAAACTCAATACGAACTTGAAACGTGGTCGCTCACAATGGGCCTCATCAGAAGGCTTAAAGTCACCCAAAGGGCATTGGAGAGGGCAATGCTCGAAGTTTCCTTGCGTGATCGAATCAGGAATGACGATATCCGCAAGAGAATCAAGGTTACCGACATAGCCCGAAGGATCGCCAAATTGAAGTGGCAGTGGGCAGGGCACATTGCTCGCAGAACAGATGGTCGATGGGGCCGAAAAGTTTTGGAGTGGCGACCGCGTACCGGAAGACGCAGCGTTGGAAGGCCTTCCACAAGGTGGACCGATGACCAGGTGAGGGTCGCGGGTAGCCGATGGATGCGAGACGCACAGAACTGGTTGTTGTGGCGACACTTGGGGGAGGCCTATGTCCAGCAGTGGACGTCAATGAAACTCAATAACAGGAAAAATAAATTAAGCAATTTCAAAAACAACACACATACTACTCATCAAATAGTTAATCCAACTTTTGAAACTGGACCCAAATTACCAATAAAGGAATAAAAGTATGAAAGAAAGAAAAACTGTTGCTGCTGTTGGCATATGCAGGTGGCATGCGCCTTAGCGCATTCCCTCTACAAGCCACCTGCGTATACGCAGCCTAACTCATTCAAGTCAAGAAAGGAGAAAAGCCAGTCGCCTTGCAACCGCCGGACTGAACGGACGTGTGGTCTCCGGAGCAACACCAAAAACACGCCCGAAAAACGTAATAAAATACATCTAACGTGTATTTGTAATTAGAATCGGTTTAATTTAGTTCCTAATTCGATTTTTGTTTGATCAGCTATCAAATTTTGAGGTTATTAAACTTTTTTGTGCAGTGCAAGTGATGTGTTTTACTTGTTTTTGTTTACGTAAGTGTGGAATAATTTAGTTTGAGACTAAAATATTTTGAAGGACTCTTGTGCCAAGTTTGGCAAACTAGTTAAGTACTTACCTACTTAAGTTGACTCCAACTCAAGCGAAGTTTTAATGGCTTAAACTTTGAGGTGTGCGCACTTTAGTGGTATTATCGTTAAATTTTACGCTCGAAACTTCAAAAGTTCAAAGTAAATTGTCGAATACTTTTAAATAAAACACGAATTTTTATAAAGAATCAAGTCAGACTGCTGTAAATAAAATGCCTTTATATCGACAGCGATATATAGGCCACGACGAATGAGGTAGGCTTTTAATTAATAATTTGTAAGTACCTATATTCTTGTTTTTTGAAGTGAAAACTTCTTCAGCGGCGTTGTGCACTTTTTGGGATGGATCGAAAATTCGTAAGACGGATAATGTAATATGTAATATAAATAGTCATGTTTGTGTACAATAGCGAAATAAATGAATATTGTATTTAACCACATAAATAAAAGTACTTTTATGCTGATAAATAAAGCAATTCGTGCGAAATTATTCCCTAACCATTTCTGTTCAAGTTTTCACTACTGCCGGCACTCACGGAGTGCAACCCGTTGTTTTTTTTTTCGTTTCTTTTGCCTGATAATTTTATTATCAGGTAACTGGCAACCGTCTCCACGCCTATCCTTGTCAACAAGCTGGAAAAAATTGGTATCAGAGATATCGCGCTTGATCTGTTTAAGAACTATCTTTCAAACAGGAAGCAGAGTGTCAAAGTGGGGCAACATATAAGTGATGTCACGGATGTATCATACGGCGTTCCCCAAGGAAGTGTATTAGGTCCAACGCTCTTTTTGGTATACATAAACGACCTGTGTAACATGAAAATTCCTAATGCCAAAGTTCTGTCGTACGCCGATGATACAGCTGTCATCTTCTATGGTAAGACATGGCACAATGTGCAGCTAAGAGCTGAAACAGGAATGTCCCAGATTGCGAATTGGCTCAATGCTAATGTTCTCACATTAAATACCTCCAAAACAAACTTCATAAGTTTCAGCATCTGCAATCGTACTCAACCAACCGGTGATTTTCGAATCATTATACACACTTGTGATGGTATCAATGTTGATAACTGTAATTGTTCTAGTATTGGCAAAGTTTCTAGCACAAAATATTTAGGGGTAATGCTGGATCAGAGGTTGTGCTGGTACCCCCATCTTGAGCAAGTTGCCAATAGAGTCCGCAAACTAAATTGGATTTTTAAGACTGCGTCACGTGCTACCTAGGTCTATACAGAGTAGCGGTAAGTCTGTTAGAAATGTACTCACACAAATATATATTTCTCTTGCGCAATCAATATTAATATACTGTATTCCTGTTTGGGGTGGGGCAACAAAATCTAAATTCATCCAATTGGAGCGAGCACAACGAGCCCTACTCAAAATAATGTATTTTAAAAAAAGGAGATATTCTACAGAGAACCTCTACAAACTAAGTGATGTACTGTCAGTTAGAAAACTTTACATTACTCAAGTAATTTTAAAAAAGCATAAAACCTTACCTTATAATATGGATATACACTCTAGGAGAAGAAAACACAATATAGTTCAAATACCTAAAACCAAGACCAAATTCGGATCTATGCAATTTAGTAAACGATCAGCTCAATTATATAACAAAATTAATAAAGAAATTTTCATTTATGCAAAATCTTATCATATATGTAAAGAAATGTTGATTAACTGGATAAAGCCACTGACATATGAAAATACTGAAGCTCTCCTACAAAACAACTAATTACATGTATACGACCCACTCACACACACAGAGAGACTCTCCCATACCTACTCGTACATTCACACACCCATACACATTCAACCACACATCCATAACACTCATGTACACTCAACAATACACCATCACTCATGCACACGCACACAAACGTTCACATAACTATTTTTGTTTTACACACATGTACTGTTTTATTGTGTTTTAAGAAAGAACCTACTGTTGTGAAGGAGCGGAGTCTTTTAATACAGGCATTATTTGCTTAAATGAAGACTCCAAACCCTAAATTGTTTGTGTTTAACTTTTTGACACAATAAACGCTATTATTATTATTATTATTATTATTATTAACTAAACCTATAGTACCTATTGCTTAAAAATTATTGCAAGGAGCCTCTATTAAGGTTCATACCTTAGATCACCTAGAATTCACCAAATAATACTGTATTTTGAGAGATAACGTGACTACTGTGAACACAAGACAAACGAAACAGTCTTATTGTGGATTGTATGTAAACTACTTACCTAATGAGTTAAAACAATATTATAAAAATAACTCTAGGAATCATACAATCAACGCTTTTATCGCAAAAGGTCAAGATACAAACTGGGAAAAACACTATGACTGTCTCGATTACTTATTTTTAATTTGTCATTTAAAAATAAACAATCATGGCACGTCATTCTTTATTTTCAAAATAACATCTGTTAATGTTTTATCCAGTTCATTTCATTCATATCATTAAATATAAATCGATAATGTAATCAAAAATAATCTCGAGCTCAAGACATATCATCTTTGTTAGTCGTCATCTCAGTAGTCACCCCTATCTAGATACCATACAATCTTGCACACATTTCAATCGTTAGACTTTGGTCTCTAAATCGAAACACGTAAATCCTAACTTTATTTTGTTTGTTTATTTTTAAGTGTTTTTCAGGTTATTTTTTTATTAATTACAAGTAATCTACGTCACAAAATTAGAATAACTTTGGTAAAATAATTAAATTCGTGCATGGCTTGAAGAACTTGATCAGACAAAATTTTTGGTGCCCTACTTCGGGAAACAGGACGACTTTATTTACGTACTAGCTGTCTCCCGCGGCTTCGCTCCCGTCAACTGGCTACCTACCTACCTACCCTACACCTACCCTACATCTACCCTACATCTACCCTACACCTACCCTACACCTACCCTACACATACATGCATGCAAATAATTCTATTTAATTGAGGTATTTCTTTCCGACTTGCTAGACAAAAGTTGTGATAGCTCGGTTAATATACATGTTATAAAAATAATTTATAGCCTATAGCACTCAGGAATAATGTAGCTTTCTACCAGTGAAAAAATTTTTAGAATTGGATCATTAGTTCCAGAGATTACCCCCTACATACAAACTTACAAATTTTACCTCTTTATAATATTAGTATAGATGAATGAACAAAATAAAAAAACTGACTTCCAAAAAAACACTACAAAGTCCAAATAACTTTAATTTGGGTTGTCGGTGTTTTTGGTTGCTTCTTCGTTATTTGACACTGACTTCCGAAATTAAAGTTATTTTGGACTTTGTAGTGTTTTTTTGGAAGTCGGTTTTTTTGTGAAAAAGTTTTATCTTTCACTTTTTAGTGGTACCCCACACCTAACAAAATGAAAAGGAAAAATACGCAATTTCGTATTATGCATGTAGGATAATTTTCCCACATATTTTGTTTTTTTATAAACGTTGCCCCACACTAGGAATTTCTAGGAATTTCTATTGTATCGTGGGTGCGTTTACAAACATACAAACTCACATACACAAACAGCCAGACCCCGAACAACTATCTGTAGGCCATACAAATATTTGTTCCGTGCGGGAATCGAACCCGCGACACACAGCGCAGCAGTCAACTGCTCAACCATTGCGTCAACCGCGTCGTCCAGCTATTTGGATTTAAAAACCAAACTACTGAACCGTTTTTGATAAAATTTCAATAATACCTATCGTTAAGATTATCCTTTCACATGAAACAAGAATTTATCAAATCGGTTCATAAATGACGGAATTATGAGGTAATAAACACAAAAAAAAACATACAATCGAGAGCCTCCTCCTTTTTTAACCGACTTCAAAAAAGGAGGAGGTTCTCAATTCGGTTGTATTTTTTTATTATTTTTTATGTTTGTTACCTCAGAACTCCGTCGTTCATGAACCGATTTGCAAATTTTTTTTTTCCCCTTGCTTGATATGCTTCCAGATTGGTCCCATTTTTTTAAAAATCCAGTTCTGATGATGGAATCTATGAGAAATTGAAGGAACTCCTCAAATATTATAGGCAACCATATAGTTATTTTGGTATTTTCATCGAGAACTTAAGCATCTACAGTCAAAAAGTAACATTTGATGAAGTGGAACTGGTGGAGAAGATCAGAAACCAGTGGCCAACGGAACTTGACACTCGCATAAATATCACAATGCAACTATGACAATGCAAATAAACAAATGATTCTGAATAGTTATGTTGAGAATGGTATCATCGAACTGATCTGATGATGATGGAGCTGGATGGTAGGCACCGGAACTGCGTAATTAATCAATGTATCCCAGCCGTGTTTGGGCTTATTAGAATTGTCATGAGATGCACTTTGGCTATAAGGTACTATCAGACTGTTCTGATGATGGAACCGGAAGGTAGAAGGTAGGCATGGGAACTTCATAATAAAACAATGAATTCTAGCAGTGTTAAGGTGAGAAAAATGCCTACTGAGTACTGCTAGTTTTTCGGTTTTTCGTAAGGCGAGAACTAATTCGAATTTGTAACAAAGGACATTTTTTTTATTTGAAATAGACACATCGATAGTAGGTATTTTATGCGGCGTATCATCCCTTCACGGGAATAAAACGTTTAAAAAAAAACAGTGTACAATATTAACGACATGGTACCTTTTTCATAAGAATATTCAATGTAGGAACGATATTAACTTCGTTGCCTTCATTTTAATAAAAAAAACACTAACCGGCGAGAAATAAAAAAAAAAATTACAAAAAAAAAAACCGCCTTAAAAAAAACAAACAAAAACCGTTCCCACTAAAAAGTTGAAAATAAATATTTGAATTGCTTTAAAGAAACATCATTTAAAAGTAAACTTATTTGACATTAATATTTTGCAAATATTTAAAATTTATTACTTCTTTTGGAGTCGGTGCCAGCCAAAGCAAGGAAATACGAATAGGCAATAATTCCTAGAAAAACTACCTCTAACTTAACTATAAAACTACCAAGATACCAATTGCATACACATATTAATTAAAAGACGAATACGGACTAGACTAAATTCGACAAAATTTAAACAATATGCACAATAATTTCTTTTAAACGAAAAAAATATACTTATAAAAAAATTCCAGCCACTTTTTATAAATGATAAATGATAAATGATATTTATTTTGTAAGTAGGTTAAACATAACACTTTTACACGTCAATATTTTTTGGTCATATTAATTATAAAAACAATGCTAAAAATGTCAAAGTACTTACTTAAGTACTTTGACATTTTTAGCATTGTCTTTATGCATCTGTTTTTAAATTTTGTCATTGTAGATCAAAAAACAAAGGTACGGGATATTAAATATAACTAGATACTTATCAAGTTCCAACAATAAAGCTGCTGGCACCGGCTCCAAAAAGAAGTAATAAATTTTAAATATTTGCAAAATATTAATGTCAAATAAGTTTACTTTTAAGTGATGTTTCTTTAAAGCAATTCAAATATTTATTTTCAACTTTTTAGTGGGAACGGTTTTTGTTTGTTTTTTTTGAAGGCGGTTTTTTGAAATCGGTTTTTTACGCAATAAGGGGTGTCAGTTATCGTTCATTGACTGTTTTTTGTCAAGGTCGGGTGTCACCGCTATAAAACCTGACCCGAGGTGGGGTCCAAACATTTTCGAGTTCGTCTTACCTTTTCTTAGCACACAAATTCTAATAGGGCACCCCCCGAAAAATGAGTTGCGACTGTCGTCACCATAACGATAGTCTCAACCCATAATTATTATTTGGGGAGGTTTGTGTTCTCCATTGACACCACATTACCCGCCCCGGATGTCACATTATGGTACCTACGCTACGCTTCTATAATTCAGTAATGTAAGCGCACTTTTTTACTAATTAGAAAATAATAAAAATCTTGGTGTTTTTGGTTGCTTCTTCGTTATTTGACACCGACTTCCGAAATTAAAGTTATTTTGAACTTTGTCGTATTTTTTGGAAGTCGGTTTCTTTTTTTTGTGAAAAAGTTTTTTATTTTTCACTTTTTAGTCAAAGTCAAAGTCAAAGCATTTATTTCAATTAGACCATTTACAGGCACTTTTGAATTGTCAAGGTCGGTCGGTCAAAAAGATGAAGCTATTTGCACGTTCCAAAGCGTAGATCTCTATGGAGAAGAACGTGCAAGAAACTCCACGGACACTCTTTTAAAAATGATATTTTGTTACAAAATTATGGTTACATCATTCATATTGAAATTATACATATATGTGAGAACGATGTAAGAGATGTGCAGGCTAAAAGAGTCCGGAGTAAAAAAAGAAACAATTCAAAGAAATAATTAAAATAAACCATGGCAGCCGAGAGATGACCAGTCTCAGCTGACGGCGCCCGTTCACGAACATGACGCATACGCTAGCACCATTCGGCTCAACCATTTTTAAGGGAGCCAAATGATCCAACGCATGCGCCACCATCAGCCAGACTTTTGAGTGAGCATGACATCCCCAATCGCCAGGGTACATTCAAGTCAAAGACCTACCCAAAATGATCATTATAGTTTAAATTTGAGGGACCTACATAGTACTCACACATGTGCATGAAATTATACAATGTTAAATAAGTTGCATCTATACAATGAAAAAGATTTGCATTCTTACAATCTTCAGCCGGTCCAACAATATTACGAAATGCTAACAGATTACTTTGAGCCCTTAGTGGCTACCTAGTGGCGTTGTGGAGCAGGACCAGCATTGAGTGCCCTATAATAGTGGTACCCCACACCTAACAACACCACTGGAAAGTTACAGGAAAGCAAAAATACGCAATTTCTTATACATGGATGATTTTTCCACATATTTTTTCCAGCTATTTGGATTTAATAACTAAATTACTGAACCGATTTTGATAAAAAATCAATAGGACCATTTGGAAAGTATACTCTTTCCAACAAAAAAAGAATTTTTTAAATCGGTTGGCAAGCGACGGAGTTATGCCCGAACAAACATAAAAAAAAAAAAAAAATATAAACATCCGAATTGAGAACCTCCTCCTTTTTTAGAAGTCGGTTAAAACTAGAACGACTTCAATCTTTCATTTAGCCTTATTCAAAAATACATTATTCCAAATGATATACGCAATTAAATAACTATTTGGGCGATAGAACACGCTATCTGTAAACCGAATACTTACTATTCGATTAATTTGTCAACTATTAACACATTCTTTTCATCTCTAGTTTATCAGTTCCAAGGAGTAGGTACTCCTTGGAACTGATAAACTAGAGATGAAAAGAATATGTCATACATTTTATTTATTTTTTTATAAACGTTGCCCCACACTAGGAAATTCTCCTGTATCGTGGGTGGGTTTACAAACATAGAAACTCACATACACTAACAGCCAGACCCGGAACAACTATCTGTAGGCCATACAAATATTTGTTCCGTGCGGGAATCGAACCCGCGACACACAGCGCAGCAGTCAACTGCTCAACCACTGCGCCAACCGCGTCGTCCAGCTATTTGGATTTAAAAACCAAACTACTGAACCGTTTTTGATAAAATTTCAATGATACCTATCGAGAAGTATATCCTTTCACATGAAATAAGAATTTATCAAATCAATCACAATAGTACTAGTAGGTACTAGTACTAGTAGGTACTAGTACTAGTAGGTACTAGTACTAGTAGGTACTAGTACTAGTAGGTACTAGTACTAGTAGGTACTAGTACTATTGTGGTATAAAATCACGGTTCCGAGTTTTAGAATCTGTTAGACGATGGAACAGATATCGGGTTTAAATATAGAATCTTTTGAGTTAGCTACATCACCAAACTGTATTTTTATTTGAAATTCATCACGGAATATTATGACTTGGTGAGATTAAAATCACGCATTTACAATCTTAATTCAGTCCCCACACACCCCCTGCCAAACCCTGTCTTCCGATCACACCCGAAGTCATCCCGTTATTGACGAGGGCGTCACGATTCGCGACAACCATTAGAAAGAATCATCATGAGACCATTCCGTTGTCCCGTGAATAATATGTTGACAAGTCGAGATGTTTACTGAAAATATTTGGAATTTCAACAGATTATTCAATACAGAACATAATAATATTATCTTTTATTTGACTCGTTCTGTTAATGTGGGTGTTACTAAGATAACATTAGATGTCATCAATTGATACCTTTTCAGCTTGATGAACCTGTTCATCAAGCTGAAAAGTATAAATACAAGTTACGTCATGTTTCTATCGGCAGTTGAGTAGATAAAACGATATTATTTTCATTTGTTAACGTAATAGTGTGTTGGTCGTCGTATTGATATCTTGTTTTGTCAATTTACGTACGCTATTTCGGTTTTTGAGTATACGTTGAAATAAAGATAATTATATCCATTTGTTTAACGTAGTAATAGTGTGTTAGTCGTAGCTTGGATGTCTTGTTTTGTCAATTTACGTACGCTATTTCGGTTTTTTGAGTATGATACGTTGATAACCATGTTATTATGGTGTTAGATATTTTTTGTGACTCATCGCGTTGAAAACTATTTTTAAGAGTTCATTGATTGTTTGGTGCCGACTGAAAATTAAGGTAAGTTTGAAAAGGTTTATTATTGTTTTGCTTTTCAGTCAATAATCTTGACTAGCTTGAGTCAGCGACGATTGATGAGTATGCTGTTTTACTGTAAAGTTTCATCCAAATACGTTCAGTAATTTTTGTGTGAAAGTATATGAAATATCCATACTCATAAACTTTTGCGTTTATATGAAATAGTACTTTGTTGGATTGTGGGATTGAATATTAGCAATTGGATTATTTATTACTCCATTGACACCTGTAGACAAAATGAATACATTTTGATGTTATTTAATTTTGTCACTTTCTTCTTCCAGGTAAAAACAGTGTCAAGTGATTTGTGCCCATAAAAACCTTGTAGAAAATTCAAAATGACGGCACTAAAGATCTTCTTGTGTCTATGTTTCATGCACGCTGCTTTGCCTAAAGGTAAGTCTTTTTTAATTATTTCTTCTGTTTCTAGAACAGATTTAAATACTTACAGCAAATAACAACAATTTGAAGTAGCCCAATTAATTAGTTAATAAAAAAAAAATATTTACAATTTTCTTCTTTCTAGGGTTCCGTATCTAAAGGGTAAAAACGGGACCCTATTACTAAGACTCCGCTGTCCGTCTGTCTATCTACCACAAAGCCGTGTATCATAAACCGTGATAGCTAGACAGTTAAAAATCTCAAAGATGATGTATTTCTGTTGCCGTTATAACAACAAATACTAAAAACAGAATATAATAAATATTTAAGTGGGGCTCCCATACAACAAACGTGATGTTTTGTTTGATATTGATAACGGCAACAGGTAGACGCTTAAAACATTCACGAAATATAAAGTTATACACTTTAAAAATAAATAATTAAACTAAATTAATACAGATATATAAGGGGGGATATACCATACTACATGATTTTTTGCCGTTTTTTTATAGATGATGGTACGGAACCCTTCGTGCGCGAGTCCGACTCGCACTTGGCTGTTTTTTTTTATTATAACGCGCAGACGTTACAACAATGGTCGGCGGTTCTTTTTTATGGAGATTTGCGAGCTTTTACACCCCACTCTGTATACTCTTATATAACTACAGAGAAAAGTATGTATACAAATAATTTGTCCACAGAGGACGGCCATCTCCACCTGCCCGTCTTCGCCAGCAGGAAAATGGGAGAGATCTGTAACCGAGAAAACCAATGTGATGCTGGACTGGTCTGCGAGGAGGTAGTGCCTGGTGAGTAACGTTATTAACACCCTTTATGTTTTTAGGATGGGAAATCATCAAATGACTCCTTCCGTTCTGGGCGGAGCGGGAGAGTGTCAGACTCTTACTGTCTAAAATCCATCCGTGTTCCTCCAAATGCCATTTGCGTTCCAGGGCCACAGTGACTCTTTTGAAAAATATCCGCAACGTTGCATGTTATTTCTCTGCCACTCTTTGTTGACTGGTAGAGAATGCCTAAAGCATTAAGTCCGCAAGTGTATCTTTCTGAATGAAGTTATACTCGTAAATGAATTAATTAATAGTAAATAGAAAAAACATAATGCAGAAGGCAGTGAATTTTGGATTGTTCATGATAGCAAACAACGGATTTTTATTCAGTTTCGGTCCTGTATTGTATATAGTGTTTAAAACCGACTTTAAAAAACTTTTTACAAAAAAAAATAACACAACAACGTACAAAATTTTTCCACAATTTTTTCCAGCTATTTGGATTTCAAAATCAAACTACTGGACCGATTTTGATAAATGGGACCAATCGAGAAGTATATCCTATCACATAAAACAAGAATTTTTCAAATCGGTTCATA
This sequence comes from Melanchra persicariae, assembly GCA_947386135.1. NCBI lineage: Eukaryota > Metazoa > Arthropoda > Insecta > Lepidoptera > Noctuidae > Melanchra > Melanchra persicariae. The sequence goes on along the minus strand of OX376670.1, from coordinate 11,273,154 downwards.
AATGACGGAGATAATTATGAGGTAACAAACTCAAAAAAAAACAATCGAATTGAGATCATCCTCCTTTTTTTGAAGTCGGTTAAAAAAAGGAGGAGGTTCTCAATTCGCTTGTAATTTTTTATAGCTTCGTCATATTTTATGAACCGATTTGAAAATTTTTGCTTTTACGTGAAAGGATATGCTTTCCGGTACCAATTTTTTAATAAAGAACCCCTACATATCTTTCGTCTCCCTCAGGCGAGATGCACCAGTGTCGCCCCCCAACTGTCGGCCGCAAGCAATACAACGAGGACTGCAACGCTTCGAGCGATTGTGACATCACCAGGGGACTGTGCTGCGTCATGCCGCGCCGACACCGACAAAAGCCTAGGAAGGTCAGATATCCTGGATTATAACGATATAATATGTTTAGTAACTCTTCGAGCGAGTGCGACATCACCAACCAGGGGACTGTTGTTTAAAAGCTACTCAAATGGAAATCGTTTTCACAAATATTCTTTTGTACAATATTTTGTAGAACCAAAATTGGTTCTTAGAATAAATTTGTATCTACGTTATTTTATCAGGATTGGAAATATTGAAAACGGTAAAAGAGGGAAAAATATATTATACGGTAGATAAGTCGTTGAAAAAAATATCGAAGTTTAGGCTTATTTGAGGAAAAATTTTATAATATTCAACCTCATCATTTTATTTACCCCTCAAGATTTTTCTTAACAGTGAATGCTTTGATCCTTGTGCCGGTATCGATCCAGCTTTGAGTTGGCCTTTTGAAGTCCTGAGACATGACTCTTATAGACATACGCTAGGTGTAACGGTCAAGTGTAGTCATATTTAAAAACCGGCCAAGTGCGAGTCGGACTCTTGCACGCAGGGTTCTGTACCATTATCTATAAAAACCGGCAAAAAAAATACGTTTGTTGTATTGCCCCACTTAAATACAATTTTTTTTCTGTTTTTAGTATTTGTTGTTACAGTGGCAACAGAATTACATCAACTGTGAAAATTACAACTGTCTATCTATCATGGTTCATGAGACCCTAAATAACCGGCCAAGTGCGAGTAGAACTCACGCATGAAGGGTTCCGTATCCATTATCTCTAAAAAACGGTAAAAAAAACAACGGATTGCACTCCGGGAGTGCCGGCAGAAGTGAAAACTTGAACATTAACGTTGTGCATTTTTGAATATTTTGGAATGGTTGGGGAATAATTTCGCACGAATTGCTTTATTTATCAGTATAAAAGTACTATCAATTATTTGGTTAAATAAAATATTCGCTCATTGCGATATCGTACACAAACATGACAATTTATATTACATTATCCGTGTTACGAATTTTCGATCAGGACACGTGTCCTGACGCGAGTTTAACATTTTTTACCCATCCCAAAAAGTGCACAACGCCGCTAAATACGTTTTCATTTCAAAATACAACACCCAGTGCGAAGTTTATTTTATTTTTTGACAAATCAATTGTCAAAAAATAAAATAAACTTCGGATTTCCATTCAATTGGAAGTAAATTTCGGATTTCCAATAAACTGGAAATAAACTTTAGATTTATAACGTTGTATTTTTGTCAACAGAGCTGCGGATACTTCAAGGATCCCGTGGTGTGCATCGGACCCGTCGCCACCGATCAGATCCGCGAGTTTGTTCCGCTTACTGATGGAGAGAAGCACATCGGCGTTTACACACTTCGTTAATTTCTTTACGTACTTTTAGTTGGACCAGAGTTCAGGCTGGAAATTATTCAAAACTTATGTAAAAAAAATATTTTTTAACACATTTGCTCAAAAAATGCATTTACGAAGCCTGTATGCATCGTTCGAAAGTTCAAAATTATGCACCACACAATGGAACGTGCGGCAAAATAGGTACTCTCACCTAAGTACATATTTTACCGCAAACTCCGTTGTATAGCGCCGTGCGTATTCTTTACGGTTTTTTTTTTAATTTCCATAAAAATTAATAAGAATTCCACCAAGGAGTTTCACATCACGAGAATAAAATAGCTGAATGATCGAACCTCCTTGGAAGCGCTTTTGCTGTATACGTTTGTGTCATTTTAATTTTATAGAGGAAATGAAAGAAGATAAATAAAAATAAATGAAAGACTTAGTTCTAATTTTCACCACGCGCATGTGGCGCCCTTTGCAAATTTGAAACGTTTTCATATTAGAAAGGTCAAAGATTGTTGCGACTTTCCTACTGATTTCTAAAGACAAAAAGTTTATTTCATTACTTATTGTACTGTTTTCTAGCAAATGTGTCGAAAAACGTATGACACACGGTGCGGATTTGGTTTTTACAAACTCGTGACTATGGTAAGCCCTCGACTTTGTCTCGTGCTTACATTTGTCTACTCGTTTGTAAAAACCAATTTACCGCACTAATATCATAAATAACTATTTCCAAAGATATTTTGGTAAAAGAAAAGGTGACGAGATAAAAAAATAAAACGTACGTCACTTTTTTAATCTATATATATAAAAATGAAACCCGTTTTCCTTGGTCACGGCATCACGCGTGAATGGCTGGACCGATTTCACTAATTATATTTTTGTTGTGTTTGTTATTATCAGGAGAAGGGAATCCTTAGGGTAGGTGTAGGGTAGGTGTAGGGTAGGTGTAGGGTAGGTGTAGGGTAGGTGTAGGGTAGGTGTAGGGTAGGTGTAGGGTAGGTGTAGGGTAGGTGTTGGGTAGGTGTAGGGTAGGTGTTGGGTAGGTGTAGGGTAGGTGTAGGGTAGGTGTAGGGTAGGTGTAGGGTAGGTGTAGGGTAGGTGTAGGGTAGGTGTAGGGTAGGTGTAGGGTAGGTGTAGGGTAGGTGTAGGGTAGGTGTAGGGTAGGTGTAGGGTAGGTGTAGGGTAGGTGTAGGGTAGGTGTAGGGTAGGTGTAGGGTAGGTGTAGGGTAGGTGTAGGGTAGGTGTAGGGTAGGTGTAGGGTAGGTGTAGGGTAGGTGTAGGGTAGGTGTAGGGTAGGTGTAAGGTAGGTGTAGGGTAGGTGTAGGGTAGGTAGGTAGGTAGCCAGTTGACGGGAGCGAAGCCGCGGGGGACAGCTAGTAATTTCATAAAAATGTACCATTTTACGTTACTAATAAAACCATGTTTTTTACAAATAAAAGTTAATCATACAGAACCTCTATAATTTGCAAAAACAAAGCTTTTAGCTCAAACCCAATCTTCTTTGATTTTTATTAGTAAAAAAGATTTGATATCTCTTACGAGGCTCTCCATTGCTAAGAACTGGTACTCGTAAAATTTTATGTCAAACTCATTAAAGACAAACCAGATAGAGAATAAATAAATCAGATTTTTGATAACTTTAACTCTTTCTGTATTGCGTTCGACTTGTATTTCAATCTAATTTAAATTCAGTAAATAAATATGGTAAGTACCTGTTACTTTTTTTACCATTTTTTTTGAGCTGAATCACAAACTTATAAATGGAGAAAAAAATATGTAATTTCGCTTCAGTAATCGGTACGGAACGATACGCCTCATCTAGCTTAAAATGACCAAAAAATATTGACGTGTAAAAGTGTTATGTTTAACCTACTTACAAAATAAATATCATTTATCATATTTTATTTGTGTAAAAGAGGGTTGAAAAAAAAGATCACTCATACAGGGTTCCGTACCATCGCCATTATTATAATCCACTATATTAAGCCGATAGTTAGATAGACAGACGGACAGCGGAGGCTTAGTAATAAGGTGCCGTTGGTTACCCTTCGGTTTGGGTACGGTACCCTAAAAAGAAAAATAGTCAAAGCTGGACGAAAGAAGAAGACGTTTCATTTTTAGTTTTTAATTTATCGTGTAGGATTAGAAATATGTAATTAATATAAATGTTATTTAAGAAATTTAATAGTATTTACGGCGACAGTTGTCACGTCTTATTATAAAAACAATTTTATAGTGTTTGATCTCTAAATATTATGAAAAGACAATCAAAATTAATTATTAAGTCTTCAATGAAATAATTACATATATTTCTTGCTGAGGCATTTATATTAGTAAATATTGATATTTACATTAGTAAAAATCTATTATTTAACACATCATGTATGCTAGTCTTAAGATTTGATCGTATATCGTAAGAAAATATTTTATAATTTCTCGCACTTTTAGTGAAACTCTAGAAGCTAGCCTAGCCTGGGAATAAGCCGAGAAAATACATATCATTAGAAAAAAAGTGATTTTAATTAAAAAATCTAATTTTTATCACTTTTTTTTCATGTACTCACTATTTTCAAATCCGTTGATGTTTATAGAAATAATAATAAATGCACGCCGAGTGCCCCGCCGCGCTTCTGGTGTTACTACATTTTACCGCAAAACAGATAGGTAATTGCAGGAATAGCTGGTCGCAAAGCTGCGTGCGTCGCCGCTAAAAGTCGCGTGCGACGTGGCGATCTCATCCACGTTCTCCGACTGCATTTCAAGCCAACGCCTGTAAATTCGCTTCTCCGTAAACGCTCTTATACAAAGCCATAATGTTTGAATTTAATGCCGGCAACGCCCCGCGTCTCCGTAAACAAGGCCTTGGTCTACTTAAGTAAAACAAACCCTGAACTTTGAGATTCCTAGAAAACAGAAGCTGATTTGCATTTAATTTTCTAGCTATCAAGCCCAAGGGGTCGTAAGCTTCACTCCCCGCCGTTTTAAATATGCACCATTCGTAGAATATGTGTACTTATGTTTGAGTAAACATAATTGTTTGTAACGCCTACTGGAAATGTAATAGCAAAAATCTGTCGCAACGTAATTAAGTTTCGTTGTTCGTGTATAATGTGTAGGCGGTTAAGTGACGCGCAATAATTTGGTCGTTACTGTGGAGCTGATATCACAGGCACTGTTTGACACAAATTACAGGAGCAATACAAAGCGACATTCTATCAACTTTAATGTATATTATATACTGTAACTTTTTTGTCCTCAATTATTTTTTTAAAAGTTTGCATTTGCTGGCAATTTCCATATCAAACTGTGTGTATTTAAGTTAGTAGTAGGTTTTAGCTTTGGGTTGTTATAATTTTTGAAAGAGCCGTGCACTCCTCGCTGTAAGTGACAAGTTCACGGGTTCACCCTACTTAAAAACATCTGATATTTTTCGTTTTTGTGTAAGTGTTAGTGAATAAGTCGTTGTAGAGCCATAATTAAATCACGTCCATTTTGGACTTTTTGACAATCTTTTTTTCTGATAGAACTTTTAACTTGTCTAGACTTTTAATGAGGGTACAGAAATAAACTACTAATAGAGAAAGAAAAAACATGTTGTGCCGACCCACTCCTACCCCGACTAATAAATTGAGATTTGAGAAGAGAAAGATCAATCTCGATACATATCACTACTGAGGCCCTTATTCCAAAACGTAAACTCCAACTCAAATGGAACTCCAACTCTAACATGAGCACAAAAATGTCAATGAAAGCTTGTCTAATTGACGTTTTCTTAATTGAAGTTTTTGCAAAAAAATGCAAAAACTTCAATTTATGACAAGCTCCGATGGAGTTGCCCAACTGTTAAATTGTAATTTATGTTGAGACTTAGGCCCAAGTCTCAACATAAATTACAATTTAACAGTTGGGCTCACGGTTAAACACGTGCTTAACATGGAGAAGTCTCGACAATGTAAGGAATGTCACCCATCTATGGACCAACCATTGCTTAACCCTGAAGATTGACCTTTGCGACTATTATTATTCAGTCACAAGTCTCTAGATATTGTCTAGGTTATTACAAAATATCATTTTAGCCAGCTCATCCACTTACATATTTCATAACAAATACCATCCGAGCGCACATCCTACGTAATTAATTCGATATCCCACCCCCTCCCATCCTCTATGCCACCCATCCTCTGTGCCACCTACTGACGTAAGCCGGTAGCCCGGGAGCTGCATTGATTGCACTGCAGATGCGCCGTGTGTAATGCTGCGTTGTAGGGATGGGGTGGCGTGTCTGTGGGTGGTGGACTGGGATATCGATAGTTGCCCCGCCCTTACTCGATATGGTTTCATATTTTTAGGGTTTTCAATCTCTTTATGAAAAAACAGGCCAAGTGCGAGTTGGACTCGCGCACGGAGGGTTCCGTACCATTCTCTATAAAAAAACGGCAAAAAAATCACGTTTGTTGTATGGGAGCCCCACTTAAATATTTATTTTATTCTGTTTTTAGTATTTGTTGTTATAACGGCAACAGAAATACATCATCTGTGAAAATTATATTTGAGTTGATTGAATGAAAGGTAAATTCCGTAGCCAAATGGCAAAAAACGGAACCCTTATAGATTCGTCATGTCTGTCTGTCTGTCCGTCCGTATGTCACAGCCACTTTTTTCCGAAACTTTAAGAACTATACTGTTGAAACTTGGTAAGTAGATGTATTCTGTAAACCGCATTAAGATTTTCACACAAAAATAGAAAAAAAAAACAAAAAACTTTTGGGGTTCCCCATACTTAGAACTGAAACTCAAAAATTTCTTTTTCTTCAAACCCATACGTGTGGGGTACCTTATGAAATCCATAGTATGGATAGGTCTTCAAAAATGATTATTGAGGTTTCCAATATCATTTTTTTCTAAACTGAATAGTTTGCGCGAGAGACACTTCCAAAGTGGTAAAATGCCCCCCCCCCCCGTTACTTCTAAAATAAGAGAATGATAAAACTAAAAAAAATTATGATGTACATAACCATGTAAACTTCCACCGAAAATTGGTTTGAACGAGATCTAGTATTGCTGCTACGAAACCCTTCGTGCGCGAGTCCGACTCGCACTTGGCCGCTTTTTTATATAGATAATGGTACGGAACCCTTCGTGCGCGAGTCCGACTCGCACTTGGCCGAAAGAGTATAAGTAGTAGACTCTTTAGAAGCCTTCTAAAGAATCCTTACTCTTTAAAACTCTTCTTTTGTAAAAGTCTTGATATAAAAGAATAGTGAAGAAGTTGGTAATTTTCTATTGGTTTTTAAATAATTTTAAACCATAAGTATACTTGCTGTTTCAGAAGTGCGGGATCATATTTATGGGAGACGTCCTGTGTCCGATGAAAAGTAACTACCTATTATAGAAAAAATCAGTCTAAGGCAGTTGAATGGAATAATGGAAGCTATGTTTGCTCGCTTTGCTCGCTCACTCTAGCTCCCGTCACCCCATTCAAAACTAACCAATCCATGTCGGGATGCCCTAAGTTCTAGAGCCGGCCCCGCTCCTTCTTTGTTCATTGGTTATATCAAATTTTAGTTATACAAAATGACAATTAGATTAAAAGAACTTTAGAAAAAGTGGTCTTATAACATATATTTTTATACACAGTGAACTTTATTTTCAGTGAACATTATGTAAAATGTTGGTAGATAAAGTAAACGTTATGTCATTAGAGCGTTATAGCTTTTGAAAATAGAAAAAAGATCCTAATTATTATTATTCCTATACCAAATGAGCGACACCCTTAATATACATGACGTACACAAATAAATTCATTCATTCAAACAAAACATCAATCAGTAGGTACTTAGGAACAAATGACGTTTAAAAAAATATTGTTTTATAATCTGATTATATATATTAAGCAATACTTGAACACAAATAAACTTACTTTGCAATAACAATATTTAGTTTGGATTAGTATCAAACTATTTTGTGAATAAATTGTTATGTTACAAACAAACTTATTATTGGTTATGATAGGATTATTACTGCCAAGTTCTTACCGTGCGATAAGGAACTTCGTTCCAATAAAATAATAAATAGGCTGTGATAGACGGACAGACTGGCAGATACACGAGTGATCTGGGGTTAAATACGTTTGTCCGTGTGGTTGTTCGAGAACCTAAACATGAGTCACTAGCATTTTTTTCCGCGCCAGTGCGGGAACTTAGGGCACCCCAACACGGATGGATTAGGTTCGAATGGGATGGTGGGAGCTACAGTAACCGAACGTAGCTCCCATGATCCCATTCATGTTAGAGGATGGGATATCATCAAATGAGGTCTTCCGCTATGGGCGGAGTGAAGGTAGTATCAGACTCTGACTAAAACCCATCCGTGTTCCTCCAAATGTCCAATTGCGTTCCAGGGCCGCGGTGACTCTTTCGAACAAATTCCGCAACATGAGGTACTTACTAGCTAGTCAACAAGATCGATCATTGGTCTGATTGCCGAGGGTGATCGCAGAGAATAAGGTCTAAATGGAGTCTAATACATCGCCATAGTCAAAATAGACTATCGATAGTTTACCAGAACATCACTATTCGTCCTGTTTACGTCATCGCTTTTCCTGACCCCGTGGCATCTAACGGTGAATCTAATCAAAGCACTTAGTAATTCAAAGTACACTTTATCTACCTGCAACACGGTTCAATATACCGTGGCACATCTTTTTAACAGGAAAACATTTCAATTTAAATGTTACCTTCAGCGCTAGGTGATAGAGTTGCTTTTTATATGGCAGATATTATGCATTCTGTGGGTTGTAGAGAAAACATAGTAGTTTTAATATAACTGGTTCACTTTATTTCAGGAATAGAAAATAATGGTCTTTAGTTAAAATGTCAGATACAGAAGGTTTATGTTGTATAATGGGTAGAACTAGGAAGGAATCAAATCAAGGTAATTTATATTACTTTCTGCAAATCTATACTAATATTATAAAGAGGTAAAATTTGTAAGTTTGTATGTAGGGGGTAATCTCTGGAACTAATAATCCAATTCTAAAAATTTTTTCACTGGTAGAAAGCTACATTACTCCTGAGTGCTATAGGCTATAAATTATTTTTATAACATGTAAATTAACCGAGCTATCACAACTTTTGTCTAGCAAGTCGGAAAGAAATACCTCAATAAAATAGAATTATTTGCATGCGCTGCCTGTAGGGTAGGAGTAGGGTAGGTGTAGGGTAGGTGTAGGGTAGGTGTAGGGTAGGTGTAGGGTAGGTGTAGGGTAGGTGTAGGGTAGGTGTAGGGTAGGTGTAGGGTAGGTGTAGGGTAGGTGTAGGGTAGGTGTAGGGTAGGTGTAGGGTAGGTGTAGGGTAGGTGTAGGGTAGGTGTAGGGTAGGTGTAGGGTAGGTGTAGGGTAGGTGTAGGGTAGGTGTAGGGTAGGTGTAGGGTAGGTGTAGGGTAGGTGTAGGGTAGGTGTAGGGTAGGTGTAGGGTAGGTGTAGGGTAGGTGTAGGGTAGGTGTAGGGTAGGTGTAGGGTAGGTGTAGGGTAGGTGTAGGGTAGGTGTAGGGTAGGTGTAGGGTAGGTGTAGGGTAGGTGTAGGGTAGGTGTAGGGTAGGTGTAGGGTAGGTGTAGGGTAGGTGTAGGGTAGGTGTAGGGTAGGTGTAGGGTAGGTGTAGGGTAGGTGTAGGGTAGGTGTAGGGTAGGTGTAGGGTAGGTGTAGGGTAGGTGTAGGGTAGGTGTAGGGTAGGTGTAGGGTAGGTGTAGGGTAGGTGTAGGGTAGGTGTAGGGTAGGTGTAGGGTAGGTGTAGGGTAGGTGTAGGGTAGGTGTAGGGTAGGTGTAGGGTAGGTGTAGGGTAGGTGTAGGGTAGGTGTAGGGTAGGTGTAGGGTAGGTGTAGGGTAGGTGTAGGGTAGGTGTAGGGTAGGTGTAGGGTAGGTGTAGGGTAGGTGTAGGGTAGGTGTAGGGTAGGTGTAGGGTAGGTGTAGGGTAGGTGTAGGGTAGGTGTAGGGTAGGTGTAGGGTAGGTGTAGGGTAGGTGTAGGGTAGGTGTAGGGTAGGTGTAGGGTAGGTGTAGGGTAGGTGTAGGGTAGGTGTAGGGTAGGTGTAGGGTAGGTGTAGGGTAGGTGTAGGGTAGGTGTAGGGTAGGTGTAGGGTAGGTGTAGGGTAGGTGTAGGGTAGGTGTAGGGTAGGTGTAGGGTAGGTGTAGGGTAGGTGTAGGGTAGGTGTAGCATATAGGTAGCCAGTTGACGGGAGCGAAGCCGCGGGAGACAGCTAGTATTTTATGAAACAATTGGGTTTCTACCGGTCTGATGTGGTTGGTGACCTCAAATCTGCGATTGAAATAAGGTACAGCTTGGCAAAAAGAGTATGATGTGGTGACAAGTGGAACTAAATATTTTACTAAATGGAAACCTATGATGTCGACACTACTTGGCCGACAAGTGTTAGATTTTGAGTAACTTTTATTGTTCCACATTTATTTTTGACAATTTGATTAAATTCTCTTACTGATTTCCCATATTATGGTTAAGTGAGATAGTGGCGCCCTCCTTTTCCAAACTCTTTTTTGCCAAGCTGTATAATATGCCACTATCTATCATCAGACAGCTTCAAAAGTAACTAAATTGGATTTTTATTTAGTTGTTTCTTTTGCGGATACGTATATTATTGAAAATCCTTAAGTAAATATTCAAACATTTTATTTGAGGTCGGCGCCAGCTTAACTACGGTACGTGGGGTTTACCAATTATATACGACTACCAAATCGATACCAAAAGTATCAATTAATGTAAGCGACATTTTAGATTTTTTGATAAATACCACTTGAACTAATCGGTGTAAGGTTCATTTTGGCATTTTGGGTAAATGTCCCTACGGTAACTGATACTTCAGGTATCGAAATGATAAATCGCTCCCTCAAAAAAATAGTTGGAATATTACCTTCCACATAAAAAACCTTTTATTTCACTCTTTTTAGCTAATAATTAAAACTACCTATAGTTTTGAAGTCAGTTATTTTTTTTTAAATTACTTTTTATTTATCAGTTAATCAATTAATGTCGAAAATGTAGCCAATTTGTTGAATTAGTGGTCATTTTACCAACAAACTGTGAAGTTTAATTAATGTTTAAAACATTCGACATTTTACAGAACATTGTATTTACTCGGCATTACATAAAATGACGCATGTTAATTTTGATAGGCAACAGGCAAAAGTGTGGATAGTACTTGTTAACATTTGTGCATTGAAATGTAAATACTAGTGCCATGCATTGTACTCATGTACTTGGTTGTCTACGATAATAAATTCAGTCTGTTGTCAAGCCGTACCGTGTTTTATTAGGTTATGGGTCCATAATTCACTAATACTACCTATGCATATTCCTATGTTAATCAATCTGATTTTTCCGAACTACGTGGGGGTCGGCTTCCAGATAACGGATGCGGAGTACCTGACCTCCACAACTTAATAAGTGGTTAACGCGATACGGAGTATTCCCAACAGTCCCCGAATGGAGACAAATGTTAATTTTTGTGACATTCGGGGACAGTTGGAATACTCTCGCGATACCCCTTGGCAAGACTGGTGTCAGATTTTCAGCCTTCTGATTTTCCGTGGCGACTGTCAATGATCTAGGTACAAATGACAGGGACTAATGGCTTTCCGAGGCACAGCGGAGTCTCAGTATGTTAGGACTAGTCACCCATCCACAGGCAGACTTTGAAGACTGAACCGTTCCGAACCTCTATATTGAAATACGGAAGCCTTCTAGGATCACTCGGTTGTCTGTCTGTCCGTCTGCCACAGTCACAGCCGATTTTCTCCGAATCTTTTAGACCGATTCAGTTAAAATTTGGTACACATAATATTTAGTCACACGGACGTGTAACGAAAATAGTGTAATTAAAAAAAAAATCTGTCCCTCTCGCGAAAACGACGTTTTTTATGGCAGCTATACAGGGTGATTTTTAGGGTTCCGTACCCAAAGGGTAAAACGTCCGTCCGTCCGTCTGTCACCAGGCTGTATCTCATGAACCGTGATAGTGAGACAGTTGAAATTTTCATAGATGATGTATTTCTGTTGCCGCTATAACAACAAATACTTACTAAAAACCGAATAAAATAAATAATTTAATTATTAATAATTTAAGTGGACTCCCATACAACAAACGTGATTTTTTTGCCGTTTTTATAGATAATGATACGGAACCCTTCGTGCCCGAGTCCGACTCGCACTTGACCGGTTTTTTAAAGTGTGCGTGGATGGTCAAATCCGAAACTATGAGAAATACGCTATTCCTTTGATTTGACCTGAAGCTTTGAGCACTGGAAGGAGTCTCGAGTCTCAAATCCAATGATGCAGTTTTAGTTTTTATCAAGATTGGGCTTGATAAAAACTAAAACTGCATCATTGGATTTGGAAAAATCTGTATTCCTCGCCGGGAATCGAACCATAGTCCTTATAAGCGTCATGGTATTTGACCTTAGAGTTGGTACGTAAGGAACACAAAGAGGAGCTCGTGGCTAAATAAAACAGCCACACGGATCGATCTTCAAGGTTAAGCAACGCTTGCCGGGGTCAATCTGTGGATGGGTGACCATCTTAACATACCTCTCGTTATGTTCCTCCGGAGAGCAAGTTAAGCCGTTCGTCCCGGCTGTCATTTGTAGATCTTTATCAGTCGTAACCGATTGTCTTGCCAAGAAGTATCGTGTTACCCCAGCTAATTGGTTGTGGAGGTCTGGTAGGCAGCCGTTCCATGTAAAATACTGGTATTCAGCTGAAACCGGTACGACTGAGAAATCTACGCTTTGGAACGTGCTTCATCTTGACCGACCGACCTTGACAATTCAAAGTGCCTGTGAATGGTCTAATTGAAATAAATGCTTTGACTTTGACTGGGAGCCGACCCCAATATAGTTAGGAAAAGGCTAGGCAGATGATGTATGGCTAGTAGGTTATTTTTCCAATTTGCTCTTTTGTCTACTTATTATTTTCTCAATGAACGAGCTACAATAAAATTACGCATACGACTCGTCAACTCTAGTTTAACAAAAAAGTAATTTTCACACGCACTTGATGTTAGTACCAAATTAAGCACATCAGTATGATTAGTCTAACATCAACTTCAAAAACCCAAAAAATATTTAATTATAAACTGTATGCCCTTGTAATAAAGATTAGATGTAAGGGTGCTTTTCCACCATAGATATGCGAGTTTGCTTAATCGCGCTGGGAAAATTACCAACAATGAAATAGCTTCGTTTTCCTAGCCTCGCTTAGCACAGCTCTGGTGGAAAGGGGCTACTGGAACTAGGTTTTGCACCTTCCATGTTATCGCACATAGCTGGACCGATTTGGAGGATTTTTTATAGGCAGATAGATGATGTTACAAGGAGTAACTTGTGGCTAGTTTACACAATGCGAGCTAGCGTGCGAGTCAGCCTGCCGAGTAGTTGCGAGCTACTGGCATACGAGTAGGCAGTCCGAGTAACTGTCTACTGTCTAGTCAGTGGCTCGTACTGTTTAAACTAGCAATTAGTCTCACTCTTCATGGTTCTTCATAGAATGTGTGCGAGGGAAGCGAGACTCTCCCCACCACACCGCGCACCACCCGCGCTACGCTGCGCTACGCTGCGCTACGCAGCATCGTTACGCATCCTCGCATCACCTAGCTACCTCGCACATACTCAGGTAGAAGAGCACCCTAAAAGGCACGCTTTTTCACAAATCATGTTAACATAGTAATGTTATTAGTGGTATAAATACGAAAATTAGTGTATTTTACACGTCATTTTAAAAGTGTTGTTGCCGAAAATGGCGACAGTGAGGAAAATTTTAGGTTTCATTCTGAGTGTCCTTGCTTTGACTCAGGTTTGTCATTATTTTTGTGATTTATAAGACAAAAGGAAACACTTGACATAAAAATCTTGGGAAAACAACAAATGACTGAAATAATGCGGGAAAGTCGAATCTAGAGAAACGATAGTGTGTCTGCCTAGTTCCCAAAGCAAAGGGTGACACCAGCCGTGGCGTGCCACTTATTTGAATAATACAGAACCAACTAGTCATCCGAGGTATTGTGTTTGTTACTGGTGGCCTTATGGTATATTGAAATGACGATAGTGTGTAGTGTAATAAAAAAAAACAACGGGTTGCACTCCGGGAGAAAACTTGAAAACATAAATGTAGTGCATTTTTGAATATTTTGGTATTTCCCTAACCGGGAATAATTTCGCACGAATTGCTTTTTTGATCAGTATAAAAGTAGGTACTATCATTTATGTGATACAATATTCACATATTGCGCTATCGTACATAAACATGACAATTTATATCACATATTATATTATCCGTCTTACGAATTTTCACGTGTCCTGACGCGAGTTCAACATTTTCTACCCATTCCAAAAAGTGCACAACGCCGCTTAAGAAGTGTTCACTTCAAAAAAACAAAGTTCCGGCCTTCTTTCAAGCCACACTTTAGAGGGGAAAGAGTAGTTTTTTTTATTTAAACAACTAAAGAATACGTTCTTTAGTTGCATAACAGTGCATGACAGAAACCATGGTTAAAGGAACTTTGAGAGAACTTAGCATACAGTTGGATCTCACTTCTTTTGTCAACGAAGCTTGGCTTCCAATTGCACTTGTGTTTTTGGTGGGATCGAGCGTAGAAGGATAAAAGTTTTGTTAAGTTTGTAATCGATGATTTTTACGTCCACTTTTTTGTATGAAAAAGGAGCATAATTTGGAGTGATTTGGTGGTGTTCTGTAGTTTTTTTTATAAATATAAAAAACTACTTATTTCGTTTGCGTTATATGGACCTGCCTATTGCTATTACAAAGAATAATTGTGCCGGTTTTGAACCAAAAGTATATACATCCCCGTTTAATAGCAAAATCTGTAATAGAATAAAATATAAGTTATGTTTACGCATCAACATTTGTGTGGCTTACGTTCCACTACTTGGCCAGGCAAGAATATTCGAAAAATTGTAGAACCGTACACTGATCAGTCGCCATCATGTTATCAGTTTATTCGCAATTTCTCGGAATGACTTCGAGAGATTATATAGACTATCAAATTTTGATGCGTCAAAAAGTATTCCAAATGTTCACAGTTGACTTCATCATGAATTCATCTAGAGTTTACAATCTCTTAAGATATTTTACAATCTAACGGAGTTTGCTATTTGCCGGTGAAATCAAGGCCATTTTCAGAATTGTTTTGGATTTAAGTCTGACAAATACTTAAACCCTTACCTTAAAACCTCTTTATAATAAAAGCTTGACATTTCGGGGTTAAGTTTGAAAAAATCTCAACTTCTAACATCAGTAACCCTGATGTGAATTAAGAAACTGAATATTTGAATTTGAATATTTGTTAATCGAGTACTTATATAGTTTAGCCTCAACATCTGTGAAACTCTGACATACAATTATGGTTTGACATAATCTTAACTCAGAAGCCGGCCCCAATTTAAATATCGAGATTTCTCAGTCGTTACAATTTTTTTATTTATTTTTATTTATGAATGGGCTAGCTCTTGACCTCGATCACGCCTGATGGAAAGCGATAGATGAGGTCTATGGTGAAAGCGAGCGTGCCCAGAAGATGCCTTGAGGCACTGGTACTCCCACGCGTCGACGAAACACAGCAGGCTGCTTGACGCCGAACTCCGGTGGGAGGGTGGTCGCCAACCAGGCGGGTGTTAGCCCTACCACCGCAGTGGAAGGATTGGCCAGTCTATAAGATGTTAGGTGAGACTGTCCAGGATGCGCCGAGCGCTCGGTTCAGGTTAGTGTCTGATGGAACAAATTGCGCTACACTAGGAGGCTCCTTCATGCATCCCAAAAATGAGAAGTGCTAAGAAATCCACCGCGAAAATAACAAAAAAGTATAATTTCTGAAATATAAATAAGTATTCCTGAAGCGAAGGTAAGCTTGTCTGAAAGGAAACAGGTACCGTTAGATAGAAACTTTTATCGCAAGAAAATTATGCTAAACCTAATAGAATAATATCTACACTGTGTTAAAGAAAATGTGGAAAGTGGTAATCGCACTCACATGCTAACGGGTTCCGTACCACAAAAGTTATAGTTTTACACAGGTAAGACTAAAAAAAAACAGTCAACTGCGAGTCGGACTCGCGCACGAAAGGTTCCGTAGGTACCATCTATAAAAAACGGCACAAAAATCACTTTTTTTTTGCGTTGCTCCACACTAGGAATTTCTCCTGTATCGTGGGTGCGTTCACAAACATATAAACTCACATACACAAACAGCCAGACCCGGAACAACTATCTGTAGGCCATACAAAATATTTGTTCCGTGCGGGAATCGAACCCGTGACACGCAGCGCAGCAGTCGATCGATCAACCACTGCGCCAATCGTGTCGTCAAACGTTTGTTGTATGATAGCCCGTCCCCCTTACATATTTGTTTTATTTTAATTCAATTACATATTTATATTTTTTCAAGCCATTTGCAAACTGCTGAACCGATTTTCATAAAATTCAATGGGACTAATCGATAGATCTTTCACATAAAACAAGAATATTTCAAATCGGTTCATAAATGACGGAGATATGCGGTAACAAACACAAAAAATAAATTCAGCGGAATTGAGAACCTCCTCCTTTTTTGAAGTCGGTTAAAAAATACCTTTTCTCTGAAGTTTGCATACAGAAAAATCTGAAAATATTCTATACTAGCACTTCGCCCGCGACTTCGTCCGCGTGGGGATAGTAGGTACTCCACAAACTGCAACGCCCCTATACTTATCCCCTTATAAAGGTTAGTTTTGGAAAATTAAGCACAACGATTCTCATTATTGGTTCAGCGCAACTGTTCACCCCGTTCAGCCCGTCAGGGGTTGATTATGCAAAAATTGTTAGGTACATGATCTGTTGCAATTATCCCACTTTTAGTTTATTCATAGAATTCCGACGTAAATTGAAGCAAGCTATTATTTCCTCCCCTAAAAACTTATTCACCCCTGCTTCACCCCTTATTATGTATGTACCTAGTTGATTTTCGAAAAATCCAAACATTTGATATTCTTATTGTTTTATCGAAAACATTTAAATGCCGTGGTGTTTCAACGTCATCGGACCAAGCATTGATACGATTCTCCCCAGTTCGCTCAAGCCGCGACATTTTTCTTACTCCGAGCATGTTTATTACCGTCGTAACTTTTGAACGAAAGGTCCGATTTGAATGATTTAAAGTGTAATTTACACGGACATAATCAACCTTAATTATCAAACCATTTAAATGGATAAGGATTAATATCATGGTACTATAATCACCATTTTTTATTTCACCATGGGATTTGCTTGACTAATATTAACAAAAAACGGTCATGGTGACTTAACCATAATAGTTAGACATATGGTATCGCGGACTTTTTTGTAGACATTGATGTCCTCTATAAAACTGTAGTACATCACTTTGCTCTATTGTCAATAGATTCCGCAGCGTACGCGATATAAGGATTTTTTCTCACACCTTGGGTCACATTATCGAAGTTTTCATACGGATCCCTAACTTTTTTGAAAATATTCTATAGCCTATGTCCATCTCTGATAATGTAGAATTCTACTGGTGAAAGAATTTTTCAAATCGGTCCAGTAGTTTCGGAGCCTATTCATTTCAAACAAACAAACAAACAAACAAACAAACAAACAAACAAACAAATCTTTCCTCTTTATAATATTAGTGTAGATGTGAAAAATGATGTCTCTAAATAGCACACTTTTTCAGAAATAACCCTCGATGCGCGGGTCCGGCTCACTCTTGACCGGTACTTTTATTGTTTTACCGTTTTCATATCAATAAAGTTATTATTATACAATTTCTTCTCCTCTTACAGTACACAAGCGCCCAGTGGGCCGTCGGACCAGTATTCAGCATAGAAGACCGAGCTTACTACAACCGCCCCATCCCAAACTCGCTGGTCTCCCGCTCGTTCTACAACCGAAGACCAGTTCGTATCAGATGGAGACCACCTCAAGCTGGATAGATTGTATGGCTTTTAAATAAATTAAATAAAATACTATCGGTGTATTTTTTGGGGTTTTTCCCAACTATATTGGGGTTGGCTTTTAGTTTTAGTTTTTTTTAACTGGATGGAGTTGAGAACCCGTAATTTACATGTAGCGACTGCTCATGCTAAATAGCTCGTGGCTAAATAATTATTGTCGCATGGGTCGATCTTCAAGGTTAAGCAACGCTTGCCGGGGTCGGTCTGTGGATGGGTGACCATCTTAACATATCGAGTTTGTTCCGTGCCTCGGAAAGCACGTCAAACCGTTGGTCCCGGCTGTCATTTGTAGATCTTCGTTAGTCGTTACGGATTGTCAGAAGCCAGAAACTGACCAGTCTTTGCAAGAAGTACCGTGCTACCCAGTTAATGGGTTGTGGAGGTCTGGTAGGCAGCCGCTCTACGTAAAATACTGATATTCAGATGAATCTGGTTTGACTGGAAGCCGACCCCAATAAAGTTGGGAAAAGGCTAGGCAGATGATTACTGCCTATCTGACGACCGCAACCTATTTTCATTTGACACAATGACATAATAATCGTTGAAAGGCTTGTTTCACTTACTCCTAGGTCATATCTGCAGGTATTAAAAAAAAGACGTGTGTCACTCGGAGACTGCCGCGGTAAAGCTATTGCATAGCATTTTTTATCAACTTATGTAATTATAATTTTTTATTTATTTATATAATATACAACCAATGCCACCTAGAGGCGATTTGCAGAACTAAAGAGACAAGCGTGATATTTCAAAAATTCATTAAAAGTTCTGCTATTCATCGATAGATGGCAAAACTAAAAACGAAAAAGTATCACTGTTATTTTCGTTATTTTCGTTACGGAATTTCTGGATTCGGTCTCCACGCTCAAGGCCCGCGATAGAAGCTATGTAATAGCTTAAAAAACCATTACAGTATTGTTTAGACTTAAAGCTTTAGCAAAGTCTACAAGAGTCGTTTACAACTTTAGTAGACTTATACCTCCCCGTCCTGAAGTCTGAAGACTCATTAAGCCTTTTACAACCTCTATATCTCAAACTCTCTGGTCCCCACTCGTTCTACAACGGAAGACTAGTTCGTATCAGATGGGGACCACCTCAAGCTGGATAGATTATAATAATATGGCTTGTAAATAAAGAAAAATATAAAACCACTGATTATTTTTACTTCATAAAATAACAAGTGGGAAACGCTGGCGTGACGATTTACAGGCATTTATCGCGGATTGGTCAGAGAGGGGTTTATACATCGAGAAGAGGTAGGCTATGGCGATGTATAAAATACTAGCGCTTCGCCAGCGACTTCGTCCGCGTGGGGATAGTATACATATATACATACGCCCCTATACATATCCCCAAGGTTAGTTTTAGAAAATTAAGCACAACAATTCTCATTATTGGTTCAGCGCAACTGTTCACCCCGTTCAGCCCGTCAGGGGTTGATTATGCAAAAATTGTTAGGTACATGATCTGTTTCAATTATCCCACTTTCAGTTTATTCATAGAATTCCGACGTAAATTGAAGCAAGCTATAATTTCCTCCCCTAAAAACTTATTCACCCCTGCTTCACCCCTTATTATGTATGTACCTAGTTGATTTTCGAAAAATCCAAACATTTTATATTCTTATTGTTTTATCGGAAACATTTAAATGCCGTGGTGTTTCAACGTCATCGGACCAAGCATTGATACGATTCTCCCCAGTTCGCTCAAGCCGCGACATTTTTCTTACTCCGAGCATGTTTATTACCGTCGTAACTTTTGGACGAAAGGTCCGATTTGAATGATTTAAAGTGTAATTTACACGAACATAATCAACCTTAATTATCAAACCATTTAAATGGATAAGGATTAATATAATGGTACTATAATCACCATTTTTTATTTCACCATGGGATTTGCTTGACCAATATTAACAAAAAGCGGTCATGGTGACTTATCCATAATAGTTAGACATATGGTATCGCGGACTTTTTTGTAGATATTGATGACCTCTATAAAACTGTAGTACATCACTTTGCTCTATTGTCAATAGATTCCGCAGCGTACGCGATATAAGGATTTTTTCTCACACCTTGGGTCACATTATCGAAGTTTAGAATATTTTCAAAAAAGTTAGGGATCCGTATTCATACGGATCCCTAACTTTTTTGAAAATATTCTATAGCCTATGTCCATCTCTGATAATGTAGGATTCTACTGGTGAAAGAATTTTTCAAATCGGTCCAGTAGTTTCGGAGCCTATTCATTTCAAACAAACAAACAAACAAACAAATCTTTCCTCTTTATAATATTAGTGTAGATGTCGTCGAGAAATTCGTCCGCATCGCTGGCCACTGGTAATGTGCCCAAAAGGCTGGCATTATTGCCACGTTGTATGGCAATGCTGTATTCTTTGTCCGAGGTAAAAGCCAGCCCTTGAGTCACGCAAATTATCAACTAAGCGTCTTGACAGATCGTTGAACAAGTTGTCAGCACTTGGACCCCACGACCCGAGAGTTTCATTCCCAAACGTCTCGAAAATATAACTACCAACGAAGTTATTATATTTCCGCCGCTTGAGGCTCTCCGCAGCCGCATCAGCAGCGCGTAATTTATAACTTTAGTAAGTATACGTGATATGCTGATATATAAGTTATAATAATTACAGTATTTCATAAAAATCCGTTCAGTACTCTTTGCATGAAAGAAAACATCTTATCTGTGTCAGCGCGGCAGTCAAGCAAATAAACAAAACACGGCGACACCTCTTTTGTATTCTGTAGCGCTACAGAAACAGAGCAGCCGGTCGATTCTGTCGACATCTCACGATGTTCACCTAGGCGGAGTGAACGACAATAGAGCTGTCATTCCATCATATTTGTATGGTTTGACAACTCAACCGTCGTGCGCCCCGCCCGGGTGTTCACTTCGGCATGTTTACTGAATCGCACTGCTGTTCCTGTAACTGCTCTGTATCTAGAAAAAGGAAGGTTGGGAAGGCTAAAGAGAGTGCACACTTATACTCGTACTACGACTAATAGGTGGGTTTCTCGAGCTCGTTCTTTCTTTTGCGGCAGCACTTCTCCTCAGCTCCCAGTCTAGACCTACTAGTTGACTAGGCACAGTTTTTCGGTATAGTGGTCAGAAGAGGCTGCAAGAAGTCCGGCGACGACGAGAGTCGATCGCAGACGATACGGTAAGCGGTAGGATCACGCAGCGGGTGTGAAATCCAGTATTGTGGTATTGCGGTTAATTACAGCAGTGAATCTGGTGACGCGTATAACAACGGATAAACAACGGTTACGGGTAGATATAACAACGGTTCGTCTATAGACTGTCTCAGCAGCAAACAGTACATTCAGTGCGGGAAGGAAAGAGATTTACCTCTAGAGAGTTATACCTGTAGTTATAACAAAATACAACTGAGGGTAGGTATTTTGACTTCAAACTTTTGCGTTTATAATTATAGTAGTAAGATTCTCTTCAGTCTGCTTTCAGTCACTCCATTTTCATTCATATAATAGGTCTTTACCTATGAAATTGCCGTTTTGTATGAAAAAATTGAAACGAATTTTTTTCATGTATTTTTTATTTGTATTAATCGAAGTAATCACCCATGCAATCAATGCATCTTTGCCAACGCAGTGGCAGTTTATTGATGCCCTTCTTAAAGAAATCAGCTGGACGGGAGGTAATAAATTCTTCAAAGGCATTTTGTACTGCCTCTCGGGTATTGAATTTTTTTCCCGCCAAGAAGTTATCCAAATTCTGGAAAAAGTAGTAGTCTGTAGGCGCAAGGTCTGGTGAGTAGGGCGGATGACGGAGAGCTTCCAACCCCAGTTCTTGCAACTTGGAGACCGTCTGCTGTGCAGTATGAGGTCGCGCGTTGTCGTGCAGGAGCAGCGGAGACGAGCGATTGACCAATGCTGGTTGGAGATGTGCCAGCTTCTCCATCATTGTGATCAGTTCTTCACAGTACACATCTGCAGTAATGCTCACCCCGTTTGGTAAGAAGCTGTGATGAATCACACCGGCGCTAGACCACCAAACAGTGACCATCACTTTTCTTGGGGTAAGTTTTCGTTAAGGGCATTGTTTAGGTGCTGAACCAGGATCCAACCAACTTGCTGAGCGCTTGCGGTTATCAAACAGAATCCATTTTTCATCGCAGGTAACAATGCGGTTCAAAATTGCTTCATTTGTGTGTCTGTTGAGCAGTGCAAGGCACGTCTCGACGCGTACTTCGCGTTGGCGATCATTGAGTTCGTGGGGCACCCATTTGTCAAGCTTTTTTACCTTGCCAATTTGACGCAAATGGACCAATATTGTTTTGACGCTAACGTCGAAAGCTGCTGCTAATTCAGCCGTAGATTGTGTATCATCAGCTTCCACAATCGCCTTTAATTCGTCATTGTCGACCAAAGTCTTCGGACGACCGCAAGGTTCATTTTTCAGGTCGAAATTTTCAGAACGGAAGCGAGCAAACCAATAACAGGTGGTGCGTTGGTTTGTAGTGTTAGCTCCGTAAACGTCGTTGATGTTGCGTGCCGCTTGTGCCGCGTTGCTGCCACGACGGTACTCATATTCCATAATTACTCGAATTTTTAACGTATCCATGATGACGAAAAAGATTGAAATGCGATGAAAATGTAACACTAATCAATAAAAAAATGACTGCTTTTGGAAAAAAAACCATGTTTTTAAAATAAAATTAATTTGAAATTAGAATTCTTAGCCAAACAAAAATTATTTTGATTTGAACAGTACTGGCCGTACTGCAGAACGGCAATTTCATAGGTAAAGACCTAATATTATCATCTCATATTCAATCCATCCATCTTTTTATTTTCCTCTACTACTAACTAACTACCATGAAAGTAAATCTAGTTCTTGGAGTTTCTCCATATCGCTCAATATTGTCATTGCACAACATTTCGCCTAATTGACGCTGGCTGCTATTGTCGTAAACTCATAAACTGCTTGGTATTTCGTGACGTCACAATTGACTAGTATCGTATATAATTAATCAGTTTTAATTTCCCGTGTAAGCGCACCTTAGTTTTGTTGAAAATGAAACAAAATACACCGAGCAATAATGGAATAGATGGATCAAATTAAAAACAATATTGCCGAGAAAATCGTTACATTTTACTGAAGTTGTTGCTGATTGCTCCACAAATTGCTCCAAATTGATCCATAAATTGGTGCAGATTGCTCCACTAATTGCTTCAGATTGATCCATATAAGTTGCTGATCAATAATTGCTCAAAAATTGCCCGTAAAAGGGAGATGTCGCACATACAACTAAGAAATACAGCTAAATTACTTGCCAAATAAACGGGCATGGTAACATTTCCCTGGCATGTTATTTGACGATGTGGTGACTCTGTGGCACAATTTGTTTGAATATAAAATGAAATGACCCTCTGTATGATGCAACTAAATGTGTCGACCTATTCTGAATGTTATATCACAACTAAGGTTGTAGTAGCCACTGGAAAATTCAGAGTTATTAATTACTCTTGGGTGTCATTCATGGGGTGAAATTACATTACCCCGTTGAAAACGCCAATACAAATTTAATGTGCCCTACGCACAATACGGTTTGCTTTCATTATGCGTACGGCTTAGGAGTGGAATTCTCAGCCGAAGTCTGTGTTTCCTAGTTACAACCAAGGGGTCTTTAAGTCAAGAGTGAGACAATTACATCTGGGCAAGCGTGCTGCATCCTCGACCTCCTCATCGCTTACCATCAATCAGGTGAGATAGTGGTCAAACACAAGCATGTCAGTAATCCTACTAAAGTTATAAAGGTGAAAGTTTGTTTGTATGTTTGTATGTTTGTATGTTTGTATGTTTGTATGTTTGTATGTTTGTATGTTTATATGTTTGTATGTTTGTATGTTTGTATGTTTGTATGTTTGTATGTTTGTATGTTTGTATGTTTGTATGTTTGCATGTTTGTATGTTTGTGTAACAATCAGGCAAAATCGGCTGAAGGGATTTGGGTGAAATTCGGCACACATGTAGTTCATATCCTGGAATAAAAAATAGGCTACTTTTTATACCAGTAAGTGGCATGGATTAATGGAGACTGAGGAGGAGGTGGAAACTCAGAGCCGCTGCTGCCTTAGTACTTCAGATTTTCAAGTACCAGGAGACCAGAAACATCAAGTACCAGAAGACCAGAAACTTGTCATAGTATTTTTGGGCTGGTATTATTATGTAGGTAGGGTAGGTGTAGGCTAGGTGTAAAGTAGGTGTAGGGTAGGTGTAAGGTAGGTGTAAGGTAGGTGTAGGGTAGGTGTAGGGTAGGTGTAGGGTAACTGTAAGGTAAATGTAAGGTAGGTGTAAGGTAGGTGTAGGGGGTGTTTCCTGAGTAAAAAAATTACAATACAAATCAGGAAACCTTGCTATTTCCGATATTCACGCGAGCGAAGCCGCAGCTGGTAGAAGCTAGTACTTAATAACAAGCAAAAGTTACTTTTTTTTATTTTATTTATGAATGAGCTAGCTCTTGACCTCGATCACGCCTGATGGAAAGCGATAGATGAGGTCCATGATGAAGCGAGCGTGCCCAGAAGATGCCTTGAGGCACTGGTACTCCCACGTGTCGACGAAACACAGCAGGCTGCTTGACGCCGAACTCCGGTGGGAGGGTGGTCGCGAACCAGGCGGGCGTTAGCCCTACCACCGCAAGGGAAGGATTGGCCAGTCTTATAAGGTGTTAGGTGAGACTGTCCAGGATGCGCTGAGCACTCGGTTCAGTTGAGTGTCAGATGGAACAAATTGCGCTACACGAGGAGGCTCCTTCCTGCATCCCAAAACTTCTTCAATGGACTTCCTATATTTATGTATAACGTGTTATAAACGCAAATACCTCTTAAGGGGCCATTGTACTCATCATTATGAACAACTTTCACTATGGGGCCAACACAGAAATCACAAAAAAAAATCGACTGTCCCATACATTTATGTGCGCATAACTCGAGAAAATGTACTGAACAGCTGATTTTTTCTGTGATTTTGGAATTGGTCCCATGGCAAAAATTGTTCATATTATTAGTAAAAAAAAACAAACAAAAACCGTTCCCACTAAAAAGTTGAAAATAAATATTTGAATTGCTTTAAAGAAACATAATTTAAAAGTAAACTTATTTGACATTAATATTTTGCAAATATTTAAAATTTATTACTTCTTTTTGGAGCCGGTGCCAGCAGCTTTATTGTTGGAACTTGATAAGTATCTAGTTATATTTAATATCCCGTGCCATTGTTTTTTGATCCACAATGACAAAATTTAAAACCAGATGCATAAAGACAATGCTAAAAATGTCAAAGTACTTACTTAAAAAGTGGCTGGAATTTTTTTATAAGTATATTTTTTTCGTTTAAGAGCGTTTACGCGGTACGGCTTTTCATACAATCTTTCAAATCCTTATTCTTCAAAATGAATGAACCGATTTTAACGAAACTTGGTATGCATACGCTAGATATCCAGGTCTAAATAGTTATAAGATAATATTTCTGAAAAAGATTTCAGAGGGAGAGAGAGCGATTTTAAGTTTTCTATAGAAAGTGAAAAATCACTATATCCTTCCCCCTGAACTCTTTTTCAAAAATGTTTTCTTATAACTATTTAGACCTGGATATCTAGCGTATGCATACCAAGTTTCGTTAAAATCGGTTCATTCATTTTGAAGAATAAGGATTTGAAAGATTGTATGAAAAGCCGTACCGCGTAAACGCTCTTAAAAGAAATTATTGTGCATATTGGTTAAATTTTTTCGAATTTAGTCTAGTCCGTATTCGTCTTTTAATTAATATGTGTATGCAATTGGTATCTTGGTAGTTTTATAGTTAAGTTAGAGGTAGTTTTTCTAGGAATTATTGCCTATTCGTATTTCCTTGCTTTGGCTGGCACCGACTCCAAAAAGAAGTAATAAATTTTAAATATTTGCAAAATATTAATGTCAAATAAGTTTACTTTTAAATGATGTTTCTTTAAAGCAATTCAAATATTTATTTTCAACTTTTTAGTGGGAACGGTTTTTGTTTTTTTTTTTGAAGGCGGTTTTTTTTTGTAATTTTTTTTTTATTTCTCGCCGGTTAGTGTTTTTTTTTTAAAATGAAGGCAACGAAGTTAATATCGTTCCTACATTGAATATTCTTACGAAAAAGGTACCATGTCGTAAATATTGTACACTGTTTTTTTTTAAACGTTTTATTCCCGTGAAGGGATGATACGCCGCATAAAATACCTACTATCGATGTGTCTATTTCAAATAAAAAAAATGTCCTTTGTTACAAATTCGAATTAGTTCTCGCCTTACGAAAAACCGAAAACCTAGCAGTACTCAGTAGGCATTCTTCTCACCTTAACACTGCTAGAATTCATTGTTTTATTATGAAGTTCCCATGCCTACCTTCTACCTTCCGGTTCCATCATCAGAACAGTCTGATAGTACTGTAAGAGCCTCTTTGCGCAGCATCTGGCTGTACATACCTCCTTTGGACGTGGCTGGTAATAATTAGAATATTTGAATATGGTAGAACGGTTTTTGTTTAAGCATTCAGATGTTATTGGACTCTCCGAGCCACGGTGCTCCATTATACTGATTTTATCCCTAAATCGGGTTTCATTTATAATATTTGATAAGTAGACCATAGGACATATTCCTGTGGTCTACAGTACCTTATAGCCAAAGTGCATCTCATGACAATTCTAATAAGCCCAAACACGGCTGGGATACATTGATTAATTACGCAGTTCCGGTGCCTACCATCCAGCTCCATCATCATCAGATCAGTTCGATGATACCATTCTCAACATAACTATTCAGAATCATTTGTTTATTTGCATTGTCATAGTTGCATTGTGATATTTATGCGAGTGTCAAGTTCCGTTGGCCACTGGTTTCTGATCTTCTCCACCAGTTCCACTTCATCAAATGTTACTTTTTGACTGTAGATGCTTAAGTTCTCGATGAAAATACCAAAATAACTATATGGTTGCCTATAATATTTGAGGAGTTCCCTCGATTTCTCATAGATTCCATCATAAAAACTGGATTTTGGATGAAAAAATGGGACCAATCTGGAAGCATATCAAGCAAGGGGAAAAAAAAATTTTGCAAATCGGTTCATGAACGACGGAGTTCTGAGGTAACAAACATAAAAAATAAAAATATAAAAAAAATAAAAATACAACCGAATTGAGAACCTCCTCCTTTTTTGAAGTCGGTTAATAACTCCTCAAGAGGTATTTTGCTTTTATTCTGTTGTTGCAGATATCGAGATCTTTCTTTGCTGTAATCCCAATATTTTTGGGGGTCTTTTCAGCGAATACAATATATTCTATTGCCTACAGGAATTATTATGTAGAAGAAAATATTTTTTTCAGGTTCAAACGGCATTCTGTTAATAAGACCTCTTTTGATTTCGATTCGGAGACCATTGAGTTTGATTCAAGTACCTACAAGCTTTTAAGTCACATTTAAGATTTTTTCAATTGTTTCTAAAATGTAGTACGTTTTATAACCATGGGTCGCAACCTAAAATTGGATCACGGGCAGTATTAGGACGAGTCCCGAAATCACAAAAAGATTGGCTTGAATTGCAGGATGATGGAGTACTAAAAGAAATATCTGACAGAAAAAGTCTCACAAAATTTTAAGCAGAATCTGGGAAGCCTATTCTTAGCAATGAAGCTGGAAAGTCCCTGCTATCAATTCCAACTAGTTATTTGTGCGAAATGTGAATCTCGTCTTCAAGACCAAAGATGGACGAAAAGGGTGAGCCTATGGAAGGGCCCACATGGTAAAAGAAGAAAGGGGAGACCTTATGCTGGATGAGAAGACGAAATCGTAAAGACTGTTGGTCCCAAATGGCATCAAATAGTTTAATCGAGGGAAGACTGGACAGCTTTGGAGGAGGCCTTTACCCGCAGAGGGGTTCTTGCAGATTAGCTGACTAATCAATTAAAATTTAATTTTTAAAATCAAAACTATTAAAAAAAAAATGTAAAACGTAATTAAATCTAGAAAAATGAGATTATTTAATTTGTAACTGCTAAGAAAAATAAGGCTTTTTATTGTTTTTTACATTACAGTATTTTATTTTATTCCATTTCATTTCATTTAATCACATCACATCACATCACATCACATCACATAACATCACATCACATCAAATCAATCAAATAGTCCAATCCAGGGAAGACGACAGCTTTGGAGGAGGCCTTTACCCGCAGAGGGGTTCTTGCAGATAAGCTGACTAATCAATTAAAATTTAGTTTGATGCATCACATCACATCACATCACATCACATCACATCACGTCACGTCACGTCACGTCACGTCACCTCACGTCACATAACATCACATCACATCACATCAAAGCACATCACATCACATCACGTCAATCAAATATTCCAGTCCAGGGAAGACTGGACAGCTTTGGAGGAGGCCTTTACCCGCAGAGGGGTTCTTGCAGATTAGCTGACAAATCTCTTAAAATTTAATTTTTAAAATGAAATTGTTAAAAAAAAAAGTAAAACGTAATTACATCTAGAATAATGAGATTATTTAATATGTAACAGCTAAGAAAAATAAGGCTTTTTATTGTTTTTTACATAAAATTATTTTATTTTATTCCATTTTATTTCATTTCATCACATCACATCACATCAAATCAAACAAATAGTCCAATCCAGGGAAGACTGGACAGCTTTGGAGGAAACCTTTACCCGGAGAGGGGTTCTTGCAGATTAGCTGACTAATCAATTAAAATTTAGTTTGATGCATAACATCACATCACATCACATCACATCACATCACATCACATCACATCACATCACACCACACCACACCACACCACACCACACCACACCACATCACATCACATCACACCACATCACATCACATCACATCACATCACATCACATCACATCACATCACATCACTTCACATCACTTCACTTCACATCACTTCACATCACATCACATCACATCACATCACATCACATCACATCTTAACACATCACATCTCAACACATCACTACACATCACATCTCTACACATCACTACACATCACATCTCTACACATCACGTCAATCAAATAGTCCAATACAGGGAAGACTGGACAGTTTTGGAGGAGGCCTTTACCCGCAGAGGGGTTCTTGCAGATTAGCTAACTAATCAATTAAAATTTAATTTTTAAAATCAAATTGTTAAAAAAAATTGTAAAACGTAATTACATCTAGAATAATGAGATTATTTAATTTGTAACTGCTAAGAAATATAAGGCTTTTTATTGTGTTTTACATTATAGTATTTAATATTATTCCATTTTAATTCATTTCATTTCATTTCATCACATCACATCACATCACATGTCATCACGTTACGTAGCGTCACATCGCGTCACGTCACGTCACTTCAGATCATGTCACGTCACGTCACGTCACGTTACGTCACATCACGTCACGTCACGTCACGTCACGTCACGTCACGTCACGTCACGTCACGTCACCGCACGTCACATAACATCACAACACATCACATTACACCACATCACATCACGTCACATCACATAGCATCACATAACATCACATCACATCACATCACATCACATCAAATCACATCGCATCGCATCACATCACATCTCTATACATCACATCTCTACATATCACATCTGTACAGATCACATCACATCACATCTCTGCACATCACTTCACTTCACATCACATCACATCACACATCACATCAAATCAATCAAATAGTCCAATTCAGGGAAGACGACAGCTTTGGAGGAGGCCTTTACCCGCAGAGGGGTTCTTGCAGATTAGCTGACTAATCAATTAAAATTTAATTTTTAAAATCAAAACGTTAAAAACAAAATGTAAAACGTAATTACATTTAGAATAATGAGATTATTTAGGGCGGATTTCACCATTTCTAAAGCAAATCGTGTTTAAAAAAACTTACTTCTGCTTGAACATCAATATTCATCTCGATTTTCGTCTAACGGATTTCACCAGCCACATTTTAATTGCGTTCACGAGAGCCTAGTCTCTTTGGCATAGAATGTAAATATTAGCACATAAAACGCAATGCGTTTATAATTGACATCATGCGGGCTACCGCATGATGTCAATTATACCACCTACTGCGATAATAAAACCAAAAAGTTTCAATTGATATCAATAAACGTAGCCGGTTACCAAAACTGTTGTATGATTTCGACTTTTTTATATACTGTGTTAAGTATAATCCATGATTGTTAGTCATTATTGTCACGAATGTGATGCTGTGCACCCATATTGTAATAATATGTAGAGATTTCAGATTTATCTGGCAGTTTGATTACTTCAACCAGGTAGCCGTACTTTTGGTACCTATTGATCATCGGGTCGTTGTGTGCACTATCTAGACAGACTGTGCACACAATATAGTGGACCTGTCCAGGTTCACAAGTATCTATGTGGTGCTTTCCTAAAGATACCAATTCTGACATTGACATTACTCATAAGATCTGGGCATTTCAATATAATTGTTAAGAGGGCGCCGACCAAACGTCGACCGCGCAGTGGCGCCCTCATCGTTTGTTTGGTTATTTCTTTTATTTTAGAATGAAAATGCAGAAAATATGCAAGTTAAGTTGTGCTCCACAAGATTATACGTTAAAATTACATATATTAACGTATAATATTAAAATAAAAGAAATAACCAAACAAACGATGAGGGCGCCACTGCGCGGTCGACGTTTGGTCGGCACCCTCTTAAATCTTTAGCCTATGGCTTGACTGTCGGTGTTTCATCTCGAAATATATAGCCGGCTAGGAAACGCCGACCTCATAGTTATAGATATAGGTACTTAGGAAAAAAAAATAACTCTCAAAATAAATGCTTATTAATTATTTATGTTTAAGTATAGTTTTATTATGCTTTTCACATACTGGCCTTTAACGTTATTAATTTGAAAATAGGTAGATACAAAGTTTCCAACACACAGATCACTTTTATAAACATTATGGGTACCAATAATTGATTACCGATTTGTTACAACTAGTTGACAAATCCCTCCAATTGTTATTATCTGATCAAAATCCTTTTCATGTCAATCTATTCCAGTTTGTGATTTTTTACAATGTACCTAATCTTGCTAATCTGAAAAGAAAAAATAAATAATTATACATCAAATATATTAGAATATTTTCTGGTGTCTAAAGAAGAAAATGTGGTATTGTCGGGTGAAGCAATGGCAGCACTGACTTTGTGCAGTCAAAGGGCTAAATCCACATACACAGCATCTGAATAGCACCAAGTTGCATGGAAACGCAGAACATACCTACTAACATTTTATTGTTTTATGCACATTGGAAAATCTACGTAATTTAAAAGTAACATCTTTTGGTACTTACGTATTTGTAGGAAACTGTATTTTATCTTGAATACACTACAATACATGCAAAACTGTTAGCAAAGACGAAATTTTGTAAAGAAGTCTTGGTCATCAAGGGGCTCGAAGATTTGTTCCCTCTCGCAACATCTTTGATCGTGGATATGGGCGCGAAACCATGATTTGCAATGATTTTGTTTCTTTTGATTATCTTGTAGTTGATTTGACTAACCGCTGGAAATGCATGTTATTTTGGGTGTCGAAGAGTTGTGCGCTTTTATTCTTTTGTTTTACTATAAACATGCGCCAAGGCCGCCTCTATCTTGGCCGCCTACACATTGGTACTCAAATCAGTCTTCCGTCATTTAAAAAAATATTGTAAGGATTTAAGTTGACCACTTCCTTTTATTTCTTTTAAATATAATATTGCTATATCCTGTCGAATTTATATAGAGTTAATTTGACTAGTTTCTTTCAAATTATTTAAAAAGATTGTAACATCCTGTGTGATTTTTATAAGAATTTAATTTGATTACTTAAGTTTTATTTCCTCTTTAAATTATATAGATTCAATTTGACTAGTTTCTTTCAAATTATTTCAAAAGATTGTGACATCCTGTATGGTTTTTATAAGGATTTACTTTGATTACTTTTCCTGTAAAAATTGTAAAGATTTAATTTGACAACTTCCTTCTAAATTATTTAAAGAAATATTAACTTACTGTTGGACTTTTATAAGGATTCAATATGACTTTCGTTCTACTTATTTATTTTAAATGTTAATCTACCACCTGAGTGAATATTATAAGGATTTATTCCTCTTTCATGTTTCCCACCATATTTTTATTCCGCTGTCAACTTCATGCTTGTAATTTTGTGTATAAAAACCGATGTAATACGAATTTAAGAGGATTCTTTGGCTGCTCGTGAAGTAAACACCTTGGACTCAAGTAAAGTATTTCTTTATTGTTTCTTGAAACATTTCCCTGCTATATTTACTGTCTGTGTGTGTATTGCTGAACATTATGTGTGACTTCAACAACGATGGCGACAACGCGCCGGCATGGACGTCGAGCACTGTACTAATCTTCTCCCAAATTTTGTCAAGGCATATTCTTTACAGTATTTTCATTTTGATCAACGAAATACCAACAAAATTAAATAATAAAATTCACAAAACAATGATGACACTGACAAACTCTGATAGCCCTTGAACTCGCTCAAGGAGTCTGATCGCCCAAAATCGGCCGATCCTAATGTAATCTCTTTTTAGCTTGAACTTCATTTATTTTGTGTTGGTGAAATCAAAAAAGGAGTTTTGAACTCCGATCAAGGCTTAAATCAAGTTCAGCTAGGCTTAATCGCGATCAGTTTGAATTGGTGAAAATGGCCCTTAATTAGTAACTGCTAAGAAATATAAGGCTTTGTATTGTGTACATTACAGTATTTTATTTTATTCCTTTTCATCACATCACATCACATCACATCACATCACATCACATCACATCACATCACATCACATCACATCACATCACATCAAAGTCAAAGTCAAAGTCAAAGTTTTTTTTTCAATTAAACCATTTACAGGCACTTTTGAATTGTCAAGGTCGGTCAGTCAAAGAGGTGAAGCTATTTGCACGTTCCAAAGCGTAGATCTCTATGGAGAAGAACGTACAAGAAACTCCATGGACACTCTTTTGAATCAATTAATTATTACAAAGTTGTGGTTACATTGTTCTTGTTGAAATTATTCATAGACATGTGAGAACGATGTAAAAAGACGTGCACGACAAAAGCAAAAAAGGAACAATTCAAAATACTAACAAATTAAAACAAACCGTGGCAGTTGAGAGATGACCAGTCCCAGCTAACGGAGCCAAATGATGAATGAAACACAAACTGCACCATCAGAGAGACTTGAGTGAGCATGACACTCCCAACAGCCAGGGCACATTAAAGTCTTACCCAAAAATGATAGTTTGACTTGAAGGTACACAGTACTCACACATGTGCCGTTAATGCATGAAATTATACAATGCAAAATTAGTTCGAGTCTATACAATGAAAAATCTATGTTCTTTCAATATTCAGCAGGTCTCACAACTGCTAAAAATAAAAAAATAAATAATTAAATAACTAATTTGTGCGCCCTAGTGGCTGTGGAGCAGGACCAGCATTGAGCCAAGCATTTTTATCATCAATGTAATCCCCCAACTTATAATATGCTTGCCTGCATAGTGTGCGCTTAACACAAGATTTAAATTTTGTTTCATTTAATTCTAATATCTGGGGAGTTATTTTATTGTAACATTTTAAACAGTACCCCATGAAAGATGTGGCTACTTTAGCAAGTCTGAAGCCTGGTTGAACTAATTGATTCCTGTTTCTAGTGACATAGTTATGCCTGTCGCCTCGTTTATTAAAAAGATGAACATTCTTTCTAACGTACATAATGTTTTCATAGATGTATCAATGACAAGGTACCGTCATGATGTTAATATTCTTGAACAGTTGCCTTAGAGAATCGCGCCGGCGGAGATTGTATATGGCCCTTATGGCTCTTTTTTGCAGAAAAAAATTGACTCGATATTTGCAGCCCGTCCCCATAGTAAGATACCGTAAGACATTATACTATGAAAGTAACTAAAATAGACTAGTCTCGCGGTCAACATCCGTAAGTTGGCGGATTTTCCTAACGCTGCTGAGCTTAGCCGTCCTGCAAGAGATGCTAAATGAGGACCCCATTGTAGCCTTGCGTCAAGTGTAATCCCCAGGAAGACCGTTCTATCGACGAATTCCAGTTTTTCCCTGTTCAATACTATGTCACAATCACTACTTTTGACATTTGCTAAGGCAAATCTTATGCACTTCGTTTTTTTCCCATTTAAAACCAAATTACTAGCAGTTAACCAATTATGTACTTGCATAAGGGCGTTATTTACGTCGTCAAGATTATTACTGCGTCTATTTATTTTAATCATTCCATCACATCACATCACATCACATCACAACACACGTCACCTCATGTAACGTCACATCACATCACATCACATCACATCACATCACGTCACGTCGCGTCACGTCACGTCACGTCAGGTCACATAACGTCACGTCTCGTCACGTCACGTCACGTCAGTACAGGTCACATCACATCACATCACGTCACGTCACATCACATCACATCACATCACATCACATCACATCACATCACATCACATCACATCACACCACATCACAGACACGACACGACACGACACGACACGACACGACACGTCACGACACGACACGACACGACACGACACGACACGACACGACACGACGCGACACGACACGACACGCCACAGCACAGCACAGCACAGCACAGCACAGCACAGCACAGCACAGCACAGCACAGCACAGCACAACACAACACAGCACAGCACAGCACAGCACAGCACAGCACAGCACAGCACAGCACAGCACAGCACAGCACAGCACAGCACAGCACAGCACAGCACAGCACAGCACAGCACAGCACAGCACAGCACAGCACAGCACAGCACAGCACAGCACAGCACAGCACAGCACAGCACAACACAACACACCATTACTTGTACAGACAACCATACGAGGACTATAGCTGTAAGTCACCATCCGAGGACCTTCTAGAAAACCAGGTTAACGACGACTTACGACTTTATTAACAAGACAGATAGAAAGAGAAAACAATATTTAGGTTGATGAGCCTATTCGTATAGTGCTATCTCAATCTTTTTTTGGTATGACTTCCTATGAACAATGCGAGGACCTAAATACATTCGAAAACCCGCCTGGGAAGTACCATCCGAGGACCTGTGTGTGAGCCAAACGAGGACCTTAACCATCTGACCAGGGACACCAATGCGAGGACCTAATTTAACACACTTTTTCTCATTTCTTGTACAATGTGACGACGCAGTATTAGAATTTACATGTACAGTACGAGGACGTTTTTCCGAGTAGACGGTGTACAAAGCGAGGACCTTTTGAAAATTTCCAATATAAACTTTTTACACACTTATAATTTTACCGTAATAATATTTGAATTATCTTTATGTAGGCAATTCTATTCACACACGTCAATTTCTTGATTTAAGTACCATCAGAGGACCTAATTTGATTTTAACTGACAAACGTTCAAAATGTAAATGCGATATAAAAATATTATAATCAGTGTGATTTTATGAAGCTTTCGCTGGAATTGTCTCCTCAACGGTTACTTGTATCGTCTTGAAACATTGTGTTCTATTTGTTGATATTTAATTTCATAGTAATACATCTGTCATGGTGATGTTACTGTAGCTACTGCTGGAATTGTCTCCATGTGAGAGAACTCTTCATCGGTTACTTGTAGCGTCTTGAAACTCTGTGTGCTTTTTGTTGATATTTCATAGCAATACATAGTCATGGTGATGCTATGTAGCTGTTGCTCAAACGGAGAGGAGAACTACTGTTACCATAATTCTGGAGCTCGAAAGACAATATTGTTCAAGTGCACCCCCGACTAGCATCGTCGCACACCTTCACCTAATGTGGCTGATCCAACGACCGCAGCAGCACATACTCCCATAAAAGGCATCATCATCTGCCTAGCCTTTTCTCAACTATATTGGGGTCAGCTCCCAGTCAAACCGGATTGAGCTGAATACCAGTATTTTACGAGGAGTGGCTGCCTACCAGACCTCCGGGTAACACGGTACTTCTTGGTAACATTGGTGTCAGATTTTCTGGCTTCTGACAATCCGTAACGACTGCCAAAGATTTACAAATGACAGCCGGGACCAACGGCTTAAAGTGCTTTCCGTGGCACGGAGGAGTCTCGGTATGTTAATATGGTATATACTCCCATAAAAGGCATACACGTAACATATTGCTCAATGGCTCTTTAGGCCTCACTGGTCAGGCAACGACTCCGCCAAAGTTCGACGCCCCTTTCCTCATGGTATCCCCTCCTCATGGTGCCCGGAGATCGTTGAGCTCCCGTCGACGTACCCTTTGCATGTATCTTTGACGGCATTCCACGGAGACGGAAGCGACAGACCACCAGGCCACCCCCAGCGTCCTCGCTGAACGTTCCTCCAGCGTATGCTGCACGCATTGGTAAAAACGGGCATCCGCTTCCGACTCATGCGGCGCAGGTACTTCCCAAAGCATCCATATTCAGTAAGCACCTGAGTCAGCTGGAAACTGAGGGCGCCATGTCGCTTATCCAGTCACTCATGAACCTAATAACCATCGCTTTCTGCGGTCTTCGCAGTGCCAGTGCGTTTCGGGCTATTAGGTTTACCGCCCACACAGGCCCCATAAATGGCGGGCGGGCAATGGACCACACGATCCCCACAAAGTCTCCTGCAGGAAGCGTTCGGCCCTGCTAAATTGGGTACAAGCCACGAAAGAACACCTACAATGCACATCAACCTGGGGACCAGCCGGTGAATGTGCGGCTCAAAGTCACATCGGCTATCGAGGACGAGTCCTAGGTACTTCGTCATCAGCTCGATACTGATGCCAACGCCACCGACCACTATATGTGAATCCCGAGGTGGCTTGTTCCTAGGTTTCCATGGGGAAACGGAGGGCTTCGGACTTATGCAAAGCCACTCTTCGAGACCCAAACGCCGAATTCTTCCGACGACCTGCATAACCCCTGGCGTGGCCAGTATTACCGCTTGCCAATGTCATTGCCCCTGGACCGTCACCAGGGTAGCGTAACATATCTCATCGACACCATCGAGAAGTGCAGTGCCCAGTCATATCCAGTTCAATGTTCCACAGCGGTAGCTCTAGGACCGAGCCCTGTTGTTTCTGGCCAGCCATAAGGATGATGGTTGAATAAATGTAGTAGTGTTACAACAGTGATTGTCATTGATTACAGCTGCACAGCCAGGTTGGGGGCAGTTAAAAAATTTTTGCTTTTTTTCAGTGTTATCTTTGCTTCAATTTACAACCTAAAATGCTAAAGGGAGTTCTATAGATTTAACCATTAAAAAAATTAACGTACACACTTAATTAAAATAACAGAACGGTGGAGCAAGCTCCGACGCGATCTCATGGTGGTATGGAATAAGCGACTGTCGCAATCGCAACCCAGCGCTGGGCCCGCCACAATCGTGGCGAGACAGTCAACTCTTTGAGGAGTGGTTAGAGAGGCGCCACGACGTCCTCGTATTCCACCTGACGCAGGTCCTCACCGGACACGGTACGACACCCAATTGTCACCATTGTGTGGATCGTAATGAGAACACGGTAAGGCCGGGACTCCACCAAAGAGGAGAGGAGAGGAGATGTGTTGAATAAACCAATCCGATTCCGTTATTTCCACATCTCCTCTCCTCTCCGCTTTGGTGGAGTCCTGGTCTAATGCATGCGATGGAGGTCTGTCCTTGTAGCGGCGACCGGCGGTGGTGACCTCTCGCGTTCGGCCCTGGTCTAATCCATGGTCCGGAGTGAGAGGGCATGGGAAACAGTCACCTCCTTCTGCAAAACAGAAATGCAAGCGAAGGAGAGGAGGCGAGATGGGTGAGGAAGAGGCAATCCTCACGTCCCAGCCGCCAAAGGAGACGCCCTGTGCGTCAACAGTCGCCCTCAAGCTCCGCCCAGAGCGGGAGAAGTCATTTGATGATTTCACATCCAAAGAAAAATGGGTATGGTACTAGAGTTTCATCCCCAATTTCACCATCATAGGACGAGAATTCTGTTACAATGGAAAAATTACCCAATTTCATTGTTACGTAGTTTAAAGCCTCTGTAGATTGATTTTGATCACTCGAGAAGGAAGTGATTTTATAAAATCAGACAATTTTGAAACAATTAAAAGCCAATACACATGGAAATCTATCCAAATGGGGACCTGAATACACATGTTCGGAAAAGCTATCAATACGAGGACTTTTAAACACACTGCGTGGAAAAACTTCCATCCGAGGACATATGTGTGAAGAATAACACATAAGTCCCCGCAAGGTACTTAAAATATGACTGAAGTGTAAATGTAGTGTGTTAAAAATATATGAGAGCTCACACACGTTCGGAATGTGAACATGAATTTCCGCGATCAAACTGAGGTCCACCGAGGTCGACATCAAGTTTCCCTTATTAAGTATATAGAAAGGCTCAAAATCGAATGAAGAATACGATGAATTGGTCGGGTCAATCCGAGGACGTACGAAAAGGTCCTCGGATTGAAAATGTCCTCGGATGTGCCTTGTGTATTCAGGTGCATGTCCTCGCATGGTACTTAAAACAAACACAACACAACACAACACAACACAACACAACACAACACAACACAACAATCAAATAGTCCAATACAGGAAAGACTGGACAGCACTGGAGGAGGCCTTTACCCGCAGAGGGGCTCTTGCAGATTAGCTGATTTATCAATTAAAATTTAATTTTCGAAATCAAATTGTAAAAAAAAAAAATGTTAAACGTCTACAATAATCTACAATAATGAGATTATGTAACTGAAGAAACTAAGAAATATAAGGCTTTTTATTGTTTTTTACATTATAGTATTTCATCTCATCTCATCTCATCTCATCTCATCTCATCTCATCTCATCGCATCTCATCTCATCTCATCTCATCTCATCTCATCTCATCTCATCTCATCTCATCTCATCTCATCGCATCTCATCTCATCTCATCTCATCTCATCTCATCTCATCTCATCTCATATCGTCTCATCTCATCACATCACATCATATCACATCACAATTCATCACATCGCATCTCATCTCATCTCACCACATCACATCACATCTTATCACATCTTATCACATCACAACACATCACATCTCAACACATCACTACACATCACATCTCTACACATCACGTCAATCAAACAGGGAAGACTGGACAGCTTTGGAGGTGGCCTTTACCCGCAGAGGGGTTCTTGCAGATTAGCTGACTAATCAATTAAAATTTAATTTTAAAAATCAAATTGTTAAAAAAAAAAAAAAAAACGTAATTACATCTAGAATAATGAGGTTATTTAATTTGTAACTGCTAAGAAATATAAGGCTTTTTATTGTTTTTTACATTATAGTATTTTATTTTATAATGAGAACCAAGGTTACCGACATAGCCCGAAGGATCGCCAAATTGAAGGCAGTGGGCAGGGCACATTGCTCGCAGAACAGACGGTCGATGGGGCCGAAAAGTTTTGGAGTGGCGACCGCGTACCGGAAGACGCAGCGTTGGAAGGCCTCCCACAAGGTGGACCGATGACCTGATGAGGGTCGCGGGTAACCGATGGATGCGAGACGCACAGGACTGGTTGTTGTGGCGACGCTTGGGGGAGGCCTATGTCCAGCAGTGGACGTCTTTCGGCTGATATGATGATTTTATTTTATTCCATTTCTATTCATTTCATTTCATTTCATTTCATCACATGTCATCACGGCTCATCGCGTCACATCGCGTCACGTCACGTTTGATCATGTCACGTCACGTCACGTC
This sequence comes from Melanchra persicariae, assembly GCA_947386135.1. Taxonomy (NCBI): domain Eukaryota; kingdom Metazoa; phylum Arthropoda; class Insecta; order Lepidoptera; family Noctuidae; genus Melanchra; species Melanchra persicariae. Next base: position 11,233,583 of record OX376670.1, on the reverse strand, counting down.
ACGTCACATCACGTCACGTCACGTCACCTCACCTCACGTCACGTCACATAACATCACATAACATCACATTACATCACATCATATCACATCACACCACATCACATCACATCACGTCACATCACATAACATCACACGGCATCGCATCGCATCGCATCGCATCACATCACACATCACATCAAATGAATCAAATAGTCCAATCCAGGGAAGACGACAGCTTTGGAGGAGGCCTTTACCCGCAGAGGGGTTCTTGCAGATTAGCTGACTAATCAATTAAAATTTCGTTTGATGCATCATATCACATCACATCACGTCACGTCGCGTCACATCGCGTCACGTCACGTCACGTCACCTCACATCACATCACATCACATCACGTCACGTCACGTCACGTCACATCACGTCAATCAAATAGTCCAATCCAGGGAAGACGACAGCTTTGGAGGAGGCCTTTACCCGCAGGGGGATTCTTGCAGATTAGCTGACTAATCAATTAAAATTTCGTTTGATGCATCACATCACGTCACGTCACGTCACGTCACGTCACGTCACGTCACGTCACGTCACATCACATCACGTCACGTCACGTCACATCACATCACATCACACCAAATCACGTCACGTCACGTCGCGTCACATCACGTCACGTCACGTCACGTCACGTCACGTCACCTCAGGTCACGTCACGCATCGCATCACATCGCATCGCATCACGTCACATCTCTAAACATCACGTCAATCAAATAGTCCAATCCAGGGAAGACTGGACAGCTTTGGACGAGGCCTTTACCCGCAGAGGGGTTCTTGCAGATTAGCTGACTAATCAATTAAAATTTAATTTTAAAAATCAAATTGTTTAAAAAAAAATGTTAAACGTAATTACAGCTAGAATAATGAGATTATTTAATTTATAATTGCTTGGAAATATAAGGCTTTTTATTGTTTTTTACATTATAGTATTTTTTTATTTTATTCCATTTGTTACGGGTTCTTCATGCATAAATGAAACTAGGTAATCAAATAGACCTATTTTTATATACTTGTAACCTTCCCAGACTTAATCTAAAGGGTACCCAATCTTACAATCTAGACTATCTAGACTTAAACTTAAACCTTGTCTTATTTGGACGCCAGGAGAGTTAAGATTTCCGGTGAACTCTGCCAACACCTTTGCCTGCTAGCTCTTGTTCAGGGTCTTTATTCTCATATTAACTCGCTCAATCAACTTATATCCAACTTAAAGGGCGTTGCGTGAAGCTATAACAATGATTACAAAATACTGGTAAGTAACTAATCATGATGCTATATAAATGCTAGCAGCATTTATATAGCATCATGATAAGTTACTTAAAACTAAGACTTACCCCTATTTCGATGACACTTAGGTATGCACAATCACTATTATTTCTATTAATAATGTTTCTACTATGTCGGTAGATCATCATCATCATCATCATCATCATCATATCAGCCGAAAGACGTCCACTGCTGGACATAGGCCTCCCCCGAGTGACGCCACGACAACCGGTCCTGTGCGTCTCGCATCCATCGGTTACCCGCAACCCTTACCAGGTCATCGGTCCACCTTGTGGGAGGCCTTCCAACGCTGCGTCTTCCGGTAGGTACGCGTTCGCCACTCCTAAACTTTTCGGCCCCATCGACAAGTCGGTAGATAATGGCTCACAATGACTTTATGAACCTACGTCCGTTCTCTACAAGAGAAATGTCATAAGTGCTCCTCCAAACTAAACTCACATGTGAATATATTATTTTGGTGTCGAGAAACAAACAAAAAGAACAAAAACGAAAAGGAACAAAAGGAGCTCATGTCACCTAGAATCGAACTCAAGACTCCTCGTTCATGAGACACAGGTACTAACCATTCGGCCACGGAACCACATGTAAAATCCGACGAATATAAAGACCGATTGCTTCACGCAAGCTTGCCAATATAAAATGAACATGACACATTTCATTTCATTTTATTTCATTTCATCACATCACATCACATCACATCAAATCAATCAAATAGTCCAATCTAGGGAAGACTGGACAGCTTTGGAGGAGGCCTTTACTTTTAGAGAAGTTCTTGCAGATTAGCTGACTAATCAATTAAAATTTAGTTTGTTGCATCACATCACATCACGTCAAGTCGCGTCGCGTCACGTCGCGTCACGTCACGTCACGTCACGTCACATCGCATCGCATCGCATCGTATCGCGTCACATCACATCACATCACATCACATCACATCACATCACATCAAATAGTCCAATACAGGGAAGACTGTACATCTTTGGAGGAGGCGTTTACCCGCAGAGGGGTTCTTGCAGATTAGCTGACTAATCAATTAAAATTTAATTTGACGCATCACATCACATCACATCACATCACATTACGTCACGTCACGTCACGTCACGTCACGTCACGTCACGTCACGTCACGTCACGTCACGTCACGTCACGTCACGTCACGTCACGTCACGTCACGTCACGTCACGTCACGTCACGTCACGTCACGTCACGTCACGTCACGTCACGTCACATCACATCACATCACATCACAACACATCACATCACATCACATCACATCACATCACTTAAAAAGTTGTCTTGAAAAGATCGCTTTCAGCAATAAGGCCGCGCATTATTGTGTCACCCTATGTATTGTCTTCTTCATCTATATGTTCTGTTACTTATGGCGTACATAACAAAGTATTCCATCCTATTTTATTTATTTATATTTTTAATGATAGGTATTAATATTATTTTCTTATCACTGGAAGATAAATAAAACGTCAGGCGTTATCTGCATTCTGCTTACCAGGCATTATCTGCATAAAAGGAGGCTCCAAACACAAAACCCTTATGTTAACTAAAGCATTAATAAAAACTTATCATAATGTTAGGGTCGCGGGCTTCAGATACATTTATACTTTGGGGCAGGTCAAGAACCGTTGGTTTAAAGCTAATAATATACAGGTTGCCTTTCATTCATGGTTTTCTTGCGACAAGACACTACACAGCTCACTACTACTCAAATATTTAGTTTAGTTTTTATTTTATTTAGGTATAGTATGTTTGACAGACGACCATAGCCTACCTGCGCTCGCGCGGTCTGTCATTTGTCTGTGACATAGATAAATGATACTGGAGCACTGGGCCATTGGGCTTTGGTCATTTTTATAATATTTATTGTGTGTATCTATGTATTTCAATTTACTACATAAATTACTATTAAAATTTATTTATTTTTTTACATTTAATTTTATAATAATTATTTTATTTGGATTTATATATTTTCATTATAAAATGTTTTCCGTATAGTGTATCCGTGGCATCACAGGCCCTATCGGAATACCAGCGCTGTGATATTTTCTTTTTTTTTAATATCGCAGCTTATGCTGAGATAGGGACCTTTTTGGCCTCGCACAGAATGTATACCTATCGTTAATTTTATTTTATTGTTTTACTTTTTGTTTGTCTTGTGAGAGTCCCAAATAAATATTTTTCTTTCTTCTTTCTTTCATCTTTCTTTCATTCATTGTCAAGGATCATAAAAGTACTCTTGAATATGAACAACTTTTACTATGGGACGTACTCTGACATTTGAAGGCGTTTCAGGCAAATGTCATGTTTCGTGCTGGAAGAAAAACTAGCCATAATTCTAAATTAATTTGAAGGAAACTTCTTTCACTCCACTTAACAAAATAACTCCCGAGTCAAGGACGTTAATGTCAATAAATTACCAGTGTAGGTACCAGTTTACGCAGTACGGCTTTTCATACAAACTTTCAAGTCCTTATTTTTCGAAATGAATGAACCGATTTTAAAGAAGATGCGACGTATACAATTTTTATCAAACAAAAATATGAATATTGTTTCCAATTCAAATAATTACTATGTGCGAAACTAGTGTTATAATTATGGTACGTTACCTTACCATACGTCAAAAACATTGGTGGTAGGCCCTCAGTTATAATGTTGTAATTGGCAATTTGACTTTTGAAATAGTCTTTTTGATATTAAAGTTTTCAGTGGGATTCAAAGGAGATCGGGCGAAATAATAACGACATTGCTGACATAATTTATATAATTTAACACATATTCAATACACAAGGTACATATAATGTAGTCTTATGATAGCTATAACAACAGTACACTCAGAGACGTTAGGCCTTGAACTCAAAACAATGACTTTGGAGAAGATATTTTATATCTTTAACAAATGTTATGGGCGAAAAAATATCTTGACATATCATTAAATAGTTTCAGAAAATAGGTACACATCACAGTTTTTAGGCTATATTTTTTATTTATTTTATTATTTCGACAAACATCAACGGATTTGAAAACAGTGAATATACGATAAAAATGTGATAACAATTAGATTTTTTTATTAAAAAAAACTTTTTTTTATCATTGATATGTATTTCCTAGGCACCTAGCATAGTTTGAGAGTTTCACTAAAATTTAAGCGAGAAATTAAAAATATTTCTTACGATTTACGATCTTATCTTAAGACTAGCATACGTGATATGTTTAATAATAGATTTTTTATTAATTTTAACATCAATATTTTCTAATATAAATGCCTCAGCCAGAAAGATATGTATTTGTTTCATTGAAGACTTAATAATTAATTTTATTTTAAAATCTATTTATAATATTTAGAGATTAAACACTTTAAAATTGTTTTATAATAAGATGTGACAACTGTCACCGTAAATACTAATTTTTAAATAACATTCATAAGTATTTAATATTGAAACATTAATCTCCATATTTCTAATTCTACACGATAAATTAAAAACTAAAAATGATATGTCTCAGCTTTGCCTATCTTTCTTTTTTGTCTTTTTTTCAAAGCCTCTTTTATACAAATAAAATGTAGCGTATCGTTTGACCGTTTTTCGAAGCGAAATTTCATATTTTTTTCTCCATTTATAATTTTGTAATTACGCTCACAAAAGAAAGCAAATAACTAATTTATTTACTGAATTTAAAAGGGAGGAAAAGATAGGTCGAATGGAAAAAATAAAGAGTAAAAGTAATAAAGATCTGATTTATTTTGGGAAACTTATGGGCGTAATCACAAAACTTTTGTCTTTAATGAGTTTGATATAAATTTTTACGAGTACCAGTTCTTAGCAATGGAGAGCCTCGTAAAAAATATCAAATCTTTTTTACTAATAAAAATCTAAAAAGTGGGGGTTAAGCTTTGTTTTTGCAAATTATAGAGGTTCTGTATTCTTAACTTTTATTAGTAAAAATGATAATTTATTGTGAAGTTACGTAAAATGGTACATCGTTTAAGAATTTGTTGCAAAGGTGACGCGACATTAGTTTCTTGTTTATCTTACCTTTTATGAAATGTATTTTGAAATTGAAATAATCACCAGCCAATACTCAAACACCGCACAAAAAAAAAGCAATTTTATTTTCTTTACTGACGTGTTATTTTGTGTACCATTTCACGCAACTTGAAACGTAAAGAAATTAATGAAGTCTGTAAACACCGATGCGTTTTTCTCCAGCGGTATGCTGAACAAATTCGCGGATCTGGTCTGTGGCGACGGGTCCGATGCACACCAGGGGCTCCTTGAAGTATCCGCAGCTCTGTTGACAAATAAAATAACAGTGTCAGCTTCGAATATACAAAACTACATCGACGTTTTAAGGTTAATCCACACATCCGGGCCGTGCCCAGGTCTTGGACAGACCGTGATCCATCAGGAGGTTAAAAAAAATAACGGGGCGTATATTTATAATATGAACTCATTCCCACACGTCCGTGTCCAGGTCATGCCCAGGACTTATCAGACCTCGTTATGACGGACTACGTCTCGACCACGCCCCGGCACGAATGACAGGCGACAAATAGTGATTCCAATTTACACACATACATTTAATTTATTATCTACATTTTTTTTTTTTTTTTTTTTGACCCAGTTTAGTATTCCTAGTTGTGTAGATTTTTATAATTGTATTAGGATTCAGGTAGAAAATTTAAAAAGTCCAATACATGAATTTTGGATACACAATTGGGCTCGCCTCGACGCGATAACTCGGGTCAAAATCGTTTCAAATTAGCTGTACAACATCTCATTTGAAGGAACGCACTCAAAAATACCAGTCACCCTGTTTAGGTCTTTAAGTGTCGTCATGAGTTTCAAGGAGATCAAAAAAATCACCTCAAGAACGGAACGATATCGACACAGGGATCAAAAGATTTATGATAACGAAAAATCGCTTATATCCCTTGATGGGTAACATAATATCATAAGGTTGAATATACATAATAACAGTTTTCCTCAAATATAAACTTCGATATTTTCCTCAACGACTTATCTATCGAATAATATTTCTCTCTCTTTTACCATTTTCAATATTTCCAATCTTGATTTAATAAGGTCGTGTATATTTTTTTCTAAGAAAAAATTGGGTTCTAGGTAATTCTGAACATGTTTTTTTTTATAATATTTGGAAAATGATTTCCATTTGAGTGGCTTTTAAATGAATAGGAGTGTTTTAAGAGTATTTTAATGAATTCAAACTGAAGAAGTTTTCATGAATCTAAACGAATATTAGGAAGAAGAAAAATTGTACGTTGGAAAAAAATCTATGTCAGTCTTTGGAGACTGCCGATAGAAGTGAAAACAAAGTAATATTGTATTGTCTGTCCATGGGATGCGTGCGGTGACGATGACGAGAGTTTCACACTTTTTGTTCAACCAAAAAAGTGCTCAACGCGCCTAAAGAAGTTTTCACTTCAAAAAATAAAATTGTGTCAGAACAGAAATCTGCCTAGCCTCTTCTCGGCTATGATGGGGTCGACTTCTAGTCTAACCGAATGCCTCTAATTACCAGTATTTTACATGGAGCGACTGCCTACCTGACCACCAGAACACAGTAACTGGGTAACACTACACCCCTTGACAGCCTGTGTCAGATCTTCTGGTTTCTGACGATCCGTAACGACTGACAAAAATCTACAAATGACAGCCTGGACCAACGGCTTAACGTGCTTTCCGAGTCACGGAGGAGTTTCAGTATGTTAAGATGGTCACCCATCCATAGACCGACCTCGACCAGCTTTGCTTAACCTCGAAGATCGACTTGTGCGGCTGTTGTTATTTAGCCACGAGAACAACACATACGAACAAAGCAAGTTACTAAAACGCTTTGTAACAGTTGAATTATCCAATTAGGTGCACAAAAATGTAGACAATCTGTCTGGACAATATCACAAAAAGTCTCCAAGAGAAAATATTTTTTCTTTCGCCTTTTTTCCTAATAGGTCCCGTCGGCCCCCAGTTAATATTTTTATTAAGAGTACTCCGGCGTCCCCTAAATGTATTAAGGAGAGTATTGCCTTTTCTAACTGAATTTTATTGAGGAAAACGAAAAGTATTTCTTTGGGTTTCCACAAAAACAGTGTCTTTCGCTTTTTATTTATGACTCATTTGGATTTGAAGTTAAGTAAACGGAAACTGTCTCGGAAATGAGAGTTCTAGATTATTTTGGAGTTGGACTTACGTTTTTCGTGTTTCGAATCGAGAATAAAGAAGAACTTTAATAATATATTATATCAAAATTAGGGTAAAAATTAATATAAAAATCAGTTTTGTGTGTCTTTGATGTGCTAAGTGGGCAGCTATAGCTTTTTTTTTCTAATGATATAATTGACAGCCCGTTACGGCTGTCAAAGATCTAAAAATGACAGCCGGAACCAATTCCATGACGTGCTTTCCAAGGCTCGGTATGTCAAGATGGTTACCCATCCACGGAAAATCTCGGTAAGCGTTGCTTAACGTAGACATAGAAGGCCGTTGTTATCCCACTCCACGATCTCCGCTTTGTAACAGTGAAATAATATAATCAAATATACTGTACTTCCTAAGATTACCACCTAATTTTATGACTATAATATTACTTTGAATAAAAACCAACCAATAAGCTATAAAACAAATTGTTTCACAATCAGAACTACTTCAACACAATTTTTTCGCTTCTAAAGTTCGAAATAACATTAAAACCTATTCCAAAAAACCTCCTTTCAGTTTAACATAAAAATATACAAAAAGAAAAGTATATTTTAAAAGAAAACTGTGAAAGTCTTTCGTATTAATGTTTTTTCTTTGGCTAAAAGGCTTTGTCTCAAATTCCTTTTCGGGGATATCTGTTTGAATATGAATCACGTTTCTCTGAAGTTGAGATTTGCTTTTATGGTAATTTATTTTCTTCGTTTTGGTGTTTGGTGGTAACTAGAATTATAAAGAAAAATTTCGTCTTGTGTGGTTCGCGAACGAACTAGTACGTTAAAGCGCTCCCACAGACGAACTACGCGAACTAGATCCGTCTCTCTTTAGTTGGTTAGTTTATTCGAAGTGACAGACTTCACGCAAATAGAATTCTCACCGTTATTAGTATAATTGTATGGTCTGTGTAGTGAACGAACGATGGGAGCTGACGAACTTCAAGAGCGACCTCGTCCGCTAAAGAGCAGCGAACTAAACTGAGTGTTCCAGGTCGTAAACTACTATGCGCGAGACTAGTGGCAATAAGTACAGCATTGATTGTAATATTGAGCCCGAAAGAGCTTTGGGTAAAGCCGACAGAGTGACATTGCTCTTCCGAAGAGTCAATAATCCATGATATCTCACCTTCCTGGGCTTCTGTCGGTGTCGGCGCTGCATGATGCAGCACAGTCCCCTGGTGACGTCGCACTCGCTCGAAGAGTTGCAGTCCTCATTGTATTGCTTGCGGCCGGCGGTTGGGGGGCGGCAGACGTGCATCTCGCCTGGGGGGAGAAGCAAGATTTAAAACGGGTTGTTTGGTTTATGGTATGAATTTAAATAAGGGTACTTGGTTTTTTAAGCTTTGTAAAGGTTACAACGTCAATTCTACAAATCAAACAACATTCGCATGTAAGTTGCGATCTGTCAAAAATGTATGAAAATTGAAGCTTTTTTGACAGACATCTTAGTCCCAAGATGTGAATGCGAATGATGCTTAAAAAATAGTAGAATACGCCGTCAGACCTCATCGTGTCCGTTTAATTTAACCGTCAACAAGTCTTGGTGTTTAATTTTTTAGAACTTATACCTAATATGCTAGACGCATAGAGATCAAGACACTAGCAGTCAAGTACCACATTGATTTTATTTGGACAAGACCAAACCAAATATGTGTGGAACTTCGCTTAAAATACCCCTCAGTTATAACCTAAAAGGTTCTTCAATGATAATAATTTTACCAATGGCCTTTAAGGGACTTTGACCTCTAAGTTTGTTTCGGTGTTTTTATTCCAGAGTAGTCCACAAGGAAATACCAAGCTCAGGTTGCTAGAACTATCCAAAATAGATTGACGGGTTAAAAAACATTTTAAGATATTTACAACATCAAAATTAACATCTAAATAATTTAAGTCATACGACTCCAAAGAAAGATAAAGATGATAAGGTATTTAATAACGTTACTCACCAGGCACTACCTCCTCGCAGACCAGTCCAGCATCGCATTGGTTCTCTCGGTTACAGATCTCTCCCAGTTTCCTGCCGGCGAAGGCGGGCAGGCAGCGACCGCCGTCCTCTGTGGGCAAATGAGTTGTATTAATATTTTTGAAGTGAAAACTTCTTTAGCGGCGTTGTGCACTTTTTGGGATGGGGAAAAATGTTAAACTCGCGTCAGGACACGTGACCTGATCGAAATTTCGTAAGACGGATAATGTAATAAAAATTGTCTTGTTTGTGTACGATAGCGTAATAAATGAATATTGTATTTAACCACATAAATGATAGTACTTTGATGATAAATAAAGCAATTCGTGCGAAATTATTCACTAACCATTCCAAAAATATTAAAAATGCACAACGTTAATGTTCAAGTTTTCACTTCTGCTGGCGCTGCCGGAGTGCAACCCGTTGTTTTTTTTTTATTTATATACTAGTTGTCCCCCTTGGCTTCGCTCCCGTCAACTGGCTACTTACCTACTTACCCTACACCTACCCTACACGTAGTTTACGTCCTATTCTCCTATTCTCAGACCTACTGAATATCATATACTCAAAATTTCATAAGAATATATTTACACTTTCTGTATTATTTACACTTTCCGAAAGTATCTTTACTGTAAGGATCGTTTTCGGGGAAGCAAAATAATTTATGGCAAACTAAAGGAAAGTTCCTATTTTTTTCAAAAATGCAATGAGGGAGTTTCAGACTTCGGGCCCAATTTTGATGAAAACCAAAACTGCATCATGGATTTTTGAAAAAAATATCCGTTTATATTTTTATTTTGAAAATTCAAAAATTCACCAGTCAAGTAAAGGGTAACCTATTCCTGTGACGTTCACCTGGCATACAATGTGAAAACGAACTCATTTGTTTTTGTAATTCATCGCAATTCACAATCATTTGAATGTCTCCTTCTAAAGTGATGTTCTCAGCATTTCTGAATTAAAAATTCCAAGTTAAGACCTTATGCAGTTCAACTCTAGTATGATTATTTGTCAACAGTAAAATAGAGTTTCAGAAGTTTTCGACTCAGAAACCAGCGGTTACGACGTGGTTTGACAGCGGTGATAGAAGTGCACGAGGGATGACACACTTTTACCAACAATTTTCTCCGTCTTTCCTCTATTTAGAACTCTGCTAAAAATAGGTCACCAATACCATCAATGTCAAAACTCATTCCCTAGTAATGTCAAAGCCAAAATCTTCTACAAAGACCCTCGTATTTATAACATCTCTATCAAAGTCATTTCCGATACAAAAAGTTATTTCCTTTTTCTAATGAAACTCCGATGTGTGTTGAATTTCTAATAAACTGTGGGAAAAGATTTCGTTTTTATATTGCAAACATCCGTTCGATAAGGGTAGCAGGAAAAGGGCGCCGTTTCTTGAAGGTCGTATAGACTATAGTGATGCTCCACGCTCTGAGTTACGCTACGCAATAGGGTTGAACGTCAATGTATTTACGATTAACTTGCTTTTGCCTGTTAATATCGATAGTCAACCACCGAAAAGGGATAACCGACATTTTTTTGCGAAAATGAGATATGTTATGTTGGAATCAGCTTTTTTTTTCTGCGTCGTTTGGTCTAGGTTTCATGGCTCTACGATAAATTTTTTGTCGCTTGTGTAATAAAAAATTGAAAATTGTAATTAATTCTATTGTAAAGAAATATATTAATTTTGCTTGAATCATAATTATTTAATCTTTTGGTTATGACGTTTGGTTATGTTAGTAGCCTGTAACCGCCTCCAGAGTCCCATCATCAATCTATTCATCAAAATCAGTTTAGCGAAGTAGACGTGAAAGCGAAACAAAAAAAAAATTGATTTGAACAAATAAAAATAATTATGCATAATTATTTAATATTAAAAAAAAAATATATATAATAATAATTTACGTCTGCCGCGCTTCTGCAGTGCGTCAACAATGTTTGCTGAGTCGCGCACAGACGGCTTTGATGCCACCTGGCGCAAAAAGACAGCTTCACTGCTAAGCAGATTGCGTGGGAGCAGTAACAGCATCCTGAAGGTTATAAGCACCAAGTTCGACAGCCCACTGGTGTGGAGCCGCACCCAGAGGACTAAGTCTCTCTTAGTTATTAGGTACTAACATAGTTTTTAAGTTCTCACTAACAATATAAATGTAATTGGGAATTGGATCAATGGTTGTCTGAATAAAAATTATTATTATTATTATAACCCGAACATTACAGGATATTAATCACAGCCAAAGTTACTAATATAACCTTTACCATAGAAGATTCAACAGAATCCGACACAAATTAACCCATTTCAATTATACCCCCTAACGAACCTTTTCACCTTCACCCCCCAAATATGAAAGAAATTACAACCCCTACTAACAAATTTTAAATTATTCAGCGGTTTACTCTAAACGCTCGTAATTATTCATTTAATTATTTAAGCGAAAAAACCTTTTGAAGTAATTTATTTAAACCGTACATTTTAGGATCTACACGAGTCCGTCTACAGGATGAATTCTTTATCAAAAGGGATGAACCCGTTTCACGCAGTTTACACGAGATGAATATTAGGTTAGTCGCTTCCTGTTAAATTTTTCAGTTCACGTGTAGACGGAAAATTTAATTATGTACGCCCTTGAGCGTTGTCTGGGGATGAAGCTGAGTTATTATGGGAATTAGGAGTTCCTAGAAGGTTGTTAGCGCCTGAGGGCTTTTTATAAAAATGCTTTTTAATATTTAAGTAATATCAGGCAGTAATTATCCCCTTTAGAGAGTCAAGTTCTCTTCTTATAAGGATTCCATCTAAGTTTCTTCATAAAAAAAATATTAAAGGAGGATTGACCACCCCTTTGCTCACTGAGTGTTAGTCATAACAACTGAATTAATAATCTCCTTTTTAAAGTCGGTTAAAATAGGTTTCACACCGTTAGTTTTGAGCTCTCTGACGTGGCTTTACCGCAATCTTGGAATATAAGAAAGTATGGGTAGATAGGTATGAAAAATATTATAATAAGTTCAACATGTAATGGCCTAGACTTTTTTGAACTAATTTCTAACGCAACAAATCATAGCACCTAAGTCAGAATAAATTGGGTTTTTAGATATCATGGATCTTTTTTTGTACAGTCCGAGTCTTTTAAGGGTCTTGATATACAAAGCGGACAGGGCGCGCGGCCAGGGCACTGACAAGATAAAATGTATGGCATCAAAGGAACGAAAATAACTTAGCGTTGCGGGTGCGCGGCTAAATGCCACGTAGTATTTTCTGAAGTGAGCAAAACAAATAAAAACAACACACTTTAATCTTCTCTTTAGACGTTCGCTCTCTTTGATCCTAAAACAGGAAAATACCTATTCATATTTTGTTGTGCTAACCCTTTTCTACTTTTGATCTTCAAAATACTGCGAAAAACATTGTCTCTACTAAAATACCACAAAATGTAATAAGCGTGTTTAAATTGTTTAGAATAATTAGGCTTTTCGTGGAAATAATGAAGCTTGGGTTTAGTTTGATATTGCCATTACTTTAATACCTATTTATTTTCTTTGAATTGAAATGCGACGACGACGACTCTACATTTTCTCAGACATTAATCTACATGGTTCTCATAATGATTTACAATTATATGGACTTTAAAAGAGATTTTGACCTTAAAGTTGGTGTGGTGGGTTTCGATTCTCAGGGGTAAATTGATAGATTGTGACTGCGAGCTGCGTGTGATTGTAAACGAATAAAAATACGAGAATTACCCCCACATAATATAAGCGTGTGTTATTAGTGTTTTCCAAGAAGTCCTACAAAGCCTTCGACAAACATATAACGTACAGAAAATACATAATTCATCCGCAAACACAAAAAAAAGTTCTAAAAATACTTTAGGTTAACACAATTTATCTACACTAATATTATAAAGAGGAAAGATTTGTTTGTTTGTTTGAAATGAATAGGCTCTGAAACTACTGAACCGATTTGAAAAATTCTTTCACTTATAGTATCCTATGTTATCCGTGATGGTCACAGGCTATAGATATTTTCAAAAAAGTTAGGGATCCGTATGAAAACTTCGATAATGTAACACAAGGTGTAAACAAATCTATATCGCGTACGCTGCGGAATCTATTGACAATAGAGCAAAGTGATGTACTACAATTTTATGCAGGTCATCAATGTCTACAAAAAAGTCCGAGATACGATAAATGTCTAAATATTATGGTTAAGTCAACATGACCGCTTTTTGTTCAAATTATTCAAGAAAATCCCTGGTGATATGGAAAAATGGTGATTTCGGTATCATGATATTAATCCTTATCCATTTAAATGGTTCGATAATTAACGTTGATTATGTCCGTGTAAATAACACTTTAAATTATTCAAATCGTACCTTTCGTTCAAAAATTACGACGGTAATAAACATGCTCGAAATAAAAATAATGTCGCGGTTTGAGCGAACTGGGGAGAATTGTAAATTAAGGCGACGAATTGTTTAACAATAATTCTAATACCAGGCGCGCGCACCCCGCAACCCGCACGCACCCCGGTAAGTGACGTATGCATTGCAACGGGCGGCGCCGGCGAGCGGCGCGCGGCGGTAGCGGCGCGGAACATAGACACCTTAGAGTTGTCTTATATATTTTTTTATGAATTTACCTATGACTTTTTTTTATTGATTGTCTTTTCGGAAATAAACTAACACGTGCTAGTGTTATTCAAATAACGAAATTAAGATTTTCGTGATTTGAAAAACACTAGCACATCTCTTTTTAAAGTAAAATATTTTTAAAAATCATATTTTTTTATAATATTTTATACGATCAAAATATCTTTATTTACTTTTACATAAGTATTCTAAGGCTGGAACCTTTTCCTTGTAAGTATTAAATTATTGTGAGTGTGTGTGTGTTTATTTATTTTAACAAGGAAAATAATTTTATCTATTTTTTATCTTTTTCTACATTGATATCATCTTATATATAAAAATGAATCGCAAAATGTGTTGGTAAGCGCAAAACTCGAGAATAACTGAATCGATTTCGCCAATTCTTTTTTTGTTGTGTTTGTTATTGTCAGGAGAAGGTTCTTATGAAGAAAAAAAATTAGGGTATAGTAGGGGAGAGTTGGGTAGAGTAGGGTAGGATAGGGTAGAGTAGTCAGTTCACGGGAGCGAAGCTGCGGGCAAAAGCTAGTTTACATTAAAACACATATTACACTTCGTGTGTATTATTATTATTATACAATATTTATTATCGTAATAAGAAATTATTACAAAAATTAAGAATAAAAGAAATTAAAATTCCGAAAATGAAAAAACATCCTCATATTCAACGACTGATTGTTGATTTGAATCAGCATTTTCCTTTCCCGAAATAGTTGCTTTTTCTAATTGTTCGTTGCAAGTATCTGGCACAGAGTTTTTATTGTTATGAACAATCACGTAATCCGGATCACGAATAGGCTTATTCCTGGTGTGCCTGGGGTCGACAAGTTCGGGAAGAAGACAGTCGTAATAGAATTTTAACAACTTTGGTTCCATCGTTGCAAGTTGACGACTCCATTGTTTCGTTCTCCGAACATTGTTCCAACGATTGTTTCCTAAAATATAACACAATATACATATTTTTTTAAAACTTATATTGAACTATCACTTTACAGAAGATATTGTAATCTTCTTCTTATTCTTATTGTGATTGTAGCACAAAAAATGGAAAACAAAATAGGTACTTAACCTACTTAGTTACTTACATATTTTTTATCACAAAAATAAACATCATTGAAGTTACAGTCAAAGTGACTTTTTGAACGTCATCTTTTTTAGTAAACTACCATCGCTTCACATTTCATTATGAAAACTTACTTTCTTTTCGTCATATTTGCACATTTTTCTAAAAGACATGCTCTTCTTTTCCTTTTGGAACATCTTTCTTTCTTTTTTCCCATTTTTATTAAATAAAACCGCTAAATTTGATCACGCAATCGCCGATGCAGTCCGGAAGCCGACTAGCACAGACTCGTCGCTGACAATGGTCAAGAGGGGACTGAGCGTCTCCGCGGGGCGAGGATTGCATATGCGCGTTAGCTTATAACAAAACGACGTAAACGACAAAATGCTTTTTGTTATTTTATTTAGTCGGAAATGATAACTTGAGAAATTCCTTCTACAATTTTAAGGAGTATTTATAGACTTGTCTACAGAGCAAGTTGAGAGGCTAAAATCGGTCACGTTTGCCCATAAAATGTGAATCTCTATTTAAAAAGAGGTATGTTTGATATTTTTTTCTTTGTTACAAAAGTTACTTAATCATGTAATGAAAACTAACAAAATAAGGTTTTCATCATGAACTGTTCAGGTCACCAACTCATATTTTTATTCGTTTCGTAATTACTGACAAAAATAGAGATCACTGATGCCAAAATTTCCAATTCGTCCTCTTAATGCTTTTTTTTTTTTTTTTTTTTTTTTTTTTATTGGATGGGAAATCATCAAATGACCCCTCCCGCTCTGGGTGGAGCGGCAGGGAGTGTCAGACTTCTACTGACTAAAACCCACCCATGCTCCTCTCAGTGCCTTTACGTTCCAGGGCCACGGTAACTCTTTCGAACAAATCCGCAACCCTGGTAGGCTCTGGCCTTAACGGGCCCCGACCCATGCTGACGACTGCTGGCTTGGCGCGTGTAGAACACAGCGCGCCGTCTACCCGGGCCTGCTCTGATCGGACGGCGAGCTACCCATTGCTCGCCGTCCACAGGCATCAGTCACTGCGCCATGCTCAGGAGCATCAGTTCCTGGGCGGCGCAGTGGCTGACGTTCAACAGGAGGGGGTGAAATGGGGCCATTACTGGCACTCCATTTCAGCCCCCTCCGGAGCCCGTTGTAGGGGCTCTACTGCGGCTGTTGCAGTAGCAGCAGCCGCAGTGGAACCGGCTTTGGCGGCGGAGGAAGCGGCGGCGGTGGCGGCGGTCGCGGCAGAGACGGCGGTGGCGGAGGGCTTTCTCCGGTTTCCGGCTTTGGTGGGTGGGGCGCAGGCCCTACCCCCAGCCCAGTGGTCGGCCGGCTTGCCAGCTGCCGCACAGACTGCGCAGTGCGGCGCGGCGTCGCAGGAGCCGGCCCTGTGACCGGGCTGACCGCAGCGGAAACATAGACCGCTGCGGTCCACCTCCGAGGTGCATTGAGCTCCTACATGGTGGCCCACCTGGCACCGGAAGCACCTCAGAGGTCGGGGTTCCAGCAGTTTGACCTGCGCGGAAACCCAACCCACCAAAAACCTACGGCCCTCCGAGATGGTCTTGGCCGCCGACACGGGACAGCTCACCACAATGGTGCGCATGCCCGTGTTGTCAGGACGTAGGGTGCCTGCCTTCACCTCCTCTGCTGAGCACCCCCCCGTCCTAACGACGGCGGCCACCACCTCCGTCTCCGTGACGGAGTCGTCCAGGCCCAAGATGCGCATGTCGATGCGCTTGGTGGGCCTGGACACTCGGGCATCGTCCGCGCTTAGGGACGCCCTAAGCCTTTCGGCTAGAGCGTCCGCGGTTGGGCCGCTGGCTGCCCCGGGGATCTCCAGCATCCGGGCCCCAGTCATGGTGACCCGGAGCCGAAGGCCCCCCACGATGCCTAGCTCACCAAGGTTTATCGCCTCCTTCGCCTTGGTGAGCACGTCCGCGTACGTCACGCCCCTCTTCACCGCGTCCGGCTGTAGTGTAAGCACTACAGCCGCGGTTTTCGGGGGGCGGAGCGCAGCCGCGACGCTTCGCGCCTTCTGCCGCCGCTTCCTCTCTCGCCTCTTGGCCGCCCTGGCTGCCTTGCCCGCCTTCCTCTTCTCTCCGGCAACTTGCCATTCGGCTTGAGCCGGGGGAGGAGCTGAAGGCGAGGAAGCCGGGGGGAGCTGCTGCTCAGACGGCGCAGGAGCCTTCGCCGTCCGCGCAGCAACCCCACCCTTCCTCTTCCTTCCCGGGGCCGGGTCCGGTTTTCCCGGCACCGGCTTCGCGGGTGCCGGCCCGGACCCTTTGTCCTGGCCGGACGACCCCGGTGTGGCAGCCGCGGCGGCCGCGTACGACGCCGCCTTCCGGCCTGGAGCCTTCCCACTCGCCGCTAACGGGGGGCGCAGGACGATGCCCTCCAGGACGGAAAACCGCGCCTGGAAGGCAGCCATCTCCTGCCGCACCAGGTCCAGCACCTGGCCCTCCTGCGGCACGGGCTGGCTGTTCTCCCTGCTTCCCCCTTTAGGCGCCCCCTGTGGGCCGGCTCCCTGGAGCCTGGCCAGGTCTGCTCGGAGCCCCGCGTTCTCCCTCTGGAGACGCTCGGTGGCGGCAGCCAAGCGGGCGACCTCCGCCCGCAGGTTGGACATCTCGTCCACCGGAGGCCCACCTCGGTTAGCCTCCGCTGCCGCCAGGATGGAGGTCAGCGCTTCTCCTATGGCCCTGTTTTTAGAGGAGAGTTTCCTCTTCAGGGCCACATCGCGAAGCGCGGCCTCCACCACCTCCGCAAACCCGGCCCTCCGAAGCTCCTGTCCGGAGTCATCCGGCTCACCGCCGGAGGACTCCGAACCAGGGGCCCTGCGACCGCCCTCTGCGGGGGGTCGTCCGTCAGCGACGAGCTCCCCGGCTCGCTGACCAGCCACCTTGGAGGCGGGCAATCTCCCCTTGCCTCCCTCTCGGCCCTTGCCCCGCCTGCTGGTGGGGATCTTGCGAGCCGAGGCTACCTCCTCGCTGCCGGACGACCCTTGGTCCTCCTCTGATCTGGGCCGCTTGCGGAAGGACCTGGAGTCCTCCGCAGCAGCCCTCGCCCCCTCGGGTACAGGGCTCGCCGAGCAAATGGTCGCCAGGTCGTCGGAGTCCAACTCGGACTCCGACTCTACACCCGCGCGACGCTCAAGCGAGCCCTCCTCCCAGCGCAGCGCGCCTTCGCCCGCGCTCTGCCCGGCCGACTCTTCGTCGGGCGAGCTAAAATCAAACCCGATTAATTGTTTGAAGTCGAATCGGGGGCCTCCTCGGCCACTGTTGCCCTTGGCAAGCGGATTGCGGACAGCCCTGTTGCCCCCCCCAGAATACGAGGGGCTTGACGCACGAGGCGTGGCGGATTCTCGGACCGCTGTGCAGTCCGTACCGCCCTGGGGTAGTTTCTGTTTAGCAGAACTGTCCATAATTTCCTTTTTGAGGGTGCGGTCCCTATCTCCCCTCCTCTCCCCCTCTCTCTCACTGCTTGCTCGCTGCCCTCACAGTCACGTCTGATGATCAGACGCGTACCAGAGAGCAGCGAGCAAGCCAATGAGACGCACACCGTCCGAGGACCCGAACACTGCTCAAGTCTCCAAACGGTGTGCCCCTCTTGTGTCTCTCTTGGTCTGGTCTCTCACTTGGGACCTTCCGGCATGAGTGGCTCTACCGGCAAAGCCCCCAAGATCACTGAGACACGCAAGCCCCACCACGACGGCAACGTGGAGACACGGTTGGTGGGGATCCTCTTAATGCTTGGTCCGATGAAGTTGAAAACGATTTCGATAAAACAATAAGATTATCAAATATTTCGATTTTTCGAAAATAAACTAGGTACATACAGAATAAGGGGTGAAGCAGGGGTGATTAAGTTTTTAGGGGAGGACATTATTTCTTGCTTCAATTTACGTCGGAATGCTATGAACAAACTAAAAGTGGGATAATTGAAACTGATGTAACTAACATTTTTTGCTTATCAACCCCTGACGGGCTGAACGGGTTGAACAGTTGCGCTGAACCGGGGCTCGAGACAAGTGAGATTCTGTCAACGGTGGCGTGGCGTAGGCGATTGTCAAAACGTCAAAAATGTATGGAATTGACAGAATGATGCTATCGAAATGTCACGTATTTTGGCATTTCGACAGTCGCATTCGCTAATTACCTAAATGGCACATTGTCTAGGGCCTCGAATAAGTAGAAATGGCGAAGTAAATAATGCAAATCGTTGTGCTTCATTTTCCAAAACTAACCTTTATAAGGAGGTATAGGGGGCGTTGAAGTTTGTGGAGTACCTACTAAATCCGCGCGGACGAAGTCGCGGGCGAAGTGCTAGTAATTTATATTTTTAATCATTTAATTCATTGAAACAATTCTATTTTAAAACTTAACTATATACAAAAAATAAGTAATACTTATACAAAAATAAAATACAGGCGTCGAAGTATTCCTTCGCATCGCTGTCATTCGGAAACGTGCCCAGAAGGCTGGCAGCATTGCCACGTTGAATGGCAATGCTAATTCTTTGGGCAAAGAACGAGCCAGCCCTCTGATCACGCAAAGTGTCGATCAGTCGGCGAGATATATAGTTTAGGTAGATGTACAATTCTACCAACATAGGTATAACAGAATTATAATTATACTAATCATATTTGTAGTGTCTATATAATCAAGGTGTGATCAGGACCTATTCATAAAATATGATTACGTCTGTCTGTCTATTTGTACCTACACGTAATTTAACTTTACTTTATTTAGGTAAACGTGAGTTGTATGTCTAATAATAAAAACAAGCTCATAAAATGTCTATTTTATGTACATTGTTGTAGGAATGTAATTACATTATTCTCCTGATATGAAAGAATAAAAATTGTATAAACCAATGTGAGTCTTGTATAATTTCATTTTTTATTTGTAGGATAAAATTTTAAATGTGTTCATCGCCATTTCTGTATAATTGTTTCACACGTTTATTTTTGAAGCTTCAATTACGTAGCGCAGTATTCTGGGACTTCGAATTTTGGTCGAACACAATATCTACTGCGCACTAACACTGGAGCCATGAACACCAGGAAAGCTGCTATTCTCATGTGGGATTGGACCAGGCATGTCTATTGCATGCCAGGTGAGCTATGGGATAAAATAACCACCAATTTTGTTCCATTTAAAGCTAGTCGATATTGCGGCAGATCAAGGCGATGGTTGAGAGACGAAATCGACTCTCACCGGAAGGACTGGCCTGTAATGGCAGAGGGCAGACGTTTGTGTAAAAGGGAAATGAAGGCATGTGCCCTGCAGTGGGACGTTTTAGTTTAGAATTTAGAATAAATGTAGCGATACTATACGAAAGTATACAATACGAATGACGCTGACGCTGCAGTTACACCAATAGTTGTTGTTGACGTCAAATCGCCGATGCAGCTATGTCGTCAAATTATATGTAGTACAAGCTGTCATTGTCATTGTTTTACATTTATCTAATATATACCTATATATTTTATGGTGTGCGTCATGCTTGGCGCAAATAAACTCTGTTTCTTTCTTCTTTCTATTTTTGTAAAATACCTAAGCATTCCATCTTCCGGCTTCGATTATCATCTGCATGCCTAGCCTTTTCCTTACTATATTGGGGTCGGCTCCCAGTCAAACCAGATTCAGCTGAATATCAGTACCTATTTTACGTAGAGCGGCTGCCTACCAGACCTCCACAACCCAATATCTGGGTAACACGGTACTTCTTGACTGCCAAAGATCTCCAAGTGATAGCCGGGACCAGAGGCTTAATGTGCTTTCCGAGGCACGGAAGAGTCTCGATATGCTAAAATGGTCACCCATCCACAGACCAACCTCGGCAAGCGCTGCTTAACCTTGTAGATTGGCCCGTGCGGCTGTTATAATTTAACCACGAACTCCTCGGTCTTACCGACCGACACTACCTTTTTTTTTATGGATGGGAAATCATCAAATGACTCCTGCCGCTCTGGGTGGAGCGGGAGGGAGTGTCAGACTCTAACTGATGCATCCGTGCTCCTCGTAGTGCCTTTTGCTTTCCAGGGCCGCGGTAACTCTTTCGAACAATATCCGCAACCCTGGCACCGAGACTACCTACAGTACTGTCTTTCCTTTCTACCCGACTGCGTCCAAATGTTGTCTTGAAAAAATCACTTTTAGCGATAAGGCCGTCCACTGTGCCACCCTATGTAATGTTTTCTTCAGCTATATTTGTTGTTACTTATATGGTGTACATAATAAAGAATATTCTATTCTCTTCTATTTTTAACCGACTTCAAAAAAAGGAGGAGGTTCTCAATTCGACTGTATTTTTTTTTTTTTTTGTGTTTGTTACCTCGTATCTCCGTCATTTATGAACCGACTAGCACTTCGCCCGCGACTTCGTCCGCGCGGATTTAGTAGGTACTCCACAAACTTCAACGCCCCCTATACCCATATAAAGGTTAGTTTTGGATAATTAAGCACAACGATTTTCATTAATTTACATTAATT
The DNA here is from genome assembly GCA_947386135.1 of Melanchra persicariae. Classification (NCBI taxonomy): domain Eukaryota; kingdom Metazoa; phylum Arthropoda; class Insecta; order Lepidoptera; family Noctuidae; genus Melanchra; species Melanchra persicariae. The sequence continues at coordinate 11,211,873 of OX376670.1, read as the reverse complement.
ACTTAGCCATTTCTACTTATTCCATGGTCTCAGGTTCAGCGCAACTGTTCACCCCGTTCACCCCGTCAGGAGTTGATTATGCAAAAATTGTTAGGTACATCTGTTCCAATAATCCCATTTTTAGTTTGTTCATAGCATCCCGACGTAAATTAAAGCAAGCAATAATGTCGTCCCCTAAAAACTTAATCACCCCTGCTTCACCCCTTATTATGTAGGTATGTAGTTTATTTGCGAAAAATCCAAACATTTGTTATTCTTATGTTTTAACGAAATCATTTTCAACTTCATCGGACCAAGCATTGTTATGATTCTTCCCAGTTCGCTCAAGCCGCGACATTTTTCTTACTCCGAGCATGTTTATTACCGTCGTAACTTTTGAACGAAAGGTCCGATTTGAATATTTTAAAGTGTAATTTACACGGACATAATCAACCTTAATTATTAAACCATTTAAATGGATAAGGATTGATATCTAATTCTTCTATATAATTCTTTTCATAATCACATACAATAATCTTACACCCATTCACATCACAGTATTCCTTATTGTCTCATGTCACTAGTACGTAAGCAATTCAGACATTGTAACACGGGGTGGAGACCTGGTGACCTGAAACACAGGCCAATGGCCTAGCTTAGGCACCAGTCCCCACAATATTTTCAGTGTTGTACTACTTGGCAATTAAATATGTAAATCTGTCTGTTAAATATTGTGGTGAAAATAAACGTATTATTATTATTATTTATTATTATTATTATATCATGATACCGAAATCACCATTTTTTCAAATCGTACGCGATATAAGGATTTTTTCTCACACCTTGGGTTACATTATCGAAGTTTTCATACGGATCCCTAACTTTTTTGAAAATATTCTATAGCCTATGTCCATCATCGATAATGTACAATTCTACTGGTGAAAGAATTTTTCAAATCGGTCCAGTAGTTTCGGAGCCTATTCATTTCAAACAAACAAACAAACAAACAAACAAACAAACAAACATACAAATCTTTCCTCTTTATAATATTAGTGTAGATATAAAAAAATCTTGTTTTATGTGAAAGGATATACTTCTCGATTGGTCCCATTGAAATTTTATCAAAATCGGTTCAGCAGTTTGGTTTTTAAATCCAAATAGCTGGAAAAAACATGTGGAAAAATCATACGAAATTGCATATTTTTGCTTTCCTGTGACTTTCCAGTGGTGTTGTTAGGTGTGGGGTACCACTAAAAAGTGGAAAATAAAAACCTTTTTCACAAAAACAACCGACTTCCAAAAAAAACACTACAAAGTACAAAATAACTTTAATTACGGATGTCGGTGTCAAATAACGAAGAAGCAACCCGAAACACCGACTTCCGTAATTAAAGTTATTTTGTACTTTGTAGTGTTATTTTTGGAAGTCGTTTTTTTTCCTACTCCAATGTGGAAAGAATATTTGTAGCATAAGAAACTGTAATTAATTTATTTTATTCAAAAGTAATAATCTAATAATCGCCAAACACAGATTTGGAAGGAGAAAGGTGGGAGGCGTTTGCCCAGCTGTGGGACGCAAGTATAGGCTAACAAAAAATAATCATAAAGATTTTTGCGGTTTTCCCTCGATCCTGTGGCTGTGGTAAACCTAATTCTTCTAACGTAATTTGTTTTTTTTTATATTAAGGAGTATTTTCTATTCTATGCTTTATTAAACAAGCCGAGTACCAGGCGGTATTAAAAATACAATCTAATTTCCCGATGCCAATTTTTTTTTTTTTTTTTACCTTGCCCCCCTCACTAGGAATTTCTCCTATATCGTCACATACACAAACAGCCAGACCCGGAACAACTATCTGTAGGCCATACAAATATTTGTTCCGTGCGGGAACCCGCGACACGCAGCGCAGCAGCCGATCGCTCAACGTCTGCGCCAATCGTGTCGTCTTAAATCTATAACCCACCGTGTCGTCGTATTTAAATCTTCTATGAATGAAATAATGTTTGAAAATTTTGCCAAAGTGGTCATCTTCGTACAAGATACTAGCGACCCGTCCCAGCTTCGTACGAGCGCAAATTAAACAAACTTGTATAAGTCAAAAAACCTGTCAGCTCACAAAAGCTTTTTCTCCCTATTTAAAAATACAACCTTTATATTCATATTGATATGCTTTCTATTGAAATAAACTGCGTTTTTTATTAACGTCACAACGGAATCAAACATACAGGTTGTGTAAATAAGTATTCGCAAAAAAAAAATGTTTCAATAAAAACAGTCCGCGCAAAGGCTTGTTTTATTTTATTTTTAATGAAAAAAACATCACGCATCTCCCTATAAATGGAAAACCAGCATGAAAGGAAAATAAAATATACTTTTTCCACACTAGTACTATAACACAATAATGGTTTTTTAATGGTGCTACCACAGAGAAAGGCGACGCCATAGAGGCCACTACACACCGGCATTATAACTCTCTACACAAACCGAGCGTGTTAGTTAGTGGCATTGACAGCCTGTGTCAATTCTGACTATGGCTTTGATAGTCGAAACTTGTGCTTAGGTTCAGTTGAAAATCAGCGTCAGGCACTATTTCGCCTGGCGTGTATGCTGAAGTGAACCAATTTGGTGCAGCCGTGTGGCACATTTTCTTTCGTTTTATTTGTACTTACCGGATTTTTTTTACTATTTTTTTGTTTCTTTCGTTTGTGCTGAAAACTTCTATTATGTGTATGTGTACAAAAAAATGTGTTTTGTCTTTATTTTTTGTTCAGCTTGGCGTTCCTAGTCGCTGTCTAGTGATTCCGTGTTCTGTGGCTTATTCCTACATGTTTGTAGACTGCAAAAAAGTATATTATGGTAGTTCAGAAAAAGGGTCGTGAAGTTGGTTTCCGTGTATTGTAATTCGTATAAAAGAGCGTGTAATTGGTGTTGAAGAAAAATACGTGTTATTTTGTAAAGGGGTCATACTATCGCACGTCAGGGATTGATAAAAAGGTATGAAAAAGCCTATGCTTGACAGGTTATTTTTTAAAAAAAGAGTCGAAATGCGAATGGCGAAAACGATAAGCCACCAGTTGTATGTTTTTTGTGACGGCCTAGTTAGAACGCAGGCTGATTCTAATCCATTTGCGAGCAATAAGGGGTAAAAAACTCATAAATTACATAGATAACGTTTATTTTAAGAGACGAACACTGAAATTCGCCACATCTGTCGTGTAATGTGAATATACAAATGAGTAAATATATTGAACAGTTGCTTGAATGTATATGTTTTGCAATAATCCCGGAGCCAATAAAATCATCCTGGTATAAAAAAGGGGTTTTTGAAGTGAAAACTTCTTTAGCGGCGTTGTGCACTTTTTGGGATGGGTTAAAAATGTTCAACTCGCGTCAGGACACGTGACCGTCAAGACACGTGACCTGATCGAAAAGTCGTAAGACGGATAATGTAATAATATAACATAAATTGTCATGTTTGTGCACGATAGCGCAATAAATGAATATTGTATTTAACCACAGAAATGATAGTACTTTTATACTGATAAATAAAGCAATTCGTGCGAAATTATTCCCTAACCATTCCAAAATATTCAAAAATGCACAACGTTAATGTTCAAGTTTTTACTTCTGCCGGCACTCCCGGAGTGCAACCCGTTGTTTTTTTCTAATGGTGACTGTTAACTGTATACGTAGACGGTGGGCCCACTATAAAATATTTAAAAAACCTAGTGATTTCGAATAAAACTGTTGGCTCTCGACACCTACATTTTTGAAGGAAACCATCTCAGGAAGTCTGTGGTTTTTATTCACAGGCCGTTTAAAACTAAGAACGCCTGATGATTTTAGTTAAGCATTTTTAGTCATATTGCTAACAAACGAATCAGCGCATTCACTTTAAAAAAATCGTCCTTATAAAATTAATCTGATAAACTTATTCCCAGCTATGTTGGGGCCGACTTTTAGTCTCGATGCAGCTGCTTACCAGTATTTTCTTTACACGAAACGACTGCCCATCTGACCACTACATCCTCGTAACTGAACAGAAAACCCCTTCACAAGGCTGAGGGTTTCAATTTTACAAATTTTTAAGCAAAAATCGTATTCGTATCTCAGTCGCAATCTATCAAAACAACCTCAGTTTCCATAAATTAGACTTGGCACTTCGGTGTCTGATTATTTGACTTCTGGCGAACTTCGAAGGCCATTGTCAATACGTCAAAAATGCATGAAATTGACAGATGCTATCGAAATGTCACGTGACCAAATTCCTACATTTTGGCATTTCAACAGTTGCATTCGCAAATTGAATGTCACATTGTCCAGGGCCTCTGGTTAACGTAACGACTGTCAAAGATCTACGACGACATATGACGATCTGTACGACGACGTGTAAAAGTGTTATTTACAACCTACTTTCAAAATAAATAGCATTTATAAATGACAGCCGGGTCTAACAGTTTAATGTTATGTTCGAGACATTGAGAGTTCAACGCGCTATCCGAAGCACGGAGAAGTAACATAGTCAGTAGGTCACCCATCAATGGACTGACCTCAACAAAGGTTGCTTAACCTCAATGATCGAACCGTGTGGCAGTCAGTTAATATATCTGCCCCTATTAGTCCCATGTAATCTCCTAATAATAGAAAACCGTGATAAAATTTACATTTAACCCTAATCTTTTAATAGTCCCTCTAACAAATAAAAACGTTCTACCATTCCTAGAGCGTCACTAAGTGGGCCACCATTAAGTTTATTTGCGCATTAACTTAGCTGTTTGCTTAATAAAGGTTACTCGGAAAGTTCAAGGAATGTTTATTTTTAGTGAGGAAAACAACTGCGTAGGTGAGGGTAGCCGTAGAGTGACGTGGATGTTTTTATTGTGAGTTCCTTGATGTCATGTGTGATAAGTCTAATGTGTCGTGGATTGGTGGCGCAATTGTGCAATGGACAGCGCCCTCTAACAAATTGTTTCGAAACCTAATAATCACGTGATCGGAAAAGCATGCGCGCCCTACCGCTTGGACACGATCGTCGGTAAAGGGGATAGCGAGAACTGGCGGGGCTACGGCGTGGTTGCTCTAGCGCTCGGCTGAACGCTTAGAACCAACGCACGTGTCTGTTTCCTGTGTAAACTGTTATTCTGAATAAAGAATAAGAATAATTTATATTTTAATTTAAATTATCTTTTGTTCGAGTACTTGCGACAGTTTCCACACACCTAAAACTATGTCGGATTTTGAAGAAGACCCGGTGCTTCACATCTCGGCCACCCATGATATGACGAGACAAATATATATCTGCCTAGTCTTTTCCCAACCATATTGGGGTCGGCTTCCAGTCAAGCCGGATTTAGCTGAATACCAGTGTTTAACGTGGAGCGGCTGCCTACCAGACCTCCACAATCCATTAAGGCAACACGATACTTCTTGGCAAGACTGGTGTCAGATTTACTAGCTTCTGACAATCCAAAAGGACTGCCAAAGATCGACAAATGACAGCCGGGTGCTTTGAGTCTCGGTGTGTTAAGATGGTCACTCAGCCACAGGCCGACCTCGGTAAGCGTTGCTTAACCTTGAAGATCTACTCTTGCGGCTGCTATTATTTAGTCACGAGCTTCTCCTCAAAATTTAAATTACATAAGTGGTACTACTACTAAATAGCATAATTTTCCGATACTAAACTCAGATTTTGATCGTTTTAATAAGGGGCAAGTCTATTAATCGTAGCTATTGTCAACGATTGGGTACGAAATCGGTCAAAATTCCAGTCCAAAAACACAGGAGCGGGCTAAAAAAAAGTTGAGTCGGCAAGATCAACCCTCTATTTGACCCATTTTTATGACAAATCCGTTGGCAGAATGCGATCCTCACATTTGATACACTCAATTCCCTCTAGCGCCTAATCAAGATGACATTTATATAATTTGTCCGATTAATTTAAGGAAAAAAAAGTTGTAGCTCCGTATTCTAAGCGCCTTGACCAGTAAATCCTATGTAATACCTATTATGGGGTGAGTATATTACAATCAAACGGGTAAGATTGGGTATCCAAATTGCGGGGTTTTAAGGGGTTGTCAACTAAATCCTAAAAACACCTTAACTGCAAATCTACACTAATATTATAAAGAGGAAAGATTTGTTTGTTTGTTTGTTTGTTTGTTTGAAATGAATAGGCTCCGAAACTACTGGACCGATTTGAAAAATTCTTTCACCAGTAGAATCCTACATTATCAGAGATGGACATAGGCTATAGAATATTTTCAAAAAAGTTAGGGATCCGTATGAAAACTTCGATAATGTGACCCAAGGTGTGAGAAAAAATCCTTATATCGCGTACGCTGCGGAATCTATTGACAATAGAGCAAAGTGATGTACTACAGTTTTATAGAAGTCATCAATATCTACAAAAAAGTCCGCGATACCATATGTCTAACTATTATGGATAAGTCGCCATGACCGCTTTTTGCTAATATTAGTCAAGCAAATCCCATGGTGAAATAAAAATGGTGATTATAGTACCATGATATTAATCCTTATCCATTTAAATGGTTTGATAATTAAGGTTGATTATGTCCGTGTAAATTACACTTTAAATCATTCAAATCGGACCTTTCGTTGAAAAGTTACGACGGTAATAAACATGCTCGGAGTTAGAAAAATGTCGCGGCTTGAGCGAACTGGGGAGAATCGTATCAATGCTTGGTCCGATGACGTTAAAACACCACGGCATTTAAATGTTTTCGATAAAACAATAAGAATATCAAATGTTTGGATTTTTCGAAAATCAACTAGGTACATACATAATAAGGGGTGAAGCAGGGGTGAATAAGTTTTTAGGGGAGGAAATTATAGCTTGCTTCAATTTACGTCGGAATTCTATGAATAAACTAAAAGTGGGATATTTAAAAAGATCACGTACCTAACAATTTTTGCATAATCAACCTCTGACGGGCTGAACGGGGTGAACAGTTGCGCTGAACCAATAATGAGAATCGTTGTGCTTAATTTTCCAAAACTAACCTTTATAAGGGGATATGTATAGGGGCGTTGCAGTTTGTGGAGTACCTACTATCCCCACGCGGACGAAGTCGCGGGCGAAGTGCTAGTGGATTAATAAAATGCTATGGAAAATCAAGGAAACCTGCCATCAATGGTCTGCTCGAGAATACTGTTGGCAGATCTATAAGTAATCAATAAATTAATTCTCCTTTTAAAATTGTTATAAAAAGCAAATATTTTCTTTTGTTCACAACGTTATAATAAATCACAGGCAAAAATAATTTTGCCCATATTCCCACTCGATATAAACACATATTGCTAGATTTTCCTCTCACACAAAATCAGTGTGTAAAGCAAAACAGACACAAAAACACTTTGCATAAACATCAGCATGAAATATGAGCGCACTTCGTTAAGATTATATGAAAATGTTGTGAAGTTTCCCCTACTACTTGTTTCTTGGGAAAACTCGGGAACGTGATGTGAGTGCGATATGTTTCATGGGACTAAGGGAAGCGGGACAATTGGTATCATCGTAGGATGTCGGTCTTCTTCTCTTTCTTCTTCTTTGTGTGGGTAGTGGGTCTAACGACCCCACATACCCTAGTGTCAGAGTTTCTAAACCGCCTCAAGGGCCTCTGACATGGTTTGAGACCGCCATTTGGCGTTTGACCACGCTATCGGTATTAAAGCGCTACTACACAGCAGCCCATGGCGAAACGCGAGCAAAGCCAAAAAAACAAAGTATAGTTTTTTTGAAAAACTCGGGAATACAAGCATCGTACACAATTGTGAAGAGCTTGCACAGAGATCTGATGACACACAAGAGGTATATTGCAAATCTTAAGCTGGGTTCTGATCGATGTTACAGGCCGTATTGAATCATTCACAGCGAGCATGTTATGTTACGCCGTGTCCTACCGTGTAAAACAAAACACATACGCATGTAGCATGTGCATGTTCGTGCTCGTTTCCACGTACTGACTGCACGAATTGTCGCTTTGTAACATGTTACATTAGGTACTCCCTGTAACACCGGTCAGTAATACCCACCTTTAGACTGACTGTCTGTTTAAAATAGGTAGTGGAAAAGAAAACTGTTTAAAAAAAAAGTGTGCGTCTCGGGACGCTCGACAGAAGTGATAACTTAAACTTAGCGCTGTGAGTTAGAGTGAGAGAGAAGGAGCCTGCCTACCGCTGCTGCCGTAGGCGTGAGAGAAAGAGAAGCCAGACAGACTGGCGCCGTAACGCGTTACGTTACGAAGCGGTTTACCCTCCCATAAGAAGTTATCACTTCAAAACTTTGACGTGAAAATCGATCGAGTTTCAGTAGTTTTCAAAATGTTTTCATTTTACTTCGCATATTTTAGCTACACAAGCGTGTTTCAGTTTTTCGCTCGTTGTAAATATTTCACTCAACTTGAATGAAAATAAGCTAGCTGCTGAAATGACTTCATCAGTTTTAATAGCTGAAAGGAAAAAGTAAAAAGAAAAAATGTTTCAGAGCGGACGAAATAATAACACTTAATGGCCGTCGATATTCTTTGGACCAAGCTGAATCGAAGGACATCTCATTTCGTAGAAAATCGGGAAAATGACAGTATGGCTATATGACCCATCCTTATGTTGTGTCATGAAGAACACACAGCATAGCGCTGATTTTTAGTAACGGTCAAAATTATGACTATAAATCGAAAAAAAAAAAATACAACTGACTCCCAAAAAAACACTATAAAGTATAAAAATCTTTTTTTACAAAGTTTATACTTTGTACATAATGTTTTTTTTATTTCGAAGTCAGTTAAATTTGTTTTGTAAAAAAATAATATTTTTCACTTTTTAGTACCTAGTGATTAGCTTTTATTATACCCAGCGCAAAAAGAATCATCAAGAAAGACTGTGGATAGAGTGTGTGAAAGATAAAAAGACATGGATAGAAAATTAGTTAATACTAAGGTAGCGGCTTATAGAACAGCATTGCGATTCTGCAGTGCGATTCTGTAAACATGTCGAAGTGAACACCCGGGCGGGGCGCACGACGGGTGAGTTCTCAAACCATACAAATAAGATGGAATGACAGCTCTATTGTCGTTCACTCCGCCTAGGTTAACACCGTGAGATGTCGACAGAATCGACCGGCTGTATTTTTACGTACTTCCTTTAAAGTTCAGGGTTTAAATTGTTTTGCAGAGTTTCATGAAAGTTCAAGGCTTAAATGCTTAGTAGAATTAAAAGGAAAGCACATAAGTAATTACTTGCTTGAATTACCATACAAAATTTAGTGTTTACCTCTCATTAACATTGCAAATTACTTTAATTACATCATGTACTCGTTTATGTGGTAGGTATTTTATTCACGAACCTTTCCTTTGATTATTGTGGTATAAATTTACATAAGTAATGTGGAGGAAAGTCGATACGAGTAGTCGGAAGTAACATAATATTATTGTACATTATTAAAATGACGAGAATAAACTGAGAAATACGTGGCAATGCTGTGTTTTGCAAGTGTTTTGGGCAGTTTCCATTCGAGTTTTTACATTCCCAATGAGTTCTTCTCCTCGGCCTCCTTTACCCTTTTTTTTAAAGATATATTCTATGTCACAAAATACTGACCCATCCGTGTTCCTCCAAATGCCTTTTGCATTCCAGGCCTCGGTGACTCTTTCGAACAAATTCCGCAACCCTGGCAGACTCTGACCCTAGCGGGCCTCGACTACTATACTGAGGCGCGCGTGGACCTTTTTTACCGTGCTTGTACAAGATTTTGTTACTTTGTTTCCAAGCAGTAATATCAGGTACCACTCTGAGGCTACGTCAAAAAGGTCGCACATATTTTCCTTTTTACTACCTAAACACCTCGTTTTTAGGGTTCTGTACCCTATTACTAAGGCTCCGCTTTCCGTCTGTCTGTCTGTCTGTCACCAGGCTGTATCTCATGAACCGTATCTAGACAGTTGATTTTTTTTACAGGTGATGTATTTTTATTGCCGCTATATAATAACAAATACTAAAAACAGGATAAAATAAATATTTAAATGGGGCTCCCATACAACAAACATGATTTTTGATTTTTTTTAAATAACCTAATCATAAGTTATCCTAACCGTGTTTAACTAATATTATAAATACGAAAATTAATTTACATAATTGTGTTAGTGTTTTTGTTTGTAACGCTCCCACGCCTTACCCGCTGAACTGGTTTTAATGTATTCAGGTACAGAGGTAGATGGGACCCTGGACACGGTTGAAAGTTTATTAATCTAATTCAGATGTAACTCTACAGGAATTACAATAACAAAAAAAAAACTGAAAAAAAAATGTCAGTCTTTGGTGACTGCCGATAGAAGTGAAAACTAAGTAATATTGTACTTACACATTTAGCTCATGGAAAGCGTTCGGTGAAGATGACGCGAGTTTCATGATTTTGCTTCACCCAAAAATTGCTCAACGCGCCTAAAGAAGTTTTCACTTCAAAAACTTCTAAAAATTGCAAAATGTAGTTTCCTATGAAAAACAATGTAATTTCTGATAGTTTTTTTTTAAAATTACGTATTATCTGAAAAACATTGCAAGGGTATTTTACTAAAAAAACGAATTCAGTCAGATCGATATAAAACAAAAATATTGAAAATGTGTTCTTTCTTTTTACAAAAAAAACAAAAAATGAAGACAATACAGTGCATTGAAAACACGCGTGCCGTCACTGAGATTGTACAATTTTTATCAGTAACTAGAAAGATTTTTTTCAGTAAAATACCCTGTCGATAAAATCGCCACAATAATTTCTCCGAAACATTAGGTCCTAAACAAAATCAGGCGTATTCATAAAATATCAAATCTTAAGCTCAGTTTAAATTCTGATTACTTATCAGATTCTAGGTAAACTCAAATCCTTCATAGACAATTTTAATAAACAATCAGTAGGTATTTAAGCTCAACCTATGATTAGATATTTTTGTGAGTTGGCCGTACCATAAAGGATGATGTTGGGTAGCTGACTTACACATATTATTAAGGAAACAATAGAAAAACAAAAACTTTTTCAAACAAAACCTGGCCGTTATGTATTTAATGGTGTTTATTTTAGTTTAATCATTGATTCGATGCCACCAACTGAATCAGACAGCTTGCTAAGTTAAGTTTTTTTTTGTGATATTGTTTTTTTACTCTATAACAGCTACAGAACACCACCCTTAAATAATATGAACACGCAGTTCTGGAACACCCTGTATACATCAATAGTTCTTTCACACTTGTAAATAAAATCACGACATTAAAGGTATTAAATTTTCTTCACTTTCTTCAATCTTCGACGACCGTTGATACCGCTGACATAACTAGCTCTTTTGCAATAGTGCATAGTATGTGCAATAATATATGCAAATTGCAAAAGAAGTAGCTACATTAGCAACAGAAGAGAAGCACCCAAGTTTTGATATTAAATCTGTAAAAAATACATTAGAAACGGACATTCTATGTAACAAAAACTAAAAAAAAATAAAATATAATATCAAAATAATAATAATTATTATAAAATAAAATATTATTTATAAAATTGGATCCAGTAATGAAAATGTCAACGTTTCGAATTTCAAAGCAATCGGAGCTTATAATGAACCACATGGTTTTTGTTTCGTATTGTATAACACAATAATAATAAGTGAAAGGTGGCGCAAAAGTCATCAACTCAGCACCTTAAAATGCAATAATTTTTGTGAATGGCGTCAAATGACAAGTTTATTTTGTCATTTGTGAAGTAAAGCTAGATACAAAATACGTGCCATTATGATAATAATATGAATCACTATACTAATAGAGAACGCGAAAAAATTGTTTCGATTCGCCTAATCTCTCGTTTCGGCGAATTGTACTGGCCAGCGAGATTGCTTGATTTATCGTAATTCAGTCAGAACTATTAGTGTGCGGTGTTCTGAAGTCTATGGCAACAAGCCTCAGACTCTTGAAAACAACATAAAGAATAGCCGTCAGGAATGCGAGTACCTATCGCCGGAAGCTCTGGCAAGAGAGATTAAAAATTCCAAAATTAAGACATCAAAAACCATAATCCAAAAGCAGAACCAATGTTTTACATTTTTTTTTTAAAAGACAGTTACGGAATATTGAAGTGGAATTGGGCGGGCCATATCTGCGCATGTCACATGTGAATTGGGACAAAAGTAATCACGGATTGGGTCCTGAACATCAGGCACCAGTGACGTGGTAGACCCAAAAGGAGATGGCGAGACTGGACTCTTACCTAAAGATTGATTGATTTACCTCAGATTGCTCAAGATAGATTGAGGTGGAAAGAAAAAAGAGAGGTACCTATTTTCCCTGCATTGAAACACTACGGGCTTATAAAAAATAATAAAAAGAATATTGAGCGATAACTTTTGCGCCACCTTGTACATTAGAGTTATTGTACTAAGTGTACCAGAGTAAACACCATACCTGAAGAAAGGTCATTGTACTCATCATTATGAACAACTATTTTACTATGGGACAAATTACACAAAACCCCTTTTCAAGTACTGCGTTTATCATGTTACACGTTGTGTACCCCTGGTATAATTAATCAACCAAAATCTTCATTCTTCGCAAAATTTCGACGACCGTTGTACTAAGCTGACAGCACTATTTTTTTTGCGATAGTGCATATTATCACATAAGTCAATCCTGCAAATAGCAAAAGAAGTAGTGACATCAGTTTTGGAGATGGGGGCCGAATATCAGGGTTTAAAAACAAGTGTCGATATATTGTTTTTTTTTTTAAAAAAAAACCTTTCCCCACACTAGGAATTTCTCCTGCATTGTGGGTGCGTTTACAAACATATAAACATACACAAACAGCCAGACCCGGAACAACTATATATAGGCCATACAAATATTTTGTTCCGTGCAGGAAGCAAACCCAACGACACAGAGCACAGCAGTCGATCGCTCAACCACTGCGTCAACCGTGTCGTCGTTTTAGGCGCCATTACAATCGACATTCTGTGTGACAAGGAGAAAAGCCTAAATAAATTCAAATACGTGTTACTTGTTTTCCATCAATTTCTTGTTTAATTTTTCACAAATCGTTCTAGAGATGTTATTAAAACAGCAGGAGCATTACCTGTAACTATAATTACGGTTCCGTACCCAAACGTAAAACGGGACCCTATTACTAAGACTCCGCTGTCCGTCCGTCCGTCTGTCACCAGGCTGTATCTCACGAACCGTGATAATTAGACAGTTGAAATTTAAACAGATGATGTATTTCTGTGGCCACTATAACAACAAATACTAAAAAAAACGCCAAGTGCGAGTCGGACTCACGCACGAAGGGTTCCGTACCATCTACACTATAATATGACTAAAAAATCACGTTTGTTGCATGGGATTAATTATTTATTTTAAAGTGAATATGTAACTAAATATTCTGTGAACATTTCAAGCGTCTACATGTTGCCGTTATCAATATTGAGCAAATCCAGCAAAAAAAACACGGTTCTTGTATGGGAGCCCCCTTAATTTTTTTCCTGTTTTTAGGGTTCCGTACCCTAAGGGTAAAACGGGACTATAACTAAGTATAAATAATAAACTTCTTCATCTATTTGAAATAAAGATTTTTGATTTTGCTTTGATTCGATTATTTGTTACTTCTTGCTATTTAAGTGCATAAGTAAACTTAATATGATTGATTGACATGTTTCTTCATTAAAAATACCGTGTTACCTAGTTAAAGGGTTGTGGTGGTGTGGTGGGATCTCCCAGTCAAATACCGGAATACCGAAATATTGGTATTCAACCGAATCCGCATTCAGCTGAATACCAATATTTTACGTGGAGCGACTGCCTGTTTATCTGGCGTCTGACTATCCGTAACTACTGCCAAAGATTTTTAAATGATGACGTGGTTTCCGAAGCACCAAACCCATTCAGAGATCGTCCTTAGCAAGTGCTGCTTAACCTTGAAAATCGAACCTTGCTTGCTTTATTATTTAATCACGAGCCACTCAGGAGTAGTGTTATATTATAGTCAAGGAGCTTTTGCGTAGGAAGCATTTGGAAAGCCTGCCACAAAGTGAGACGGTGATGTGGTGGAGGACGAGAGAATCCGCGGAATGCGAGAAGCACTGGGCTGATGGTTGTAGCGAGGCTTATAATCTGCCTACTGCAATGCCTTTTCCCAACTATGTCTATAATTAGCACTTTGAAGGGGATTTTTACGTTATTGTCTTGTTCTTGTTAAATTTTATTAAATTGAGAAAATAGTAGTTTATGCAACGATCATACAAAAGGGTTTATCAAAACACGAGTACGGGTTAATCACACGAGGTGTAGCCGAGTGTGATAATAGTATCACACGAGTGTTTTAATACTTAATTATATGCCGTTACATATACTATTTTATGTTCACTCATATAGTTGAAATAAAATAAGTGGAAAAATAGTTTATTCCAATATGGCGGATATTGTCATTGCGTATTCGAATGATTGCGCAGCGCGCGCATTTATAGACACTGATAATAGCTGGCTCATTGACTTAAGGTGCGCGCTTCGAGGTAGCCCGCGAAATTTAAATTGATTGACAAATGTTATGATTTCATGAAATACTACATTTGACATCAATTGTAACTGAAAGAGTTGTATTAATGATTTTAATAATTGTAATTCTATTAATACATACTTACTTACATGATACTGCAAATTGCAAAAAACTTATTGAAGCGATCACCATAAGTCAATGAGCCCGCGCCAATAAATTAAAAAGTAAAAGTGTGCTATAAAAATTAAAAAGTTATTTTATGATGCAGTTGTTTAAAAATCGAAGGAAAATGTTGAACTGTAATGGTTTTTTTTTTAAATTTACCTATCCTCGACAAAAAAAGTACGTGTTTATGCATTCGTTTTTGAACTCATATTTAGAACATTACGTTGTGAGTGTAGATAAAAATAATAATAGTTGCTCTCTTGGACCACCAATAATAAGATATTGGTCAAACTCCGCCGCGGCGGCGTCACACCGGTGTGTCGTATTGAGAATATCATTTGAGTGCCAGCGACACACCTGTGTGTCGCCCGATTCACGCGTTTTAAAACGCTACCTATTTTTTTTTATGATTGATTATTGATTGGCACGCGCTATTATTACTATAGTAAGATATTTTATATAAATTATAATTATAAAATGCGTGCGGGGCTTGACTGTTGTTCTGTAATTGCGCGCCGTTGCCTGACCGGTTAAAGTCAAAGCATTTATTTCAATTAGACCATTTACAGGTACTTTTGAATTGTCAAGGTCGGTTGGTCAAAAAGATGAAGGTATTTGCACGTTCCAAAGCGTAGATCTCTATGGAGAAGAACGTACAAGAAACTCCACGGACACTCTTTTAAAAATAATATTTTGTTACAAAATTATGGTTACATCATTCATATTGAAATTATACATATATGTGAGAACGATGTAAAAGACGTGCAGGATAAGAGAGTCCGGAGTAAAAAAGCAACAATTAAAATAAACCATGGCAGCCGAGAGTTGACCAGTCTCAGCTGACGGCGCCGGTTCACGAACATGACGCATACGCTAGCACCATTCGGCTCAACCATTTTTAAGGGAGAAAAATGATCTAACGCATGCGCCACCATCAGCCAGACTTTTGAGTGAGCATGACATCCCCAATCGTCAGGGTACATTCCAATTCAAAGACCCGCCCAAAATGATCATTACAGTTCAAAGGTACACAGTACTCACACATGTGCATGAAATTATACAACACTAAATAAGTTGAGTCTATGCAATGAAAAATATAGCATTCTTACAATCTTCAGCTGGTCCAATAATATTACCAAATTCTAACAGATTACTTTGAGCCCCCTAGTGTCTGCCTAGTGGCGTTGTGGAGCAGGACCAGCATTAAGCCAAGCATTTTTATCTTCAATATACTCCCCTAACTTATAATATGCTTGACTGCATAGTGTGCGTTTAACACAAGATTTAAATTTCGTCTCATTTAATTCTAATATACGGGGAGGTATTTTATTATAACATTCTAAACAGTACCCCATGAAAGATGTTGCTACTTTAGCAAGTCTGAAACCTGGTTGAACTAATTGGTTCCTATTTCTAGTGTCAGTTAAAGTGAAAAACCTTATCAAAGTTTTGTTTCTTTCACCCCTCCGTACCTATTTATCCCGTTTGATGATAATGGACGGGGTAAATAAGCCCACCCACAGACCGAACGCAGCAAGGTTTTAACTTAAAACTTCGACAAATGCGGCCGCGCTTTTATTATTTAGCCAGGAACTCATTGTGGCGGTGTTCGTCGATATTAATCAATCTTCTGGAAATAATATCCAGCAGTGCAAATCTTTCAACTGATATGATAATCAAGCACTTACCGGTATCCAAACAAAGTAAACCCCGGCAGCAGTCACCGTTGGTAGTACAGGGAGCGCTGTAGCAGTGGCCGGGCTCATCAATGACGTCATCGATGCGGTTGCCTTCCAGGGCCTCAGCGTAGACCTCCTCGGGTTCCTGGTGAAGAGAGAAAAGTTTTAAAGGAGTGATACACACATATATACACAATAACATTCATATCGGTGAGAGTCTCAAATGGTTGTCATCTTAGCATGGTCAATGTGGTCAAGACCTGGTGATGTATGGAGGTCCTTTCGAGATACATCTCGAAATTCTGGCACAAGGTACATCTTGTGCCAGAATTTCGGTAATGGTGGCCAATATTTATGGTGAATCGAACGTGCCAATAGCGTCATGTTTTTGATTGACCGACCTTGACAATTCAAAAGTAAATGGTTTATTTGAAATAAATGCTTTGAATCTTTGAATAGCCAACGCAGGAGATATAGTGCACGCGGGTGTAAGCAAACACAGATACACTCACTGTTCATTTACTCTCATAGTCTGATGGGGAAGTTCTCTGATACGACCGGTGAGGAACCAGCCGGTCGATTCTGTCGACATCTCACAGTGTTCACCTAGGCTGAGTGAACGACAATAGAGCTGTCATTCCATCTTATTTGTATGGTTTGACAACTCACCTGTCGTGCGCCCCGCCCGGGTGTTCACTTCGACATGTTTACAGAATCGCACTGCAGGCGTATGTGGAAATCCCATCGATGCGCACAAAACTTTTAGGGAAGACTTTCATTATGCGTACACCGAAGGAGTGGACTTCCTAGCTGGTGTCTGTGTTCTCTAATAGGTACAATCTTCATCAACACTTCTAGGCAAGCGAGCTCAATCGTCAACCAGTTCATCGCTTTCCATCAGGTGAGATACTGTCCAAACACGAGCCTCTCATAATAAAAACCGGCCAAGTGCGAGTTGGACTCGCGCACGAAGGGTTCCGTACCATTATCTATAAAAGAAAAACACGTTTGTTGTATGGCCCCCCTTATATTCTGTTTTTAGTAACGATTAACCAAACTAACTAAAGAAACGTTGAACGTGTCTGGTCGTTGCGGTCACTGGTCGTGGTCGTCTTGTTTCTTTAGTTGCGGCCACTGGTCGTGGTCGTGGCCGTCTAGTGCGCGAGGTGCCTAAATCTTCAGAAGACTGGAGTACCAATTCCACCTACTAATCTATAAGCAACGTTCGCATTCGATAGTCATTCGCAATCTGTCAAAAATGCATGAAAATTAAATGCTTTTTTAACCGATTGCAAAATGACAAGCGAATGTGAACGTTGCTGAAAAATCAGCAGAGTAATTGGCCCGTGCTTGTTAGGCACGTAGCGTGCCGCGAGCTTTTCAGATGGAATCCATAGAGATCTACGCTTTGGAACGTGCAAATAGCTTCATCTTTTTGACCGACCGACCTTGACAATTCAAAAGTACCTGTAAATGGTCTAATTAAAATAAATGCTTTGACTTTGACTTTGACTTTGGAAAACCACCAATTCTCAGCGACCATTATTCCCTGCTCTAAGACCTTCCCTGATATATCTAAGCATTAATAAGCAACAAATCACAATATATTACCTCCTAAATCCGTGCTCCTATAAATACTAATTAAATAGGCTTATGTTTATAGGGCAGGACCTTTACGTCCGCGTCGGTATAAAGCGCGATGACCCGTTAATGACCACGGATTTACGCGTCAGATAGCCGTGGAATTATGCGTGGTTAGAAATGAATTTATATGTTTGTAACGACCGACGGGGTATTGTGTGAATAAGTTTTTTTTTACTGTTGATAGGCACGCGTTTGACCACTATCTCACCTGATCGTAAGCGATGATGTGGCCAAAGATAGAGCACGCTAGCCTAGAAGTAACCTATTCACTCTTGACTTAAAGACTCCCAGGCTGTAGCTATCAGGAAACAGACTCTGGTGGAGAATTCCACTCCTTAGCTATACGCGTGTCGTGCGTGTGAGTGGGATGTCCACCATGTACCTGTGGCGCGTCGCCTTACGTCTTGTGGTCCGATGATTTTCAGTTTAAGTTGAAAATTATTTTTTTTTAATGACAAAACTTCAAATTCCCAATTTTCAGACTTTTTCCTGTACTTGTACTGTAAGATCTAGCTTCCTGCCAAATTTCATTAGTCTAGGTCAACTGGAAGTACCCTATAAATTTTTATTCCCTTGAGAATGTCGAAATATACGTTTTTTGCAGCACAAACGGCCGTATGCTTTTTTATTTTTTCACGGCTTAAAGGGACTGTAGACCTAAGTATAATTATGGTTTTAATTTCAACTCGATACCTCCACGCATTTCCGAGATAAAGGGTCTTGACAGACAGACTGACGGACAGACGGACAACGAAAGTGATCCTATATTATAAGGGTGCTGTTTTTTCCTTTTAAGGTGTTTTGTGGTGTGTGTTTTTAAGGTGTTTTAACCTTAAAAGGAAAATACAGCACCCTAGTATTTTTAGGGTCTCCTAAAAACGGAAAAAAGTGATTACTGAGGCACTGAGAACCCTCGGTATGTAACGGTTGGTCACCCATCTTTACTTTTCCCGTTTTGTTTAACTTTGAAGATCGACCCGACTGTTTTTATTTGGCCACAAAACGAAACCTAAAATAAATACTTATAAATACACATGGTGCTATTTTATCGATACATTTCGCGTTCACCTGCAATTACCAATATGCAAATTGAGTAAGATAATACAAGCTATATAAATTGGAGACAGTGTTTAACAATGATTATTATATTTTTACATCTGGTTACAATGACATCAAGGTGAGTTTACAGTTTTGTGATTTTTTTATTTTTCAATTTATTATTATTCGAAACGGTTACAATCAAATGTGATGATCTACACTTCTACACTAATATTATAAAGAGGAAAGATTTGTTTGTTTGTTTGTTTGTTTGTTTGTTTGTTTGAAATGAATAGGCTCCGAAACTACTGGACCGATTTGAAAAATTCTTTCACCAGTAGAATTGTACATTATCGATGATGGACATAGGCTATAGAATATTTTCAAAAAAGTTAGGGATCCGTATGAAAACTTCGATAATGTAACCCAAGGTGTGAGAAAAAATCCTTATATCGCGTACGCTGCGGAATCTATTGACAATAGAGCAAAGTGATGTACTACAGTTTTATAGAGGTCATCAATGTCTACAAAAAAGTCCGCGATAGCATATGTCTAACTATTATGGTTAAGTCACCATGACCGCTTTTTGTTCAAATTATTCAAACAAATCCTTGGTGATTTGAAAAAATGGTGATTTCGGTATCATGATATCAATCCTTATCCATTTAAATGGTTTAATAATTAAGGTTGATTATGTCCGTGTAAATTACACTTTAAATTATTCAAATCGGACCTTTCGTTCAAAAGTTACGACGGTAATAAACATGCTCGGAGTAAGAAAAATGTCGCGGCTTGAGCGAACTGGGAAGAATCATAATGTTACGCGCCAGAATGAATGCTGGGTACATGACGATGAAAGTTACTACTAGCGCCATCTAGTATCGAGTAGCAGAACTAGTAGAGTCAAGATTCTTCTAGACATTTCGATGCTAGAACATTCTAGAGTTTTCTATGTCTGGTTGGTCCGGACCGGTATGTACTCGAACTTTCTAGATGTTTCTATACTAGAAGGTTCTGGAATTATCTACCGACCTATATAAGGCCCGCATAGCCTGCGACCGAGTCAGTATTGAATTTGCGATACAAGCGACAACTTCGAGAGCGAACTTCGACTGCGAATTAAAGTGATCAGTAGTGCAATTGTGATTTATAATTAGTGAGTTTAAAGTTGTAATTAGTGTTGATTAATTAAAGTGTCATTTTGGTTATTTTATCGGCTGTTTTTATTGTCACGAACCCTAAGCTCGTAACAATTGGTGTCAGAAGTGGGATATTTAAACTATGCCGATTCTACCAAAGGACGACATGGAGGGTATCCGTACCCGAAGTCAACGCCAGCAGGAGACGGACCAGAGGCGTTTTGGAGGTGCAACGCCGCAGACGTTGGAGGGCCAGTTGCCGACCATGGAGCCCGGCCCATCCACAGCAGCTCCAGCATCTGCAGCACCAGACTTTGGAGCTCTGATGATGATGCTGCAGGAACAGGCTCGCCGGCAGGAGGAACAGGCTCGCCGGTTGGAAGAACAGCTCCAGCGTGATAAGGAGGAACAGGCTCGCCGGCAGGAGGAACAGGCTCGCCGGCAGGAGGAACAGGCTCGCCGGCAGGAGGAACAGGCTCGCCGGCAGGAGGAACAGGCCCGTCGGTTAGAAGAACAGCTTCAGCGTGACAAGGAGGAACAAGCCCACCGACAGGAGGAACAGGCGCGCCGCCAGGAAGAACAGATGCTCCTAATGAAGGACCTTCGCGCGGCCTTCGGGAAAGACATGAAGGAGGTGAAGGAGAAGGTTGCTCAGCATGACAACCGCCTGTCAGAAGCTGAAACCCAGATCAGCAAGTTTAATGACGTCATTGCTGATGTAAAGAAAGAGTTGGGCAACCTTAAAGTAGGGGATGGAATTGCAACTCCCGTAGCTACTACGCCTTCGCTACGTGGATTCAAAGTGCCGCCCTTCGATGGGACATCTTCCTGGTCGGCCTACAAAATACAGTTTGAGGCTGTTATGAAGGCGAACGGGTGGAATAAAAATCAGGCCATGACTGCCCTCACCCTTGGCCTGCGCGACCAGGCCTTAACTGTTCTGGAAGCTCTCGGTGAGGAAGTGACTTACGAGCAGCTTCTTGAGGCATTGGAAGCCAGATATGGCGACGCTCATCTGGAACACGTGTTTCGTGCGCAGCTTAAGGATCGCGTGCAACGTAGCAGTGAAAACCTGCAGCAGTGGGCCCTTGAAGTGGAGAAGCTGGTTCGAAAAGCATACCGGTCTGTGCCTGCGCTCATTGATGGGAACCTGGTGCAGGCTTTCATTGATGGCATCCGCGACCTTGAGGTAAGAGCTGCTGTGAGGCTCGGGCACCACGGGACCCTTAAGGACGCCTTGGCCCATGCACTGGAAGTGGAAGCTGTGCGGCAGGATCACCGTTCCCATCCGGTTAGAGAGGTTGCAGTGGCTACGGTTCGCGACCGTCCTAATGGATACAGCCCTAGGTGCTATGGCTGTGGGGAAAGGGGCCACCTTCGATCCAGTTGCCCTAGGCAAACTATACAAAGGGAAGCTGTGCGGCAGGATTGTCGTTCCCACCGTAGCAAGGAGGTTACAGAAGCTGCAGTTCATGATCGTTTTAAAAGGTACAGCCCTAGGTGCTACGGCTGTGGTGAAAAGGGCCACCTTCGATCCAGTTGCCCTAAGCAAACTGCAGAAAGGAATGATAGCCGATCTCTCGAAGGTAGGGCGGCTGACAGCAGCACCAAGCGGCTGCAGGAGTACGACTTGGTAGTCGAACATCGCGGCGGAAGAACTCATGACAACGCAGATGTATTGTCAAGAAGACCTTGCCCTGAAGACTGCAAGCACTGTAGTAGGCAAGAAGGTAAAGAAGTCGTACCTGTGAGGATGCTCAAGACAGATCTCAGCAACGAATGGAAGGAAATCCTACAACGTGCACAGCAGGAAGATACGGACATCAAGCCGATTCTGGAGTGGATTAAGGCCAGTGCTCCTAAGCCAGCGTGGAGCGACGTCTCAGCGATGAGTTCGATCACAAAAAGCTATTGGGCCCAATGGGACAGCTTGGTATTTCAGGATGGAGTTCTGTGCCGTAAATGGGAAAATGCTCGGGGAGACAGCTGTCATTTGCAAATGGTTGTCCCTAAAGCTAAAGTACCGGATGTTCTAGAGTTGTACCATAATGGTTGTTCAGGAGGCCATATGGGAGTTAAACGGACTCTACTAAAGATACGGGAACGGTTTTACTGGGTCCACTGTCGTGACGATGTCGAGGACTGGTGTCGTAAATGTACAACTTGTGCGGCTGTAAAAGGACCACAGACTCGTAGTAGAGGTGCATTGAAGTTGTACAATGTTGGTGCACCATGGGAAAGGATAGCCCTAGACGTTGCGGGACCGTTTCCGGAAAGTGAAAGTGGTAACAAGTATTTCATGGTTGTAATGGATTACTTCACTAAGTGGCCGGAAGTCTTCGCCATTCCAAATCAAGAAGCTTCAACAGTTGCTGATAAGCTAGTTCACGAAGTCTTCTGTCGTTTTGGAGTACCCTTGGAGATTCACAGCGATCAAGGAAGGAATTTTGAGTCCCAAATATTCCAGGAAACTTGTCGAGTTATGGGTACTCATAAAACGAGAACAACTTCTTACCACCCACAATCGGATGGAATGGTGGAACGATTTAATCAGACATTGGAGAGATACCTGGCAAAAGTGGTGGAGAACCGGCAACGGGATTGGGACAAGCATATACAGCCGTTTTTGCTGTCATACCGAAGTGCTGTTCACGAAAGCACATCAGTGACACCAGCTTTCGCAAACTTTGGTAGAGAATTACGGCTGCCTGCAGACCTGATTACCGGAATACCACCTGATGCCCCACGCAGTATAACCGACTATGCGAATGACTTGCGGAACAAAATGAATGACATTTATGAGCACGTCAGACAATCGGGCCAGCAAATGTCTGAAAAGATGAAAACCCGTTATGACCGCAAAATGAACAATAAAGGATTCGACGAAGGTTCACAAGTATGGTTACACAATCCAGTTGGCAGCAAGGGGAAATCTCCTAAGCTTCAAGCTAAATGGGACGGGCCGTACCGGATTGTGACGAAAATCAATGACGTAACCTACCGCATACAGAAAGGTACAAGAAGTACTCCTAAGATCGTCCATGTGGATCGACTGGCACGTTATTATGGGGCCGATAATGCTCGGGACGAGCATGTCTTAGGAGGGGGCAGTGTTACGCGCCAGAATGAATGCTGGGTACATGACGATGAAAGTTACTACTAGCGCCATCTAGTATCGAGTAGCAGAACTAGTAGAGTCAAGATTCTTCTAGACATTTCGATGCTAGAACATTCTAGAGTTTTCTATGTCTGGTTGGTCCGGACCGGTATGTACTCGAACTTTCTAGATGTTTCTATACTAGAAGGTTCTGGAATTATCTACCGACCTATTTATGGCCCGCATAGCCTGCGACCGAGTCAGTATTGAATTTGCGATACAAGCGACAACTTCGAGAGCGAACTTCGACTGCGAATTAAAGTGATCAGTAGTGCAATTGTGATTTATAATTAGTGAGTTTAAAGTTGTAATTAGTGTTGATTAATTAAAGTGTCATTTTGGTTATTTTATCGGCTGTTTTTATTGTCACGAACCCTAAGCTCGTAACAATAACAATGCTTGGTCCGATGAAGTTGAAAATGATTTCGTTAAAACATAAGAATAACAAATGTTTGGATTTTTCGCAAATAAACTACATACCTACATAATAAGGGGTGAAGCAGGGGTGATTAAGTTTTTAGGGGACGACATTATTGCTTGCTTTAATTTACGTCGGGATGCTATGAACAAACTAAAAATGGGATTATTGGAACAGATGTACCTAACAATTTTTGCATAATCAACTCCTGACGGGGTGAACGGGGTGAACAGTTGCGCTGAACCTGAGACCATGGAATAAGTAGAAATGGCTAAGTAATTAATGTAAATTAATGAAAATCGTTGTGCTTAATTATCCAAAACTAACCTTTATATGGGTATAGGGGGCGTTGAAGTTTGTGGAGTACCTACTAAATCCGCGCGGACGAAGTCGCGGGCGAAGTGCTAGTGTATTATAAGAAGAGATATTTGAGAAGAGCGTATGTATTTTTAATTAACTAGTTGACCCGGCAAACTTCGTACCGCCTCAGAATTCATTTTTGGCCGTGTTTTGTTTCTGTCACAGAGATAACCGCGTAAAGTATATGAAAATCTTCATAATTTTTTGCTTTTGTGATCTTTTCCGATGTTTTAATAGTTATTCTGCTATTCAGGGTGTAGACAAATTCATAAAAATCAGTCTTGCCGTTCTTGAGTTATATATGTTCGAAATTTAGATTTGTTTGGAATCATGAATTGATCAGCAGATTTATACCTGAGTTGGTAAATATGAATGTTGTTTTCTATTTTTATTTTTAACTTACGTAATTTAAAGATAGCCAATTTAAGCCACAGTTTTACTCGTACTCATTTGTAAAAATACTATCAAGGAACCAAGCAAATCCAAAGACAATCTATAATTTGTTTTCATGTAAGTAGTATATTTTATCTCTGTATTTTTCAGGCATACGTAATCAAAAACATTTTATCTGCCTACTGTTTATTTGTTTTTATAAAAAAAAAAAAAAAAATTGAAATTAGAATTCGTAGCCAAACAAAAATTATTTTGATTTGAAATGGCCAGTACTGCAGAACGGCAATTTCATAGGTAAAGACCTTATATTTTTTTTAAATGTCTCAGCAGCACCATAGTATGGTCGACTAGTGGGCCAAGGTTGCGGATTTTTTTCGAAAGAGTTACCCCGGCACCGGAAAGCAAAACGGCACTAGGAGGAGCACGGATAGGTTTTAATCAGTAAGAGTCTGACACTCCCTTCCGCTCCAAGGAATCATTTGATGATTTCTGATCCATAAAAAAAAAACAAAAAAAAAGGTCGACGTAGAAAATGCATAAAGAAAGTCCTCCTTTGTACAGTATATTTATATTTTAGTATTGCATAATTGTTAAATAATATTCAAATAACTATGAAATATACCGCGGCAAAGTCGATGACCCACCAAACATCTCTCCCTCCATCTACCTCACCTGCGCAACCAAGACCATAATTTAAAAAAATATATTTTGTCCTTAGGTGCAGTACAGAAGCATGCCTTTTTCCAACTGTGGGGGCAGCTCCTGAGACCTTTGCAGCAGCTTTAAAGTACTTTGCAGCAGCACAATGTCTTCTCTCACGACCCATACTGCCAGAAGCTGAAGTTCTCGGTAAGTCTAAATTGTCATCAGCCTAGCCTTTTCTCAACTGTGTACGAGTGGGTTTTCAGTGTATCTGGAGTCAATTTGTAAATCGGTATTTTGCATGGAGCGACTGATTAATAGAAAAATAAAAGTGATCTGAAAAGTATGAAACAAGAAAATATTTCAGAAAGAAATCAAGACATATAGAAAAATGTTCAAGTTGAAGCCGTAGTCGCACGCATCTACATGCCATGTGGGTGCCGGGCACAGCTACAAAATTATAATGGCATGCGACCACAGCGTCAACTGGAGCATTTTTGTATCTGTCTTGATTTCTTTTCTTCCTTTTTATCCTTAACTTTTTTGAAAATACTCTATAGCCTATGTTTATCTCGGGTAATGTAGGATTCTACTGGTGAAAGAATTTTTCAAATCGATCTAATATTTTCGGAGCCTATTCATTTCAAACAAACAAACACATAAACCAACAAATCTTTCCTCTTTATAATATTGGTGTAGACTATTCACTTTCGCTTCTTTGTTAACAATTTTAACATTTTTATTTACTTAGACAATACGAGATATTTACATATTTGTGTCGTGCTCGTTAAGACGTTTCTTTCGATACCAATCATGTCATGATTATCACAATTTTATTTTTTTGCAGGGTCAGAAATTTACGTGTTAATTCTCACATAATTATTAATTATTAATAATTTAGTGAAAATTTACATAGCCTATGTCACCCGGAGTATTTGTACAAAAGTCACCGAGAAAAAACAAAGTGCACCGAGGACTTGGTAAAGGTCATGGGAGTCCACAGGATGCGAGACGCAAAGGGCCGGTCGAAGTGGCGATACTTAGGGGAGGCGTTTGTCCACCAGTAGACAAAGGCTAAACTGGAAGAAAGTGGTCTTTCGGCTGAAAAGATGATGATGGCAGCTAGACCACGATTACAATAGGCAAGCAATTAATAGCAATAATTAACTTCTTTGTTTCAGACTGTGACAGTTTTGACTTCATAGTAGTTGGAGCCGGTTCTTCAGGGAGTGTAGTCGCCAGCCGGCTTAGCGAAGTTGATGACTTGACAGTATTACTCATAGAAGCAGGATCCGATGCCCCGATAGAAGCTGATGTAGGTAAACAATGTTTTATAATCGTATGAAAACGGTAAAAGTTTAATTGGATGTCGGTGTAGGGTTCCTACTGAAAATAAGCGCTAGGAGTCTGACGTATTTTCACATATCTTCGTTAAGCTAAAGTTTGACGTCATGTAAATGCGTGTGATCTAATTAGGAACTGTCGGAGTCAGTGTGTCTATCCGTTATGATTTAGGAAAGAGATAAAGTATTTATTTAGCACGAACGAAACACAGCAAGGTAATAATAATAAATCAATTAATATTGGTGGACTGCGTAGAGTCGACTGTCTCATATTATTTGTCGAACGGTTTTCCAAAGATAACTGGTGATTTGACCGATGCCGTACTAATCATTGTAGAATAAATCAAACTTATGATTTTTTTTAACAAAAATAACATTTTCAATTGTTCCAGATTCCCGGTACCGAAGGATCTTTGATAAAGACAAAGTATGATTGGCAATATTCAACAGTAAACAACGGAATAACGAGTCAAGGCCTCATCAATGGTTCCGTAGGCTGGCCTAGAGGAAAGATGTTTGGAGGCTGCAGTAGCATCAATGGTATGATCTACGTTAAAGGAAATGATCAAGATTATCAGAACTGGTACAATGCAGGGAACAAAGAATGGAGTGTCGATGAAGTACGAAGATGTTTCAAAAAAGCTGAAAGTCTACAAAACACAGACATGTTAGGAAATCCAACAATCAGTGCTAACTACGGCCACGATGGACCTCTATTCATTAATAAATATAACAGTACTTTCAAAAGCTATTTAGATAAACTAGTAGATTCATGGGATGAAATCGGTTTTAATAAGGTTCCAGATTTAAACGCAGAGAATGTTATGAATTCTGGATTCATGCCTGTTACAGCAGCTAATGGTGTTAGACAAAGTACTGATAGAGCATTCTTAATGCCAGTAGCACGTAGAACAAATCTAAACTTACTTAAAAGCAGCTTAGTTACTAGAGTGCTGATAGATGAGAATTTAATAGCATATGGAGTTGAAGTTGAAAAAAATGGTAAAAAGAAGATATTTTATGCTTCAAAGGAAGTTATTATAAGTACTGGATCGATAAATTCTCCACAGCTTCTGATGTTATCTGGTATTGGTCCTGCAAAACACCTTGAAGATAATAATATAATTTGTGTTGTAGATTCACCAAAGGTTGGTCAAAACCTTAGAGATCACAGTTTTGTACCAATATTTGTATACGCTAATGTGCCAGAGGAACAAAGTGAAGGCGACATGGCTTTCAATGCTATTAACTATATTTATAACCGAGAGGGTTCTCTATCTTACGGTGATTTGATATCAGATGCTGTAGCATTATATTCTACAGAGGCAAACCCTACTCGCGCCAATTGTCAAAACCATGTATCGATTATACCGAAAAATACAACAACGCTGAAGCAAAGTTTCATGAAAGTTTTCAGGTTTAATGAGACCGTTATGGATTCAGTAGTCGAATTGAACCAGCAACATGGAATTTTCTTTTTTCTATTCCATTTCCTACACCATCGTTCGAAAGGAAATATAACTCTAAATTCTAATAATCCTAAAGATAAACCTCTAATATTTTTGAACTACTTT
The DNA here is from genome assembly GCA_947386135.1 of Melanchra persicariae. Classification (NCBI taxonomy): domain Eukaryota; kingdom Metazoa; phylum Arthropoda; class Insecta; order Lepidoptera; family Noctuidae; genus Melanchra; species Melanchra persicariae. The sequence goes on along the minus strand of OX376670.1, from coordinate 11,183,808 downwards.
GATGACCCAAGAGATTTAGAAGCAGCTGCGACAGGAATCAAAATGGCGACAAAAATTCTAAACACGAAATATTTCAAATCTATTGACGGTTTCTTGGGAAGAATGAATGTCCCTGTATGTAATGAATTTGAATTAGATAGTATGCAATATTGGAAATGCATTTGTATTAATTTAGTAACAACAGTATATCATCCTATTGGTACTTGTAAGATGGGAAAGGATATTAACATGTCCGTAGTAGACAGTAGGTTGAGGGTTCACGGAGTAAAGAATTTGAGAGTGATGGACTCCAGTGTGATGCCTGGTACTGTTAGTGGTAACACAAATGGACCAGCTGTCATGATTGGAGAGAGGGGAGCAGAACTGGTCAAAGAAGATTTTTTGGAGATGAACAACAAACATTGCCACTGAATAAAATAAAGTAGCGGCCCTATCTACAGGGTGTTCTGGCTTGTACATAATTTATTAAATGAAATCTTGTTTGAAGGTTGTCAGTAGTAGAAAGTGTAAATAAGCTGATTTCGTATGTTTCTCCTCTTTTTAATATATTTTTAAGAAAATCTATATCTATACATATAATAAAACTGTAGAAGAGGTCAATTCTGTACATTGAACATAAACTAAAAAAAATACTCCAGGGGTGCTTTATACAAACAGTAGAAGCCAAAAATATTTTTTTTTATTTTTTTGTCTGTCTGTCTGTCTGTCTGTCTGTCTGTTGTTCGTCTTTCACGCAAAAACCACTGGACGGATTTTAATGAAACTTTTTTTGTTGTATAGCTATTAGTCCTCGCCAACATATAGGCTATAATTTATTTTAAAGATCTGAATACAAGACGTGGAACCTTAGCAGCCCGGCTAATCTATAAGAGATATTAATATACCGCTTTAGGAATAGTTGGTCAACATGATGAGTACTGTCTGTCGACATAAAAAAAAATGAAGGTCTAGAGCATCTGATGTGGAACCCTTTCAGGGAGCTAAGCTATCGGCTATTTTAATCAATTGTCAACAGATCTCATAGTCCATTTGGTTTAAAGCCTGCTTCTCGAAAGACTAGGTTTGGGTTCAAATCTCACAAATTTTGTAATTATTTTTGAATTATTTTTATCTTATTTATTTCCTTATTTTTTTATTCCTACCAAACCTAATATTTTCAAATATTAATAATATGTTATTGCTGTATTTTGCATATCTCTTTAGAAAGACAAGCAGAACCAATTTTTTGTTTATATGTATTATGTTTCGTTTGCATCGCGATAAAAAATACAAAACTAATGTAGAAAACATTCACATAAACCTGATAGGATTATGGCAATCTAGAAGAAATCAACTTATTATCTACATGCATAGTAAGTAGGGGTAAGTATCTTTAATGACACCTGCAATGCCATCTGTTGAGCGAAACTGTACTTACCATCAACAGCACGAGAATTACACCAAAAAGTATTTTTTAGTTAAAGATTCTTTTGATACTTACCAGGCGTTACGCATTTGATGCAAAAATAAAATTGCTCCACTGACTTTGTTTTCATTTTTTTTTACTTTTGACAGGAACGCGTTTGACCACTATCTCACCTGATGGCAAACGATGATGTGATCGAAGATGGAGCACGCTTGCCTATAAGTAACCTATTCACTCTTGATAAGACTCCCAGGCTGTAACTATCCAGAAACACGGACTCAGTCAGGGAATTCCACGCCATGTGTTTCCAAAACGTTTTGTTCATGTGGGTGTGAGGACCATCGTGTACCGGTGGCGTACCGCCGTACGTCTTGTGGTCCGATGATGGAACGAGCTTGGCGAAATTAAACTATGCAATTCCGTCGCACACTCCCCAAAATGCAACCGATAGAAAACCGAAAGGCTAAAAAACTCGGCTTCGATGCTCAAGACTTTCACCTCTTGAATTTCTTTCCCAGGATCTCCCTCATTCCTAATTATTTTCTGTTAATTTTGAAACAAAACTGTTGAATTCCCAGTCAGCTGGTGATTCGTCGTGACCAGCCTAGGGCCAGAAATTACCAGTAGCGGGTTTCACACTCCAGAGCTTCAAGGGGAACTGTGGATCCCTGGGCAATGACGCCACAGAAGAACTCGCCAAGATAGGTTTCGAGATGGTAGTGCTCGACCCGTACCCGCTCCTCCTTCTTTCTTTCTTTCACACAGTTTCGTGCATGAATTTGCCAGAGAACAACTGAACTTCATGACAACAAATGGTGAAAAAAGTGAAAAATGGCAATGACAAGTCTATAAACGTGACTAACTAATTGACTTCTCAGCTTGAGTAAAAATTACCTCCGTAATAATAGGGATTATTATTACGGATCATTGCCCTTAAATTTTTTTAACTTATGCACTACAGACACCCCAATTTGCGGAGGTTGTTTCGACGCCGGCTACGTCATCCTGGCCATGACTTTCCGACGTGAAAAAATTCTCGGAACGGTGAGGTGCAGGTTTCAAATCAAATCGTTTATTGCAATCCATAATGTATATATACAGGTGGTAAATATAGGTTTGTGAGTGCTAAGTGATTGAGCTGACTTTTATCTCAGATTATCACTCCCTTGCGGGTTGAGTATTATCGGTCGTCTCTCCGCTCAACCTGTGAAGCACACTGGTGGCTTTTGTACATTTGGGCGGAGCTAGGCTTGCAAACTTAGCCAGGACAACGGAGTCTCTACTCTACTCTATCCGTTGTGGGTTTTTTTATGGATAGGAAAACATCAAATGACTTCTGCTCTGCGTGGAGCGGAAGAGAGTGTCAAACTCTTACTGACTAAAACACGTCCGTATTCCTCCTTATGCCTTTAACGTTCCAGGGCCGTGGTGACTTTTCGAACAAATTCCGCTCCGTTCGGACAGTGAGCCAACCTACGCTCGCCATCTGAGGGCCCGCGTAGGGTGGCTGGGAATTGCCTTGCGACTCCCGACGCAACGCCCGGGTTGTCTTTTTCTGTTGCGGCGGCTGAGGGGGTCTACTCTCTTAAGCCCGAAGTCTGTAGTTTCGGCCTTAGTGTTTGGCGTTTTCTACTCCGTATCACCTACGGACTTACGATTGGTCCCGAACTAGGAATAACTATCAAATCGTGCTGTCATTCATTCTTATATTCTTCTCCGGACCATGGAGTAAACCAGGACGCCGCAGCCGATCGCCTCGACGAGGACACGGTGATGCTCCGCCCAAGCAGGGCAGACCTCCACCGTATACTCCACCATGTCCTCTGCGGAGACTTATCTTCTGATAGTTTCGGCATGACCATTAATCAAGCTCAGGGACAAACTATTAGTCGTGTTGGTGTGGATCTGCGGTAGTCCTGTATCTCGCACGGTCAGGCTGTATGTCGCTTTGTCGCATGTAAGCAGCGCGCAAAGCCTGTGTATACGTACTGATGAATATCACATAACAAGTAATATTGTTTACAAAGAAATGTTTTAAGTGTTAATATTCGTTCGTTCTTCGTAATTTTGTAAGTCATGTCATAATCACGATGAGTACCTATATACATTTAGTGAGTTTGTGTACTTAATATCTTCCTAAATACGAAAAGCAAGCGCGAACGAAGTCGCGGGCACAGCTAGTTCCAAATATAATTGGTACTCGTTTCATAACAAGATCTCATACGATTTAAAGACCTTGAGAAAAACAGACACGGAGAATCACCTGTTAAAATAATTAATGCAAAGTAAAGCCAACGAAAATTTCTCGTAAATTAATTTTTGACAGCCCGCTGTTTTGATAAGAATATTATCATACAGAATAATAAATATGCTTTATTGTGTACAGTGAGAACACACATCTGCCGTCTTTATTATAATGTATTTTCAGCCTGTTCTGCAGAACAAAGGCCTTACTTTCTTTTCCGAATTGGGACAGGAAAAAAAAACAAAAGTACTTAAATTATGTCTCTATCTTAGTCACTCTTTCCGAAACTTATTAAAAATATTTCTTTAAAGATGCTCGTTCTAAAAAGTATTAAACAAGAAAACATGCCATTTTGCCCTAAACTTACCTAAATAGTGCTATAGTTTGACAATTCATTACTTAATACATACTGTTTTACCAGAATAGGTGGCATACGACCACGGCTATCTTGTTTCATAGTTTTTAGAACGAGAGTTCTGTAGTCGGGTTTTATTTTTTGAACTTCTATTTTATTTAAATTATTTTGGGGTTTCGATATTTATCAACAATATATATATTTGAAATTTGCTAATTGAATTCTTTAGTTTGCACGACAACATTGAAAAAAAAAACAGACCATGTCTTAATGCGCCCTAGAGAGCACCACATACAATTTATTGCAACATAATCTAGCCTTTAACCAGCGGACGATTTAGACGCTTCCAATGACATCTCATTTGTCAAATTATCATAAATGGTTTAGAAGTTATGAGGGAACAGATGAACATACATACACACATACAATCCGGTCAAATTCATAACCCCTTCGTTTTGCTTCGCCGTAGTCGGGTAAAAATTACATTGTTTATTTTTGGTTAAATTAGTACATATTATTTTGGAAGGAAACTGCTTACTGTCTCCGTAGTAACCCTGTCTGCTGCTACACACTCACCTGTCCATATGGATAATGGCGGTAGGGCGAGCGCCCGTAGCCCAGGTTAGCCAGCATGTCGGAGCTGAACCGGTTGAAGAGGCCTCCCCACGCGTGGGCAGCACCTGCCACGGTCAACACCACCAGTGCGGTTACAACCATCGTCATGCTGTGGACAAAGAAGAAGAATTTAGAAAAGTGTTGTAGGGCTAGAGCCTGTCAGGGTTGTAGAATTCTTCGTAAGAGTCACCGCAACCCTGGAACGCAAAGGGTATGTGAAGGAACAGACTCTTACAGGAGTCATTTGAAGAATACTCCATCCACAAAAAAAAGAGGAGAACAAAGAGAGAAGTTATAAGAACTGTTAAGAGAGGATTGGGGCTAAGAGATGTGTTTTAGGGTTCCGTACCCAAAGGGTAAAAAATTGGTTTGTGGGTTTTGGTTTCCTGACCCATTGTCTGTTGTTCAGTTTATATCTAATTCACTAGTTTTTACAGTCCTGTGTTGAGGCGTTACTCCCAACAGTGAAAATATAAATTATGTTGATGTTGTGTATCGGGATGTTATGTTGAATGAGTAGGCAACCGATTCGTATAAAGATTTGATTGCTACTGAAATTAACATGGTAATAGGTAACAATGTACAGCGTAGCTCGTACACCCTGTACTATTGTTTTAGTTCAGTTATTTGGCACACAACAAAATAAATGATGTCTTGTTGAGCCTACTGAATATTTTTCTACACTAATATTATAAAGAGGAAAGATTTGTTTGTTTGTTTGTTTGTTTGTTTGTTTGTTTGAAATGAATAGGCTCCGAAACTACTGGACCGATTTGAAAAATTCTTTCACCAGTAGAATCCTACATTATCGGTGATGGTCATAGGCTATAGAATATTTTCAAAAAAGTTAGGGATCCGTATGAAAACTTCGATAATGTGACCCAAGGTGTGAGAAAAAATCCTTATATCGCGTACGCTGCGGAATCTATTGACAATAGAGCAAAGTGATGTACTACAGTTTTATAGAAGTCATCAATATCTACAAAAAAGTCCGCGATACCATATGTCTAACTATTATGGATAAGTCACCATGACCGCTTTTTGTTAATATTAGTCAAGCAAATCCCATGGTGAAATAAAAAATGGTGATTATAGTACCATGATATTAATCCTTATCCATTTAAATGGTTTGATATTTAAGGTTGATTATGTCCGTGTAAATTACACTTTAAATCATTCAAATCGGACCTTTCGTTCAAAAGTTACGACGGTAATAAACATGCTCGGAGTAAGAAAAATGTCGCGGCTTGAGCGAACTGGGGAGAATCGTATCAATGCTTGGTCCGATGAAGTTGAAACACCACGGCATTTAAATGTTTTCGATAAAACAATAAGAATAACAAATGTTTGGATTTTTCGAAAATCAACTAGGTACATCTACACTAATATTATAAAGAGGAAAGATTTGTTTGTTTGTTTGTTTGTTTGTTTGTTTGTTTGTTTGAAATGAATAGGCTCCGAAACTACAGGACCGATTTGAAAAATTCTTTCACCAGTAGAATCCTACATTATCGGTGATGGTCATAGGCTATAGAATATTTTCGAAAAAGTTAGGGATCCGTATGAAAACTTCGATAATGTGACCCGAGGTGTGAGAAAAAATCCTTATATCGCGTACGCTGCGGAATCTATTGACAATAGAGCAAAGTGATGTACTACAGTTTTATAGAGGTCATCAATATCTACAAAAAAGTCCGCGATACCATATGTCTAACTATTATGGATAAGTCACCATGACCGCTTTTTGTTAATATTAGTCAAGCAAATCCCATGGTGAAATAAAAAATGGTGATTATAGTACCATGATATTAATCCTTATCCATTTAAATGGTTTGATAATTAAGGTTGATTATGTCCGTGTAAATTACACTTTAAATCATTAAAATCGGACCTTTCGTTCAAAAGTAACGACGGTAATAAACATGCTCGGAGTAAGAAAAATGTCGCGGCTTGAGTGAACTGGGGAGAATCGTATCAATGCTTGGTCCGATGAAGTTGAAACACCACGGCATTTAAATGTTTTCGATAAAACAATAAGAATAACAAATGTTTGGATTTTTCAAAAATCAACTAGGTACATACATAATAAGGGGTGAATAAGTTTTTAGGGTAGGAAATTATAGCTTGCTTCAATTTACGTCGGAATTCTATGAACAAACTAAAAGTGGGATAATTGAAACAGATCATGTACCTAACAATTTTTGCATAATCAATTCCTGACGGGCTGAACGGGGTGAACAGTTGCGCTGAACCAATAATGAGAATCGTTGTGCTTAATTTTCCAAAACTAACCTTTATAAGGGGACTAGCACTTCGCCCGCGACTTCGTCCGCGTGGGGATAGTAGGTACTCCACAAACTGCGACGCCCCTATACATATCCCCTTATAAAGGTTAGTTTTGGAAAATTAAGCACAACGATTCTCATTATTGGTTCAGCGCAACTGTTCACCCCGTTCAGCCCGTCAGAGGTTGATTATGCAAAAATTGTTAGGTACATGATCTGTTGCAATTATCCCACTTTTAGTTTATTCATAGAATTCCGACGTAAATTGAAGTAAGCTATAATTTCCTCCCCTAAAAACTTATTCACCCCTGCTTCACCCCTTATTATGTATGTACCTAGTTGATTTTCGAAAAATCCAAACATTTGATATTCTTATTGTTTTATCGAAAACATTTAAATGCCGTGGTGTTTCAACGTCATCGGACCAAGCATTGATACGATTCTCCCCAGTTCGCTCAAGCCGCGACATTTTTCTTACTCCGAGCATGTTTATTACCGTCGTAACTTTTGAACGAAAGGTCCGATTTGAATGATTTAAAGTGTAATTTACACGGACATAATCAAACTTAATTATCAAACCATTTAAATGGATAAGGATTAATATCATGGTACTATAATCACCATTTTTTATTTCACCATGGGATTTGCTTGACTAATATTAACAAAAAGCGGTCATGGTGACTTATCCATAATAGTTAGACATATGGTATCGCGGACTTTTTTGTAGATACTGATGACTTCTATGAAACTGTAGTACATCACTTTGCTCTATTGTCAATAGATTCCGCAGCGTACGCGATATAAGGATTTTTTCTCACACCTTGGGTCACATTATCGAAGTTTTCATACGGATCCCTAACTTTTTTGAAAATATTCTATAGCCTATGTCCATCTCTGATAATGTAGGATTCTACTGGTGAAAGAATTTTTCAAATCGGTCCAGTAGTTTCGGAGCCTATTCATTTCAAACAAACAAACAAACAAACAAACAAATCTTTCCTCTTTATAATATTAGTGTAGATATGTATAGGGGCGTTGCAGTTTGTGGAGTACCTACTATGCCCACGCGGACGAAGTCGCGGGCGAAGTGCTATATATAATAAGGGGTGAAGCAGGGGTGAATTAGTTTTTAGGGGAGGAAATTATAGCTTGCTTCAATTTACGTCGGAATTCTATGAATAAACTAAAAGTGGGATAATTGAAACAGATCATGTACCTAACAATTGTTGCATAATCAATCCCTGACGGGCTGAACGGGGGGCTGAACAGTTGCGCTGAACCAATAATGAGAATCGTTGTGCTTAATTTTCCAAAACTAACCTTTATAAGGGGATATGTATAGGGGCGTCGCAGTTTGTGGAGTACCTACTATCCCCACGCGGACGAAGTCGCGGGCGAAGTGCTAGTATTTAATATTCTAATCTTGATTAACGTCACAACATAATATGATTAAATAAACAAACGTTTTAGCGATTCAATCACACACGTTTCGACCCAATTTGCCAAATTAAATTGAGTCAACCAATCTAATAAAACGTCTGTGTGCAGATACCCAAATAATTTGTTTGATATAAATCACGCCAATCATGTTTAATTGGGATTCCAGTAATTGATATTTAATATACATGACTTGCTGTTTCAGACGGAATGCTAATAAATAAATATCATCAAAGTGATGGGAGACTTAAGGGGTTATTACACTATTCAATTTGTAGGAACTGGTTTACATCCGTGCACAGCAACGTAAGGTTCAGTTGAAAACCAGCGTCAGGCCGCACCTAGTTGTCTGGCATTTTGCTGAACTGGACCTATTTGGCGCAGCCGCGGGGCACACCATGTTATTTTCATTTTAAAATTCAAGTTTATTTTTTGTTTGAACCTAAATTATTGTGTGTGTGTGCCAAATAAACTAATTTTCTTTCTTTCTTAGTAGAACATGATTGGATTCTGTTTTTTGAAACATGCAATCCAATACGGTACTACTTCGTAAATGCGTGGTCTGTACGATTTAGAATCCAATTTAGTGTAGTGTGATCACTAGCTAACAATTTAGGTTCCTAACTGTTCCTAGTTAGGTTTCCTACAAATCGGATAGTGTAATAATCCCTTAAGCCTTTAGTTTTGAAGTAGTGTTCACATTTTCATTGTAGTCACAAACCAGGTAATCTTGTTTGGACAAGTATTTTACTGATACTTAATCGCTGAGACGATGGGACATGAATTTGGACGACGAAAGAGCGGAGCCTTCTAATACAGACATTGTTTGCTTATAGAGAGGTTCCAAACACGTTTTGAAAAAGCCGTTTTCCAAAATGTAATGTAATTATCTATTTGTCACAATTAACTATTTTGTTTTGTATTTGTATAACATACTTTATCTTTTTGCAAGCACCCACCCACAGGCCAAAATAAAGTGACATACTATGAACCAAAGTCCAATATTATAATACATATATAACGTGTAACAGAATAAACTCAATACCTCGTATGGGGTCATTGTGCTCATCATTATGAAAAACTTTTACTATGGGACCAATACTGAAATCGCGAAAAAAAAATCGACTGCCCCATACATTTTTGTGCAGATAACTCGAAAAAATGTACTGAACAGCTGATTTGCGACCCCTTAAGAGGTATGTGTGGGACTGTGATGCGCTACTATAATGACATAACATTTACATTTTGACAATTGTTAAAGCTGACAGAATATCACTTTTCTGGTTTTACAACAATATTTGGAAACACCACTGAAAGTATCTTATGAAACAACTACAATCAAGCAAGGTGTTACAATCCTTAGCGGTAAGCACGAGAAACTTGGTTTTCGAAAAGTAAAATCAAGTATAATTCAACCCACTCTGAATTATTCCACCCCCACAATCGCCAATTTTAGATGACTTTTAATATCTAAGTACCTGACACGACTTCCTTAAAAAGGCTCGTTTTCAGTCGCTCCCGGGGTCTATGGAGGTACATTTTAATAGTTAAATAAATACAATTTCTTCAGCAAATGTTGGTTGAACCCTCAGGGGTTTTTGTAATTAAATTATCTCGAAGATAGTCTGCTACAATATACCTTACTAGCACTTCGCCCGCGACTTCGTCCGCGTGGGGATAGTAGGTACTCCACAAACTGCAACGCCCCTATACATATCCCCTTATAAAGGTTAGTTTTGGAAAATTAAGCACAACGATTCTCATTATTGGTTCAGCGCAACTGTTCACCCCCCCGTTCAGCCCGTCAGAGGTTGATTATGCAAAAATTGTTCGGTACATGATCTGTTGCAATTATCCCCACTTTTAGTTTATTCATAGAATTCCGACGTAAATTGAAGCAAGCTATAATTTCCTCCCCTAAAAACTTATTCACCCCTGCTTCACCCCTTATTATGTATGTACCTAGTTGATTTTCGAAAAATCCAAACATTTGATATTCTTATTGTTTTATCGAAAACATTTAAATGCCGTGGTGTTTCAACGTCATCGGACCAAGCATTGATACGATTCTCCCCAGTTCGCTCAAGCCGCGACATTTTTCTTACTCCGAGCATGTTTATTACCGTCGTAACTTTTGAACGAAAGGTCCGATTTGAATGATTTAAAGTGTAATTTACACGGACATAATCAACCTTAATTATCAAACCATTTAAATGGATAAGGATTAATATCATGGTACTATAATCACCATTTTTTATTTCACCATGGGATTTGCTTGACTAATATTAACAAAAAGCGGTCATGGTGACTTATCCATAATAGTTAGACATATGGTATCGCAGACTTTTTTGTAGATATTGATGACCTCTATAAAACTGTAGTACATCACTTTGCTCTATTGTCAATAGATTCCGCAGCGTACGCGATATAAGGATTTTTTCTCACACCTTGGGTCACATTATCGAAGTTTTCATACGGATCCCTAACTTTTTTGAAAATATTCTATAGCCTATGTCCATCTCTGATAATGTAGGATTCTACTGGTGAAAGAATTTTTCAAATCGGTCCAGTAGTTTCGGAGCCTATTCATTTCAAACAAACAAACAAACAAACAAACAAATCTTTCCTCTTTATAATATTAGTGTAGATTTAGAGGTACCTAAATAGGGCCTGAGTATTCATTAGGACGTTTTGAATAGGTTGTAAATTACAACTTTATATATGAATCTCAATTTAACGACGAGTGAAATTGTGCGCATATTTTTACACCCCTTGAGTTTGAGTTAATTTGCTCTTAACGATTTAGTAAATAATTCATTTTTAAACACGTCTGATTATGAATTTTGTATGTTCAGTCTTTCATTTTTTTACCGTAAATCCGTAAATTATTCATTTAAGTACTGAAATATTTTCAAAAAAAACAAAATAATTCTAAAATTCTTTGTACGTTTGGAGGTTTGAAATAAATGATGCTTCAACGTCTAAACGAATTGGGATGTAATTAGAACAAGGGCAAACCATGAGCAGCTCCTCAATTGCCTACCTAACTCATAAAATTGCACATTATCTACAAGTTAGTCTGGTCGACAACACATACTTACTTTTGAAATGAAAACATTATAAAGTAGCCAATAATAATAGATTATAATACGGTCAGCCATCCACAGACCGACCTCGGAAATTGTTACTTAACCTAGAAGATCTATCCATGTATTGTTTTGCCACGAGCTTTTCTAAATCTTGGGTGTTTGTTAATTCGTTTTGGAAAATTGTTTAATTTGCGTTACTGGTTTGTATTAATAATTCATTTGAAGTAGTACGAAACTTAAGAACCGACTTGATTCGAGGTACTAGGAGATATCAAGGATGGTCGGCATTTTAAACAGAAGATGTGATGTAGTTCGTGCTCTGTGTAACCTCCTTTTTATTTGCTTAATTCTAAGAGGGGTCAGGTCATGCAGGGAATTGAGACTGTACGTACATCTTTAATCTGTGCGACACATTTTTATCCGACATCCACGCGAACGAAGTCGCGGGCACAGCTAGTAATTATTAAGATTAAGACAAGTAACGCGGAATTTCAACCTTAAGGCGAGCCTGACTTGAGCGCGTAGGCATCTAACGCTTACCCCAGGCCCCGCAAGGAGTAGCAATACGTAATAAGTTACGATGCGCGGGAGACGCGCGCACCAAGCGCACCGCTCGCTCATGAGTTCACGGACTCGGGTAGGTACTAAGTTCCGTCACAGGATAAAGTAATGCAGTAGATCAACTTGAATTGATTAGTATAAGTTTATTTTGTTTTATTTTTCTATTAAGTATTTTTTAAGGTTATAGATGGATTAAGTACGTATTGTACAAACTTGAATCCAATTACTAATCATTAAAAATCAGTAATAATACTTATTTATTTTAGAGTATATGGTGGATTTAAAATCTGACTGACACGAAAATTATGAATACGAGTACGATACAAAAATACGCGTCGCGCGCTATTTGGCTTTGGTGCGATACCTTCGTAAAAATCAAGTAGTAGGTAGGCACACTTACTTTAGGAAAATTATGTTACAATTCTTGAATATTATAATTCAAGAAAGCTTAGAAGAATAAATGGTTTGGAATTTGCCTAGATGCTATTTAAAAAAAACAAAAACGTTTTTATATTTTTTAATCAAATAGTTAACATAATAAAAGTTACCAATGCAACTGGCTAAAATTCGTTGAACTGTAGCTGTCTCGGTTTGCATGGACCTAGCTGAGTAGATTGACACGGAATATGGTCCTTGGATTTGCTTGGACCTGGCTGCACAGGCTTATCATTAACATTTTCTTTGTTTTCTTTCAATATTATGTCTCGTATTGGCATACCGCGATTTTGGCGCGGATCCACAATCTCTGGCAATATACATTTCAAATAAAAATCTATAATTTTTTTCTCCATATGCACCCGCCAAAATTCGTCATCTCTTGAAATATTTTTTTCTACTACTAGTTTTCACCGAACCATATTCCAAAAATGCATTGGTTCCTTTCTGTTACATGAAGTTGACCCTGCACTTGGTAATACCAATTACTTTTTTTGTTTATAACCCTGGTATGTTTTATTGTATCGAATTTAAATATATGTATTTTACTTTCTTCAATAGCAGCATTTCCCTTTTCTAAATGCCGTTATTGGACATTTAATTTCAACAATGGTGTCGTTCCCAACTATACCGTCGGGGGTAACCCCAATAAATGAGTATTATTTTGGAGACAAGTCACGCCCTTCCGCATGCTCTATTGCCCTGTAACGCAAATTTTGATTTTGATTTGTTGGTAATTAACAAGTAAAATTTTAAAAACTTACAAAATATCCCTGTTCAATAAAGATAACGGAGCTACAGTGCCAAAGACAGATACACAGGCACACAGACGCACGTACACAGAAACATAGATAGCAAACCGTTATAAATAAATAGGATAGAATTGTAATATGGTGTGTGTTTAATTTCTTTATGTATTTTATGGTGTGACAATAATGATAATGAGATACTACTTTATTCAAATCTATACTAAATAATATTATAAAGTGGAAGTGCGCTAAGTGCGCTGTGGTAATAGCTAATTATACGTAAGTACCATGTACAACAAAGATATTGTTTTTCATTCGATCTAAAAAAAAGTCCGCGACGTTACACCTATATCTATCTCTTATAAATATGCCACACTAAGGCATTTTATGTCAAATAATTTATTTAAAAATTAAAGGTGGTTTTTCAGCATTAATATTAGGCAGGCATATTAATCCTTACTAGCGAAAGTTACTTCATCATCAAGATAATTTTATGAAGATAAACTTTGTCTTTTACAGCATGTTATTTGAACTCACCGTTTAGGAGATAATGTAAAATTAAAATAATTCAACAATATTATTAAATCGAACGGTGCGCGAGACGCGGCCACCAAACGAGAACGCGTCGAGCCTGCGTGACTGCGTGCGACGCGGTGCAAGAAATTCTTTTTTGTATTATGATTATGAATTTATGATAGTTACATTCATGGGGAAGGCTGTACGGCTATACGGGAACGGGAATTCCTACGGGAATGAAGAGTTCCGTTACCTGTCTCCGAAGTTCTTCATCAGATCTTCACCAAATTGTAATGGGATCAGTCCGGGAAGATACACTTCCAAAAAAAATAGAATCATCAAAATCGATTGACAATTGGCGAAAATATCGCTGAGCAAACATACAACAAAAAAAAACAGTCGATTTGAGAACCTCTTCTTTTTTGGAAGTCGGTTAATAATATACAATACAATAGTCAATTAAAAACAGTTTAGTGTATGTAATTTATAATTTCTATACATTTTTCCTCTTGCCAATAAACACCGATAAAGTAACGCATTGGATTGGAAAAACTATCCAAACTGACCACATAGTTTTTTGTATGTCTTGTCATAACTTGATACATTGTTAGTAATTAGTAAGAGGATGGACTCTAGGTGTACAGCGCATAAATGAGCTGGTCCGGTAGCCTAAACGTTACCAAAAGTATGTTATTATAATATTTTCATAGGAAATGGTCATACTGTAACACTTTTACACTATGGCACGCGACTCACGAGTGCGCTGCGCGTATTGTTTGGCATAGACGAGACCTACACAAACGTTGCGGACACCATAAATATTATTATTTGTTGTGTTGTGGTGGCTGTGAGTAGGTACCCACCTAGCGTATAACTACACTTATATTTCTTCTCTACATGAACACCACAACATTATTGCACCGATATTCAACTCTCATGTAGGAAATACGAGCTATTATTTTTGCATTTGTTTAGGAGTAAGATAAGTGAAAACGGACATTTCTAATAAATAACAAATATTATAAGACTTATACAAACTCTCCGAAACCATCAAGACTAACGTAGCGGGGTGAACTACCTATTTGACATTTGAAAACAGTAAATCATTGTATCATGTGCGCGCGAGGTGGCTTTATGCACTCTGAAATAGGGTTCAAATTCAATTGTTTTACATACTCGATGCGGTTGGTAAATCTATTCCGCGCGAAAACTAAACCACTAAAGCGCACGTCTTTATGCGTATTGAAATAAGGTTTAAATTAAACTGTTTACACACATGTTTGCGGTGTGGAAATTTATCTGTTTCGTGTCGGTACTTACCTAGTTAGTAAAGTAAATTATGTATATACCTATATACCTTTTTGTTTATTCAGCCAAAGTTTATAAAAAAAAGTAGTCATCGCTGCAACGAAGAGCCGTGACAACTTTTTTTTCCCCCATTTTTTTTTACAAAATTATAGCTACATCTAATAAAACTAACTATATTACAACTGTTTGAACACTAAATTGTATACAAGTATTATTATTTAACCACTCGACACGTGAAAATTCCAAAATAAAAAATAAATCTTACGTAAATAAACATAAACATTAAATTCGCGGCACACTGGTGTGCCGGCAGTGCTAGAGCGGTAATCAATTTAGGCTTAGCCAGTAACAGAACTTAGCGGGGGTGGCGGGATCGCAAAAATTTGGCACACGTCCGACCTCCAACACGTTCCGCTCGGGACTAAATGACACGGGGCGCGCTCATGAAACGACAAAATCACTTGATTTTGGAATTAGTGGGATACGTATTTTCATATTTCACATTATGACGGCCGATTTATATCACATTTTTTACGACCTTTATTGTGGTATAAGTTTTATTACTCAAAACCTTATATAACTCAAATGAAATGATAATTACATCTTGATTTTGACTTGTCTTTGCGATTTAATTGGATGCAGTAAAGTGCAAGTAATCGTGTATCGCACGGCCGAAATCGCAAGATCGAAGTGTGAAATATGTAATATATTTTTTTTAAAATTTAAATCCGTGTTGTTTACGAATAAAACACAATTTTACACAATGCAAAACAACGTTTTTCCGGAAAACCTGGCCTTAAACCCTACATCTGATCCCAACAAAACCAACCAAATATTAAGATTGCCTTATCTAAATCCCCCGGAGACTAAACCAGCAGTTTGTTACTAAGTCAGTGTATCAAGTACAAAGTCCCCAACAATAGGACCCAAGGGGGCTTTTATACGCGCCAACCGGTACAAAGGGAAGTTCCGAATCGTAGCACTTTATAATGCATGGTAACTTAACAAGTTACTGAGCCAATCTGGTTGCCAGGCAAGCAAGATGATAATCATTTGAGAATGAGTTGTTATGATCTACATAAATTTAGAAAAACCGGCCAAGTGCGAGTCGGACTCGCGCACGAAGGGTTCCGTATCATTATCTTCACAAATACGGTTTTCATCACGTTTGTTGCATGGGAGTTCCACTTAAATTTTGATTGTATTCTGTTTTTAGTATTTGCTGTTATAACAGCAACAGAAATACATCATCTTTGAAAATTTCAACTGTCTAGCTATCATGGTTCATGAGATACAGTCTAGTGACAAACAGACAGACGGACAGCGGAGTCTTGATAAAAGGGTACCGTTTTCATCCTTTCGGTACGGAACCCTAAAAATGAATGCATATTTCCTACTGCCTGTTTAATCTTTGAGACTACCTACCAAACATTATACAACCATGTAAAATTTTCTCAGTATTCCAATTCATAAAAAAAAAAACCTCCAGCAAAAAGTTTCGCCCGAAAATTACTTATGCGTGTGCCACATTCGCACACACAAAGTCAAAGCAAATCCACAGGATGCAAGTAGTCCAAAACCGGTTTCTCCGAAAAGCCACGGGCGCCCCGTGGTTTATTAGGAATGAACGACTTCATGTCGACCTTAAAATCCCGACAATAAAACAATTCATGAAACGTCTTACAAAGCGTTTTATTGAATCAGCTGAGAAACATAGCAATCCTTTGATTTCAAAGGCCTCACAATACACTCCCTCTCGTATTAGTAAGATTCGCCGTCCTCGGCATACACTCGTCGAGTCCGATGACGAGATCACAAAGATTCAGGAAAGCTGTAGGGAAACCAGCACTCTTAGAAAAAACAAACACAGACCGCGTTCCGTATACCGACCTCGCCGCCGAGGTCCGTCGCGACGCCCCATTCAAAATCCTCCCCGACTTTTGCCAACGAGCCAGCCCGCGCCGCTGAGCGCGGGCAGGCGGGCGGGCGGGGCGATTAAAACGGGAAGCAATAGATAAAGATCTTGAAAATAAACACTGTACAGTTTACATTTTATGTCATTTTATTACCTGAAGCTTTTGTAAAAGGTGGATAAAAAATATTTTTTTGCTTCCGGAAATAACTACAGCATTACTTTTGCCCAAAGAATAAGCATTTTTTTTTTTTGGATGGGAAATCATCAAATGACCCCTACCCCTCCCGCTCTGGGTGGAGCGGCAGGGAGCGTCAGACTTCTACTGACTAAAACCCACCCATGCTCCTCTTGGTGCCTTTTACGTTCCAGGGCCGCGGTAACTCTTTCGAACAAATCCGCAACCCTGGTAGGGAAAGAATAAGCATTGACACTCAACGTGGTAATGCTGCCAGTACCTATCCTTTGCACGTTTCGAGATGACAGTGATGTGGAGATACTTCGACGCCTAAGCGTATGTTGTTTTTGTACATAGGAGATACTTAACATGTTTCTTTTCTCTCGTGTAATAAATGCTCCGAATCGTGACGCGTTCTTGTACCAGTACATTCTCATACAATACGAAAATCTTATTGCCGTCTAAGAAGGTTTACTTCAATAATGTTTAAAAAAAATAATATTTAAGAGCGTTTACGCGGTACGGCTTATCATACAAACTTTCAAACCCTTGTTCTTCAAAATGAATGAACCGATTTTAACGAAACTTGGTAAGCATACGCTAGATATCAAGGTCTAAATAGGTATCAGAAAACATTTTTGAAAAACATTTCAGAGGGAGAGAGAGAACGATTTTAAGTCTTCTATAGAAAGTGAAAAATCACTATATCCTTCCCCCTGAACTCTTTTTCAAAAATGTTTTCTGATAACTATTTAGACCTGGATATCTAGCGTATGCATACCAAGTTTCGTTAAAATCGGTTCATTCATTTTGAAGAATAAGGACTTGAAAGTTTGTATGAAATGACATACGGCGTACACGCTCTTAACTAGCATCTGCCAGCGGGTTCGTCCGACTTTTGTGGAAAATTATCCCACGGGAACAGACTCCTGGGATGAAAGTTACAGAGCACAAGAAAAAACAGTCAGAGTTGTTTTCGCATTTATAATATTAGTACCTATGCGTTTCGCTATTAGCTTCTGTCCGCGCGGGGCAAAACGTAACAGACATTAGACTAAAATTTCGCAAATATAAGGCGTTATAAAATCAACTGCAAGTTTAATGAGCTGTTTAGAATAACAAATTAAAATGAATCACGAAAAAATATTGTATAATCAACATGTAACAGAATACACGCAATACCTCTTAAGGGGTCATTGTACTTATCATTATAAACAACTTTTGCTATTGGATCAACCACGAAATCGCGAAAAGATAATCAACTGTTCAGTACATTTTGTCGAGTTTTGCGCACATAAATGTATGGAGCAGTCGATTTATTTTCGCGATAAAGTCAGTCTTTGTCCCATAATAAAAGTTGTTGATAATGATGAGTACAATGACCCCATCAGAGGTATTGCGTTTATTCTGTTACACGTTGCCTTTTTAACAACGTTTCCGTTTCTAAGATATGCAATATTTTCAATACGCACCGCCCGGCGTGCGCCGCCACGCCATAGGCGCAGCCCCGCAGTACAGCGCACATACAAATATTTTGCTAAATTATTTTATGTGTAAAAAACTTTATCTAAGTAGGTACCTAAGATTTGCAGCTAATTTAAAAAACAGGCATAAAATATCTACGTACTGAAAAAAATGTTAGGTAAGTACCTAAATACTCATATTGAATTACTTCAGCAAATAACAACAAAACGTGGAAATGTATCAACCACTATTCCACTTTTTTGATAGTGCAGTCCTTGAAGAACGCGATGAAAAAAATTAAAATTTAAAAAACCCCCGACACAAAATAATAAAAACAGTATGAACCTAAAAACCCGTAAGAGGGGAGTTGTGAAAAATATGTAATCCGCCATTTTGTGGCGGCGGCCATTTTGGATCGATTTTCATCAAACATAGCTAAGAACACTCCCGACTAATTGTTCAACTTTCAAAATCAAAATCGGTTCAGCCGTACGGGGTCTATGATGCCACAGACAGACACACACACACAGACACGTCAATTTTATAACACCCCGTCGTTTTTGCGTCGGGGGTTCAAATAAATAACATCGTTCAAAAAAGTTCCTGGTCCCAGTGGTTCCGACTGTGCCTTGATAATGTCAGGCAGTCTGATTTCCTTATAGATGTAAGTCCCTATTACGGAAATACCAAGTACATAATAGAAAAAAAAAACATTCAACTCATTTGTATAAAATTAAACAAATACACTTACAAATACTTCATGATACAGCAATTCCAAAATGAAGCTAGCCAATTCACCTCGAATGTAACAGTGACGAAGCAGGGACAGTAACACTCCATTTACGTACAAAATACACTAGTTGCAGTGCCCACGATTCATAACGGACTAACAGACGCTCCCGGTGAAATATTTAGTACCTAGCTACCCTAGGTACAGATTGCAATCATGCGTAGTAGGACGTTCGGGCCCCCCGCCCGTTGCAGTATTGATCCGTCACTCCCCATCCGGGGCCTGGACAGTCTAGGTACGCTTGTTGATAGAGCAGGAAAACATGATTCGACAAATTTACGGGCAACGACCGACGCGGCGACGACGGTAAAATAGTGCTTGAATTGATTGATTTTTACCATCCAAAACGAAACCAATTCTTTCTTTTCAAAACTAGAATTTTTAATGTGTACGTGGATGGATAAATCCGAAACTATAAGGAATATCATAAACACTGATGAGTCTCGAACCCGATTTTGATGATTCAAACTAATACTAAATCATTGGATTTTTGAAAAATCGGTATTCCTCTGCGGGAATCGAACCAGTTGATTAAAAAAAACCTCTGTATAATTCCAACATCCGAAAGTGTCGCTAATTTAATAAGGATCAAATTCTGGCGAGTGCGCACATGGCAAAAGCTCCTTTTTACCAAAAATACTTTTTTAATAAGTCACCGAAGCTGAAATAATACAACTTACTGATTATTTATTGCGACTGAGATAACAAATCGTTGCTTAAAATTTTATAAAATTGGCCTTCTGGTATAAGGTATTTAATCAATCAAAGATAGACAGTGACGGGCTGGAATTTTGATATTCAAAAAGTACTTATTGACCCACAGCCAGTTTTACGTGGAGCGGCTGCCTACCAGACCTTCACATCCCATTAACTGCATAGGTAACATGGTAGATACTTCTTGTCAAGACTGGAGTCAGATTTTCTGGCTTTTGACAATCCGTAACGCCGGAACCAACGGCCTAATGCTTTCCGAGGCACGGAGGAGTCTCGGTATGTTAAGATGGTCACCCATCCACAGATCGGCCTTGGCAAGCGTTGCTTAACCTTGAAGATCGACCCGTGCGGCTGTTATTATTTTAGTCACGAGCTTTCTAGACATCTCCTAAAGCTTGCAAAAATATTGGATAATAATCACGTCACAGTGAGTGTTTGCTTTTTTCATTGCTCAGAACAGATGGTCGATAGGGCCGAAAAGTTTTGGAGTGGCGACCGCGTACCGGAAGACGCAGCGTTGGAAGGCCTCCCACAAGGTGGACCGATGACCTGGTGAGGGTCGCGGGTGACCGATGGATGCGAGACGCACAGGACCGGTTGTTGTGGCGACACTTGGGGGAGGCCTATGTCCAGCAGTGGACGTCTTTCGGCTGATAATTATGATGAGTAAGTGATTTGTAATAATTGGGATGTTCTAGAGCAAATATGTTTCGATTTTGACCCCAGTAACTTGGCGGCCAATTAGATTGTTTTCGGGTCATCGAACTCTTATTTGAACAAGAGGAGTTTCAAGAAACTTTCATAGCTTTACAGTAGAGTCACTTTATATTATTTTAAATGTAAATGATGACGTTCAAAAGTGCCGTTTAAAGGCTTAATTGAAATAAACGTTTTGAGTTTGACTTTGTCTTTCAAAGCTTAAATTATTACCAAAATTTAAAAAAAATATTATTCGACGAATTAATTCGTTTATGAGCTATCAGAAAACTATCACAGTAATAATAATGTTTACAGAGTATCTACAGGAAATCTTTCACAATCAGCATCTTTCGATCGTCGGTAAAAAGTTCGATTTCTCGAAAAATTCCCGATTTAGTTCCGAAATCAACCCATGTCATGATCGTCCCATGGAACAAAATCGTTGCAAATTAGCTGTACAACATGCCATTTCATGGAACGCGCTCAACTACCAATCATTTATATCAAGGAAAGCACTTAACTACTAATCATCAAGGAACGCACTCAACTACCAATCATTTATATAGGGACCTACCGGTAATATTATGCGTAACTACTCTGTCGTTCGTTGTATAAGAAATAGTACCTGGATGAACGAGCTTTGCTCGGTTTTTTTTATCGATGTTTGTAAAAACAAAAACCACTACTAAGTATAAAATAACTATAATTTCGGAAGTCGGTGGTTTTGGTTGTGTCTTCGTTTTTTGACACCGACTTCCGAAATTATAGTTATTTTATACTTTGTAGTGTTTTTTGTTTGAAGTCGGTTGGTTGTATTTTTAACCGACTTCAAAAAAAGGAGGATATTCTCAATTCGGATGTTTGTATCTTTTTTTAACCGACTTCAAAAAAGGAGGAGGTTCTCAATTCGGTTGTATTTTTTTTTTTTTTTTTTTTTATGTTTGTTACCTCAGAACTCCGTCGTTCATGAACCGATTTGCAAAATTTTTTTTCCCCTTGCTTGATATGCTTCCAGATTGGTCCCATTTTTTTTAAAATCCAGTTCTGATGATGGAATCTATGAGAAATCGAGGGAACTCCTCAAATATTATAGGCAACCATATAGTTATTTTGGTATTTTCATCGAGAACTTAAGCATCTACAGTCAAAAAGTAACATTTGATGAAGTGGAACTGGTGGAGAAGATCAGAAACCAGTGGCCAACGGAACTTGACACTCGCATAAATATCACAATGCAACTATGACAATGCAAATTAACAAATGATTCTGAATAGTTATGTTGAGAATGGTATCATCGAACTGATCTGATGATGATGGAGCTGGATGGTAGGCACCGGAACTGCGTAATTAATCAATGTATCCCAGCCGTGTTTGGGCTTATTAGAATTGTCATGAGATGCACTTTGGCTATAAGGTACTATCCGACTGTTCTGATGATGGAACCAGAAGGTAGAAGGTAGGCATGGGAACTTCATAATAAAACAATGAATTCTAACAGTGTTAAGGTGAGAAAAATGCCTACTGAGTACTGCTAGTTTTTCGGTTTTTCGTAAGGCGAGAACTAATTCGAATTTGTAACAAAGGACATTTTTTTATTTCAAATACACACATCTATAGTAGGTATTTTATGCGGCGTATCAAAAAAACAGTGTACAATATTTACGACATGGTACCTTTTTCATAAGAATATTCAATGTAGGAACGATATTAACTTCGTTGCCTTCATTTTAATAAAAAAAACACTAACCGGCGAGAAATAAAAAAAAAATTTTACAAAAAAAAAAACCGCCTTCAAAAAAAACAAACAAAAACCGTTCCCACTAAAAAGTTGAAAATAAATATTTGAATTGCTTTAAAGAAACATAATTTAAAAGTAAACTTATTTGACATTAATATTTTGCAAATATTTAAAATTTATTACTTCTTTTTGGAGTCGGTGCCAGCCAAAGCAAGGATATACGAATAGGCAATAATTCCTAGAAAAACTACCTCTAACTTAACTATAAAACTACCAAGATACCAATTGCATACACATATTAATTAAAAGACGAATACGGACTAGACTAAATTCGAAAAAAATTAACCAATATGCACAATAATTTCTTTGAGATTTTTTTTTTATGCGGCCTACCCAAATGTCCTTACTTTGGTATTGTTCGTCAAATCGTTGAGCTCCTTAAAGTTCTAAGTTTGAGCTCCACAATAACTGACAAATGCTTGCACTGTCTGGACAGGTCCACTCAAATCTGTGTGGCACTTTCCTCAAAAGGCCACCTCAGACATTAACCTACATGGTTCTCGTATGATTTGACCAGTACAATTTGTATGGACTTCAAAAGAGACTGTGACCTCTGAGTTTGTTTCGGTGTTTCTTCTCAGGGTAGTCAGCTAGGAAACACCGGCCTCATCTAGCTTATAATGACCAAAAAATATTGACGTGTAAAAGTGTTATGTTTAACCTACTTACAAAATAAATATCATTTATCATTTATCATTTATCATTTAAACGAAAAAAATATATTTATAAAAAAAATACAGCCACTTTTTAAGTAAGTACTTTGACATTTTTAGCATTGTCTTTATGCATCTGTTTTTAAATTTTGTCATTGTGGATCAAAAAACAATGGCACGGGATATTAAATATAACTAGATACTTATCAAGTTCCAACAATAAAGCTGCTGGCACCGGCTCCAAAAAGAAGTAATAAATTTTAAATATTTGCAAAATATTAATGTCAAATAAGTTTACTTTTAAATGATGTTTCTTTAAAGCAATTCAAATATTTATTTTCAACTTTTTAGTGGGAACGGTTTTTGTTTGTTTTTTTTGAAGGCGGTTTTTTTTGTTTTATTTTTGTTCGGGCATAACTCCGTCGCTTGCCAACCGATTTTAAAAAATCTTTTTTTTGTTAGAAGGAGTATACTTCCCAAATGGTCCCATTGAATTTTTATCAAAATCGGTTCAGTAGTTTGGTAATTAAATCCAAATAGCTGGAAAAAATATGTGGAAAAATCATCCATGCATACGAAATTACGTATTTTTGCTTTCCTGTGACTTTCCAGTGGTGTTGTTAGGTGTGAGGTACCACTAAAAAGTGAAAAATAAAAAACTTTTTCACAAAAAAAAGAAACCGACTTCCAAAAAACACTACAAAGTTCAAAATAACCTTAATTTCGGAAGTCCGTGTCAAATAACGAAGAAGCAACCAAAAACACCGACTTTTGTGAAAAAGTTTTCTATAAAAAGTTTTTTACCGTACCGTAAATGTTTCAGCTTGACCAATGGTCAAGTATATAACTATTAGTCAATAACAATAATAACTAACAGAAACGAATTAAAACAAAACTCAATCACAACTTTAGACTAATGATCGTGCTAACTACGGATCAAAAGCTCCGTACTTAGCTACCGTACAGGTACGGAACCCCTTCTCCCCAGCAAAACCACCCCTAAGCGCAATCATGCGTACTCTGTCTACCGTCTCGTCCCCTCTCATTGCATTATTGATCGGAAGGGTGTCTGGGCACGGAACCCAGACACCCTACACCCTGCCTGTCTGCCAGTACAACTTAGTTATTACAGGTATATCTAGCTACTCTCCCCACGTAATTGATTTCAATAACGTGTGGTGTTCACTTTAATCATTAGTTCAAGGCTTGGGCTTTAAGCTGAACAACAAAATTGTCAGTAAGTACACAACAACTCAAGGGTCACCTCTAGTCGCTACTTGGGGTAGATTAGGACCGCTCGAGTCGCCAACACTGTGTGTTATATTTATCTGTGTATACCACAGCGGACATACGTAAAGCTGCTCAATGATTATGTGTATCATCTATATATATTCAGGTCCCATATTATTTCGTACATTGAGTACCTACGTTAGTAATGTAATTTCGATTTGTTAGTTCAATTTATACGTCATTTATTCAGATAACGGATAGATTATTCACACAATAAACGCAGTATACCTCATAAGGAGTCATAGTACCCATTATTATGAACAACTGTTACTACGGGACTAACCCCGATATTGCGAAATAAAAATCGACTGCTCCAGACATTAGTGGGCATAACTCGACAAAATGTCATAGTAAAAGTTGTTCATTATGATGACTACAATCACCCCTTAACAGGTATTGCGTTTATTCTGTTACACGTTGTATAGTTAGGATTATCCAAGACAGACCTCTATTTCGTAAATCTTCAGGTATATACACTCCCCGAAGTTTATGTACCTATAATATTAACAAGACCGTAATAGTTAGGTACTAAGCTCATACCGGTATAGTATTATTATTCAGGCGTGTTAGAGATTCATTAATTAGTAAAGTGCCTTGTTTATTACTGCTCTTAGTGCTAATTAAGCGTAACACTTCATTTTTAACCGACTTCAAAAAAGGAGGAGGTTCTCAATTCGGTTGTATTTTTTTTTTTTTTTTTTTTTTTTTATGTTTGTTACCTCAGAACTCCGTCGTTCATGAATTGCAAAATTTTTTTTTCCCCTTGCTTGATATGCTTCCAGATTGGTCCCATTTTTTTCAAAATCCAGTTCTGATGATGGAATCTATGAGAAATCGAGGGAACTCCTCAAATATTATAGGCAACCATATAGTTATTTTGGTATTTTCATCGAGAACTTAAGCATCTACAGTCAAAAAGTAACATTTGATGAAGTGGAACTGGTGGAGAAGATCAGAAACCAGTGGCCAACGGAACTTGACACTCGCATAAATATCACAATGCAACTATGACAATGCAAATAAACAAATGATTCTGAATAGTTATGTTGAGAATGGTATCATCGAACTGATCTGATGATGATGGAGCTGGATGGTAGGCACCGGAACTGCGTAATTAATCAATGTATCCCAGCCGTGTTTGGGCTTATTAGAATTGTCATGAGATGCACTTTGGCTATAAGGTACTATCAGACTGTTCTGATGATGGAACCGTAAGGTAGAAGGTAGGCATGGGAACTTCATAATAAAACAATGAATTCTAGCAGTGTTAAGGTGAGAAAAATGCCTACTGATGAGTACTGCTAGTTTTTCGGTTTTTCGTAAGGCGAGAACTAATTCGAATTTGTAACAAAGGACATTTTTTTTATTTGAAATAGACACATCGATAGTAGGTATTTTATGCGGCGTATCATCCCTTCACGGGAATTAAACGTTTAAAAAAAAACAGTGTACAATATTTACGACATGGTACCTTTTTCATAAGAATATTCAATGTAGGAACGATATTAACTTCGTTGCCTTCATTTTAATAAAAAAAACACTAACCGGCGAGAAATAAAAAAAAAATTTACAAAAAAAAAAACCGCCTTCAAAAAAAACAAACAAAAACCGTTCCCACTAAAAAGTTGAAAATAAATATTTGAATTGCTTTAAAGAAACATCATTTAAAAGTAAACTTATTTGACATTAATATTTTGCGAATATTTAAAATTTATTACTTCTTTTTGGAGTCGGTGCCAGCCAAAGCAAGGAAATACGAATAGGCAATAATTCCTAGAAAAACTACCTCTAACTTAACTATAAAACTACCAAGATACCAATTGCATACACATATTAATTAAAAGACGAATACGGACTAGACTAAATTCGAAAAAATTTAAACAATATGCACAATAATTTCTTTTAAACGAAAAAAATATACTTATAAAAAAAATCCAGCCACTTTTTAAGTAAGTACTTTGACATTTTTAGCATTGTCTTTATGCATCTGTTTTTAAATTTTGTCATTGTAGATCAAAAAACAAAGGCACGGGATATTAAATATAACTAGATACTTATCAAGTTCCAACAATAAAGCTGCTGGCACCGGCTCCAAAAAGAAGTAATACATTTTAAATATTTGCAAAATATTAATGTCAAATAAGTTTACTTTTAAATGATGTTTCTTTAAAGCAATTCAAATATTTATTTTCAACTTTTTAGTGGGAACGGTTTTTGTTTGTTTTTTTTGAAGGTGGTTTTTTTTTGTAAAAATTTTAATGTACCTATACTATAGTGCTTTTAATTATTAAGTACATTATTAGTCTTTAGTTACTGAGTCCACGTAAAATACTGTCTGTGGTTCTTTAGCAGAATCCGTTTTTATTTGAAGTCAACCCCAATATAGGTGGGTACCCATTTTGCTATATTATTATACAGGATGACTTTTAAACCTAAATTTTTAATGTTTGACAATATTTTAAGGGGTCTCAAAACAAATGTTATTAATAATTTGAACAAAGGTATGTAATATGTAATAGCAAAAAAGAATTGTTAAACGCGACCTTCTAAAAAATAAAATGATGAAACTTCACCAAAATTTAAATCATATGTACAGAAAACAAATAAACCTTACCCTTTTGATACTCAACCTCAAGGGGTAAACAATAAAGCTGACTGTACCTACGTACAAGTTATAAATCTACGTCATATTTGTTATACAGCGTAACATTTTAGTCGTCTCATTAAGGTGGTCCAATAAAGTATAAAAATACAGTGGCGTAATGTCAAAGGTTATGCCGGACAGGGTCGAGCGAGAAGTCGTTACTAATTCGGATCCACCCGTTGCACTATTGATCCAACATTCAGAAACTAACCTTATTATAAATAACCCCATGTACGAGCCGCAGCTATTATACTACAAATTAGCAACGCGACCCTGCTTTTTACGGGTGCAATTAGTTTCTGCTGGATTTCCAAAAAAAAACTTTAAACCACGGAAAATTATTTTTTATTTTTATAGATGTATTATGATTTTTTTTCCTATCGCCAAAAACATTATTTATGTTAATAACTAAAATACTCTACTATCGTCGAACATAGGCACCTTGTTCGACGATACTATTTTCCGCCTCGATGCTTCCCTGCGTCTTGGCGCTCCTTGTTGTTCTCCTCATCGCTGCAACTGTGGCGAAGCTCGGACACCTCGGACACCACGGCCTGTCATGCAGCCGTAGCGCGGGTCGCATAGCGCGGCACGCGAATATTAACGACATCCGACGAGCTCTTCTCACCGTCGGCGTTCCGGCTGTATTAGAACCCGATGGCCTGGCACGCGACGATGGCAAGAGACCGGACGGCATGTCATTATTTCCATGGAAGATGGGTAGGCCATTAGTGTGGGACGCTACTTGTATCGATACTCTTGCGCCATCCCATCTTCCTAGCTTTTCGTGCTGCGCTGGCGCTGCCGCTGCGGCTGCGGAGAACCTCAAGCGGCGGAAATATAATATAACAACCTTGAAGGTAGTTAATATTTTCGAGCCGTTGGGGTTGAAACTCTCGGGTCGTGGGGTCCGAGTGCTCATTACTTGTTTAAAGGTCTGTCAAGACGCTTAGTTGAAACTTCGCGTGACCCTAGGGCTGGCTTTTACCTCGGACAAAGGATAAGCATTGCCATACAACGTGGCCAGCCTTTTGGGTACATTACCAGTGGCCTGCGATGCGGAGGAATTTTTTGACGCCATGTTTTAGATTTATTTTTAGTTTTAGTTGAGTCTTTAATTTAAGTGTGTATATAGTTACAGTTGTGAAGATAAATAGTCTTAAATCAAATTTCCGCAAGAAAATACCGATATAGCCCGAACGATCGCCAAACTGAAGTGGCAGTGGGCAGGGCACATTGCTCGCAGAACAAATGGTCGATAGGGCCGAAAAGTTCTGGAGAGCGAGTCTACCGGGCGACGCAGCGTTAGAAGGCCTCCCACAAGGTGGACCGATGACCTGGTGAGGGTCGCGGCTAGCCGAATGGATGCGAGATGCACAGGACTGGTTGTTGTGCCGACACTTGGAGGAGGCAGACCTATGTCCAGCAACGTCTTTCGGGTGATATAAGTAGGATAAACTTTTAATTTAATTGCATTATCAGAAATTAAATTAAAAGTTTTTATTTGAGGTGAATAGAGTTAGTTAACAATTTAAAAGAAAAGGAATGTTGTACTTAAAAATAAAAAAGGATTGCCTCAAAAAAAGTTATGTAATCTAGTGTATAGCTTTTTTATCACGGAAAACGCACAGTACTTGCATAAAAGATGAAGCCGAGGAAAAATGACAATTATTTAATGGTAGAAACATGTTGGTATAAGACCAAAGGTTACATCTAGCCCCGTCAGACAGGGGCGAGCGAGAGAGGTCATCAGTATTCGGATCCACTCGTTGCACTATCGATCCGAACTCGAAAACCTGCGTTTATTAACTACGATATGGAGCTAAGCTCGTTGCTAAATATTGACAGCCGTAGGTTTCACCTTTAAGGTTCAAAATCGCCGGTGATATATCGAGACCCCTCCGTGCCTCGGATGGCACATCTAACTTCTAAGTCCTAGGACCTCCTCCGTTCTTTGACGTTCCGGGTAGTCAGAAGTCAGGAAATCTGACACTAATCTTGCTAAGAATATCTTGCAGTTTCTAGGTATTGGAGGTCAAGTAAATAACAATATCATACATTAATTGGCTTCACGAACATGTGCAATCGTGTGTGTGTGTGCTATTACCGATAACGGTCTGTACAATACAGGTACGGTGCAAAATCAAGCGTACTGAAACGGCTGAGGTCAATGCACTCAAGTATTGATCCAATCTGGAATCTAGTCAGACTCCCAATCATAACGACTCAAAAAACATTGATTCTAACACATATATTCAGTGTCATTTTGAAGGAAACCTTCTCAACTCCACTGGAGTCAGTCACTATGAAAAAATCTCTCCTGTCGAGGACATTACAACCACATAAAAATAGTCAGCTTTATCTTTTTGATAATTTGATTAATGCAGGCTGAGTCGAGATTTAGTCGAGTGGAGGAGAAGACCTTTTAAAAACATTGAATATTTAAAAAAAAACTCGACTTTAAAAATAAACCACGACCAAGTGCGAGTCGGACCTGCGCACGAAGGCCATTATCGATAAATAACGACAAAAATAAACACGATTTTTGTGTGGGAGCCCCCCTTAAAATATGTTTCATTTTAATTTAATTATTTACAATTTGTTACTAAATATTCTGTAAATATTTCAAGCGTCTACATGTTGCCGTTATCAATATCGAGCAAAAACGAGCAAAAAATCACGTTTGTTGTATGGGAGCCCCCTTAAAAATTTATTTTATTCTGTTTTTTAATACTTGACGTTATAGTGGCAACAGAAATACATCATCTGTGAAAATTTCAACGGTCTAACTATCACGGTTCATGAGATACAGCCTGGTGACAGACGGACGGACGGACGCGGGACGGACGGACAGCGAAGTCTTAGTAATAGGGTGCCGTTTTACACTTTGGGTACGGAATCCTAAAAACAACTAAAAATTTCCAAACAAGTCACTTTTCAAGCAGTCTGATGCAGTTGCTAGTTGATGGCAGTTTACGAGTATTTCAATTATCGATTTCATGCCACCAACTCAATTTAATTAATTTATAGGGTTCCGTACCCAAAGAGTAAAACGGGGCCCTTATTATTGAGACTCCGCTGTCCGTCCGTCTGACCGTCTGTCAACAAGCTCATCTCATGAACCGTGATAGTTAGATAGTTGAAATTTTCAACTGTCTAGCTATCACGGAAGGATTTTATTGCTTGGTCCGATGAAGTTGAAACACGGCTTAATGATATAAAAAAAATAGAACAACATGAGTTTTCGAAAATAAACTCCTACAAGGGTGATTATTTGGAAATTGGTAATGAACAATCGAAAAGTGGTGGTAATGAAATGTAAGCGAATCAACTTTTTTACATAATCAACCCCCAACGGGGAGAAGGGAACAACAAAGTTGTGCTGACCCTGAGACCAATGATAACCATTCGATTAATTTTCAAAAACTACCAGTTAAAGTCTATGGCCTTCACGGGGCGTTGAAATTTTTGAAATACTAAATCTGCACGGACGAAGTCGCGGGTGAAGTGATAGTTTATATTATGAAGTCCTAACTAATATT
Organism: Melanchra persicariae; assembly: GCA_947386135.1. Lineage (NCBI taxonomy): Eukaryota > Metazoa > Arthropoda > Insecta > Lepidoptera > Noctuidae > Melanchra > Melanchra persicariae. The sequence goes on along the minus strand of OX376670.1, from coordinate 11,153,124 downwards.
ATAAATGCGATACTGATTTTGTGTTTTTTTGAACGCTTCCACGCTAAAACGGCTGAACGGATCGAAATGAAATTTGTCAGTTATTAGCCTGGAATATGGAGAAGGACATATCCTACTTTTTTATGCGCTAACCAACATCCACGTGGGCGGAGCCATGGCTCAAAGCTTGTATAATCCCTAATATTATAAATGCGAAAGTAAGTTTGTTTGTTACCTAAACCGGCTGAACGGATCGTCATAAAATTTGCCAAATATATAGCCTGAGATAGGATATGGAAAAGGACATAAGCTAGTTTTTAACCGACTTCTAAAAAAGGAGGAGGTTCTCAATTCGGATGTTTGTATTTTCTTCTTTTCTTTTACGCTATAACCGACATCCATGCGGGCGGAGCCGCGCGAAAAAGCTATAATAATATTATAAATGCGAAACTAAGTTTTTTTGTTACGCTTACACGCTATACGGCTGAACGGCTCGTCATGAAATTTGGCAGATATATAGCCTGGGATATGGAAAAGGACTACTTTTTTACGCGATAACCGACCGCGGGCGGAGCTCGGGCAAAAGCTAGTTATGTTATTAAGAGGAAATATTTATTTTTTTGTTACGATTTAGATAAAAAACTAATCAACCGATTTTAAAAAATCTTTAACCATTAGAAGGATACATTATAAGTTTTTTTTTTTTTTTCGAAAAACATAGATCCCAACGAAAATTGCAATAATGTAACCCAAATAGCAAAATTTTGCCTAATGCATTATTTAACATACGCTGAGACAACTATTGATGATACGTCATAAGAATTACGTGATAAAAGTACAAATTATTGCTTATACAAAAGTCCGCGAAAGTATAAGTGTAATATCCGTTTTTTGTTCAAATTATTTAATCAAACCGAACTGGGAAGAATATTAATGCTTAAGTCCGATGAAGTTGAAAGTGTTGAAACACGGCACATTAATTATATCCATAAAAATTTAACAAATGTTTGGATTTTTTGAAAATAAATCCCTAAATGGGTAATGAAGTTTTTAGGGGAGGACATTATTGCTTGCTTCAATTTACGTGGAAATTGCTATGTACAAACTAAAAGTGGGATAATTGAAACAGATCCAATATTTTCTGTTGCAATTATCCGGTGACGTATTTAATGAGTTTTACGCGCGAAAAGTTTACGTTTCAGTGCAGTGTGAAAAACTGTCCGTGTGAAGTGTGAAATCTTCATTTACAAAACATTTTTTTTTTCAAACAACAAGTGTTGTTTTGTACGCATAAAATGATCTTTAAACAGTTTTCGACACGTGCCATTCCACAAAGGTGAAATCATTATTTTTTCAAGTGTTTGTCACACAAAGGTCAAAGGTTATTTTTTCACAACGCGTAAAACAAACATTCACGAAACATTATAAGAAACAATAAAAGTTATGAATAATAACATGACGGTAAAACTTGCCCAAAAAAACATCACCGCGACAAAAAAAAAATACAAAGAAAACCTTAGACGACCTACAAACCAAAAACTTTCTCATCTTTACTGAACCACAAACCCCAAACATTTTAAGTTTAAATCTTCCGACACTAAATCCAAAAATAAAACGAAACTTTTTTTCCACCAACAAAAAAAAAATGTTTCTAAAGAATTTCATTCACGGCTGAACCTCCCCATAGTCACGTATAAATAAATTGTACCTATTGTCAAAAAAATAAAAAGAAGAAAATTCTAGAGAGTGGTACTTACCGATGCATGTCTGCTCTCGTTGGCGTCTGGTGGAGAACTGGCGATCCATACCGGGGTGTCCACTGCGCATGGATGGGGTGGTTTAGGGTGCGGCCAGGTGGGCGGGTAAGGCCTAGCGATTTACAGGGTGTCTGGTGGAATGGGGGCGACTTTTTGTCGCGACTTTTTCTGTGTGGGCTGATGCGTTATTTATGGTTTATATCTGGGATGGAAATCATGATTCGTTTTAGACATTACAGATATCCAAAAGTGTAAGTTATTATATCATTTGGTATAAGTACTACGTTCGTTTAATGTTTTCATATGTTTTTTCTTGGTTTATGCAGGTGAGTAGGAATAGCCCGTGCCAAAGTAACTGTAATGGCAATTTAATGGCCACGTGTATCAAACGAAGTTTTTCAGCACAATTTTTTTTTATTGTTATTGATAGGCACGCACTTGACCACTATCTCACCTGATGGTAAGCGATGATGTGGCCAAAGATGGAGCACCCTTGCCTAGAAGTAACCTATTCACTCTTGACATAAAGACTTCCGGGTTGTAGCTATCAGGAAACACAGACTCTGGCAGGGAATTCCATTCTTTAGCTGTACGCACAATGAATGTGTTCCCAAAACGTTACGTCTTGTGGTCCGATGATGGAATGGGCTTGGCGGAATTAAATTATGCAATTCCGACGCACACTCCCCAAAATGCAGTCATTTACTTGAAGAATTAAACATAAATCTATTTAGGTAAGTACAAAATATTTAGTACCAAATTTTTGTGGCAAATGGCTCCCTGTTTTTTTTTATCGTTAGCTGCGTTTAATTTTTGTAAGGGCTGCCCGACGACCAGCCTGATATAATAAATTCAATTGAATGGTCTGGGGCTGGCCGGCGTACTTTTCCGCACTAGTGCGAAATAAACTTTAAAACCGTATGTTGAAAAAAAATGTTTTGAAACCGTTTCTTTTCAATCGATTCGATTGTGCATTCGCAATCGTGACACGTCATAGCCAGCCGCAGCAAGCGTGAGCTACGCCGTAGCAAGGAGTGAGTCAAATTAAGAGTGAAATGGAATCATATCACCACAAGTTGACGTTTCGCTTGATGTTACTTGACGAAGAGCTTCGATAATATCGTTTTCAGCACATTTGCTCAAAAAATGCATTTACGAAGCCTGTATGCGTTGTTCGAAAGTTAAAAATTATGCACCACACAATGGAACGTGCGGTAAAATAGGTACTCTCACCTAAGTACATATTTTACCGCATACTCCGTTGTATATATTTTTTTTCCATTAAAATTAATAAGAATTCCACCAAGGAGTTTCACATCACGAGAATAAATAAGATGAATGATCGAACCTCCTTGGAAGCGCTTTTGCTGTATACGTTTGTCTCATTTTAATACTAAAGAGAAAATGAGAGGATGAATAAAAATAAATGAAAGATGTGGTTCTAAGTTTCACCACGCGCATGTGGCGCCCTTTGCAAATTCGCGCCATTTTTATATTAGAAACGTTAAAGATTGTTGCGACTTTTCGACTGATTTCTAAAGACAAAAAGTATGTTTCATTACTTATTGTACTGTTTTCTCGCAAATGTGTCGTAAAAGCTTGTATGACACACGTGCGTATTTGGTTTTTACAAACTCGTGACTATGGTAAGCCCTCGACTTCGTCTCGTGCTAACATTCGTCTACTCATTTGTAAAAACCAACTTCCCACACTAATATCATAAATAACTATTGTGGAGACAATTATTCAGAGAATTGTTATAAATTTATTTATTTAATAAAATAAGTTAAGAAAGTCGCTTAGAGTGGTATTTTTGGGAAGGTTTTGGGAAGGGCGTAGTTTTGTTTTCCATTATTTTATTATTTGGTTTCCAACTAAAAGTAAAACAGCGTCTTGCACTCCGGGAGTGACGGCAGAAGTGAAAACTTGAACATTAACGTTGTGCATTTTTGAATATTTTTGAATGATTAGGGAATAATTTCGCACGAATTGCTTTATTTATCAGTATGAAAGTACTATCATTTACGTGGTTAAATACAATATTCATTTATTGCGCTATCGTACACAAACATGACAATTTATATTATTACTTAATACATTACCCGTCTTACGAATTTTCGATCAGGTCACGTGTCCTGACGCGAGTTTAATATTATTAGCCATCCCAAAAAGTGCACAACGCTGCTAAAGAAGTTTTCACTTCAAAAATATTTTGCTATCCAAATTCCGTCAACGACAGACGATTGTACGATACAATACGTCGCAAAGTCGCATACCCAAACGCTCCTGTGTGACCGATACCTTATTATCAGTAATGGAGGCACGAAAATATACCTGACGTCAGTTAGATGAGCGTCAACGTATGCTTCAAGCGTTTTATGAAAGGGGGATGTGCAGAGATCTAGGTTGTATAATATGATGTGTGTTCGATGGGATGTCCCATGGGTAAAAATTACGTACTCCCTACCCAGGAGTAAGTAATTTTTACACCCATGCGTATGAGAGTTAAGGAACCGACAGTGCGCTTGTATTTGCAATCGCCCACTATAACAATCTCCTGCGTCCTTGGCTGATTTCCGTTTAGATTGGCCATTGTGACCGAAATTTGGTTGATAGGTTTTATTTAATGTTTTCGGGTTGAATGGTTACGTTACACAGCGTCAGATGAAAGAGTAATTATCTATTTCGATACGTTACCTGATGACGTCAGATATATTTCAGAACGCTTGTTGTATTTCACAATCATTGTAATTTGAATTTTATGTCAATGGCAATAAGTTATCTGTTCAGTTCGTTCGTGTTTTGCAACGGCTATCTACGTCGCTTCGACCTGCCTGTGACATTTTGTGACGTAAGGGTTTAGTTATTTATAAAATAGAATCAGATTATTTATAGTTGAACCTTACTTGAAAAAATATAGGTTGGACATGAGTTTATAATACTTGTAAGCTTGTTCGACTTTTTAACCGACTTCAACAAAAGAAGGAGGTTCTTAATTCAGTTCAATTTTTTTTATTTTTGTTACCTCATAGTCCGTCATTTATGAACCGATTTGAAAAATTCTTTTTTTTATGTGAAAGGGTTGGAAGATTTTTAAATCAAAATAGCTGGAAAAAATAAATTAAGTAAACAAGTTACGTAGGTATTTTGCTTTCCTTTGACTTAAAAGTGGGGTTCATAGGTGCACCACTTAAAAGTAAAAGTAAAACTTTTTACAAATAAATACCTACAACCGATAAATAAAGAACCGGCCAAGTGCGAGTCGGACTCGCGCACGAAGGGTTCCGTACCAGTATGAATAAAAACGTCAAAAAAATCACGTTTGATGTATGGGAGCCCCACTTTTAGTATTTTTTGTTAAAGCGGCAACAGAAATACATCATCTGTGAAAATTTCAACTGTCTAGCTACCACGGCTCATGAGATACAGCCTGGTGACAGACAGACGGACAGCGGAGTCTTCGCCCCTAGGGTCCCGTTTTTACCCTTTGAGTACGGAACCCTAAAAATACTACAAAGTATAAAATAACTTTAATTTCGGAATTCAGTGTGGTGTAACTCGGATGTATTTTTTTTATTAATATTTGCTTCATAAGAAATATTAAAATTGGTCCATAAGAAAAATTATCACACTAAGTACTACTAAATTTTGATAGTAATAGTTTTCCAATTCCCGGTTCAATACTTCAATCCTTACGTACATTTGTCCAACCTTTTCAAAAAAATGTGTGAAAAATCGAATTTCTAAGCCAACGCAATCAAAAGATACAGCCGTTTATGCCGCAAACTTCCGCAAATTTTCGACACACGCAAGGGAATCAAAACCTACAGGGTACTTCCAGTGAACTCAGAATCTTGAAATTTGGCACGAAGTAACGTCTTATAGCACAGATAAAGGAAAATTGAGTAAATCATGTAATAAAAATATATTAAAAAAATTTATTTTAAAATACCGTAACTATGACTCGATTGTCGTGATGGGTGAACTTTTACTTATGTACCTACAGGTTTGTAAGGAACCCTCGGTGCGCAAGTCCGACTCGCACTTGGCCGGTTTTTTTCTATTGATAAGCGATGATGTGGTCGAAGCTGAACCACGAAGCTAGTATAAAAATACACCCAAAATTAAGACAAAATTATTTTTATTTGAATAACCACCCAATTAACCCACTGCTTAATCGGACAATGACCTTAGACGGTTGGGTACCTATGCGAGTATAACATTAGTGAGGAGGTTATCCTACCCTACTTCCATCTAATACTATTAATGTGAAATTCTGTATGTATGTATTTGTGAATATAGGTTCGTCAAACACGCCTCACTAGGTCTCTTCCACAATTTGAAATTCTGTAGTCATGTATGTTCGTGCATCACGTCTCAATGGCCGAATATGTTTGGATGGAACTTGACAGGCAGTGAGACCATAGCTTGGAATAAGACATAGAATACTTTTTTTGAAGTGAAAACTTCTTTAGCGGCGTTGTGCACGTTTTGAGATGGGTAAAAAATGTTAAACTCGCGTCAGGACACGTGACCTGATCGAAAATTCGTAAGACGGAGGGAGGTTGCATGTTCAAGTAAAAAGAGCAAACCGTTGTTTTTTTTATTCTGGTGCGTCCATTTTTGTGAGCAAAAGATTGCATTAACTTTTATTTCCTAACCTACAGCAACAAACTCAACAAGGCCCGAATAACCATCACGACGAAATGCAGCAACCCGTGTCCGATGCCGGTCAGCACGTCATATGTCAGATCTGTCACCGACGATATAAACGTCGTCAGTAACTCTTGTAGGTTCACCACATTTGCCGGCGGAGTGGCCGGATTTGCGCCTACTGCGTACTCGGAAGTTGACTATGGCAAGAGCTTGAGAGTATAACTTTAGTGAGGAGATTTCCAAAGCTATTAGGTCTACCGATATCATATCCTGATTCCATCTATCTAATATTATTCATGTGAAATTCTATACTTATTGTGTGAATGTATTTTCGTCAAACACGCCTCAGCTGGTGAGACCATAGCCTGGATTAATACATAGAATACTTTTAATCCATTAATACGTTCTTGTGCGACAATTTTTGCAAGCAAAGCCACTGGTGAAAGCTAGCATGAAATGAAACATAAAAGCATACAACAACAAATAACTTTTATTTAAACTAACCTACAATAACAAACTCAACAAGGCCTGAACAACCATCACGACGAGCTGCAGCAAACCTGGCAGCAACCCACCTCCGATGCCGGTCAGCACGTCATCTGTCAGATCTGTCACCGACGATATCAACGTCGTCAGCAACCCTTGTAGGTTAACCACATTCGCTGGTGGAGTGTTCGGATTTGCTCCTACTGCGTACTCTGGCAAAGACCTTAGGAAGTTGACTATGGCGAGGGCTTGGGAGTACAGCTTAAGTAAGGATGTCTCCAAAGCGCTAAGATCTACAGGGATCATGCAGCTGATGTTGGCAGGTAAGGTGTCGAAGATTGAGAGCAGGGATAGTAAGAGGTTGTACACGTTGTTCAGGAGTGGGAGGAGGATGTTTACCAGGGGATAGACCGCTGGTAGTTGCACGCTGGTTGCTGAGACTGGTTGCTGTAATAGACAGAAATTTGGTTGTTAAATTTTGATGAAATTCTTACAAAAACTGTTAATAACTGCCTTAATATAAATGATTTTCAACTCACGGCGCTGAGTGAAATGTTAATAATTCTACAGCACGTTTTTAGGGTTTTGTTTGTCTGTCTGTCAACGGGCAGTATCCCATGTACCGTAATAGGTAGATATGGTAGACACGAGTTAAGCTCGCCTATGTACATAAATAATTCTATACAACCGTTTGATTCTTTGAAGTTTTGTGTAAAATAAAGAATTATATTTTCTCTTACCGTAGCAAAAACAGCTGCAATACACAGAATAATTAAACCGATCTTCGTCATTTTACTCAAGGAATGTTTCACCTTCCCTAAAATTATATTTACAATGTTTGTTTCAAGCAAAAAAACAGTTTTATATACTTAAAAGTTACTTCACATGTTACTAATGTAAAAACGATAATGAAAAGTGAATCTTTATCGTGTTTAATTTTACAAAATCGTTACCTAATTATATAATATCGATGCAAAGTATTTTTGCGTAACAGTTTTTCTAGTAATACTTTTGATAAGCTATTGCATAGCTTCTATCGCGGGCCTTGAGCGTGGAGACCGAATCCAGAAATTCCGTAACGAAAATAACCTAACACCCCTCACTCCGACCAGCTTTTGTTTTTTGCTTAAATGACTTTTTGAAATATCACGCTTGTCTCTTTAGTTCTGCAAATCGCCTCTAAGTGGCATTGGTTGTTTATTATATAAATAAATAAATAATTATAATTATATAAGTTGATAAAAAATGCTATGCAATAGCTTTACCGCGGCAGTCTCCGAGTGCCACGTCTTTTTTTTTTAAACAGTATATTTTCAACACTTTTCACAACCTTGTGTTTTTCACACCCGTGTTTACTTTCATAATTATTTGATTTTGATTTATTGTTTCAACACACTTACGAGTACTGGAAAACTGACATCAACCGTTTGATCAAATTGAAATGCGATATTTTTACCTCTCATTTTTTATCAAATTTTCCTACAGACGTCATGCCAATTTAATAAAAATGTTTGTACCAGCCTGTTTGATCAAAGACTTGAACGTGTATGGCCCACATGAGGTGAAGTGCTGTCAATCCATTGTATCAAATGGGAATGACAGCTCACTTCACTTAACGGGCAGTTTTTTTTAGAATTGATCAGCTGGTCGTTAGTCTGCTTTCACAAAAATCGAGCAATTCGTATAAAAAAGCCCGCGAGCTATCTATCAAAGTCATTTGTGACTAAATATTATGAAGGTTCTGTATGATAAAATTTGTTACACTATTTTTCCGAGTAAGTCTGAAAACAGGCGTTCGATACACGCAAGCATTTGTTTCTGCTGACCATTGAGTCAATCTTGACATGAAGTAGGTACTATTACTTTCTGTTGGCAAACCGGCTAATGGGCATTTCACAGAAAGTTGTTACACATTCACGCGCTGTGAGAATTTGCAACTATTGGCATCTTTAGATATCATTTTGGCACATGCGGTGCTTACCTATAAAAAATTGTAACACATGACTACCTAGTTTTAAGCAAAGTATTTTTGTAATATTTTAGTGTGAACAATTGTTGGTGAGCCTAATAAATAAGTAAATAAATAAATAAATCTTTCCAAGGGGTGAGAGTAGTCACAAATGTCAACAACTTTCAGTATGGGACTAACATGGCTAATATATCTACGGTTGGGGAGAAAAATTCTAATTCCCAAGGGGTATCATGTTACCTAATGTCTGGGTTGTAGACAGAGATGTTCGGATGTTCCGATCCGTTGATCCCGATGATTCCGAGGTCGATGTACAGCGGCGTTGGTGTCTCCACCAAGCTTAGTAGCAAGTGAACAACTTTTTAGTGGCCTAAAAAGAAAAACCCAGTTAAAGATGCTGAAACAAACAAACACACAGAGTTCGTTTCGCATTTATACTAGCAGTATAGCTTTTGCTCGCGACTTCGTACGCGCATACCGCGATTTATCCCGTTCCCGTAGAAAATTCTAGAAATCCTCTCTTAGTGCTTCCCTACAGGCTACACTACCCAAGGAAACTATATACCAAATTTCAGCTTTCTATGACCAGTAGTTTCGGCTGTGCGTTGTCTATCAGTCACTCTATCAATCAGTAACGGAAGAATTTCATATATTGATGGAAGTATGGATTCGCTAAATAAATATCAGTTATCATTTTTCATGGAATACGGGAGTGATATCACCTATGACTTTCAGTTTGATAATAACATGTTGATAATGATCTACGGTTCTAGGGATGAATGACCTTTAAAAGTAATAAAGTAAAAGTAACTAAATGTATTTTTGATGACAGGTAATTTTGCTGAGTAACCTTGGATTATACTAGAATATCCCTGTCATTGCCTAGGGTGTGGTAGATAGAATGAATAGAATTATATAAATATAACTATTGTATGTAGCTCTTCGTGGGTTTGTGGAGGTCAGATATTTGTCAAGGTTAAGCAACACTTACTGAAGTCGGTACGCGGATGAGTGGGTCTCTGATATACAATAATAAATAACAGAATAGAATAGAATAGAATATACTCTTTATTATGTACACCAAATAAGTAACAGAAAATATCGATGACTAGCACTTCGCCCGCGACTTCGTCCGCGTGGGGATAGTAGGTACTCCACAAACTGCGACGCCCCTATACATATCCCCTTATTGTTGTGCTTAGTTTTGGAAAATTAAGCACAACGATTCTCATTATTGGTTCAGCGCAACTGTTCACCCCCCGTTCAGCCCGTCAGGGGTTGATTATGCAAAAATTGTTAGGTACATGATCTGTTTCAATTATCCCACTTTTAGTTTGTTCATAGAATTCCGACGTAAATTGAAGCAAGCTATAATTTCCTCCCCTAAAAACTAATTCACCCCCGCTTCACCCCTTATTATGTATGTACCTAGTTGATTTTCGAAAAATCCAAATATTTGTTATTCTTATTGTTTTATCGAAAACATTTAAATGCCGTGGTGTTTCAACTTCATCGGACCAAGCATTGATACGATTCTCCCCAGTTCGCTCAAGCCGCGACATTTTTCTTACTCCGAGCATGTTTATTACCGTCGTAACTTTTGAACGAAAGGTCCGATTTGAATGATTTAGTGTAATTTACACGGACATAATCAACCTTAATTATCAAACCATTTAAATGGATAAGGATTAATATCATGGTACTATAATCACCATTTTTTATTTCACCATGGGATTTGCTTGACTAATATTAACAAAAAGCGGTCATGGTGACTTATCCATAATAGTTAGACATATGGTATCGCGGACTTTTTTGTAGATATTGATGACTTCTATAAAACTGTAGTACATCACTTTGCTCTATTGTCCATAGATTCCGCAGCGTACGCGATATAAGCGTTTTTTCTCACACCTTGGGTCACATTATCGAAGTTTTCATACGGATCCCTAACTTTTTTGAAAATATTCTATAGCCTATGACCATCGCCGATAATGTAGGATTCTACTGGTGAAAGAATTTTTCAAATCGGTCCAGTAGTTTCGGAGCCTATTCATTTCAAACAAACAAACAAACAAACAAATCTTTCCTCTTTATAATATTAGTGTAGAAGAAAACATTACATAGGGTGACAGTAATATGCTTCATTAAAACTTGATCACCCCTTTACGGGGTGTAAAGGGGTGATAAAGTTATTAATGAAGAATTTCAGAGATTGATATATGCAATTCTTATTTTTTATCACAATGATTAATGTCGAGTCTCAACTGAATCGGAACAAGCGTTAAGATTCGTCCATACAATTACGAACACCCCCTAAAAACCCATTGGGGGTAGTTTTGAAAAATTAAATATGACATTTAGTTATTTTACATTTAAGCCAGTATTCGTGCTAAGTTTCAAGTAAATTTGTTAAAAGAATAAGATTTTCCACCCCCTATTCCACCCCTTTTCGTGGGGATTTTCCAAAAATCCTTTCTTTGCTGACGTCTCCTACTCATAATCTACCTTCGTGTCAAATTTCATCTTCATGGGGTTAGCCTATTCCCAACTTTACTGGGGTCGGCTCCAGTCTAACTGGATGGAGCAGAATGCATTGCATTGTGCAAGGAGTGACTGCATATCCAGCCCTTCACAACTTAGTAATTGGAAAACATAATAGTCTTTGGTAATACTGGTTGTCTCATTTTTGGACTTCCGACAACCCGTATCGACTGTGAATGACAGCCGGGACCAACGGCTTACCGTGCTTCCCCAGACACGGAGGGTCTTGATGATCGATGATCACCCATCCTCGGACCAACCTTAGCAAGTGTTGCTTTACATTGAATATTGATCAATGGAAATGAAAAACAAAAGCAAATGTATTGAAAATAATAACATGACCTTCTTTAATGCACTTGAACCCCTGTACAAAGTGCTGTTCATACAAAATTGTTGTTTATCTGAGTCAGAACGAACACTGCAGCGGAATTTACAGATATGATAAGTAAGCGATTCTTTTATTTACCTACGTTTGTTTTATTTTGCAAGTAATATAGAGATTTTGTTTTGTTCATTGTTTTTATTTGAAAATGTTCTTGCTCTTGACTCTAGTCTAGGTCAGCTGGTTTATTCTGTCGATATCTCACCGTGTACACTTAGGTGGAGTGAATGACAAATGAGCTGTCATTCCAACTTATTTGTATGGTTTTGACAGCTCACTTATCGTTCACTTCGCCTAAATCTTCACTTTGACATGTTTACAGAATCGCACTGCAGATGTGACTGAGACAAAATCGACGATGGAGTTTATCCAGAAAAGCTTAGTGCGAATTGGTGGAATAACAAAAAGTTAGGGATGGTAACTTGCAGTGCGTTTAGATGTCCGATGATAGAAAGTATTTTAGATTAGTAAAGTCGAAACGTTTTTGAGTGGAAACTGCGTTCCGAAAGCGTCGTTCAACGTTGGATGTCGTGCCAGGGTTACGGAATTTGTTCAAAAGAGTCAGGAACATGGATGGGAGTGGAAGGAGTCATTTGATGATTTCTGATCCTAAAAAAAGCTTTGGAAGTCCCCCCCACAAGGTGTACCAATGACCTGGCCAAGGCCGCAGGATTTTGCTGGATGTGCGATGCGCAGGATCGGTCTTAGTGGCGACTGTTGATGGAGGTCTAAGTACAGCAGTGGACGTCTTTCGCCTTTTTTTAATGGATGGGAAATCATCAAATGACCCCTTCCGCTCTGCGTGGAGCGGAAGGGAGTGTCAGACTCTTACTGACTAAAACCCATCCGTGCTCCTACTACTGCCCTTTGCGTTCCGTGGCCGCGGTTACTCTTTCGAACAATTTTGCAACCCTAGTACCACTAAACCTAGCGCTACTAGCACTAGAGAAACGCTTACCAACACATGACAATATAACATTTCTTAACACATAATCAATAACTGATTTAATTACTTAAAGAATTATGTAAAAACAATTGCACACAACTTTGCTTAAAGATAACAATCGCATTTATAAAGACTTAACTCGGAAACTATAGACAAACGTAATTTATATTTAGAATTAGTGTTGACGTTCAACATGCGTCCCTCTGTTTTTGTCTTTGGATTTTCATTGGCTGTGCTGGTTAGTATATTTTTGTTTTTTAGTGATAGAATTCGTTTTTGCTAAATTTTGACTTAGACTGAAAAATGCCCAGCATTTTCCTAACTATGTTGGGGTCGGCTTCCAGTCTAATCGGTAATCAGTATACCAGTTTTTTACATGTATCGACAACCCATCTAGACATCTAGAAGAGAGAGATGGAGGCTCCTGCAGTGGCACATTGTATACTAGTTAGGTAACTGTTCGAATTTCTGTCCTCATTATTAACGTTATTGTTTTGTTTTTTCAGATCGGCCAATCCCACGCAATGATCCCAGCGTATTCAGTCTCCGCACTCCGACTGGCTTTCGACGAAATATCCACTGTGCTGCCCATAGCCAACCAACTGGCTTGCCTTCTCTTACCATTCTTGATCAACCTCATCAACAACCTGAACAACTTGTCAAACATCGTTCAGAATCTAACACCAGCTTTGCTTCCTTACTTCGGTTGCACTTTACCTTTACTTTACGCGACTTTGACAGATTTGGCGTCAGTGTTGTTTTTGTATATCAGCGTGTTGATATCGTTGTTTAGGTCCAATGTGTTGGCCGCCCCAGGTCTGTTGCTGGGGTTGGTAGCTCAAGTGCTCAACTTAGTGCTGAATCTGTTGAGTGGGTTGACAGATGGGACTGGACTGTTGAGCAGTTTGATTAAGTTGATCACTAGTATCGTTGTTGAGTTAGAGAAGTTGCTAGTTTAGTTGTTTTTGTTATTGTTATGTGAATAAAATTTTGTTTTTAAATGTATGTTTTATTTCATTGTTTTCCTTTAGTGTCGCATAAATGAAGAAATATGGTCGGGAGAAAAAGTTTCATTATTTTGTCATGCCTTTTCAGCCTCACCAGATTCTGAAGATGATAATACCTTCTACCATAATATGTCCAGTAATTTTATTGGTTGTTCAAGATTAGGACGAAACTGTGTTTATAAGGATTGTGTAGGAACATTACCTATCGCTGTGATATCGATCATTTCAGTTTTACTTTAGGTTGTTATTTAAAGTGACTGACCAGAGATTTAATGTACCTTTTAGGAATTGGATCATGTCACAACGGGGTGCCTTTACATTAATTGTGCGTGATGAATTGAATTGATTTCGCATAACTCGACAAAATGGAACTAGTTGAAACAATTTGTGTGTGAAGTTGATTCCATAATTAAAGTTAGTGACATAATTATATTCACGAGTACTTCCCCACCGGTAGATTAATATAAAATTAAAGTGACCCATATAGTACCTATAGTAATAAATTTTAAGCCATGCTATCACTAAGGTGTCTACTCGTCTCTAAGGTTTTAAGTGAAGCTAAGTGGCAACACTCAGGAACACTGAATTTTATATGAGAACTCAACGGAGCGTGAACGCACTAAATTATAGATTGAAAAAACACGGGCTAAGAGGAAAATATTACTAATTCTGAAGAAATTTTTCGGTACAGTTTAATATTTATATTTTATGACCAAATATAGATCTTCAAGGTTAAGTAACGCTTGCCGAGCTTGGTTTGTGGATGGGTGACCATCTTTACATATCGAGATTCCTCCATGCCTCGGAAAGCACGTTAAACCGTTGGTCCCGGCTGCCATTTGTAGATCTTTAGCACTCATAACGGATTGTCAGAAGGCAGCAGTCTGATGCAGTTGGTGACATCAAATCTGTGATGGAACTCGAGTAAATGCCACCAACTGTAACAAACAGCTTGAAGTTCGGAACATTTTAGTAATTTTTAGGGTTCCGTCATCATCATCATCATATCAGCCGAAAGACGTCCACTGCTGGACATAGGCCTCCCCCAAGCGTCGCCACAACAACCGGTCCTGTGCGTCTCGCATCCATCGGTTACCCGCGACCCTCACCAGGTCATCGGTCCACCTTGTGGGAGGGTTCCGTACCTAAAGGATAAAACGGGACCCTATTACTAAGGCTCCGCTGTACGTCCGTCCATTCGTCTATCCGTCCGTCTATCACCAGGCTGTATCTCATGAACCGTGATAGCTAGACAGTTGAAATTTTCACAGGTGATGTATTTCTGTTGCCGCTATATCAACAAATACTAAAAACAGAATAAAATAATTATTTACGTGGGGCTCCCATATAACAAACGTGAGTTTTTATGCCGTTTTTTTATAGATAATGGTACGGAACCCTCCGTGCACGAGTCCGACTCGCACTTGGTCGGTTTTTTGGAAAATTTCAAAATTTTTTTGGTTTTGCCAATTTTTTTCTATGTTTATCAGCTACGCAACATCACCCTTAAAATATATGACCACGCACTTCTGGAACATCCTGATGTGTACATTGGGTGGGGATAACCATTCAGCCACATTAACCACCCGTTCTCCAAACAGTGTTAAAAAGATCTTAAAAGAAACACACCTAATTGTAGACGCGAAAGTTTGTATAGTGTTTCTGGACCCGTTCTCACTTAGACGGACCGTCTGTTAAAACTGTATGATTGTAACTGTTTCGACGGCACGGTCGGCGCTGTGATTGAGCGATTGACTACTGCGCTGCGTGTCACGGGTTTGATTTTTTTAGTTTGTGAGTTTGTGTTTGTAGACGCACCCACGATACTGGAGAAATTCCTCGTTTGGGGCAACGTTTAAATAAAACCAAAGACGGCGGCCAGACGTGTTTGTTCACACTTAGACGGACCGTCTGTTTAAACGGAAAACGGCAGCCGACGATCGGCACATTCATTCACACTACATCCAATCCAGGTGTTTAGATGGCACTTCGCAGTGGCGAAACGTCCGTCTAAAATCCCGGATCCGTCTAAATGTGAACAGTGTCATATAAATTGTACTGCCACTAGCATATCCGTCCCTTTAGACGGTCCGAGAAAACAGACCGTCTGTCTAAGTGGGAACGGGCACTAACTCAATGACGCCAGACCGACTGAACGGATACTTATAAGTTAACGATTGAAATGATAGGAAAGAGATAGATTAAAGTCTGTAATAGGGAACGTGCACGGCGTTGACTATGCCATCTAGTGTTGCATATTCGAAACTTTAACGATTAGAATACTTGACGTTGACGCTTCTGTGGTGCCACCTATTAGTTCCTGCACGCTCCGTTTAGGGGAACGTGCACGAAGTAGACTGTGCCATCTGGTATTGCATATTCGAAACATTAACGTTAAGAATTGATATTGACGCTTCTAAGCTGGCACTTATAGTTTCTGCACGTTTCCTATAGTACAAAGGCTACTTTTATTCCCGGGAGTATATTCCCATGGAATAATTTCCGACATAAACCTGGGTGAAGTCACTGGCATTAGTAATCTTATAAAATATCTACATAAGCAAAGCTAACTGTTTTCTTTGTCATCATCATCTGCCTGCCTTTTCCCAACTATATTAGGCTCGGCTTCCAGTCAAACCCAATTCAGCTGAATACCAGTATTTTACGAGGAACGACTGCCTACCAGACCTCCACGACCCATTAACTGGGTAACACGGTCCTTCTTGGCAAGACTGGTGTCATTTTTCTGTAACGACTGCTAAAGATCTCAAAATGACAGCCGGGACCAAACGGCCATGCTGTCGAGGAACGGAGGAGTCTCGGTATAAAGAAGAAAAAAATTTGACAAGAAAAAATAAGATTACAAAGTGTGATTGTACAGGAACTTTTGGTTTTCTTCTAAAATTGTATAAAAAAAAATTTCAAAGACTTTCTGCACTAGGCTGGGCCTGTACCGCAGGAAGCTTTGTATGTTGTGTAACTTTGAAGATCGGTCCGTGCGGCTGTTATAAATTTAACCACAAAGATTACTACACAGATAACTTATAATTTAGCCACTCAGATTACTTATAATTTAGCCACACTGATTACTACACAGATAACTTATAATTTAGCCACTCAGATTACTTATAATTTAGCCACACTGATTACTTATAATTTAGCCACACTGATTACTACACAGATAACTTATAATTTAGCCACTCAGATTACTTATAATTTAGCCACACTGATTACTTATAATTTAGCCACACTGATTACTACACAGATAACTTATAATTTAGCCACTCAGATTACTTATAATTTAGCCACACTGATTACTTATAATTTAGCCACACAGATAACTTATAATTTAGCCACACTGATTACTTATAATTTAGCCACACAGATTACTTATAATTTAGCCACACTGATTACTTATAATTTAGCCACACTGATTACTACACAGATTACTTATAGTATAGCCACACAGATAACTTATAATTTAGCCACACTGATTACTTATAATTTAGCCACACTGATTACTACACAGATTACTTATAGTTTAGCCACACAGATAACTTATAATTTAGCCACACTGATTACTTATAATTTAGCCACACAGATAACTTATAATTTAGCCACACTGATTACTTATAATTTAGCCACACTGATTACTACACAGATAACTTATAATTTAGCCACTCAGATTACTTATAATTTAGCCATACTGATTACTTATAATTTAGCCACACTGATTACTACACAGATTACTTATAGTTTAGCCACACAGATAACTTATAATTTAGCCACACTGATTACTTATAATTTAGCCACACTGATTACTACACAGATAACTTATAATTTAGCCACACTGATTACTTATAATTTAGCCAAACAGATAACTTATAATTTAGCCACACTGATTACTTATAATTTAGCCACACTGATTACTACACAGATTACTTATAATTTAGCCACACAGATAACTTATAATTTAGCCACACTGATTACTTATAATTTAGCCACACTGATTACTACACAGATTACTTATAGTTTAGCCACACAGATAACTTATAATTTAGCCACACTGATTACTTATAATTTAGCCACACTGATTACTACACAGATTACTTATAGTTTAGCCACACAGATAACTTATAATTTAGCCACACTGATTACTTATAATTTAGCCACACTGATTACTACACAGATTACTTATAGTTTAGCCACACAGATAACTTATAATTTAGACACACTGATTACTTATAATTTAGCCACACTGATTACTACACAGATTACTTATAGTTTAGCCACACAGATAACTTATAATTTAGCCACACTGATTACTTATAATTTAGCCACACTGATTACTACACAGATTACTTATAGTTTAGCCACACAGATTACTTATAATTTAGCCACACTGATTACTACACAGATTACTTATAGTTTAGCCACACAGATTACTTATAATTTAGCCACACTGATTACTTATAATTTAGCCACACTGATTACTACACAGATTACTTATAGTTTAGCCACACAGATTACTTATAATTTAGCCACACTGATTACTACACAGATTACTTATAGTTTAGCCACACAGATAACTTATAATTTAGCCACACTGATTACTTATAATTTAGCTACACTGATTACTACACAGATTACTTATAGTTTAGCCACACAGATAACTTATAATTTAGCCACACTGATTACTACACAGATTACTTATAGTTTAGCCACACAGATTACTTATAATTTAGCCACACTGATTACTACACAGATTACTTATAGTTTAGCCACACAGATTACTTATAATTTAGCCACACTGATTACTTATAATTTAGCCACACTGATTACTACACAGATTACTTATAGTTTAGCCACACAGATTACTTATAATTTAGCCACACTGATTACTACACAGATTACTTATAGTTTAGCCACACAGATTACTTATAATTTAGCCACACTGATTACTACACAGATTACTTATAGTTTAGCCACACAGATTACTTATAATTTAGCCACACTGATTACTACACAGATTACTTATAGTTTAGCCACACAGATTACTTATAATTTAGCCACACTGATTACTACACAGATTACTTATAGTTTAGCCACACAGATTACTTATAATTTAGCCACACTGATTACTACACAGATTACTTATAGTTTAGCCACACAGATTACTTATAATTTAGCCACACTGATTACTACACAGATTACTTATAGTTTAGCCACACTGATTACTTATAATTTAGCCACACTGATTACTACACAGATTACTTATAGTTTAGCCACACAGATTACTTATAATTTAGCCACACTGATTACTACACAGATTACTTATAGTTTAGCCACACAGATTACTTATAATTTAGCCACACTGATTACTTATAATTTAGCCACACTGATTACTACACAGATTACTTATAGTTTAGCCACACAGATTACTTATAATTTAGCCACACTGATTACTACACAGATTACTTATAGTTTAGCCACACAGATTACTTATAATTTAGCCACACTGATTACTACACAGATTACTTATAGTTTAGCCACACAGATTACTTATAATTTAGCCACACTGATTACTACACAGATTACTTATAGTTTAGCCACACAGATTACTTATAATTTAGCCACACTGATTACTACACAGATTACTTATAGTTTAGCCACACAGATTACTTATAATTTAGCCACACTGATTACTACACAGATTACTTATAGTTTAGCCACACAGATTACTTATAATTTAGCCACACTGATTACTACACAGATTACTTATAGTTTAGCCACACTGATTACTTATAATTTAGCCACACTGATTACTACACAGATTACTTATAGTTTAGCCACACAGATTACTTATAATTTAGCCACACTGATTACTACACAGATTACTTATAGTTTAGCCACAAAGATTACTATACAAATTACTTATAATTTAGCCACACAGATTAGTCTTGCTATCATGTAGTTACCTATATTTTAAGACATATAATATATGTCTTAAAATATAGGTAACTACATGATAGCAAGACTAATCTGTGTGGCTAAATTATAAGTAATTTGTATAGTAATGTTCTAGGTACGACATTATGATCTATATATTATATAGATCATAATGTCGTACCTAGAACTCTAATGTGACGTTATAGCACAAAGTAGAGTGCTTGTAGACGTAACCAGACCACATAATGGGTCGTGAAGGTTTAATGGCAATGGCGTCTTTACTTACTAAGTAATAGGTATTAAGGACACAAATTATCTGACGTCAGTCAACTCACCATCGCAAAATACACGACTTTTTTTGTGGATGTGAAATCATTAAACAGCCAGTTCCAACAGCATCCTGGGCATGATCGCTGACAGGCTTGACTGTTGTTGTCGTTAATCGTTGCTCCAGTATCTCAGCTGGAATGCTGAAGCAATGATTGTTTTGTTGTATGTGTTGTTGTATTGTTTCACTAACATAGTTTTAAGTTTATGTTTGTTACTAACACTATTTGAGTCTTGTTGGTACTCGTAATAAATAAATTATTATTATTATTAAACTAGCTGTTGCCCGCGACTTCGTTCGCGTGTATGTCGGAAAGTAAAATAATGTAGCTAGGTTAGATCAATAAGATATACGAACAGTCAATATCTAGCATTGCTTGACCTCTTTTTTATGGATGGGAAAACATCAAATGACTCCTTCCGATTGGGGCGGAGTGGAAGGGAGTGTTACTGACTAAAACCCATCCGTGTTCCTCTTAATGCCCGTTGCATTCCAGAGCCGCGGTGACTCTTTCGAACAAATTCCGCAACCCTGGCAGGCACTGGCCCTAGCGGGCCCCGTCTTTTATGCTGACATCTTTTTGTGGCGCGCGTGGAACACAACGCGCCGCCGTCGACCCGGGCCTGGTTCTTATCGGATGGCGAGCCACCCAACGCTTGCCATACACAAGCCCGCGTTGCTTGACCCCTCTTAGAATTAGGAATTTGGAAGAGTGTTATGACAGGCAATGGCTGTATCCTCCTCTTGTGTTCATGTAATTTTTCGTGAAGAAACGTTTTTTAATGATAACTCTCCTCTCATTTCATCGAAACCATTCACAGCAGTCCTAGAAGATATCGTGAAAAGTCGGTACCTATGGATTGGGACTATAGCGGTATTAACGTCAATTGTGTGCCTACCTGTCGCACTTAAGATTTGCAGATGACTTTGTGGTTTTCACTGAGAACTTGGATGACCCCTAGAAAATGCTTCTTTTAAGTTGGGTCTTAGGATAAATATGGCCAAGACGTTATGGCAAACACCTTCAGCGATTTAAATCCTACTGGTAAAGTTGGAAATGAATCGTTGGAGATGATTAACCGATATGTTTGGCCATATCCTTTCAATTGGCAAAGAAAATAAACAAACGGAGGTATCGAGAAGAATACAGCTTGGATGGCCCGCTTTTATCAAAATGGAAGACATTCTGAAGCCTGCCAAAATTCTGCAATGTCTGAATTCTCGCCTCTATAACCAGTGTGTTTTCCTACCATGACCTATTTACTTACATGGACGCTCACGCAGGAGGCTGTGTACAGACCGATAGTTTCACAGAGAGCCATGGAGCATTCCATACTTGGCAGAGGTACGTCTTCGAGATCCGAAGACGTACGAAGGTTTTCAACATCGGAAAACAAATTGTGGAAATAAAGTGGAGCTGGGCAGGACACTTGGCCAGGCACGGTGATGACTGATGCGTCCGAGGACTGGATGAAAAAGTATTGGTCGGCCGGCGGCGAGATGGGCGGACGATATTGTTGCCATCGTGGGTAGAATCTGGATGAGGCTGGCACAGGAACGTGGGGATTGCCACACGAAAAGAGAGGCCTATGCTCAGCAGTGAGCGAAGTCGGGCTGTGGATGATGATGATGAATCACGATGTTGAAGAAAGTTGCTAAGGTTGTTAACCCCCGCAGAGGACACGGTGGAGCATACGGTGATGGTCTGCCCTGCTTGGGCGGAGCACCGCCGTGTCCTCGTCGAGGCGATCGGCGGCGGCGACCTCTCGCTACCGGCTCTGGTTCACTCCATGGCCAGAGCGAAGAGGCAAATCTCACAAAAAATATGGGAATAAATACGATACAAAAAAATTCAAAAATAATAACACCTTTAAGGATTCGATCCCACACCTATTATTTCGAAACGCAGTTTTTTAAACCGAAGGTCTATGAGTTCTGTTGACATTTATTTCAAATAGCCAATCTTATTTATGTCATGATTTTTGGCTGCTGAGCTCTTCGAAAGTATAGCGTGATGATAATCATTACTTAAGTTAGACCCATAAGTATCTGCAATATTGTAATATGTTGTGGCTTCTTATAACAGTTCCTCACTAAACTGTTTGGAAAAAAGTCGAATAAAATTTTAAATGTTATTTTAAGTACACAAAAACCCATTTTATTATTATTTTGACAATATTATGCAGTAAAAATACATTTCAAAATACAAAACAAATAACAGTTGCTGGGGATCGAACCATGTGACAATTGTCGTTCAAAACAGACATTTTTGAATATTGCTCATCCCCCAAAGCACATAGATTCAAGATGAAAATCATTTTGTCCAAATAAACCGTTTACATACACTTTTGAATTGTTAAGGTCACTTAGTCAAAAACATAAAGCTACATTCCAAAGCGCAGATCTCTATGGAAAAGAACATGCAAGAAACTCCACGGCCATTCTTTTAAATCATGAGCCCTGACATGTGAAAATTCCCAATTAAAAAATAAATCTTATGTAATGTAAATAAACATTAAATTCGCAGCACAGCGGAGTGCAGCTCGTGTTTAGAAAAATACTGGTTACATTCTATTCTATTGTATTTTTGTTTATGGCAAAGTCGAACGTCGCCCTAGAACAACATACCTACACTTTAATATCTTGTTGGTGATGTTCTTTAGGAACGCCAGGTGCGTAGCACTCACAACCGGCTCACATGTATGAAAAAGACACCAGGCTATCGCAAAACACAGTAATCGCGTGAACTCTGTCCTATCAATAAGACACGTATATTATGACACCGGATTATTGCAAACACCGTAAGATTGCCGTTGACAGAATCTCACTTGTCTCGTGCCCAGGATCAGCGCAACAGTCCAACCCGTTCAGTCCGTCAGGGGTTGATTAGGCAAAAAAATGTTATATCTGTTTCAATTATCAAAGTCAAAGTCAGAGTCAAAGTCAAAGTTTTAGTTTGTTCATAGCATTTGGCGTAAATTGAAGCAAGCAATAATGTTATGGTTAACACTAGTGATAGTTAGAGCATGTAAGGATAGTAGCAAGTGGCACCAAACAAAAAAAATATCATCAAAATCGGTTGACAATTGGCGAAAATATCGCTGAACAAATACAAAAAAAAATCAGTCGAATTGAGAACTTACTCCTTTTTAGTCGGTTAAAAATAAAGCTAGAAAATATATTACGTCACTACAAAATTAAGTAACAGATCAAATAGTAAGAAACTGATTACTCAACTCCGTGCTTAATCGAGAAAACATATCGATATTAACATTTAATCGATAACGCTATCATTCGATATAAATACGATGTTATATCACTCGCACGTATTTGAATATAAGATTTTGATACGGAGAGTGATATTTTTATTAAAAATCTAAAAGGTGTTCAAATGTTTGTTTGTAGTTATTGTGAATAATGACTAGAAGAGAAGATGATTTTAAGAATTGTTTTGTTTCTCTCGTATGGAATGCTGGTAAGTGTTCGAAAATGTTATTTTTTTATTGATAGGTTTGAGTTTAACCACAATCTCACTAGGTGGTAAGCGATGATGTTGTCGACTATGGAGCACGCTTCAAAGTCAAAGTCAAAGTCAAAACATTTATTTCAAATAAACTATTTACAGGTACTTTTGAAATGTCAGAGTCAGTCAGTCAAAAACATCTTCATGTTTTTCTAGCTTCCTATTTGAACAGAAGTTTGCATAGAAAGAAGCTTGCAAAGAAGTAACCAATCCACTCTTTAAGACTCTCTAAAGGCTCCAGGTTGTGGCTGTCAGGAAACAGACTCCGAATAAATATGACATATTTTTGTGTACAGGAACTTATGAAGTTTTCGTATCCGCGATTTTAAGCTTCGTTCAATTCCTGAGGAGTATGCAGTTTTCTTTGGTTGCGTTATTTCTTAGAACATTTTATAACTTGTTTTTCTTGAGTGGAAATCGAATTTTAATCAATCAATCTTTATTTGTGAACGCAGGTATTACAATAAACGTCTTATGTAAACATTTCAGTCGAGCTCTATGTCCTACCAATGAAATTGGTGTCCAAATATATTAGTTTTTTAGTAATAAGCTTGAATCTATACACTAGGTATTCGATAGGAGAAACTCTATTTTTGCTATTTTTACAACTCTAATTTTGTCCAAACAATAGTGATACTATTATTTGGGACAAAATTAATAATAATAAAATATACATCATATTCTCATTATTGTAGGGACGTATATTGTTAGATTTTCTATAATCCAGTTGTAATAATCAATCATCTTTTCATTCCAGGTATCATCCAACAACGGATATCCAATAATACCCGCTCAAACATATCCTATTTACCAACAGAATGGATACTCAAATCCTCTTGCTAACCAACCAAACTATATCACATCCTATTTGCAAGGATTGATGGTTCAAAATCAATCGCCGACACTGGACTTATCACCATCCAATATAAGGCAAATTTTATTGAACAGAATATTGTCGGGACAATCAATGCAAGCGAGTTTAGATCAAAACTCAAAAGGTTACGGTTCCAATTTAGTAGAATTTTCTAACAATGCGATTGCACCGAATGCTGTAAACAGCTATTTTGCAGCTCCTACAGTAAACAATCAACCGGCTGGTATTATTAAAGAAGATAAAAAAGTAGATATTAAAACTGAAGAAAGACGTAAAAAGACTAAAAAAAGAAAGTCTAAATCAAGAAGAAGGCAAGATGAGCCTGAGAATAATCATAAGAATTCAAACAAAACCAAAGTCAATGATTTACAAGAAAACGATAGAGAAACCAGTAAAAAAACAAAAAGACGTTCTCGGAAACCCAAATCAGAAGCTACTTCTCATGGCAGTCGTTCAAAAAGCAGTGAAAATGAAGATGACAAAAAAACCAAAAAGAGAAAAGAGAAAAACAAAGAAAATGAAGTGACGAATTTTGTTGATGAAGAAACCAAAGAAAATCCTAAGCCACGAAGACGTCATAAGAAAAAACCGAAACCAGACAGAGACAATACAGAGGAAGTTATTTCAGAACAAACAACGAGTAAACCAAAACAAATACAAGAAGGTATAAACGTAGCTCATTTTAATGAGGGAATCATTGAAGAAAATAGATTTGCCAGAAATCCTATACCAGAAGGAGGTGATTTATTTAAATCAATTCCCAATTTACCTGAAAATATTGCCAACAGCTTTAAAGGATTGCCACAATTTAACAATCCAGCTATGAGTCATTTCTTTGCTAATTATGAAAATATCTACCAGTCTATGATGGCTAATAATAAAGGGACCAATGAACATATCGAAATCAAAAGGAGAAAACCTGCACGAAGTAGAAACAACAATAGAAGAAAAATTGAAGTCAAAACCAAGAATTCTACTGCTACTGAGGCAGATGGCAAAAAAAAACCTACAGCAATAGTTACTCCAAAGTTAAATATCGTGACTACAGAAAAAACTATGGTAATTAAGGTAAAACCGCGTACAAACATTGATCCAATACCAGAAGCTGAAGATTCTAAATCTATAGATAAACTGCCTGAGGCGAATGAAACTAGTTATGAGTTTGAAAATGAAGTAATCAAAGACATGGAATCAAATATAAATGAACCTGATAAGAACTATGAAGGATGCATTGATGATTATCCAATTGACTATTATCCGCAGTTTACAGATAGTGCAGCTTATAATGCAAACAATAGAGAGGTTTTTGTCAAAAACTTAGGCGATACCAAATATTACTACGCAGTAGATAAGGAGAACCCAGAATTCATTAACCGAATGCGATTTGAAAGCTTTGGCCTTCCTGAACGCATTATAAAAGATTATGAAGTAGTTAAAAAGTATGATGATACTGAAAAAGAAAGGATCAAGAAACCGGAATTTAAAGCTGAAGAAGAGATAATACAGTTTCGCAGTCCACCTCATTTAGAAATACCTGATTTCCAAACTAGAAGAGTGGATTTGAGTGAAATTAACCCAGGATACTACAACTTCGATGAAAATGACGAGTTCGATCCAAGATATCAAGCCGATAAGGCATCTTTCTATTCTGAGACAAAAATCCCATACTATACAGGAACTAAAGATAACAGTAAGAAAATACAAAAAGAGAAACCTAAAGATATTGAAACAGTTTTCGCAAGATCTAAAGTTGTAAATTACGGTCCAGTTTATAATCCAGAAGATGAAGATTCAGTTTCTGCAGGTACCAGTCATAAGGTTTTGATGGATGACAGCTATTTTAAAGATGGCGGTACTACTTACGTTTTGGCATCGTCTTTGGATCACCCTGCGATGGTATGGTAAAGAAATCTATTGGAATTTGAAAACAAAAGAGGGATATATGTACAGTTTTAATTATTAAGTTATTTATTGAAATAAAAATTAAATCAATGTAAGTATTAAATTATTCAATCATGTTTGTGCTTTTGATTTTGATTTTATTTTTACTATAATTTTACCCATCATTTAAATATTTTTTCAACACATTTGCTCAAAAAATGCATATATGAAGCCTGTACACATTGTTCGATGGTTAAAATTTACACACCACACAATGGAATGTGCGGTAAAATAGGTAGGTACTCTCACCTAAGTACATATACATATTTAACCACACGGCGCTATACAATAGCACCGTGCGGTAAAGTATGTACTTAGGTATTCTTTACGGTTTTTTTTTTAATTTTCATAAAAAATAAATAAGAATATTACCAAAGAGTTTCACAATCCTAGAATAAATAAGCTGAATGGTCGAACCTCCTCGGATGCGCTTTTGCTCAATACATTTGTCTCACTTTAATACTAAAGAGAAAATAAGAAAGTTTATAAAAAAATTGCAAATGAACCAGACTGTTTTGATTTTCAACAAGATCTTAATCGTTTCTCTGACTATTGTTCTTCAAACAAACTGTACCTTAGCTTGTCCAAATGTCATAGTATAACATTTACTAAAAAAGAAAAATGTTATTAATTTTAATTATCGACTTGCTAATAATAATAGTATTCTTAACAAAATTACTTGTCTTCGTGATCTTGGTGTGCAGTTGGACTCGAAACTTCATTTAGATAGTCATGTTGGCCGTATGGTTAATAAGGCATACCAGATGTATGGCTTTGTGATGAGAGCATCTAGAGAGTTCCATCGACCCTCCACTTTCTTGCATTTGTACAAGTCCATAGTCAGACCACAATTAGAATATGCAGTACCCATCTGAAATCCTCATTATGCAAAGTATTGTGAATATATAGAAATAGTTCAACGTAAATACCTTCGAGCCATGGAGTATAGATGTTTTCGGAAAAAAGCGTCTTTTCAGTCTATTCTCAAAAAATATGGTCTCCTTACATTAAAGTCAAGGCGCACACTCCTTGAAACAATGACTCTATACAGTGTATGCCGAAACAAATTTGATTGCCCCAACTTGGTGAACAGTTTGTGTTACCTGGTTCCTCGAACAGTGCAGGGACGAGAGGTGCGCACCAGGCAACTTTTCGCTACTAGATCTTGCAAATCTAATGCTGGTGTGCGCTCACCGCTACACCGTTTAGTCGACACATACAATAAGCTATTTTGTGCAATTGATATCTTATTTGTAAGCAGATATACATTTAGAACTGACATAATCAAAATTTTGAAGGATCAACAGTAGCTTCTAATGTTTCTATGTACATACCCTGGCTACAGTTATTAACGTTTGCTAGTTTGTCTTAGTTTAAGTAGTAATCTGTGGAAAATGTAGTGGGTAGTATATTTGTTAAGTCATATGTTTAAGACACTTTGTATAGTTTTAGTATACTACTGTTTGTTTTCCCTATAAAATAAAATAAAAAAAAAATAAAAAAAAATAAGAAAATAATAATAAAAAGAAACAACGGGTTGCACTCCGGGAGTGCGGGCAGTGAAAACTTGAACATTAACGTTGTGCATTTTTGAATATTTTGGAATGGTTAGGGACTAATTTCGCACGAATTGCTTTATTTTTCAGTATTAAAGTAGTATCATTTATGTGGTTAGATACAATATTCATTTATTGGGCTATCGTACACAAATATGACAATTTATATTACATTATTACATTATCTGTCTTACGAATTTCCGATCAGGTCACGTGTCCTGACGTGAGTTTTACATTTTTTACCCATCCCAAAAAGTACACAACGTCGCTAAAGAAGTTTTCACATCAATAAATAAATGAAAGCTGTAGTTTCAATTTTCACCACGCGATTGTGGCGCCGTTTGCAAATTTGCACCATTTTCATAACAGAAACGCCAAAGATTGTTGCGACTTTCCGACTGATATCTATAAAAAAAAGTTGGTATCATTACCTGTTGTACTGTTTTCTCGCAAATGTATTGAAAAACTTATGACATACGTGCAGAAATTGGTTTTACAAACTCGTGACTATGGTAAGCCCTCGTTTGTAAAAACTAACTGACCGCACTAATATCATAAATAACTGTTACTATTCTACCGTATATCATTCCCATATACTTTGAATGTCTTGACGAACATTATTGCAAATGCTTAGTATGTCAATTTTATCTCGGACCTCATAATGCAATAACACTGTGGAATCTGCTTAGCCTTTTCCCAACATTTTTAGAGCTCAAGTAATACATAATGCAGCTGAGCACCAGTAATTTACAAGGAGTGACTGCCTATCTAACATAGACAACCCAGTACCTGTGTAACACGATATGCCCGTAACGACTGTCAAAGATCAATCAAATGACAAAAGGGAACAACAGGTTAAGGCGTGCGCACACCGAGATGGAATGGTAGAAGATTTTACCAACGATCAGCGCGCACTAGCCGCTTTGATAATGTAGCATTCCAGCGTACCAAGACATCACGCGACGTGCCGTGTCATGCTGCCGAGGGATCCTTTAGCGCGCTCTCCAATGTCGTGTCAAGAAATCTCTTTCGATGCCACGGAATCAATTTAAAACATTAATATTTGTGTTGTATTCCTACCAAAATTAAATCTTCTGCCATTCCTTCCCGTTTGCGTAGGCCCTTAACGTGTTTTCCGAGGAGTCTTGTTATTTTAAGATGGTCACCCATCCACGAATCGACCTCGGTAAGCTATATTTCATGCTTCCCTTGAAGTTCGACCCGTGAGGCTGTTACTATTATTTTTTCCCACGAGCTCAAACTTAAAGCACTACTAACTTCTGTCAGCGGTCTTGCCAGCGTGATAGTCGAAATTTGTCAATTCAATAAATTAAAATGTTTATTGCTCAACACAGTACATAATCAAACATTTCTAGATGTCATGTGAATGCGCAGTCCACTGTGTTGACCAATTTAGGCATGAATTTATCATCAAAATTATACATTTTTATAAATTCCGATAAATTAATACCTACCGTAAATAACGTTAAAAAAAAACTAATAAACCTTATGTCACAAATTCAATATTGATACGTTACACAATGTCCCAAGGAAATTTCCTCTCAGGATGAAAGTCCAAGTTTCACCAAAATCCGTTCAGCCATAAGACGTAAAGAGGTAACCAACAAACTCACCAATAATAATAATTATGATTCTGTAATATTTTACTGTTCTACTAAGAAAGGTTGGCTCACATTTATTGAAGCCTAAAATAAACTTCTAAAGAAATGTATCTTTAACATTAAATTATTACTTCTACGAATTCTGTCTAACCTTAGCTTATAAGTATACTTAACTTGGTAGGTTGCCTTCAGAATAGCTGAATTATTGTTAGGTTTATTATTTATTTAGGATCTGCTAGCTTGACGTTACTTACGAAAGTATGTGTTCCTACGTGTTTATTTTATTGGTTAGATGAGTAAATACGTATCAGCTCATAACGTCAACTTCTCAAAATGTAATAGGCACAAAAATTTAATCGGCCAATAGGTACCATACAAATTACAAGTAAGTACTTAAACGGAAGTTCTTCCCAAAATGAATAATATAAAGATTGTAACATGATTTGACCGTGTGTAGGAGATAATCTCTCGAAATAGCGATCTGATTACTAAAAAAATATTTAACTCACACAAACTATAATTTCAGCCATATTTATGTCACAAAACCACGTATGGTTTCAGTACCGCGAGAGCGATACCGCAAGAAAAAACTAGTAACAAATAAAACAACAAAATAATGTTAATAACACGATTTTATTTACAACTAATATCTAAAAATAGCTGTTTTACAAAACATAAAAGAGAAGGGCCTTGACAAAGTGAAATTCTATCATCGAAAACGATTCTCAAAAAGTGTAAAATGTACTGAATTAACATACGCTACTGAAATGTCACTAATTCAATCAAATCAATAGTACGTCAGTTTTGTCTAGAGCCTCAGGTATATTTTTTCACAATAAAATTATTAAACTGCAGAATCGATTTTCAACTTATCGATAAAAATGCTAACAACGTATCTAAGTCATCCCAATCGAAGCTCTCGTCGTTATTCAATATCTCAGCTAACAACATCAACTCAATCATTTTTTCCAATTCAGAATCCTTTTTCGATGACTTTTTTTTGAAAACTGGAGCCTCCATATAAAATGGTGATGATATAGCAGAGTAAGACGGTAAAATCGGTGATGGTAAATACGATGGGCAGATGTGTGGTGATGAAAAGGTAATCAATGATGTTGGAGGTAATGCATATGCAGTAGGCTGTGGTGAAGAAATTAATACAGGTTGACAAGAAGTTAGTTCGAATGCTGATGCTGGGCAAGGAGAATCTGGAAAGGAGTCTGGCGCTGGTGCATTTATACAATCAGTGGATGCACTTATTACAGGTAAAATTGAATTAGTGTTCACTGGGTTTCCTTGTGGGAATGGTAAAACAGATAAAACAGATAATGTTTCTTCAGGTTTTAACATTACATCAAGGTAAGGATCTGATTGAGTTGTATAAATTGGTGTTTGTGGTATATTTGGTGGTGCTGAATTAATGTTAGACTTATATGATGATAATATATCCTGTACTACATTTGACAACAAAGTGGTAATAGATGATACCATGTTTGAAGTAGTTTGGCTGATTGAAGAAGTTGGAGACTGGTGTACGTAAGAAACAGGAGTAGTAGGAGTTTGTGATAATCTAGAAGGAGAATAAGTAATAGGAGAATAAGAAGAGGTTGCAGAATAAATAGTGGGTATTGGTTCAGTTGGAATGATAGGCGGTGAATACTGAAATGGAACACATTCTTTAGTAAATAACGAATGTTGATAATACGATGGATACGGAAGATTAATACGTTCCAAGCTAGGAACATTTTTTGGACCAAAGCTAGTTTGATAATTGCTACGAAGATCATTAGGGTTTATTTTTTCAATAGTCTCTGTGCAAACACCTATGATAGGAAGCGCGTCTGGTATATCAATATTTTTTGAATAGTCAAAACTACTTATTATGTTTGATTCTACGTCAAAGATTGGAGAAATTGGTGAGAATGGAAAAGTTTTTGGAGAATTCGAAAAGATTTTAGGTGGTGAAAGTGCAGGTGGCTTAATAACTGGAGGAGTACAAGGTTTCAGTTTGATGTCTGAGGTACTACCGGCCCTTAAATATGGCAAAGAACTAAGGGAATCCTGATCTCCTTTGAAACTAATTAAATTAAATAATGCAGACTTAGATGGTTCAAGTTTAGATTCAAAAGCCACAGAAGCTGAATTAGCAGGGGCTTTTTTTGGAGGCCATATATTGTCAACAACTGCATTTTGTGATGACAACATGGTCTTAGTTGAAAAGGGTACATTCGATGGTAAATTCGGTAGCTGTATGTTACTGACAGGTTTCAAAATCTCTGCAGTTTTGATTGGATAGAAAGAAGGTGACGACGAATCATGGTCATTTGTGCTAGGAAGAGAATAAAGATTGGTTTCAAAAATTGTAGTTCTTGGGATTAGTAAATTATGACAACTAGATTGACTTGGAAAGTTAAAATTCCTTGCGCCCTTGTAAGAGATGGGCCTGTAACTCAAAGGTTCGGAAGGAATCTTTACTCCAGGTAAATACATAGATTTATAGAGCAATGGGTATGGTAATGGCGACGTATTAAAAGTAAACTGTTCCGAAATAGACGGTGTTCTTCTTTCCAACGATATTGGTGAATCTAATACTCCAGATGATAATGATTTGATAGTTGGTGCTAAGAATTTACTTGTTTGAAATGGTGAACTTAAAAAACTATTTTGTTTCAATGATTCTATTGGAACATTAGGCAAGGAGTTGATGCTGGGTAAAGGAGATAATATATTCGATGAAGTTTTATACGTATCCGACAAAGAATTAGTAGGTGAAGCATTTGATAGCTGGGTTGAAGATGATAAAAATGGATATTTATATGGCAAGGAAATTTCTGGTGAACGAATATCTGGTTTATCATTTCTAACGGCAGCCTTACATAGTGACAAAAACTTATCTCTTAACCTTTCTGGTATTTTAACATTTTCCATTGATAATGAATCAATCTTGGGTACAGGCAAAGCTCGGGACGATGATGTGAATGCTAGTGGTGATGAGAATTCTTTTATCACTGATTCTTTTGCAGATGCTGGAAATGGTTTAGACATTATGTCTTTACTGTCACATGTCAGTGATAATTTTTTGACAGATGTAGTTGAAGAAACAGTTGAAGCGAGTAAGGGATTAGGTTTTATTGGTGTCACTTTGCCAATGGAATCTGAGATTGGTATTGTTGTGACTCCACCCAGTGTTGCTGTGACGATCGTCTGAAAAAGTTAAAATAATGCTGCATTAGTGTTGTTCCATAAACATATTACGGAGATTAAATTGTAAAAGGTGAAATATGATTCTGGAAGTGCTGATCTGATTTCGAAAATTCTAAAGCTTTACCATGCTTGAGTATCATAGGCTTCTTGACTCAGGTCAGTCGCAGCAAATACAATCTCCACAGACTGAGGGGTTATCGGATGAATCAGGTCTTCAATGTTTGTGAGGATGTTTCCTCAAATTATGGTTCATGCTCTGTCACCTGCTCACGTGAAGAACTTATAACTGTGCCAGGGACAGTGTCATTGTCTGGTATATTGGGCCAGTAGTGTTATTTCCCAATATAGTTGGGCTGTAGTTAAGGCTAGGCAGATGAGGAGTGTTTTTATTTGGAAGACGATTTTTCATTTTGTAAAAAAAAACTTTTTCACAAAAAAAAACCGACTTCCAAAAAAAACACTACAAAGTACAAAATAACTTTAATTTCAGAAGTCGGTGTTTTTGGATGCTTCTTCTTTATTTGACACCGACTTCCGAAATTAAAGTTATTTTGTACTTTGTAGTGTTTTTTTTGGAAGTCGTTTTTTCTGGAAAAGTTTTTTATTTTTCACTTTTCAGTGGTGTTTTTAGGTGTGGGGTACACCTAAAAACACCACTGAAAAGTCACAGGAAAGCAAAAATATGCAATTTCGTAGATTTTTGCACATATGTTTTCCAGCTATTTGGATTTAAAAACCAAACTGCTGAACCGATTTTAATAAAAAAAAAAAAAAAAAAAACAGTCGAATTGAGAACCTCCTCCAGAAAAATGGCCAAAATCACGTTAAGAAGTACATAGGCTACTTTAAATCCCGAAGACTTCTCCGAGGAGTCTTCTGATAATTTTTATTTATAAACCTTTGACATTTTGCAGTATTATTGCATTATTTATATTATTAATTGATTTTTATTTTATTTTATTTTTTGAGTATAATAATTTTGTAATGTTATTTTAATCATTTGTATACGCCTACCCTAAAAAACGTCACGTAAGGCAGCAGTAATGTTTTATTAAAGGTGTGACTGTAGATGAAAATATATGATGAGTTAAAGGCCTTCTTCTTCTTCTTATCGTGCGGGTAGTAAGGTCTAACGACCCCACATACCCGGGACCACCAGCTTATACGTGCCTTCCGAAGCATGGAATCATCTTTTTATCAGACAATTAGGTGACTCAAGCTTGCAATGTCCTAGCCAAACTGAAAAATAACTTTACGAAGTATGCTTCCCGTGGGAATCGAACCCGCGACCGCCGGGTCACAAGGCAAACGCCTAAACCACTCGACCACGGAGGCAGTTGTCCTAAAGGACCTACTGAAACCTACAAGCCTAACAGTCTCTACGACCCTAAGACCGACAAGCCCTTCAGCTCTAACCTACTAGTACCTTGTATGTGATAAATAAAACCGCTAAAAACTTCCAAAAACCGGAATCTGGTCATCCAGGAAAATAAAATCGTTAGATGGCAGACCCAATGAGCTGGAAATTCAATAATTGGCACTCGTTTTACTGCTTTTATTACTCTCACAGGTATAGTTGAGTTGACAAAGCGTTGATTCGTGCTATCTGCACAGTAGAATAAAGTATAATACAGAAAAAAGTCTTGAAAATATCCCCCCTACTGGTAGAGATTTTGTCATTAACTAAAGAGGACGCTGACGCTATGAAATTTAATTGCTATATTTTTCTACAGTACTGCATTGGGTTTCTAAGCCTCAATATTTTTATTTATAGGACTGTGATAAATCTACATGTACATGTTAATAAAACGACATACCTGACATATCACAAAAAGAAGCAACAATTTCACCCCCATAATGTTAATTTGAAAATGAAACGTAACACCCTGACATCCATTTATAACTTCAATACAATAGTTATTATAAAACTAATTCCTGGAAAATAATATTATGTACCTAAATGTATATTGAAATGTTGTAATAATTCGGTGATTAAATGTGGAATTATGACAAAGGTTCTTCAAAAAGTATACATAACGACAAAGAGTGTTTATAAGTTGGGAAATTTTCTTGAGTATTGTGAAGTCATAACTACAGCTTTTCGTTGCTTTCAGACGAATTGGAATAGCGTCTGTAGACAAAGGGATTATGTTATGAATGGGAAAGATTTCTATATACACTAATTGCCCAGCTGATCGATGTTATATAATTATCAATAAACTAAAAAGTCGGCTGTTACTACCAGCGATCTAAACCTAAATGTACCAAAGATAATAAGACTTCCCTTGCCATATTTTATCTAATAGATACGAGTAATTTAGTAAGAGAAAAGACACAAAATCAATAACAGATAACATTAATAGGTATGTTCGTAACATTACAACATAATATAATAACGAAATATTAATATAATTAATTAATGAACAGATTAATAATACGATTGCCCGAAGCGTACGTGATTTTATTAAGAAGAAATAATAATAATTATCTGCTCGTACCTATGTATCACTCGGTACTGTTACGAAAGAAAGACGATAGGTACTGTGTTATTGCCTGTTAAAAAAAAAACTTTACCAAGGGTTTTTCTTAGTAAGGTATTGTTTACTGTAAGGATAGGTACGCGCTTGACCACTATCTCACCTGATGGTAAGCGATGATGTGGTCGAAGATGGAGCACGCTTGCCTAGAAGTAACCTAATCACTCTTGACTTAAAGTCAAGTCAAGTCAAGTCAAGTCAAAGCATTTATTTCAAATAAACCATTTACAGGTACTTTTGAATTGTCAGAGTCAGTCAGTCAAAAACATGAAGCTATTTACACGTTCCAAAGCGTAGATCTCTATGGAGAAGAACGTGCAAGAAACTCCACGGACACTCTTTTAAACCATTTTATGATTTACAATAATCCTGGTTACATTATCTTTGTTGCTTCTATATGTGAGAACAATGTAAAGGAAGAGAAAAAAAAAAGAATTCTAAGTATCAAATAAACTATTGAAATAAGCCAGCGACAGCTAAGAGATGACCAGTCTCCACTGATGGCGCCCGTTCACGAACATGACGCGTGCATCAGCACCATTCAGCTCAACCATTTTGAAGGGAACCGAATGATCCGATACACGCGCCACCATCAGCGAGACATTCGAGTGAGCATGACAAACCCTCAACTGCCCCTGCTCATTCATGTCAAACAAGGAAACCATCTATTAACATAAAAAGGCTCCATGGTCCTCACATTTACAGGATTCCAAAATAAAAAAATGCTTCTACTTTATATAAAACTATAAATATCAATTGGTAAGAACAGAAAGACACAGAAAGACTCCCAGGTTGTAGTTTTTGCCATTTTTTGTTGTTTCTATGTAAGGGGCCATGCGCTTTTTCATGTATGTGCTAAATAAATTGTATCCTTTCTAATAGGATACTCTTCATTATGTACCTACACCATATAAGTTACAGAAAAAACTAGATGAATTTTTTTTTCAATTTTTAGTGGTACACCTAACACCACTAAAAAGTCACAGGAAAGCAAAAATACGCAATTTCGTATCCATGGATTTTTCCACATTTTTTTTCCAGCTATTTGAATTTAAAAACTAAAGTACTTAACCGATTTTGATAAAATTGCAATGTAACCAATCGAGAAGTATATCCTATCACATGAAACAAGAATTTTTCAAATCGGTTCATAAATGACGGAGATATGAGATAACAAACACATAAAAAAAACAATCGAATTGAGAACCTCCACCTTTTTTTGAAGTCGGTTAAAAATAAAATTTACACAGGGTGACACAACGGGCGGCCTTCTAAGTTAAAGTAAAATTTATGTTTAAACTAGCTTTTGCCCAAAGCTCCGCCAACATCACAACACATCCGACATACGCGCGTGGATGTCGGTTATTGCGTAAAAAAGTAGCATAGTATGTCATTTATATCCCAGGCTCCACATCTGCCATTCATGACGATCCGTTCAGTCGTTTTAGCGTGAAAGCGTAACAGACAGACAGACAGACATACAGAGTTACTTTCGCATTTACTTATAATATTAGTAGTGAAGTAGGGACTAAAGTTTTGTTTTTTAGGTTTAAAAAAAAACGATTATATTTTTACAGTACTGTCAATTTAATAACCACTTTTTTTAAATGTCTGCTGTTACGTGCCAACTATCAAACACATTTGGAATAGGGTCATGCTTCAAAAGGCAGATAGAAATATCAATAGGGGCGCGTTACAGGGCGGGCAACACGTAATCAATCACTAGTAGAAGTTCTTCCTACACATTTCTTGGGTGAAAATATACGGGAAATAAAAACCGAACCCTCTTTAAATTGCAACTTCTGCCACCAATAGCATCGTTGCTGTCCAAGGACGAGTATCGAAAAGTCACTGCGATATAATATTAATTTTATAGAGTATTTATATAATACCTAAGGTATTTCACTGAATTCTTTGCAACATTTCTCAAAACCTGAAGAAAAGACAAAACGCTGAAAAAAAGAATTGACCAAAAATTTCAAAAAAGACTCGCAAGCTTCGGCATCGAGAATTATTTGCGCCGCGCAGAACA
Source organism: Melanchra persicariae (assembly GCA_947386135.1). Classification (NCBI taxonomy): domain Eukaryota; kingdom Metazoa; phylum Arthropoda; class Insecta; order Lepidoptera; family Noctuidae; genus Melanchra; species Melanchra persicariae. The sequence goes on along the minus strand of OX376670.1, from coordinate 11,115,835 downwards.
ACTGCTTAATTTTACAAAAAGTTGGCAACAGATGATATTCTTCCCGGGTGGGTTCTTTTATATTTTAAATTTTTACATCAAGAACGGTAAAATGGGATCGACCAAGAGGACGCTCTGCTTTTTCACGAAGATCTTTTGCGTTTCTTGGGCCTTACCTGTACTCAAAATTTTATTCTCATAATAAAACTATACTGATGCTTACTTATAGACGTTTTAAGAAAGCTGTATTTAAATGGCTGCACCCTATAAATTATAATGTGACCGAAGACCTTCTGCACATACAGTCGTAAAATTGTTTGAAGCAAAAAAAAAAAAAAACCATTAACATGCACCCACCCATACACTCTACAGTTACCCCTACATATTACACATTCCACAATTACACATACACTGACTCAACAGTAATCACCCATCCCTTTTATCTTTTATATAATATCTTAGTTACTTATAACTTACTTATTTAGTTTTGTGTAGTATTATTTTTAACTATAAATAAAATTTGTTTGCCTTACTTGGGAAGAGACTGGACCCCACGACAGTGTGGGTTCCAGGGAATTTGATGAAACCTAGCACTTAAGGCTCTTATGTATCGCTTTATTGTCTAGTTATTGTACAATGTGTTATTGAACCGAATAAATTTTTATTATTATTATTATTAATATAATAAATTAGGATCGCGTTTTAATATAATCTCGTCTGATGGAAATCGATGGCAAACATTTACCCAGAACAGAACTAATCACTCTTGATTTAGAGACCTCATTTATTTCCAAGAGTACGTAAACTGCTTAAAATACTGCCAATATAAATCCCTTTTGTATGCCTAATCTCTCCCCGTATATTCCACGTTATTGAAACCAGCTCAACAAAGTTAGAGGTCATACAATATCGATACTACTCCCACGTGTCCGGGATAGAGATGAGCCTCCAATATGTTGTACTATTTACTAAATATTATGTATTATATTATATCAATATAATACCTACGCATAGGTACATGAATAGGTTAGATGACTAAAAAATCTAATTAGTCCGTCAGATAGATTTCCAAGAAATATTAGACACGTATTTTTTCTTTTTTCACGTAAACAACAAATTAAAACGATACATTGCCTTAAAAACTCGTGTGACGTCACTTATAAGTACACTTTTTACGTACACATGACGCCACAACCCCCCACTAAAAATAAAAAGAGACTAAGATAAAAGGCATCAAATGCCTTTTATCTTAGTCTCTTTTTATTGATTTGATAAAACAAAAAAAAACCGGCCTAGTGCGAGTCGGACTCGCGCACGGTTTGTATATGTCGTAGGATAATTTGATACTTCGAATCTTCGCGGAAATCCTAGGGGTTTTTGCAAAAACGCGGATAATTAGACATAGGCGAAAAATTATCAATTAGGGCACCCCGACTCGGGTGTCCGAGTTTCGAGTTTCGCCTTCGTGGTTATTTTTTTTTTCGCAAAAATCCAGACTTTGTCCAGTAAGATTTGATAATTTTTCGCCTATGTCTAATTATCCGCGTTTTCGCAAAACCCCTAGGATTTCCGCGAAGATTCGAAGTATCAAATTATTCTACGACATATACTTATGTTCCGTACCATTATCTATAAAAATAGTTCAATCACAGATCTGAGGCCACAAACTGCATCAGACTGCTTGAAAAGCGACTTGTTTGGAACTTTTTAGTCGTTTTTAGCGATTGGGTTTTTTGACAAAGTATTTTTTAAATTTCCTATATTTTAATGAGTTACATTTTTTTTTCATTTGCGAGAGCCATTTTGAAAATTTATAGCCTTTGTCACTACCACAATTCTGACGGATTCAACAACACCTCCTAAGTCTAAATCCGTCCAGCCGTGTGGGCTGTAGGGCTTGTCAAAGAAATCGACATACATATATACGCTTGCCGGGGTCGATTTGTGGATGGGTGACCATCTTAACATACCGAGATTTCTCCGTACCTCGGAAAACACGTAAAGTTGTTGTTTGGTCCCGGCTGTCATTTGTAGATCTTTGGCAGTCGTTACGGGTTGTCAGAAGCCAGAAAATCTGACTCCAGTCTTGCCAAAAAGTACCGTGTTATCCAGTTTAATGGGTTGTGGAGGTCTGGTAGGCAGCCGCTCCACGTAAAATTCTGGTATTCCGGTTTGACTGGACCCCGACCCCAATATAACTAAATGGGAAAAGGCTAGGCTGACAATGAAACAAGGAACACAAAATAACGAAAAAGAATTAGTTCAAAAAATATGTTTATTAACATTACTTATCATTTAAAAATAAATAAGTAACACGAAATCAATAAATATAATTATACGGGCCACAGCCGCAAGAATTGACAGGCGATACTATGGGTCCAACTGGTGACATCACAGGTCCAACGGGAGAGATTAGTCCATAGTCCAAAGGAGATCCGAAGCCCACGGCTGGGACTACAACTTCTGGTTGAGACAAAGGCAGTGTGTTACTGAGGAGGTTGCTTACAACCAACAGCTGCAAAGCATTGGCCAGATTGTTAGCTACAGTGCTATCCTGAATGATAGTCGCAGGTGGCAACTGGTTTGCCACCAAAGTCTCGACGCCGTAAGGGTTGATGTCGAGTATTGGCTGGCCATAGTTCGGACCAATGATCATCTGGTTTGGCAGTAATGTCTCGGCTACTGGTAGAGGCATTGGCAGAATGTTTTGTTGTAGGCCAGGAATGAAGCGGTTCACGCAATTTGCGGAGATAGTCTGAAAAAAAAATTTTTTGGTTTAACATCAATTTTTTGTTTAACCTAGGAATATTACCAAATCTAGTGCTGTAGCTCCATAAACTTGAATGTTTATTCATTTACGACAAAATTGCAGAAAAATTAAACCCGGAGAAACAAATAGAGTGAATAACTGATTTTGAAAAAGTTTGAATTCCAAGTCCAACAAAAAGTCATATCATATTTCAAAGTGGCTCGAAAAAACGGCGAATTCATATGTAAAGATCCAATAAAAGTCGTGATGAAACATTATATCTCATAGGTTGACCGACAAGACGAGACAATGCGACAAGCCTCTTTACAGACATTGTTGCACAATAAATTTCTATGAAATAGTAAAATATTTATAAAAATGTTTTTAAAACAAGCTTTAAACGAACTAAAATGTACCCATCTTCCGGCGACATTATCAGACCAGCTCCATGGAGCTGTAACTTTGGGCACAATGCTATAATATGTTATAGCATTGTGTCCAAAGTTACATAAGTATGATAAGTTTAGACTTAATTGGATATCAGAAAGTGCTTGAAAAATGTACCTATTACTAAAATTCAACCGGATACACTTACGAAAGCAAGTTAATATAATATAGTTTGTAAAAAGAGTTCTTTGTATGACAAAATCTTGCGCTACAGAGATAGTTACAGTATAACTATGGCAGGGCAATCCTTTGAACATACTCCCTCGATGCTCTTTTATGACAGGGTTAGGAGTATGTCTGGCTAAGTCCTACAAGTTTATGTTGGTCCTTTAATAAACTAACATAACATAATCACGTCTGTTCTCTCTAAAGGGCTAGTCAGAGTTGTAAATTGTGCTCGTTTCGCTGCATAAGGTATATTCTCAGGTAATAGGGGCGACCTTATTGACATTAACTATGCTCACATTCAGGCTGCTTCGGGATTCTCATACAGTATGAAATCATCACCAAATCTACGGAGAAGCTTCAAATACTTTGCTCACATTGTCAGAAAGAGTATCAACTCGGCTGTTAGATAGAAATTTAATTATTATATGAGCACTCGTATCCCACGGTTCAAGAATTCCGCACATCCTGTCAATAGCGATGAGGAGGAACTTTATGGCCACATTAAAGTCCTACAGAGCTCGAAGTTAAAAAAAAACTTACTTCCAAAAAAAACATACTTACTACAAAGTAGGTTTTTTGGTGAAAAAGTTTTTTATTTTTCACTTTTTAGTGGTACACACCTAACAACACCCCTAGAAAGTCACAGGAAAGCAAAATACGTAATGTCGTATTCTTGAATGACATAATTTTCCAGCAGTTTTGATTTAAGAACCACACTACTGAACCGATTGTGATGAAATTACTATGAGACCAATCGGGAAGTATATCCTTTCACATAAAACAAGATGTTTTTAAAACGTAAAAGTAAATGACGGAGATAATTATGAGGTAACAAATATAAAAAAACATCAATATAAATATAAAACTCTTCCGTTACTGAGCAAGTAACTGACAGACAAGGAACAGCTGAAAGTACTTCTCGTAGAAAACTAAAATTTAGCATGTAGGTTCCTTGGGGAGTGTAGGGGAGCACATAGAAGAAATTTCCCGAAATTCCTACGAGAACGAGTAAAAACGCATACAAAATCGCGTGTAATAATAGAACACATTCAAAAGCAAGTATAATAATAATATTATAGAAATACTCACGTTGAATAATGCCAATTGGAAGCACACGATAGCAATTATTTTAGCTGCCATTTTGAAGGGGTTGATGTCTCGAATTAGTTTTCGAATTGAGTACTACGTGTAGTTCTAAATCGACTTTATATAGGTAGGTACTTACTTATGTTTTATCTTTTAAATTATCTATCCATTTATGAAATAATTTTACACTATCAGATGTTAAGTAATAAGTTACATAATGCCAGGTGTGATAAAGAGTAGAATGATCTTGAACCAAGTGACATCTTTTCGAGTGAAAGAAGTATTCTACTTTGTTTAATCATTTAATTGAAAACTTTTGTAAACATTAGATTTTTCTTCTTTCCTTTTTCTTGATTTATTAGTATGATTGATATACGAGATTACCGAACTGTTTCTTAACCCCAATAACTGAATTAAGATTTGAAGTTGCGTATTTGTCAAACTCGATTTTATCCTGAATTGTCTGATGAACTGTCTTTACACAGTTTACCAACGCTTCTCCCTTTCACTGACAAAATTAATAAAAAAAAAGACGTGTGGCACTCGGAGACTGCCGCGGTAAAGCTATTGCAATAGCTTTATAATCATGCAAGCAAAACCGCGGGAAAGTAGCAATACTAATAAATAGGGCACCAACCTCAAAAAGTTCAAAAGAGGTCACATTGCATTTGACAGCTCAAAAATGCCACTCGCAACTTATAAAAATAATTAAAAAAAAACAAAACTTTCAAATTAAGAACACAGATCGTCATAGAAACAAAAAGTATCACCGCTGTGCCGGTCGGAGTAGGGGGTGTTAGGTTATTTTCGTTACGGAATTTCTGGATTCGGTCTCCACGCTCAAGGCCCGCTATGCAATAGCTTAAAAAAACCAAAAATATGGTGTCAAAAGAGTTGTTACTACGTTGAATGAGCTAAAAATGGTAAGAAAGAAAACCAACCATTTTATTAAAATTAATTAATTTAATTAACATAATAGTGATTCCGATCCGCTACGTAATAGGGTGGAATATGCGGCCCCACATGTGTTGAAATGGGCCATGGTCCATGTGGGGGACCAAAGAATGACATGTGCCATTGCCCACGGGGTGGACCAAAAGGTGGTTGATTGGGCCACTGTCCCTGTGTTGGGCCCAAGTGTGGTTGACTGGGCCACTGCCCATGAGTTGGGCCAAAGTGTTGTTGAATGGGCCACTGGCCAGGCATTGGACCTAAATGTGGCTGAATGGGCAATCGCATCGGCACACCCAGATTTGTTGCTGCTGGCAATGGTAGTCTGGGAGGATACCTAGGAATCAAGTTGCCTTGGTGGTGGTGGTATCCCCAGGGTGTGAAGTAGTTTGGATATCCAAAGCTGAAAGGATTTATCCAGTTGAATATGCCCTGAAAACAAAAAAGAAGTGATGGTTAAAAACGTCTCAAAACGCAGTCGGGTAAAGACTGGCCGAACCCGAGTCTCCCGTATAACTTGCTTTTTGCGAAATTCATGATTCTAGGTCAACAGCAAGGTACCCTATTTGTGGCCTATAGTTTTTGCGAGTAACCACTGTGTGTGTCTGCCTGCCAGATAAACAAGTAGGATTTCCTTTCTTTTTATGACATTAAAAAAATTGGTTGTCCATAGAGTCGGTTTACGGACGATAGTTTAACGTGAGAACGTCTCACTCAAGCCGATCGTGCCTTTCGCTCGCTCGTGTAGCGCTATCGCTCCAATCGTAACGTTACAATGAGTGCAACGGGACAATGAGTCATCCTTTTTCGTGCGTGCAGCCGGCGTTCATCGATTTATTAGACGTTGTCACGTCAAAAAGTGCTGATTTTGCGTAAAATAAATTGCATTTAACTAATTGTGTGCATTATTTAATACCTGGTTGGGTCTCCAACCCTCGTTGTTCGGAGTATGATGCATCCCAACTTCTGGCCACCCATGGGGTGGTAACCCCCGGTTGTGACAGACTTGGTCATTCTGATGAAGATGTGGTGCCCAGGGCCACCTTTCATTATTGTGTTCTCCAACCTTAAATATAAAATTGTATAAATATCTTAAAGAAAATCAATGGCTTTTTGTTTGTCCCAAAAACGTCAAGAAATTTTCAGGTTTTAGTCCAGTTCTGCTCTGAGAAGAGGAATCTGGAACAAAAATAATATTCTAAGGAAGCTTAATTACGTCTTTATAAATTTTCTCGTATCTCTAACAGACTTTTCAGGTTAAAAATAAATTAGAACCTCTATAATTTTTTGTTCTCAATGGTCTTGAAGAGCCCAGAATGTCTTGACTGATCTTTCCACCGTGTCATCAATATTGTTAGAACGGTTTTATATTAGCCCCGGTCCTAATCCGGCCTAAATAGTAAAGCTTCGTAATTGCACAATCGATACGAAAAAAAGAAGATATTTAAGCCCCTTTCACCCTCTGCATAACAAAAGGCTTCCCGCCCTTCTAGCCTTCCACGTTTCTATAAGGGAAAAGATTTATTATCATCTTCATTCCTGCCGAAAGACTACCACTGCTGGACATTAACTTCTCACAAGCGTCACCACATTGACCGGTACTATGTTACTCGCATCCAATATACTACCAATCAGTCTGCCTAGCCTTTTCCCAACCATATTGGGTTCAGCTTCAAGTCAAACTGGATGAGGAAGAAAACCAGTAGTTCACATGAAGCGAGTGGCTGCCTATCTGACCTCCATAACTCAGTAACTGGGAGACACTGTACCCCTTTTTATGGATGGGAAATCATCAAATGACTCCTGCCGCTCTGGGTGAAGCGGGAGTGTCAGACTCCTACTGACTAAAACCCATCCGTACTCTTCGTAGTGCCTTTTTCCAGGGCCGCGGTAACTGTTTCGTACAAAATCCGGAACCCTGACAGGCTCTAGCCCTAACGGGCCGCTTCTCCTCTGCTGACATCCCTTTGAGGCGCGCGTGGAACACAACGCGCCGTCGACCCGGGCCTGGCTTTAAGCGGACGTCGAGCCACCCAACGATCGCCGACTGGTGTCTACGGTGGCCGGGAATCGCCCTGCGACTTCCGACGCCCGGTGCGTCTCCTAATACACGGTACCCCTTGGCAAGACTAATGTCAGATTATATGGCTTCTGACAATTTGTAACGACTAACAGAGATCTTTGAGGGATTAAATCCGCAACTTAGTTATCCGAGTGAGAACCAAAGTTATTAGACGTAGCTCACAGAATAAGCAAGCTGAAGTGGCAATAGGCCGGCCATACTAGCCGTAGAAGCGATGACCGTTGGGGTAGATGAGTTCTTCAAGAACGAGTTATTTAGGAACTACTAACACTATCGTTTGGGTTTTAGTGCAAGATCCACTTATGTATGTATGCTGTTTTGTGGCAATTAAATACTTTTTCTTTCTTTCTTTTTCTTTCTTTCTTTCGTTTTCTTTCTTTCTTTTTCTTTCTTTCTTGAGTGTTATGAATGGGAAATCATAAAATGACATTTCTTCCGCTCTGGGTGGAGCGGAAGGGAGTATCTGACTCTTACTGACTAAAACCCATACGTGTTCCTCCTCGTGCCCCTTGCGTTCCGGGGCCGCGGTGACTTTTCCACAACCCTGGCAGGACCTTCAGGCTACGTTGAGCGACGATCGTCGCAGGGTGGCTGGTAGCAGCTGGTTAAGAGTTGCCGGAAATCGAGTTGAATGGCGTGCACTAGGAGAGGCCTATGTCCAGCAGTGGACTGCTATAGGCTGATGACCAGACCACACCGACACATCCACAGACCGACCTCAGCAAGTGTTGCTTAACGTCGAAGATCGCCCCGTGGGAGTGTTTATTATTTAGTCGCTATCTCATCCAACCTGCTATTGTGGTCGGCTTATTTTAATAAAAGTATCAAAACCTTCGCTACGTACCTGTGCTAAACTTAAAATGAATTTAAATAAAACTAGAAGTAAAACTAAAGATTTCATTTTGTAATGAAACCTCTTTCGAAAAAATTAAAATCAATTCCACACTCGGCTTATATACCATACGAAAATGGTATTTATTTCTTGTAAGGAATTTGTTCTACATTACTGGCAGAATTAATAAAACAAATGAACTAATATCATGGTTTAGAGAAAATCAGGAAAATGTTTGACATAGAACTGCAATTAGTTACATTAATACTGTGGAGTTAATTTTATTTTACATTTTACGATTGGTTTCAAGTATTTTTTGGGCAGGTATTTTGTTATTTTGAACAAATATACATAATTTAAACATAATATTTTGATTAGGATTGGTAGCGGTTTCCTACCTTTGACGTGCACACCTACTGATTTCAACCGATTTTTAAAAATTGGAGGTTATGAATTTGACACGTAGGTATTATTAGAACCGCAATGCATTCACGTAACAATATGATAATCTCTAAGATCTCCTTATCAAATATTGGTGTATGTTTGTCCTCGCATTTCTCCGAAACCACCGAAAGTCGGTGTCAAAAACGAAGAAAGCAACTTCCGAAATTAAAGTTTTTTCTACTTTTACCATTTTAATTTGATAGGCTTTATTTTGTTTGTACAAAGTTTTTATGCTTTTAGCGTTAAATGACAACTGACTGAAATATCAACGCACAGCCGAAAGTACTGGGAATTTGGAACAAACATTGTGTCACTTGGTCGTCGTATATCGTTTGTCGTATATCGGTTTACCCCGCCTACCGCAGTTAGGCTGGCAACGACCTCAAAAAAAATATTTGCAGATTTACTTTAGATTTTTTTAAAGATATAGTACGTTACTGCAGCTTCATATCAGACGAGCTTGTGGCTAAAGAATAACAGTCGCTCACGGGTCACGGGTCGGTCTGCGGATGGGTGACCATCTTTACATAGGTACCCAGTTTCCTCCGTGCCTCGGAAAGCACGTTAAGCCGTTGGTCCCGGCTGTGGTTTATAGATCTTTGGCAGTCGTTACGGATTGTCAGAAACTAGTAAATCTGACTACAGTATTCCCAAGAAGTGCTACCCAGTTAATGGGTTGTGGAAGTCTAGTATGCAGCCGCTCAACGTAAAATTCTGGTATTCAGCTGAATCAGGCTTGACCGGAAGCCGAACCCAATATCGTAGGGAAGAGGCAGAGTACATTACTACATACAGCGGCCAGCAAAAGAGGCTTTGACGTGCATCTGTCCGTCTGTCTGACCGCCTGTCTGTCACCAGCAAGCTGTGTCTCATGAACCGTGATAGTTAGACACATGGGCGTAGCGAGGTACGGGCAAGGACAGCTGCCCCCCCTTAACCCCGGAGTTCTGACACGGTGAACGGCTTGATGGCAAGCACGTAGATTTTCGCTGGCCGTCAAGCCGCTTGAGCGTATTGGAACCCCTTTAGAAGAGCGGTCGTTCGCTGTTAAACTGTATTTCTGACAAGCTTCATAGCTTGCGACGCTTCTTATAAGTCCTAAGAAACTAACAGGCTTGAAGGCTGGCTTGTGAAATTCAACAATACAGGATGTGATCTCTAATAAAGGTATATATTTTTTTTACATTAAAGAAAAAGAAGGTGAAATTGTACGAGATATTTTGAAAAGATTTTGTGAAGAGCCTCGTAGATTCTGATTTTTATATATTTTTTAATTACCTCCACATTTCCTGCTCATGTGAAACTCATATGTTAAAAACAAAGATCAAAACAATATAATCTAAGATTTTCTTTGTCTGCCCCCCCCCCCATATATACAATCCCAGCTACGCCCTTGGCTAAGCAGTTGAAATCTTCATAGATTATGTATTTATGTTGCCGTTAGAACAACAAATACTAAAAACAGAATAAAATAAATATTTAAGTGGGGCGGGAGCCCCATCAAAAAATCACGTTCGTTGTATGCGAATACAACGAACGTGATTTTTTTTCTGTTTTTAGGGTTCCGTACCCAAAGGCTAAAAACGGGACCCCATTACTAAGATTCCGCTGTCCGTCTGTCTGTTTGTCTGTCACCAGGCGTGTTTTTTTTGCCGTTTTTCATAGATGGTACGGAACCCTTAATGCGCGAGTCCGACTCGCACTTGTTTAGGGTTCCGTACCCAAAGGGTAAAAACGGGACCCTATTAATAGGACTCCGCTGTCCGTCTGTCTGTCTGTCACTAGGCTGTATCTCATGAACCGTGATAGCTAGACACTTCAAATTTTCTTCCAAGCTGCGCACTCTGCGAGCGTACGCCGTGTCCTCCCGACAATGGACGCAGTGATGACACCGAGCTTTTGGCCCCGGGGTGCTTATGCGATGCAGGAACTTCCCGAAGCATTCATGCCCCGAGAGCAACTGCGTTGCTCTGAATGGCAGGGAGCCGTGCCTCCTCCCAAGCCAGTCGTCGAGCACCGGCCGGACCGCCTCGATTGTAACGAGGCCAGCGGAAATTGGACTACACCTTGTCCATTTTTGCAATCCGACTTATAGTTTTGAGATATGTGCGTACATACAAACATTCATATGGACTCTTTCTCTCTTTCTATTTGGCTCACACATGTTTAGAAGTTGGTATAGACTATCATAAAACAAAAAATGTTCTCTTCTAACTATTTAGACTTGGATATTTATCCTATGCATACCAAGTTTCATTAAAATTGGTTCATTCATTCCGAAAATTACAGTTTGTATGAAAAGCCGTACCTACGGCGTAAACGATCATAAAAAATGCTATAAGTTCATTGTATAGTCAATGTAAATTATATTTTTTTCTTACTTTATTGTCATGATGAACAATCGTGCCAGTTTTGGTAGCGCATGACAATCCTATACATTTTTCATTTTATAACAACAAAGCGATGGCAAGTGGCAATGTCAAGTATCTATAACGAAAAAGTTTCCAGTATACACCACTAGATGGCGCTGGAACGTCCAACACGTTCCCGTAATGGGAGCATGTAGGAACTATAGGTGGCAGCACTGAAGTGTCAAATTCAAGTGTTCACAACGCAAGTTTCGAATCTACAGGGATCATGCCTATGTTCCCCTAATAGGAACTATAATATTAATAAATGGTATCTTATTTGCGTCTAGTAAGTCTAAATTGATAAAGTAAAGAGTGCTTACACTTAAGGCTAAACCGAAATTTTTCTGTCACTGATGACATCTAATGCCAATTTTGCGAAAACCTTAACACACGAAGCAAACTCGTCAGTGTCCTCAGTAGCTGCTTTCAAACTGTAGTCTACACAACGCCATCTGTCAGATAAAGTAAAACACTTTTGATATCGAAGCAGTTTTTCTGTACTTTTAGCGGGTGGTAAATGCTGTCTGTCGGGGTAGTTATGGGTGCAGGGAGTAGAGTGCGGTGTGGAAGGGGAGGCGAGGGGAAGTTGCTGGGTGGGAGGGAGCAGACATCGTCGGAGGCTGCGATCGATGAAGCAGTACATATACCTGTACCCATCGAAAACTGCGCTGCCCGGTATATTAGAATAGAATATATAAATTCTTTATTGTATACCATAGAAATATTACATCAGGATTTTAAAATAGAAGAACCTTGGAAGGATTTGGTATAGAAGGGAGGAATATCGAGCAGAGAAGCTCGTGGCTGAATAATAAAAAAAGACGTGTAACACTCGGAGACTGCCGCGGTAAAGCTATTGCAATAGCTTGATAATTATGCAAGCAAAACCGCGGGAAAGTAGCAATACTAATAAATAGGGCACCAACCTCAAAAAGTTCAAAAGAGGTCACATTGCATTTGACAGCTCAAAAATGCCACTCGCAACTTATAAAAATAATTTCAAAAAAACAAAACTTCCAAATTAAGAACACAGATCGTCATAAATACAAAAAGTATCACCGCTGTGCCGGTCGAAGTGGGGGTGTTAGGTTATTTTCGTTACGGAATTTCTAGATTCGGTCTCCAGCCGCACGGGTCGATCTTCAAGGTTAAGTAACGCTTGCTGTGATCGGTCTGCGGATGGGTGACACTAGTCTTACCAAGAAGTACCGTGTTACCCAGTTAATTGGTTGTGGAGGTCTGGATGGCAGCCGCTCTACGTAAAATACTAGTATTCAACTGAATCCGGTTTGACTAGGATCCGACCCCAACATAGTTGGGAAAAGGTCAGGCAGATGATAATAGATTCCATGTTTTTGTAGGATGAAGGATAAATAAATAAAAACCACCAAATACATTTAATCCATAATTTAACAACATTTATTAAGACGTATTTATTCAAGTATATCAGTTAATAATAAAATTAGAAACTCCAAGACCAAGTCTTGAGTTTTGACCATCCGTTGCCATTTTCTGTGTTATAATAATTCGTGGTTGCCGGAGGTATGTTCCAGCTGGTTATAGGCCATTTTCTGAAGAGCCAGTTGATGGGACTAAATGCACCCAAAGCTGAACCGAAGAATGCTGGAAAAGAAAACAGAGTTTCTTTAAGCTGGTTGATACTGAGTTTTTGACATAATTTTAGAATTAGGCGTCGTCCAAAGCGATATGCAGTTATCGAAGTGTTATTTTGTTTAGCAAAACCGGAAGGAGCCCTCTGTCGGCACGATGACACGATCAGGTTTGCCGTACGAATGAATGCATCGATTGCGTATTCGCGCGATGATCGCTTTGTTAGAAGTTTAAGATGATGCCTAGTGCTCTGCTATTATGACGGGCCCTAGCCTTCATGCTTCACTGATGCAATATGAAAAGCACTATCCCTTCTTCATAATGGATTCATGATGGTGATGATACGTTATAGTATAGAGAGGCGGAACATTTTCCGACTGGACTGTTGTTTTGTCTGGTGGGCAACTGCCTGGTAGTTGATATTCGGACTATTGTTTATGTTCAAGTCGCACAGAAAACTCTTTGGTATAGGATTTCGTTGGTAGTACGCTGCTGGCGGGATAGATGGCGGTTATCAAAAGAACCGGACAAGTACGAGTTGAACTCGAAATGTTCCGTACCATTATCTATAAAAAAATTGAAAAAAAGCACGTTTGTTGAATGGAAACCCCTCTTAAATATTCATTTTATTTTAATTTAATTATTTATTTTTAAAGTGAATAATATAATGTGAATATTTCAAGCGTCTACCTGTTGCCGTTATCAATATCGAGCATATTCATTTTATTCTGTTTTTTAGTAGGTATTTGTTGTTACAGCGGCAACAAAACTACGTCATATATGTGAAAAATTCAACTGTCTAACAAAGTTAAAGTCAAAGTCAAAGCATTTATTTCAATTAAACCATTTACAGGCACTTTTGAATTGCCAAGGTCGGTCAGTCAAAGAGGTGAAGCTATTTAACTATCACGGTTCATAAGATACTGCCTGGTGATAGACGGACAGACAGACGGACGGACAGCGGAGTCTTAGTAATAGGGTTTCGTTAGTTATCCTTTGGTGCAGAACAGTAGAGGACATAAAATAGTAGAAAAGTAGGGGCCACTATGACGTCATAAAACCGCTATGATGATAAAGTATTCATCTACTGGGCCCGATTAAAAAATCTAAGGAGGTAACCATCGACTTAAGAAGGCGAAGTTACCTAAGATTGGTGTCTATTAGTAAGTGGATGTAAATAAGTTGGTGTTAGTAAGTGGTTGTAAATAAGTAGGTGTCAGTAAGTGGTTGTTTTAAACTGGATGTTAGTAAGTGGTTCTTAGTAAGTGGTTATTAATAAATGGTTTGTGGTCAGTATCGAACATTTACGTGTTGGTGGTAGAGACATAGATGATGAATCAGAACAATGGTTACTGTCTTCGAGGGGTTCCGATCTGCTGTTCAATGAAGCTGCTGATGATGGGTCGGTCACACCTTTATCATCTGGAAAAATTATTTATTTATTTAAACTTTACGTACAATGTACCACACATGGGCGGACTTAATGCAACAAGGCATTCTCTACCATTCAACAGCGTGTACAATAAATAAATAAAATATTATTTTGTTTAGAATTAGGTATTACATTATTTTGTAATGAATTTTAACAGATTTACTGCCTGCATGGCAGACACAATAGTTCAACAATCAGTGAGTACCACATGTGTTTCATTGGACTATGAACTGGTTAGTCAAATTTTTTGTATAAAAATGCGGTACAACAGATGTTAGATAATATTTAATTGTTTGCAAAGTGACACATTATAACGAAATTGGAAAGGTGTGGACTTCATTTTGCCACCTGTCTTGAAGTTTCTAAGTCTTACCAATTTTGCCTCATAATTTACAAATGTTCAGCTTAATATGTGAGAAAATACTTAAAATACAAACAAAGAAATTTCTTAGATATTCGTTATCCTAAAATTAAACAGAAGCCCACAGACCTTAAAAAAAGCGTCAGAAAGAAAAAGAAGAATCAAGAAACAGAGCTTTCTAAGAAGAACATTAAAAAAGAATGAGGTTTTATGTGTTATATTATTATATTGCCTTTATTTAACCGTAGTAAGGTGGTGGTGGTCCAGCCAGCCCGGAGACAAACGGTAAGTCGGGGACATAAGGGTTAAACCCGGGTATATAACCGGGATTATATCCTGGGAAGAATGGGGGCAACCACGCTTCAATACTCTGAAAATAAAAATAAATGTAAATTATTCATTGTTTTATTTAAGGAAATTTTGGTTAAATAATTTACACCCGCATGGATGGATCTCGTTGCGGAATTTGTTTGAAAGATTCACCGCGGCCCTGGAATGTAAAGGGCATTTGGAGGAACACGGATGGGTTTTAGTCAGTAAGAGTCTGACACTCATTTGATCATTCTCACAGGAGTCATTTGATGATTTCTCATCCACAAACAAAAGGTGATGGATGGATCTTCAAGGTAAAGCAACGCTTGCCAAGGTCGATCAGTTGATAGGTGACCATGTTAAAATACCGAAATTCCTTAGAGGTTCGGTGAGCACGTTTAGCTGGTCGGTCCCGGCTGTCATTATTTTGTAGATCTTTGCCAGTCGTTAAGGGTAATCAGAAATGGAACACCAGCCTTGACAAAGGGTCTCATGTTTCCCAGTTACTGGGTTATAGACGTCAGAAAGACGGTCACTCCATTTAAAATATTGGTCCTCCACATTTCTAAAAAGGCAAGGCATGATGTTTGACACTTATCTGGCGTTTAAAATTTCCCTTTTTCACTCGTGAAATTACTGTGTCGTGTTTCCTTTGAAATTCATGAAAGAATTTTAGTTCTACGAATTGTTGCACTTGATATAAATTGCTAATGTATTAGTCACATTCAACAAGCCAAAAACAATTTGGTTCGGTTTATCCAATACACTAATACAAGCGCATAGGAATGCTTGTAGGTCACAGTGAATGGAATTCCGTATGGCGGTTGTTGTAAATGTCCATTGTGCTTTTATATCATGCATAAAAAATTTACACTCAGACTTGATCATTTATTAAACGAAAACGAATTATTAGCAATTGGCCGTCAACCCAAGATACCAGGAATGCATACGTTCAAAGTACAGACTAACACTATGCCAGTCTATCCCACGCATTTTGTTACTGAGAACATAAGTACCTAACGTCTGGGGGCTTTGGGATCTAGGAAACTCGAAACTCTGGGATCGAGGATCTAAGTAGCCACTTACATTATATCTACGACATCATTATTATCAAAGACACTACAGCCGCGATTAAGCTTGCGCACGACGACGACATTTTTCAGACTGATTTTTGAAGTGAAAACTTCTTTAGGCGTGTTGAGTTGAGTGATTTTCTGGCTTCTGACAATCCGAAATGACTGCCAAAGATCTCCAAATGACAGCCGTGACCTACGGCTTAACGTGCTTTTCGAAGCATGGTGGAGTCTCGGTATGTTAAGATGGTCAACCATCCACAGACCAGCCTCGGCAGGCGTTGTTTAACCTTGAAGTTCGGTCTGTGCGGCTGTTATCTTTTAGCCACGAGCTCCTCCGTCCTCGGTAGAACATGTCACAAGATGTCGAATTTTAACTGCTAGGACATTCGATGCAAGAGTCTTTGTTTCCTTATAACTATAACCTCTTTCAGTGAAGAGTAAATAGATAACCTCTTGGCATGCGTGCATGGAGCACGCATGCCGAGAGGTTATCTATTTACTCTCGTCGGCCACATCATCGCTTACCATCAATTGGGAGAGCTTTATTTTTTTTAACCCGTAGTTTATCAATTCTGGACAAAAACCTCCTCTATATCCTTTAAAACTTATATAACTCTTTCAATTCCTGGTCACGCCTTCGACAGACACCCTTTTTAAGTTACTCCTTCCGCTTTGGAGCTGAGCAAAAAGGAGCGTCAGACTCTTACTGACTGAAACCCATCCGTGTTCCTCCAAACGGCCTTTGCGGTCTAGGACCGCGGTAACTCTTTCGAACAAATTCCGCAACCCTGGAGGCAGGCTCTTGCCCTAGCAGGCCCCGTCTACTATCAGCAGACACCCAGGTCATCATACCAGTAAACATTAAAGAGTCAAATATCTACGCACCTGAACCAAAGCAAGGACAGCCACAGTCAAAACCAAGAACCCAGTCATGGAGGCCATTTTGAATTCTCACTCTGTCACTTCAAAATAAGAACTACGACAACGCGCGTGGTAAGTTCTCCTTTATACCAAAGAAAACTTCTAATCCTTACAAGGTAGTTCATTTTAGTAGAACATGGTGGCAATATCACGGTTGGTAGCGACAAACAATACAAAAGGTTTAACGGTAAAGTAACAGTAATTTCAGATTGGAGGAAATTAGGCATACGGTATTGAAGTAATCGGTTTGTACTTAGATGGTTTGGTACAAGGTTTGTCGAGAAAGAACTATTTTTAATATGCACACGTGTGACCACAATGTCACCTGATCTAAAACGATAACGTGGTCAACGATGGAGCACGCTTGCCTAGAAGTTACCTATTTAATCTTGACTTAAAGGCGTGGAACAAACGATTCACCACTGTAGAGCGATGGTGCTCGGATAGTGGAACCTTCATCATCATCACTGCTGGGTGTAGGCCTCTCCAGAGGCACATAATTGATTTCATTATTAACAATTCTCATCCAGCTGCTACCAGCCACCCTGCAAAGATCGTCGCTCCAACCAGGGGTGGGCCCCCCTTGGTGAGAGTAGAGTTAGACACGAGGGTACGCGACACGGCTCAAATAATGACTTGATATTATCAATTTAGCAGTTAGACAGAAATGATGTTGCCAATGTTAATAGTGATTAGGAATTAGATAAATGAAAAAAATCTTATTGAAGCGATAATTTATATTTATTTAAACACTTATAAATTAAATAACGTTACAACTAAATTGCGGACAACATCATGAGTTATCCACTTGGCTAACGCAGTTGCTGAAGTAAACCTGCTGCCGATCGATATTTTGATCAAGGTAGCCAATTTCAACAAAGATTAGCCAAATATGGAGGAGATATTACCTATAGTGCACAAGAGTGTGCGCAAACTCAGGTGTACTCTCTGTTCCTTTATTCTCATAGTCTGATGGGACGGCAATCCAACAATGACCAGGCAGAGATCAGGCAACGGCTTTCCGTGCTTTTATTATATTAATTATTCCAAACAATAATAAGGTATTTGTAATCTACGCTTTTCTCAAGGCACTGAAATTTGCAGCCGTTGTGAAAGCCAATTGAAAATCAAGATCATGATTATTGGGTCAAGAGGACACCTCTTCAATGGTCAAATAAAATAGCTAAAAGAGAAGAGCAAAACTGATACATGGACTATATTGTAAAAGATGAATATCTACAAAGGGGTGACTAGTAGAAACAACAGATATGCCAACTAGTATGAAAAAAGAAGACATGTTGCGCTAACCCCAAATAAATTTGGTTATAGGCATGAAAATAATGATCTTCAATACTGAATTTTTGAACTATGAAGAACTATTTAGGAAACTCAAAACAAATCATTCATGGAAAACAAATCCTTATCAGTGATCATAGAATAGGGAGACTGGAAATCTTGCCTCGGATTTATAGACCCGTACTGAGATAGAATCGCATCTGAATATGGAGAACTTGAACCCAAAGCTTCGTATGGAGACATCAAAGACATACTGTTTCTTGTAGGTCTGTAAGCTTGAGCCAAAGGTTCAGAAAAACTTGTCGAACCAACGAAGTTAGAATTTGGCATAATTGCTTGAGCATAATTCATATTAGGTTCAGGACAAGGTGCAATTTCTTTCGATTTTGATGAAGAATCCGCTGGAGGTGGCGCATTTAAAATGTTACTTACTATAAGTAACTGCAATGCTATAGCTAGATTGTTTAGCAAATTAGAATCTATACTTGACGAAACTGTTTTGATTTCACCATGCTTTTGAGTCGGTACCTGTTGTAAACTAGAAACTAGACCAGGAAGACCTAGAGCTGAAAGTGAAGATAGCCCAGTGGTAGGTCTAGCTTGATTGGCTAAATGGTTAGGTAATGCAGCAGTCTGTTGAATAGCTGGCAACTGTTGTAATCTTGAAACCAGTTCTGGTAGAGCTAAGGCTGAGAATGATGGTAGTCCAGTAGCAGGTCTTGGTGGGTTGGTTGGTTGTAAGTTGGGTGCTGGGGCCGTATGCTGGGTGGTTGGTACTGTGATGGTCTGAGCTGAATGTGGTGACCCTGTTATGTGGAGGTATTGCTGGAGCGTTGGCTGCGCGTATATTGATAAGACCTGAAAAATTAAAAGGATCAACTGATTGATTTATTAATAATTCATGAATGTGCGTGTGTGTATGCATTAAGTCCGCCTCTGTACATCTGTGTGCGTAAAGTGTAAATAAATAAATAAATGTACACACAGAGATAAAAGAGAGGTTTGAGTTTTGAGTGAGGGGCAATTTTTACCCGACTCCGTCAGAAGGAGGGTAATGTTTTTCGAGCGTATATGTATGTATGTATGTATATTTGTATGTATGTCAATTTCTTTGGCACGCCTTACAGCCCAAACGGCTGGACGGATTTCGAATTTTAATTCGTCAGAATTGTGGTAATGACAGAGGCTATATAAATTTTCAAAACTCACTAAAATGTAAATGAAATAAAAAACCCGACCGCTAAAACAACTAAAAAGTTCCAAACAAGTAGCTTTTCAGGCAGTCTGATGCAGTTCAATCACAGATCTGAGGCCACAAATGCCTTGTTGAATTCAGTCTTTTTATGTACCACTACTGTACATAAAGTTAAAATAAATAAATGAAGATGCAAAGCCAGCTCAGGTGAAGCATTGACTCAAGAGCCGAATAATATGGCACAGTATTTTTTATTGCCAACGTTGATATTATTGTGACTTCGCACGCAACTTCGTCTGCACATATTCAGTACAAACGATTTCCCCCCCCCCTAGTTTTTTGGAAATTCAACTTTAAAGGAGTGTATCCTTTAAAAGTTGAATTTCCAAAAAACTAATTCTTAGTGACACATCATCATCATCTTACCCCTTGCCTTGTGAAAAATGTCATGTTCGTAGTCCCAGTAGTGTGCGTGTGCGCTGACATGTCAGTAAGTTTCCCTTTAAATGTACCTATAGTTAAATTATATTATTTTATCATCTATATGAAATAAGCACCACATACCTTACAAACAAGGCCTTGCACCAATAGAAGACAAAAGATCCCCCTCGCCATGTTGCCACAAATCGATACTTAACTAATTTACTCTCGAATTAATTAAAATACTCATTGATATAGACGCCGTTATCTCTCATCTGTGTGAAGTGATGTAATTATAATCTCACTTGCACCTACAGATAAGGTGGTGTGTGATTTATCTGCTCTCCACACGGTCTCTAAGTTCCTAAAGAAATAGATTAGAAGTATGTACCTAATTAACACAGCTAGTCCATGCAGGAGTAATAGTTATTTTCAACACATTTGCTCAAAAAATGCATTTACGAAGCCTGTATGCATTGTTCGAAAGTTAAAAATTATGCACCACACAATGGAGCGTGCGGCAAAGTAGGTACTTTCACCTAAGTACATATTTTACCGCAAACTCCGTTGTATAGCGCCGTGCGTATTCTTTACGATTTTTTTTTTAATTTCCATAAAAATTAATAAGAATTCCACCAAGGAGTTTCACATCACGAGAATAAATAAGCTAAATAATCGAACCTCCTTGGAAGCGCTTTTGCTGTATACGTTTGTCTCATTTTAATATTATAGAGAAAATGAGAGAAGATAAATAAAAAAAATAAAGTAGGTATGTGGTTCTAATTTCGCCACGCGCATGTGGCGCCCTTTGCAAATTCGCGCCATTTTCATATTAGAAACGTCAAAGATTGTTGCGACTTTCCGACTGATTTCTAGAGACAAAAAGTTAGTTTCATTACTTATTATAATGTTTTCTCGCAAATGTGTCGAAAAACGTTGTATGACACACGTGCGGATTTGGTTTTTACAAACTCGTAACTATGGTTAGCCCTCGACTTCGTCTCGGGCTTACATTCGTCAACTCGTTTGTAAAAACCAACTTACCGCACTAATATCATAATAGTTATTTATGATATTAGTGCGGTAAGTTGGTTTTTGCTAACCATAGTTACGAGTTTGTAAAAACCAATTTCTGCACGTATATCATGCAACGTTTTTCAATACATTTGCGAGAAAACAGTACAATAGATAATGAAACAAACTTTTTGTTTTAGATATCAGTCGGAAAGTCGCAATAATCTTTGACATTTCTAATATGAAAATGGCGCGAATTTGCAAACGGCGCCACAATCGCGTGGTGAAAATAAGAACTACATCTTTCATTTGTTTATTTTATTATTCTTTTCTCATTTTCTCTTTAGTATTAAAGTGAGACAAACGTATTGAACAAATGCGCTTCCAAGGAGGTTCGATCATTCAGCTTATTTATTCTAGGATTGTGAAACTCCTTGGTGATATTCTTATTTATTTTTTTATGGAAATTAAAAAAAAAAAATTAAAATTTTACAAAAAAAAAACCGCCTTCAAAAAAAATAAACAAAAACCGTTCCCACTAAAAAGTTGAAAATAAATATTTGAATTGCTTTAAAGAAACATCATTTAAAAGTAAACTTATTTGACATTAATATTTTGCAAATATTTAAAATTTATTACTTCTTTTTGGAGCCAGTGCCAGCAGCTTTATTGTTGGAACTTGATAAGTATCTAGTTATATTTAATATCCCGTGTCTTTGTTTTTTGATCTACAATGACAAAATTTAAAAACAGATGCATAAAGACAATGCTAAAAATGTCAAAGTACTTACTTAAAAAGTGGCTGGAATTTTTTTATAAGTATATTTTTTTCGTTTAAAAGAAATTATTGTGCATATTGTTTAATTTTTTTCCAATTTAGTCTAGTCCGTATTCGTCTTTTAATTAATGTGTGTATGTAATTGGTATCTCGGTAGTTTTATAGTTAAGTTAGAGGTAGTTTGTAGTGTGATGAGCATTATTGTTTGTTCTGTGTCTGGGTGTAATTTATCTATAATATGTATGTATTTATAAATTATATAAGTATGTATATCAGTTGTCTGGTTACCATAACACAAGCTCTGCTTAGCTTGGGATCAGATGGCCGTGTGTGAGTTGTCCCAAGATATTATTATTATTATTATTATTTCCTTTATTCATTATCGTACATATAAATTATATTTTTAAATATTTCTACAAAATTAAAAAAAAAACATTTAAAAATATAAAAAATAGTAGCCCACCGGTATCGGGAACAGAGTCCAAGCTACCGGTGGTCAGGGCCCCTGAGAGAGGAACCTCCTAACGATACGCGCCGTGTCCAAGAGAACTGCTTTCTGGATCAAGCCCTTGATCCAGCTGCCCAACGAGAGCCTCTTGAGATGTTGGTCGAGGCTCTTGGCAATTACGCCATTGGCCGTGACGATTATTGGCACAATGACTGCTGTGTTCACATCCCACATGTCGACAACCTCGCGAGCCAAGTCAAGATACTTTGCTTGCTTATCTTTCTCAGACTTCACGAGGTTCTCGTCATGAGGGACTGCTATATCAACAATCATTGCGCGACGCTCTAGTCGGTCTATCACCACTATATCAGGCTTATTAGCCACAATAGTCCTGTCAGTGATGATAGACCGATCCCAATACAATGTGCAATTGCCATTTTCGAGAACTGGGTCGGGCACATACCTATAGTACGGTACTTCCGATTCCACAAGATTGTATTGAAGAGCAAGTTGCTGGTGGATAATCCTGGCTACAAGGTTGTGCCTGTGCAAATAGTCTCCGTTAGCCAGACTAGAACAACCGGAAATAATGTGGCGGATAGATTCCCCGGGCCGGTGACATGCCCGACATATGTCAACCGTACCGTCCTTCACAATGTATTTCCGGTAGTTGTTCGTCATCATAACTTCGTCCATAATCGCACAGACAAAACCTTCGGTTTCCCCAAAGAGGTCACCAAAACGCAGCCAGGCTACGGACGCTAAAAAGTCTACATCGGGCCCATGTAGGACCCGATAAAAACGTCCGTGAAGCTCCTTGCTCTGCCATATCTCCATGCGGTCATTAGTATCTAATACCACAGGTTTGCGCCAGTTCTCGTTAGCCAAGGAGAGCGCGGTAAGGCCTTTGTCCACCGCTACCACATCCTGATGCATACCCACGTCGGCCTCTAGGAAATATTCCCTAAGGCTGCATACCTCGCGGTTGTGCAGGGTCTTAGCATTTAAGAAGCCACGACCCCCGCACTTCCGCGGGATATACAGCCTCATCACCGATGACCGTGGGTGATGCATCCGATTTGCGGTAAGCAGTGAGCATACCCTCCTATCCAGGGCGTCAAGTTCCGTCTGAGTCCATTTGAGTATGCCGAAAGAGTACATCAATACCGGCATGACCCAACCGTTGAAGGCGCGCACCTTGTTTCCGCCTGATAAAAGACTGTTAAAAACTTTGTTCAGGCGGCCAAAAAAGCGCTCCTTCAACGATTGTTTCATGTCAGCAGCATTAATGCCTAACGCTTCCGACATACCCAAATACTTGTAGGTTTCGGTTGAGGAGAGGGACCTAAGATGTATGGAATCCGAGAGTTGGGTTCCCACGGATTCCATAATCTCCCCTCGCTTTACATGCATGACCGCACATTTGTCCACACCAAATTCCATACTGATGGCGCTACTGAAGGTTTCTGTTACCTTCAGTAGCTTCATCAGTTGCAAGTTGTTAGGAGCAAATAGTTTCAAGTCATCCATGTAAAGGAGGTGCGATATGACCTGACCACCTCTTCTCAACCGGTAGCCTTGCTCCGAACCCTTTAGCAGTGTACTGAGAGGGTTGAGGGCCAGGCAAAACCACAGTGGACTCAGACTGTCGCCCTGAAATATGCCACGCTCAATCCTAATCGGGTCGCTGTTCGCCTGGATCTGTCGACATCCTGGATAGCGAAGGACCGTCCTCCACTGCCCCATACACGACATCAGGAAGGTGCGTAGGACTGGATCAACTTTATACAGCTCCAGCACCCTCATGAGCCATGTATGTGGCACCGAGTCATAGGCCTTCTTATAATCTATCCAACATGTCGACAGATCCTTTCGGGAACGGCGAACCTGTTGGCTAATGGCAATATCAATGAGGAGCAGCTCCTTAGTACCGCGGGACCCGTTCCTACATCCATTCTGAGAGGCAGACATTATTGAACTACTGTCAATATGATGGTTAATCTTTGCTCTCAAAATGGATGTAAGAACTTTATAGACCGTCGGTAAACACGTGATCGGTCTATAATTTTTAGGCTCCGCGGTACTACCTGATTTATGGAGCAGATGGGTTAGTCCTGTAGTTAGGAACTGGGGCAGCGACCCTGACTCTAAGGCAGACTGGAATTGAGATGCCAAGCGAGCGTGCGATCTTTTGAACCATTTTATCCAAAAGTTGTGCAGCCCGTCCGGCCCTGGAGATTTCCAGTTAGGCAACGGACGGACTGCACGACAAACATCTTGGGGGCTGATGGTGATTGCCCCCATTTCTGGTATCAAATCGCACGCGCGCTCGACCTCCCGAGTCCAGTCACCCTCGGTATGACTGACAGGCACCGACCAGATGCTGCGCCAGAAAGAATACATGGCGTCATCATCGGGTAGGCGCGTATCAGTCTCACCTTGGTCCGGTCGCTCCCAAGCCCTATAAACCCACCTCTCATTGCTTTGGAATGTGCGATTCTGAGTGTATCGCTCCACTCGCCGCTTGTACCGACGTATACGGTTTGCCCATGCATAGATTTTCTGCTTCAGGAAGTCGATACGCTCTGTGACGCGGGCAAGATATTCCCGAGGATTAATATCAGTCCCCGAGAATGCCCGCCTCACAAAGCGCATCACTCTACGGCGAGTGTTGCCCTCCCTGAAGCAGATTAGTTTGCCGATGAGTGCTCTAGCCTCACCGATACGACGCTCGATCCTGCACTGCCAAGCTGGTACAGCTGGTCGTGTAGCTCTGTCAGTATTAGGAAATCTGACATGAGCTACACGACATGCCGCTGCAGCCGCACAGTACAAGATCGAGTGGGTATCGGCGAGATCATCGCTGCTATCAAAGCAACTTGCTAGCTGCGAATCTAGAGCACACACCAGCGCCCTATTTTTCTTATGCATGGGCAAACGAGGTAGCCGAGGCCTAAGCTCAGGCGGTGTGGAGCGATACTCCCGGAAAGCATCCTCCAAAGCGCTCCTCAGTCGCTCATTGCATTGGGTACTCACGGATATAGCCCCGTCATCGTCGTCTTCACCAAAGTAGTCGGGTCGCGGTGAAACACTAGGTTGTATTTGCACCGCGGCCGGTGGTGAGACAGGTGAGACGCGGCTGCTCCGTGATTCCAGACGCAGTCTATCAAGTACGGCGTCATCCAACATACGGTTACGCTGGATGACCCGTACCTGATCCGATAATCGTTGGGCTGATACGTTGACAGCTGGCTCAAGTACCTGAAACAGAGAGAGCATCCGACCACGGTACGCAGTCAGGTTAGTTCCCCCCTCTGTAGCCCCAAAGTATGAGCGCATGACATTTTCGTTTACCGATTGAGTCCATCGCATGCGCTGCACACTTCCACCGATAGCGGGGACCCTGCCAGAGGCCGGTGGGCCTCGAGGTCCCAAGCTGGTCGGAGGTCGGCCTCGTCCACGCCGACGCGCAGGTGGTGGTGTCGTCGGTGGCGAGAAGTATTCGTCGCTCGAGCTCGACGCAACTGCAGCAGCCGGAATCTCAGGACTCACGGCTGGCGCAGGTCCCGGCGGCTGCGAGGCGGAGCTGAGCGACGAACCCGAAGATGATGGTTGTGCGGTTTGTGCTCGTGCCCGGCTTCTTGTCAGCATGTCAGCATGTATTTGTTCTTGATTTGTTCTATTCCAATTTTCTATTGAGCTGCATTATGGTAGAGATGGTAATATATATGTTTTTTTCTTGATGTATCATGTATTATGGACATTTTATAGTCGATTTTTATTGAAATTATTACAAAAAATACGGAATGAAATTTTTTGGTGACAGTGAACTTGACAGCCGGACCACAGATTATTATTATTATTATTATTATTAGTTTTTCTAGGAATTATTGCCTATTCGTATTTCCTTGCTTTGGCTGGCACCGACTCCAAAAAGAAGTAATAAATTTTAAATATTTGCAAAATATTAATGTCAAATAAGTTTACTTTTAAATGATGTTTCTTTAAAGCAATTCAAATATTTATTTTCAACTTTTTAGTGGGAACGGTTTTTGTTTGCTTTTTTTGAAGGCGGTTTTTTTTATTTGTAAAAATTTTTTTTATTTCTCGCCGGTTAGTGTTTTTTTTATTAAAATGAAGGCAACGAAGTTAATGTCGTTCCTTCATTGAATATTCTTATGAAAAAGGTACCATGTTGTAAATATTGTACACTGTTTTTTTTTTAAACGTTTTATTCCCGTGAAGGGATGATACGCCGCATAAAATACCTACTATCGATGTGTCTATTTCAAATAAAAAAAGTGTCCTTTGTTACAAATTCGAATTAGTTCTCGCCTTACGAAAAACCGAAAAACTAGCAGTACTCAGTAGGCATTTTTCTCACCTTAACACTGCTAGAATTCATTGTTTTATTATGAAGTTCCCATGCCTACCTTCTACCTTCCGGTTCCATCATCAGAACAGTCTGATAGTACCTTATAGCCAAAGTGCATCTCATGACAATTCTAATAAGCCCAAACACGGCTGGGATACATTGATTAATTACGCAGTTCCGGTGCCTACCATCCAGCTCCATCATCATCAGATCAGTTCGATGATACCATTCTCAACATAACTATTCAGAATCATTTGTTTATTTGCATTGTCATAGTTGCATTGTGATATTTATGCGAGTGTCAAGTTCCGTTGGCCACTGGTTTCTGATCTTCTCCACCAGTTCCACTTCATCAAATGTTACTTTTTGACTGTAGATGCTTAAGTTCTCGATGAAAATACTAAAATAAGTATATGGTTGCCTATCATATTTGAGGAGTTCCCTCGATTTCTCATAGATTCCATCATCAGAACTGGATTTTGAAAAAAATGGGACCAATCTGGAAGCATATCAAGCAAGGGGAAAAAAAATTTTGCAAATCGGTTAATGAACGACGGAGTTCTGAGGTAACAAACATAAAAAAAAAATAAAAAAAAAAAAAAAAAATTTAACCGAATTGAGAACCTCCTCCTTTTTTGAAGTCGGTTAAAAAACCGTTAAGAATACCTAAGTCAGTAAGTACATATTTTACCGCCCGGCGCTATACAATAGCACCGTGCGGTTATATATGTACTTAGGTGAGAGTACCTATTTTACCGCACACTCCATGGTGTGGTGTGTAAAATTTAACTTTCGAACAATGTGTACAGGCTTCGTAAATGCATTTTTTGAGCAAATGTGTTGAAAAGATTTGAATGCACGGTTCTAATTGATTCAGTAATATCGAAAAGGGCGCTTTTTACAGGATTAACAAAAATGTCTGGTGCTATCTTGCCGTTTCCAGTTAGCAACCTTTACTTTTTGGGACCTTTTTATTACAAAAACCCGATGGGCCCTCGGTCGCGTCTGGCGAGCCCCTGTGGGGTTTGAATGCCAGGTCGGGCAAAAAGCGTATTTAGATTCTTCTATTAGGAAGTTCTCAGTAGGTAGCAGGCCGGAGATCGGAAGTTGGTGCTGTGACACCCCCGTGCCTAGAAAACCCTAATCGCCTGATCTCTGCCCGTTTGGATTACCGGACCATCAGACTATGAGACTATAGGCCCAGTGACCAATGTTTTGATGCACCTATATTTGATGCACTCGCGCACAAAGGGTACCGTACCATTGTACACATATTAAAAAAAAAACACGTTTGCTGTATGGGAGCCCCACTTTAATATTAATTATATTCTGTTTTTAGTATTTCTTGTTATAGCGCCAACAGAGATATTTACATCATCTGTGAAAATTTCAACTGTCTAGCTATCACGGTTCATGAGATACAGCCTGGTGACAGACAGACAGACAAACAGACGGACAGCGGAGTCATAGTAAAAGGGTCCCGTTTTTACCCTTTGGGTACGGAAACCTAAAAACGGCAAAAAAATCACGTTTGTTGTATGGGAGCCCCATTTCAATATTTATTTTATTCTGTTTTACCCGACTGCGCCAGAAGGAGGGTAACGTTTTTCGAGCGTATTTATCGAGTATCTATATGTATGTTTGTATGTATGTCTATTTCTTTGGCACGTCCTACAGCCTAAACGGCTGGACGGATTTTGACATATGAGGTGTCGTTGAATTCGTCAGCATTGTGGTAGTGACACAGGCTGCATACATTTTCAAAATGGCAAATGAAAAAAAGGGCGGATAAGTTTATTGTTTTTGCTCAAAACCTATCAAGTGGGGTATCAAAATAAAGGGCACGAGCAGATAATTCCAAAAATGTAACTCACTAAAATGTAGGAAATAAAAAAATTGCAAACAAGTCGCTTTTCAAGCAGTCTTATGCAGTTCCATCACAGATCTGAGGCCACAAACTGCATCAGACTGCTTGAAGAGCGACTTGTTTGGAACTTTCTAAACGTTTTTAGCGGTCGGGTTTTGACAAAGTAATTTTTTTTTAGTATTTGTTGTTATAGCGGCAACAGAAATGTACATCATCGGTGAAAATTTCAACTGTCTAGCTATCACGGTTCAACAGATACAGCCTGGTGACAGACAGACAGACAGACGGACAGCTTAATCTTAGTAATAGAGTCCCGTTTTTACCCTTTGGGTACGGAACCCTCAAAAAACAACGAGTCTGTTTGTACATAAAAAAACGCGAATTAAAAAGAATGAAATCGTTGGGCACCTATAAATATTTCGCTAAATTAATTATTTCTACAAAACGAACCGGACATTCGACCCACGTAGATTACGAATGCATTCGAATTAACTCCGGAAATTGCATCGACATTAATATTTGTTCCGGAATTGCAAAATACCTTTGTGACATAAAATTATAATGAATGTGACATCGGATTTAACATTAAAATTATTTCTGGTAATTAAAATACTGGAACCTTTGCCTTCTTTTGTCATATGGAACATCATACGAATTTGCATGATCAGCCTTTTAAAATAATAATTATGTTGTTTCCACTGCTGGTGGAACAGAGGTATCCATTCCGTGAGTTGTATTGAGGTCATTGTAGGTTGATGGATGTCACCTCCCCCTACAATGTGGTCTCCATTCCATCTTGAGAGGTAGTGAGTTGTCTTGGTCTTATTTGTTAGATATAGATGAGTAGTGAGGACAAAATAATGTTTTTTTTATTATACGAAGGTGTTCCGACAGAAATATAATGTAATAATTAGTGATAAGCAACTGATACTATTCACCTAATTGCTTTCAATACTTATTTATCACTGTCGAAATTATTTTTAAGTCATTGTGTTAACATTTTTTTGAAATCATTGATAATGTGGTATAAAAAGAGGTTGTACGTTGTCATTATTAAATATTTTATTACAATATGGTGGCTCTAACATTATTTGTTTGCGCAGTTTTAGCTTGCCAGGTAAGCTATTAGATTAATCAGAAAAGTTAATTAAACTAATTAGATAGTATGCTACTAACCTTTTTAATTTCACTTAGTTTTAGACCAAAACCAAAACTAAATGATCGTTCAATTTTTCAGACGCGAGCCCAATTTCTGCCACGACTGCCGTCACCGATACCACCTCAATTTCGTCACCCACCACCACAAATATGTGACCCGCCACCCGTAATCTGTAATCCTCCTCCACAAATCTGTAACCCACCGCCACAAATTTGTAACCCACCGCCAGTAATTTGTAATCCACCCCCACAGATTTGCAATCCACCCCCACAGATTTGTAACCCACCCCCAGTTATCTATAACCCACCTCCACAGATTTGTAACCCCCCTCCGGTAATTTGTGACCCGCCGCCAGTAATTTGTAACCCACCGCCAGTTATCTGTAACACACCACCACAAGTATGCACCACTACATCACAAGTGGTGACCACGTCGCCACAAACGGTCACCACCATTATTGACAACTCCCTTTCCAATTCCCTTGCAAATGCCATTCAACTGCTTATTGTCAGTAATCTTATTGAGAATACTATGAAACCGCAATGTGGTTGTGATGCTATCCAAACTGTGTATTCTCCCACCATAGACTGCCTAGCTCCTCAGATAGATTATATCAATCCTTATAATCCTATCATCACTCCCTGTGATATTATTGCCCCATGCCCCTGTGACCCCATAGAAGTCATACCAAAAGTTTGCTATCCAGAAGTTTTTGCACCCAATGCTGGTTGTGGCTGTGGGTGTGATGGTCCCAACTATGCTTTAGCGACTGTATTGCCGAATAACTACGGATGTGGCTGTGACGGCTTTAACTATGGACTACCAAATGTTGGCTGTGGTTGTGATACGTGTGGTCCTAAATATGGTCTACCTAATTCAGGATGCGGTTGCGGCTGCGACACCTGTGGTCCAAAATATGGTCTTCCAGGATGTGGCTGTGATAAGTTCAATATCCAAAACTTCTTGCCAAACATTGGCTGTGGGTGTGATACTTGCGGAAAGTTTGGCATACAGGATTTAATAGTTAATTTATTAGGGTCTAGGTGCGGGGGTTGTGATGGGCCACTGTTTCCTCCTCAGAATTGTAACTGTGGATTCCCCAACCTGCCAGTTGGAATCAATGTGGAGTCTTTAGGTTGTATTGATTCTTGTGGCTGTCCTAATAAATATCCTATCTTATATTAGGTAATTTAAGTACTTATGTTAATCCTGTTTTTATGTTTTAGAGATAAATAATAAAAAGTTAAAACCATTCTATTGTTTTCCTAAAATATTTTCCCTTTTTACTTTTC
This sequence comes from Melanchra persicariae, assembly GCA_947386135.1. NCBI lineage: Eukaryota > Metazoa > Arthropoda > Insecta > Lepidoptera > Noctuidae > Melanchra > Melanchra persicariae. The sequence goes on along the minus strand of OX376670.1, from coordinate 11,085,128 downwards.
CGAGGTCTGGAAGTGTTGTGAATTTTTATGAAATTACTTCTGTAGAAGCTGAGTTAGGTACGTTTTTCTTTTGTAGCTGTAACTTTCGCTCCAATTTGATTACTATGAACACTTGCAAGGTGACTGAGTAGCTTTTCTTTGATTAAAGCGAAAAATAACTATACATTTCTATATGTCTCATTTTATTATCCAAAGCGGAGTACGTTTCTGAGAATTAGCAGATTTTAGTCTTGAGGAAGAGATTTTATAAAAAAACTTAATATGTTCGGTACCACTGTTACGGATCCGCCGATATACCATGGTTTGTATACTTCAAAAATAATCCAACTTTTACCCCAAGTTATTGGAGTCAAATCATTACAAATTAGTTCCAGAACTTCGAATTTCAATAAAAAATGCAAAATACAAGTTTAGCAATGAGGAATTATATTCGTGAGGAGAAAGTTGACAGCATACTATTAATGGTAAAGGAACAATCGTTACAAAAGACAAATAACATACACACAGGATGATTTGTACAGGTTAAAATTAGACACAATTTGTTTGATCCATAAATAATTTAATAGTTTGACAAAAAATAAATTATCACTTAAAAATAACAACTCATAAAATCAGCCCTGTATATTACCTAACATACTCATAATAGTGTTTAGTAACCCATTAACATTAGCAGGTCCTGCTTGAGGTGCATTAGGACATGGAACTGTAGGAGCAACGACTCTAGGAGGCAACGGCAACATGCTAGAAGAAATTACGTTAGGCGTAGGAGCAACGAAGTTAGGAGAATAAATACTAGGGCCAACTACATTAGAGGGAATATAGTTAGTTATCACGTTAAGAGCAAAATTAGGATCGACATTGCTAGGAGAAATTATGCTAGGAGCAATAAGATTAGGAGAAAGAGGATTATTACAACCGCATGATAAAACAGGCGAAGACATTATCTCATTTAGAATTGGCGTTGCCAACTGTCTACCTACTTCAAAGTTCTGATTCTGCAGTAAATTGGCGACGATCATGAGTTGTATGGTATTTGCTAGATTTTGACATATTTCAGGAGAGCAGTCTGTGATGATGGTAGTGCTAGGTGGGGCAACGATAGGAATAGGAAGTATGTTATTGCTAGGCGGCTCGCGGATCACAGTAGGAGTGGGCTGGTTGATAAAGTTGCCAGTTTCGATTATTTTCTCTCCTAGTGGTCTGTTGATGAGGTTGTATGGTGGTGGCCGGAGGACTTGTGATGTTGTCATCTGGAAAAAAAGAACATTTGAATTAACTAATTATTTATAAATTAATTAATTAATTATTTATCTATGTTTATAATTCTTCTGCATGTGTGCAAGACACAAAACTCCTTTCATATGGCAGGACCGATTTAGTGAAATCTTTTGTGTGTTTGAGTGGATCCGTGGATGGTTTCAAATTCACATTTGGCCCTGGTATGTGGCGCTGCAGTTAGGTTCAAGATTTGTTTTAACAACATCTGTCAGAACCGCTATTGTATTATGTTTTTGTATTAGTTATTATTTTATTTATCCCGATTGAAACAATGGTTTCAATATTATGTCAAGTTCAAAAGCATAAAATTACTATACAATAAAATATATATCTACGACTGTATTTAAATCTACAAGTACCTGACAAAGTAAAGGCAAAATTGAAACGACTATTAAAAACTTCATTTTGAAAATGAAATATTATTACAAAATGGTGTTATTTCAACTGCTTTTATTGTAATAAATAATTTAAAAAGTTACTTCATTATTTATCCTGTGGTTATCTGAAAATCGTGCTTTATCTTTTATTACATTACCTAACGTTACTAAATTGATAAACATAATAAAATTATGTGAGAAACATAAGTACGTAACTGATGGAGAATCGCTGGAATTTTGATTAGAAAGTTAAGTAATTATTTCCGTTCGACTTTGAAAAACGTATTGTTCTTATCTTTTTATGTGAGGTTCTCGTAGCTAAATAATAATAGCCGGACTGAACTTTCATGACATAACGAGATTCCTTCTTACCAGAATTATAGTATAAGTTAGACTGAACGCCGACCCTTAAGAGCGTTTACGCGGTACGGCTTTTCATACAAACTTTCAAATCTTCGGTCTAAATAGTTATCAGAAAACATTTTAGAAAAAGAGTTCAGGGGGAAGGATATAGTGATTATTCACTTTCTGTAGAAAACTTAAAATCGCTCTCTCTCTCCCTCTGAAATCTTTTTCAAAAATGTTTTCTGATAACTATTTAGACCTGGATATCTAGCGTATGCATACCAAGTTTCGTTAAAATCGGTTCATTCATTTTGAAGAATAAGGACTTGAAAGTTTTTATGAAATGACATACGGCGTACACGCTCTTAAGAAAAGCCTTTTCCCAATTATTATGGGATACTATTATCCTATATTGGGAAAAGGCTTTTTTAAGGATGGGAACACTCCCTTCCACTCTGGGCGGAGCGGAAGGGAGTGTCAGACTCTTACTGACTCAAACCTATCAATGTACCTCCTAATGCTGGCCCTGGAACGCATTCCAGGGCCGTGGAGACTTTTTCGAACAAAATCCACAACCCTGGCAGGCTCTGGCCCTAGTGGGCCCCAACTTTTAAGCTGACATCTATTTGAGGCGCGCGTGCAACACAGCACGCCGTTGGGTGGCTCGTCGTCCGATAAGAACACCTGCGACTCCTGACGCCCAGGGCGTCTTCTTCTGTTGCGGCAGTTGGGGCGTGAGGTTTGCCTATCCCTCACGCGGTCCGCCTTCTCCTTTACTAGCATCGGCGCCAACAATCGCCTCGACGAGGACACGGTGGTGTTCCTCCCAAGCAGGGCAGACCTCCACCGTATGCTCCACTGTATCCTCCATTAGGAAAAGGGTAGATTGATTGTCATGTTGTAGGTAATGGCCAATCGCACTTCACGTCTTCATGTGACTAAAAGAGTTATCAATACAAATATTGATGGATGGAGAGGTAGAGAGAGGCCAAAGAAAAGATGGATGGACTGTGAGATGAGTGTTATGAAAGAAAAGGGAGTTAGTGATAACGTGACGGCTACAGGCCAGAATGGAAGAAACAACGTGTTGCGCCGACCCCAAATAACATGGGATAAGGGCAGGAAAATGATGAAAAATTATATTATGTAATGTCACCACAGCGGCGGCCAACCTCGTGGAAGCGTAGGTGGAGGCTTAGTCACTAACACCATGGGTAGGTATTGAACCCAGAAACCAACGCTCGGCACCCGCATTTGTGACCACGAGACCTACGGACATACTATTTTGTAGTTACAGTCACTTAGTCATATCAGACCTTTCTTCACCTTTCTATCAGAGGTAATGCTAATGGTAATGCTAATGACTGTACTAGGTACCTAAATCAGAACTTCACTCAGCAGTGAGGGTTACCAAGGTTCTTTAAAAAAAAAATATTAAAATGTTGTCTAGTGGATACGCAGCTTTAGACTACATGTTGTCTAAAGCTGCGTATCCAGTAGCCAACATTTGACACGCGACATGAATACATGATGCTCTATAAAGGAACTTTTTTTAGTAACTTTAGCAATGTTGCGCGCCTGCTGGCAACGTCGCGCGTTGTTGTGCACGTTGCTGAACATGTTGGATGTCACGTGTTGCGCGTCAAATGTTGCCTAGTAGATACAAGGCTTTTATGAAAATCATTTTGAAACTCCGGTTTTTCCGGGAAGTATTTCAATTAAAATAAATAGAGTATTTGAGTGTAGGTACCTGCTCTAGGTACTACTTTTGTCAGCAAACACAACAAAATCAAAATCAAGGTGATACACTTATTAAACTTGGTAAGATTTAAGTAATTTTCAAGCGTTATAAAAAAAAATACAACCAAATAATTTTATTCACAAAAAACATTTTTATTTACAAAATAATTGGCTTAACCAAAGGCGCATATTCAGGGCTAACAGGGGCTGCTAATACCAAGGAGTCGCAAGGCGACGCAATGGGGATGTATGCTCCAGTAGCCAGAAAATCTAACGCTGGCGCAAAATACTTGGCTACCAATGGTGAAGCTGATGGAAAATACCCTAGCCCACAAGGCAAGTTCACTGACACAGGAGGCAGAATGAGCTGGTCGTTGCAACCACAGTTGCAAGAAGTTTTGCAACAGGTAGGAACGTAGTCTATGGATTCGATGAAGGTAGAACAAGGTGTTGCAAGCTTTGAAAAATAGATTTTTTCTTGTGGACATTGGCATGGACCGCGGCGGGGAATGTAACGCGCACGGGCCGTAGTTGTTACCTGTGAAAAGTAATAATCTTAAGGAGTAGGTAGAAAAATAAATCTCCGGAAGAACTAATTCTTATTCTTAATTTTACCTAATTAATAAAAGACCGAAAACGCTCATTGAAAGAAAAAAAACATTTTCACAAAAAAAACCGACTTAAAAAAAACACTACAAAGTACAAAATAACTTTAATTTCGGTAGTCGGTGTTTGGTTGCTTCTTAGTTAATTGACACCGACTTCAGAAATTACAGTTATTTTGTACTTTGTAGTGTTTTTTTTAAGTCGGTTTTTTTTGTTGCAACTATAACTATATACACCCACTTAAATAAAAGACTCAACTAAAACTAAAATTAATCTAAAACATGTCGTCGAAAAATTCCTCCGCATCGCAGGCCACTGGTAATGTACCCAAAAGGATATTAAACAACAGCCGCGTTTCATCGTGCGTCGAAAGTTATTAAAAAACGTGCCTGGGTCTACTTCAAACTCCTTTGTTTTTCTAAAGTAATAAACTCGATAAATTATAGTAATAGTCAGTAGTACTGCCTGATAATACACTGTTGATAATAAAGTACGGCAATTGTTTATTCATACATAGGAGTTTTATTATTCGTAGATACATAGCCGACAATTTATTACAAGTCTTCATAACACGGCACGCATCAAAAAACAAAAGATGGTTTGGCGTCACGGGTACCTATTGTGCATTTGTGAACGCACCTTAGATCTAGTATTGCATGCTTTAATATCTAAGGGAAGAACGCACCCTTGTTATGTGGCAACATAAGACAATATTTGGGGCGCTACCCTTAGCGTCCCTCTCTCTCACTTCAACCACCGCGAGACACGGACTACGTTATTCCATACGTATTATCTAGTAATAGTTAATTATACACAATTAATATTGTTCTGAACTGTTACCGTGATTGTTAATATACATTCTTTAGGTACTACAAGTTGGATTTTCACTCCATCTCCGAATCATCAACCTCATCGTAAGACGCATGCTATGAGGGGTCACAGGTGGAGGGGAGCTTTCAAAAGCCTACAGGCCTGTCCTTCCGTGTCTTAACATAACGAGATTCCTCCGTGCCACGTGATCTTTGATACTCATTACGGGTAGACAAAAACCAATAAACCTGATAGTCTTGCCTTAAAGGTACCTACCATGTTACCCGGTTACTGAGTTGTAGAGGTCAGATAGGCAGTGACTCCATGTAAATACTGGGAGTCAACTAGACTGGAAGCCGACCCCAACATGGTTGGAGGCTGGGGAGATTGATTGCTAAAGTAATTTAGGAAAATACTCACACTCAATGCACAGACAACCAGTACAAATACCAGGCGTTTGACCTCCATATTGATAGGCTATTATAAAAACTAAAGCCAAAACAGTGAAGGCAACTTGTTTATATCCTTGTTCATAGATGTCTTAACACACGCAGTCTATCGACTGCATTCTATGGTTGCGTCATTTGGTAGTTTAGTAACCCATTTATTTCTACATTTGACTGGCAGTGGACTAATAAGTTTTTTTTTCTTGGTATTAGATACAAATAACGAGAAAACCAACTCGTTTAGAAAATTGCTAAATAATTTAAAAGCATGTTTTGTGTCCACACAGCAGACACAAAGACTAAATACCCCTAGTAAGTTAGCCTCGTTTAGATCTTAGATGGTGCAGGTGGTCGTGCACGACGGGCAACTAAGGAGGTACGCATGTCCTGTGAAGGGCTTCACATTGGTACTGCGTTAGGGATGGGTGGATCCCCCATTTGGTCAGATTAGTTTTACAGCGGCCGACCTGGGTTGCAGTCGGATTTCCGAACCAGTCAAGTGTAAGTAGACTGTCGTGTTTACAAAAGGATTTTTTTAGAGGATTCCTGGCTAAATTACAACAGCCACGCGGGCCAATCTAAAAGGTTAAGCAACGCTTGCCAAGGTTGGTCTTAACTTACTAAATCTTAACATACTTACCAATACTCCCCCAGAAAGCCAAGCCAAGCCACTAAGCCAGAAAATCTGAAACCAGTCTTGCCAAGAAGTACCGTGTTACCCAGTTAATGGGTTGTGGTCGTGGAGGTCTGGTTGGCAGCCGCTCCACGTAAAATGCTAGTATTCAACTGAATCTAGTTTGACTGGGAGCCGACCCCAATATACCTAGTTGGGAAAAGGCTGTGCAGACGATGACAACTTGTTTTTCATCCTTGTTTCAGTCGAAACATGTTCAATGCTGTGCAATGGACTCAGACGCTTTTTGCATCCACTGGGCGCCCGATTGACGTGGACTTCACCAGTTTCCCGGCTATGATGTGTGAATGCCCTCATGATTCCGTTGTGATAAAGAGTGCTATTCGCCTTGTGTAGATACACCACTTTTCTTGACTTCGATTCAACTTTTGGGAGGCATTGTAATGCTGCATATTTTTAACCGACTTCCCAAAAAGGAGGAGGTTATCAATTCGACTGTATTTTTTTTTTTTTTTTGTGTTTGTTACCTCATATCTCCGTTATTTATGAACCGATTTGAGAAATTCTTGTATTATGTGAAAGGATATACTTCTCGATTTGTCCCATTTAAATTTTATCAAAATCGGTTTAGCAGTTTGGTTTTAAATTCAAATAGCTGGAAAAAATATGTGGAAAAATCATCGATGTTTACGAAATTGCGTATTTTTGCTTTCCTGTGACTTTGCAGTGGTGTTGTTAGGTGTGGGGTACCACTAAAAAGTGAAAAATAAAAAACTTTTTCACAAAAAAAAAACCGACTTCCAAAAAAACACTACAAAGTCCAAAATAACTTTAATTTCGGAAGTCGGTGTCAAATAACTAAAAAGCAACCAAACACCAACTACCGAAATTAAAGTTATTTTGGACTTCGTAGTGTTTTTTTTGGAAGTCGGCTTTTTTTAGTGAAAAAGTTTTTTTGGAGATAGATAGATGCTGATTGTACCTACCTATTGTAGACACAGACTAAGCCTATAAAAAAACTTTTTCACAAAAAAAAACCGACTTCCAAAAAAAACACTACAAAGTACAAAATAACTTTAATTTCGGAAGTCGGTGTTTTTGGTTGCTTCTTCGTTATTTGACACCGACTTCCGAAATTAAAGTGATTTTGCACTTTGTAGTGTTTTTTTTTGGAAGTCGGTTTTTTTTGTGTGTGAAAAGTCACAGAAAAGCAAAAATATGCAATTTCGTATGATTTTTCCTGATATTTTTGCAGCAATTTGGATTTAAAAACCAAACTGCTGAACCGATTTTGATAAAATTTAAATGGGACCAATCGACAAGTATATCCTTTAACATAAAACAAAAATTTTTCAAATCGGTTCATAAATGACGGAAATACAAGGTAAGAAACGCAAAAAAAAAATACAGTCGAATTGAGAATTGATTTTGGGAAGTCGGTAAAAAAACAGAAGATTGGATCCGATTTAGACTAAATCGAATCCAATCTGTACCTACTACTACGATTACATCTTTTGATTAGTTAGATCTCCTACAAATTGAATACCTAGTGTGATAACCCTTTGAAAGAAATAGAGACTTGTAATTCCACGTACGAAAGTGCGGTATTGGCCGCACTTTCGTACGTGGAATTACAAGTCAACAATTTTGTCATTCTCAAGGTACATGCAAACTAGCAAAACCTTACACTAGAATGATTGTCAAAGAATGATAATGAAACTTAGTTACTTACCTACCTAGGTATACCTAATCCTGCAATGCTATTACAAAATTAATAAAATTTCCATTTCGCTCACTTTGTTTTTAAATAGATAGCCACTATCTTTTTTTAAACGACATGCAACGCACATGTACTTTTTCCAATAAATTAGCCTGAAAATAGAAAAACGTATTTTTTGTCGTGGAACTAGTTGGAACATGACGAAAACCGTGTTGTTCTTTTTTACGAATTATTTTTTATTATCTCAGGTAAATGGTCGAACGCAGAAATAATATTTTCCCTTGCATCTTATCTATTAGGGAATTATTTTTTGTTAATAATATTAACTTACTAATGTTCACTAACATTAAGTAGGTACCTATAGATGTAGGAGTGAATTAGTTGAATAGGCAATTATTGCTGTGCAAGGATTTTTGAGGCCACCACAGGTTAGTCCGGTTAAGCAGTTAATAGCCCTTGCGTGTTAACTTGCTAGTGGTCATTCATAAAAAAACGCAAGGATATTTCGATGAACCGAAATCAGAGCTTATGAAACCAATTCGTTTATTCATATCCCACTTGCCAATTTTATAAAAGTTTCCGACCAGCATCCCTCAAACATTAGGTATCATTCAAATAGGTAGGTGTAGGTACCAGGCATTACCATTGAATCACTGTATTTTCGACTGGCAGTAGTTAGGTACACAACGCCAAGCTGTATTAAAAACTTTTCTTGTCGATAAATGTGAAAAGATATTTTAAACGTTCACATTAGGTTTAGTTAGGTACACAACGTTTTACTTAGATTCTACGTAGGTACCTACCAATTTATCATTGAAAAAATGTACCTACCTATCAATAACGACACATTTTCACCGTAATCAGTTATTCCGTGACTTCTAGTACAATATCAGCCGTAGTTACATTGAAATGTGTGTAATCTTTTCTTTTTTTTTCAGATAAGTCATGCCCAGTACACCAGCCGAGATTTGCCAAAGTCACCACCAACAAACATGGCCAATGTTCCAATGACAGCGCCAACTCCACCAGTAACAGGACCAAAATGTTACCCTGAAACTGCAAAAGTATATTTCTTACCAGCACCTCCATCACCACCAAAAATAACTATTTTAGATCCGAAATTAAAAGATCTTGCACCGAATTTAATTCAAAATGTACAAGAAAAACCTTTAAATCTTTTTAAAGAAGTATCTACAACTCCGAATTTCCCGCCTCCAAATGAAATGTCAATGTCAACCCGCGTATCTTTCCCGCCACCGCCTCCTTGTCCGACTGGGCTGCCAGACTTAATAGATGACATTCCTTCAAAAGTACAGGAAAGGATTAGTCGTTTAGCAGAATCTGGAGAAAAGGCTCCGGTATGTGAATCATGCGCCGCTTTAATAAAGAAATTACCAATTTTTAAATTTGATCAAGAATTGTTGGATGGATTTTTGGCTGGAATTGGAATATGATGTTTTCATGACTTCCTAAATAAAAAAATTAGTAATATTACTGTCTTTTCATTATTTCGCTTTTATTAGTTTTTGAGTGTCGGGATGCGCAAGTGGAAAAAACATATCGATAACAATGTCGATCATTATCGAGTGAAAATATACTTATAGCGAAATATCGTCAGTTTTCGGATGATTATTCATACATAGACAAAAGCATTTTAAAAAAGTTTTTTTTTTAATTTTCTACATATAAGTACTAAATTTTATAGTTTTTTTTGTCGTTGATTTGTTGAAAAAAGATCCGACAATTGTAATTATTATCTGTTAGCTTCAGGGTCATTTATATGTCTCACACTGATGGTAGTGTTTTGGGTCCTACTTTATTCCTTGTATATATAAATGACCTGTGCAACTTAACACTCCAAAATGGTGTCATAATGTCTTATGCAGATGACACAGCTCTATTGTTTTCAGACAAATCTCGAGATGAGGTGTATAAACAAGCCCAGAACGGTTTTAATATAGTGTCTAATTGGCTATATGAAAATCTTTTTACACTAAATGCAGAGAAAACCAAACACATTTTATTTACTATGAGAAATACTAACCTGCCAACTACTAACATAAACATTTATGCGCATAAGTGCGGCACGTATGCTGACAATGCATGTAATTGTCCTACTTTAGCAAAAACCGATCATATGAAATATCTTGGTGTAACGATTGACACAAATCTGAATTTCCGTAAACACATTGATTTCTTATGCACTCGAATGCGTAAATTGATATACATTTTTAAGAATTTACGTTATATATCGGACTATAAATTAATTAAACAGGTCTATTTAGCTTTGTGTCAATCCATTCTCACTTATTGTATAACTTCATGGGGTGGGGCTGCTAAATCAATCCTACTGCAGAAAAATAAGAGGAAAGATTTGTTTGTTTGTTTGATTGAAATGAATAGGCTCTGAAACTATTGTATATTATCGGGGATGGACATAGGCTATAGAATATTTTCAAAAAAGTTAGGGATCCGTATGAAAACTTCAATAATGTAACCCAAGGTGTGAGAAAAAATCCTTATATCGCGTACGCTGCGGAATCTATTGACAATAGAGCAAAATGATGTACTACAGTTTTGTAGATGTCATCAATATCTACAAAAAAGTCCGCGATACCATAAGACTAACTATTATGGATAAGTCACCATGACCGCTTTTTGTTCAAATTATTCAAGCAAATCCTATGGTGAAATAAAAACTGGTGATTTTAGTATCATGATATTAATCCTTATCCATTTAAATGGTTTGATAATTAAAGTTGGTTATTTTCGTGTAAATTACACTTTAAATTATTCAAATCGGACCTTTAGTTCAAAAGTTACGACGGTAATAAACATGCTCGGAGTAAGAAAAATGTCGCGGCTTGAGCGAACTGGGGAGAATCGTATCAATTCTTGGTCCGATGAAGTTGAAACACCACGGCATTTAAATGTTTTCGATTAAACAATAAGAATAACAAATGTTTGGATTTTTCGAAGATAAACTACATACATAATTAGGAGTGAAGCTGGGGTGATTAAGATTTTAGGGGAGGACATAATTGCTTGCTTCAATTTACGTCGGAATGCTATGAACAAACTAAAAGCGGGATAATTGAAACAGATGTACCTAACAATTTTTGCATAATCAAACCCGTCAGGGTTTGATTATTGGTTGAACAGGGTTGAACGGGGTGAACAGTTGCGCTGAACCTGGGCGTCGAGACAAGTGAGATTCTGTCAACGGTTGCGTGGCGTATGAAAATCGTTGTGCTTAATTTTCCAAAACTAACCTTTTATAGGGGGCGTTGAAGTTTGTGGAGTACCTACTAATCCACGCGGACGAAGTCGCGGGCGAAGTGCTAGTTTATAATAAATCCCTTGAGCTAGGAGTATCTTGTAACACACAAAACCAGAGTTGCGTTAAAAAAATATATATATTGAAATTGATACGAATTTGATACTTTAAAATAAATATTGGATATACTTAATCCCACCAAAAACATTTCATGTAAAATGTTGGCAAGACGACCACATAAGGTTTGACCTGTGAAAAAGATATCAGATCTCATGTTGAGCCAAGCTTCTGAATCTACATGGCCTAACTCTACCGACCCTAACTTCACAAATTCTACATATCAGTAAAAATGTATGGCTTCGCCGTTTCGCTAACGTCGTGGAGGTGATGCGAAGATTTAGTTTCTGAAGTAAGTAACGAAACAGCAAAGCCATACATTTAATGAACTCTATGAGGGTTCAAAAAACCGACGAAACACTTCGAGAAAAGATAGGTAGTGCCCCTGCGCTTCGCTTGGCTCGTCGTCTTGGCAGGGGCACTACCGTGCCCCCAGATTTAGAATCGAGTCCTCTTATTGGGGGGTGGGGGGTGGTAGGGGAGTGGAGGGACAGGTGTAGGTTAACCCCCCACCACTTCCCATCGCCGGAGGTGCACGTGTTTTTTAACCGACTTCCAAACAAGGAGGAGGTTCTCAATTCGATTGTATTATTATTATTTCATTTTTTTTTTGTGTTTATTAAATTCTTGTTTTATGTGAAAGAACATACTTCTCGATTGCTCCCATTTAAATTTTATCAAAATCATTTTTTTTTATTAAGCAATTTCGTTTTTGAATCCAAATAGCTGGAAAAAATATGTTAGGGGGTACCACTAAAAAGTAAAAAATAAAAAATCTTTTGCACAAAAAAAACCGACCCAAAAAAAAACACTACAAAGTACAAAATTTGTAAAACTTTGTAGTGTTTTTTTAGTAGTCGGTTTTTATTTTTGTGAAAAAGATATTTTTTAATTTCTAGTTTCAATTTTTTTTCTGAAAAATTTCTGAGAAATCGCCTTAATAGGAAGTCGTGGGGGTGTGTCCTTCCTCTGCCGAAGTAATTTTAAAGTGAAGGGCTGGCTGGCGGGGCTCCTATTTCTGAGTGGTCCAAAAAAAACTCACCACGAAGGAGATAGCGGGGTGTGTTCGCTCGCTTCGCTCAAACACTTGAATTTCTAACCAGGTTAGGTTAGCCAGGTTAGGTCCGAGTCATGGTGCCCCAAGTACCGAGCTCGCTTCGCTCACTCTTGCACCAAATAAAACACCAAAATGTAGCAAAATTGACGTAAATAGTAAGCAATCGGTGTACAGACAGTATACTATTGTAGTCTTTGGGGTAGCAAAAGTCGTCGAAAAACAGGAGGCAGATGACAATAACAAAAATAATTTGACAGGCCTGTTGGTCTAGTGGTTAGTGACCCTGACTGCAAAGCCGGAGGTCGTGGGTTCGATTCCCACCCAGGACAAACTTTGTGTGATGAGCATAATTGTTTGTTCTGTGTCTGGGTGTAATTTATCTACACTAATATTATAAAGAGGAAAGATTTGTTTGTTTGTTTGTTTGTTTGTTTGTTTGTTTGTTTGAAATGAATAGGCTCCGAAACTACTGGACCGATTTGAAAAATTCTTTCACCACTAGAATTGTACATTATCGATGATGGACATAGGCTATAGAATATTTTCAAAAAAGTTAGGGATCCGTATGAAAACTTCGATAATGTAACCCAAGGTGTGAGAAAAAATCCTAATATCGCGTACGCTGCGGAATCTATTGACAATAGAGCAAAGTGATGTACTACAGTTTTATAGAGGTCATCAATGTCTACAAAAAAGTCCGCGATACTATATGTCTAACTATTATGGTTAAGTCACCATGACCGCTTTTTGTTCAAATTATTCAAGCAAATCCTTGGTGATTTGAAAAAATGGTGATTTTGGTATCATGATATCAATCCTTATCCATTTAAATGATTTGATAATTAAGTTTGATTATTTCCGTGTAAATTACACTTTAAATTATTCTAATCGGACCTTTCGTTCAAAAGTTACGACGATAATAAACATGCTCGGAGTAAGAAAAATGTCGCGGCTTGAGCGAACTGGGAAGAATCATATCAATGCTTGGTCCGATGAAGTTGAAAATGATTTCGATAAAACAATAAGAATAACAAATGTTTGGATTTTTCGCAAATAACTACATACCTACATAATAAGGGGTGAAGCAGGGGTGATTAAGTTTTTAGGGGAGGACATTATTGCTTGCTTTAATTTACGTCGGGATGCTATGAACAAACTAAAAATGGGATTATTGAAACAGATGTACCTCCTACCTAACAATTTTTGCGTAATCAACTCCTGACGGGGTGAACGGGGTGAACAGTTGCGCTGAACCTGAGACCATAGAATAAGTAGAAATGGCTAAGTAATAAATGTAAATTAATGAAAATCGTTGTGCTTAATTTTCCAAAACTAACCTTTATAAGGGGGTATAGGGGGCGTTGAAGTTTGTGGAGTACCTACCTACTAAATCCGCGCGGACGAAGTCGCGGGCGAAGTGCTAGTCTATAATATGTATGTATTTATAAATTATATAAGTATGTATATCAGTTGTCTGGTTACCATAACACAAGCTCTGCTTAGCTTGGGATCAGATGGCCGTGTGTGAGTTGTCCCAAGATATTTATTTAATAACGATATGGAGCACATCGTAAACTCTGAAGCAACGGAATGACGCTTAAGGCGCGATGTCGAGTACATCTGTCACTGTCTGCGTCAAAAAAATGACGGAATAGCAGCATTTTGACAGATAGAAATTAAAAACGTAAGAATTTCGTGTAATTATAGTTCCGGTTTACGTAGTGATTGACAAATATTTTTAAAAAATATTTCGACGCGGCTTCGGCAGCTGAAATTGAATGGAGGCGAAAGGGATAAACGCCTTTGACCCCTCACAGTGACAGATTTCTCAAATTCAGAGGACTCGATTCTGAACCCAACCCTAAATGTCGAAAATCGATATAACACGATTTAAAATATCGACGTTGATGTCGATGATTGTATCGAGTACTATCCTATCGAATTTTAAATAATGTTTAAAATTCGATATTATACTTATCGATATTTTTTGGCATCCCTAGTTCAGTGTGCGGTAAGCGGTTTGGTGCGGCTGTCAAGTGTCATTGTCATTCCATTTGGGATTGTGAATCCTGGATTTTTGTGAAAATATTCTGAGTTTCTGAATCAAAAGCACCAAAATGGTTGAGGCACAGAAGTTTAGGGTCGAACAGGAGATGACGAACCTCGTGAATGAGTTGGACAGGAGTTATTTACGTAGGATGCAAGTAAGTGAGGTTATGTCCCTGATAGTGTGCAAGGCTTATGCAATAATTTTAGAATAGAGATAAATCCTCCTCAGTAATTTATAAATGTAGACTATGACTGTAATAAAGTTCTGAGAAAGTATGAAAATGAAATGACTAGTGGTTTTGTACTAGAAATCATTTTTGAATAACATTTAAGTTAGGTCAGGGATGTTCATCCTTTTATTTATAACAGACGGGCTGAATAATTATATTATTACCATACCTACGTATGTATATCATACATTAGCTTTTTATAGTAGCCTATACTATAAGAACAGTAGGTACATTTTCTGGGAGAAAAGTAAGCTATCGTAACTATAATGTAGCGATGTAGCGTTCTATGAGAGAAATACATAATATTCGGATTAGAACTGCCAGAGATTATGAAAAACAAACCAATGTACTTCTTTAAGTATAGGTACATAGAATTAGTTTACATGACCATTATATTTAACAAAATAACAAAACTAGGAAATTGAATGGTGAATCTTATTTTCCATAATATGAAATGTTCAAAATGAAGTTAAGTATATTGTAAGTAATAGAAAAATTAGAAAATATTGCTAAGTATTTGTTGATAAAATAAACCTTTATGTGAGTAGCATATTTACCAATTCTCTAGTTCCTAGCTCAAAATGAAAGTTGGTAACAAAAAAAAAGAAAGAGCTGATTTTGATTTTGTTTTCAATTGCTTTTGAAAAAAGAAACAGTTTTAACCTCAAGTTTAAATCAATTCACGGTTTACTGGAATCAATTATTTCCACCCTGACAAGTCCCGTTATTCTACTTAACTATTATCTATAAAAAATTATACATCACAATATTATGTGGTACATTTCTGTTGATCACACTTCTCTTGTACAGGGAAAACTCTAAAATAATGTTTAGCTATTATGCCTATTTGGTTTTGGGTCACTAATATACCTAAGTACATAAAATGTGCAAATATGATGATTAACTATGGACATAATAGACAGACAGATGAGCACAAACTTAGCCCTATCTTAGGGCTAAGTTTGTGCGTTTTTTTACAGAATCCTAAAGACACTTTATCCTCAACATAAATTTTATGTGTTTTCAGGGTGACATGCACAGATGTGCAGCCAAGTGTTGTGATGACCCTCAAACCTCACTGGAACGAGTGCACGGCTGCATAGACTCCTGCACTGGACCACTCAATCAAGCCAATAATTATGTGCAGGTAATATTATTAACAATTATAATAAGCTTGTGTCTAAATATTAACAGCCACACGGATCGATCTTCAAGGTAAAGCAACCGAGGTCAGTCTGTGTCTGGGAAAGCACGTTAAGCCGTTGTTCCCGGCTGTCATTTGTAAAATTTTGGCAGTTGCTACTGCAGCTTGTAGCTGCTATAGCTTGTCAGAGAAGCCAGAAAATCTGACTCGTCTTTTCAAGAAGTATGATTGTGGACGTCAGATAGGCAGCCGTTCCATGTAAAATACTGGTATTCAGCTGAATCAGGTTTGACTGGAAGCCAACTCCAATATAGTTTGGAAGAGGTTAAGCAGATGATATTATGTGCGTACAATAAAATAACACATATTTAAATAGAACAACTAAAGATGCAGTACAGTATTGTGCAGTGACTTTTCATCTAGATTTCTAAACTACAGATATCCTTCATAGCTTTATTGGACAACAATAGAAGAGTCTACAATCAGTGAGTCAGTCTTGTAAAGCTGCATAACTCGACCTATAACTTCTTCGCACGAAATAACGAAACAAAACGTTATTGAATTTAAACTGTTTACAAGCGAAAGTATTTCCATGAATATTAAAATTTATGTTCTGCTACCTGTGTTAAAATGAAGCAGGTTGCTAGTTGTTTATAAAACAAATCAAATGTAGTACCTATTGTATATTTCTAAACAAATTGCTTAATTTATTTTCAAATATTTTTCAGGGAGAGATCAACCACTTGCAGAACAGGTTACAGCGGTGTGTGATGGACTGCAATGACCTCGCTAGAGATAGACTGGGCTCTGATCCCAGTCAGGAGAAGGTATGTGTTCATTCTTCCTTTTGTTTGGGGTTCCGTACCCAAAGGGTAAAACGGGACCCTATTACTAAGACTACACTGTCCGTCCGTTCAAAAAAAATACGACCGAGTTTGAAACAAAAAACACTACAAAGTATAAAATAACTACAATTTTGGAAGACGGACAGCCGAGTCTTAGTAATACGGTCCCTAAAAAGGGGACAATATTACTAAGACTGTCTGTCTGTCCGTCTGTCTGTCACCAAGGTGTATCTCATGAACCGTGATAGTCCGTCCGTCTGTCTGTCTGTCTGTCTGTCTATCACCAGGCTGTATCTCATGAACCGTGATAGCTAGACAGTTAAAATTTTCACAGATTATCTATTTCTGTTGCCGCTATAACAAGAAATAAGTACTAAAAACAGAATAAAATAAATATTTAAGTGGGGCTCCTATACAACAAATGTATTTTTATGCCGTTTTTTTATAGTTAATGGTACGGAACCCTCCGTGCGCGAGTTCGACTCGCACTTGAGACGGAACCCTAAAAAACAATACCTAATGTAAAGTAGCATTTACGGAGACGCATTCACGCCCCGCATCACGTGCCGCGTCACACCCCGCATCTTCTTTATAAACAACATTGTAGATGGCAATAATATGGCAATGTACGATGTTGTTTGTAGTGCGTGTGATGAACTGATGACGCTGGCCGCTGCACGCGAGTGGAGTTGTGCAGTGCGTGTCTCCATGTTGCAACAAATGGGAGTCCAGCTAAGCATATGCCATGCAAATATACCACCACAACAGCCACCTGACTTATTAAACTTCTAAAGCTAACAATTGATCTATTCCATCCACAGGTCGACAAAGCCACAATAGAGTTCGAGAAATGCGCAGTGAAGTGCGTTGACAAACATGTGAGCATCATTCCGAACATGCTCAAAACCATGAAGTCTGTCCTCGCCAGCGGTAAACCTCCTCCGCCCAGGAACGAATGAAGTGAACTGAAGTTGTTGTGAAGTGAAGAGAATGTGAAGTGATAGTGTTTGGTACGAAGTTGTAGTGCAAGCTCCTGGTTTTCTGAAAGACTTTAAGCTGTTGTCAAATTTCATGTTATTTAAAAACGCTTGGTATTCCTTGGTATCCATGGATCAGTCAAAATATTATTGTGTATGATTTTTTTTTCGAATGTGTTGAAAAGCGTCGTTTGTTATATGTGGGTTTTGCCATTGCAATTTCTTGGCTCCATAACGATCTTGCCAACAGTTTTGAATTATTTTCCGGGATAGTTGTGTTCCTAGTCAAAAGCGAAGGTTTGCCCTATTACTTACCGATGTTAATCGATGTAATAGGGCAAAAATTAAAAGATGTTTATTTCACCCCACTTGCTGTAATCAGTAAGTGGGTTGAAATAAACAAACTCAATTTTTCTACAGATATCTCAGATATGGGAATTATATTATTGGTACTAGCTATAATATACTATTCTGCTTGCAGATTCGCCCGCATGAATGTTTTAATTACATTTCGAGAGCTAATAAAACAATGATTTACCCTGTGTCAAGGAGTCAGAACATTGCAACTACCCTTTCTTATATAATTTTACAGCAGATTTACTGAGTGACTATATTTTTTTCAGAAACTAGGATGAGTAGAATATAGCGCCGTCCTAATACAAAGTGATTATTCCACAAATACGCAATCGTCGCGTTCATGTGTTCGGCAAAACCGAAAGGTGCCCTCTGTCGGTGCGGCGAAGCAATTGTGTTTACACTTCTTCAGCTGGTATTTCACTTGGCGTATTTGCGCAAATATTTCCCTTACTTATTTGTTAAAAAATGAACTTTATGTCCATGAGTTAAGGGTATTTTTTCTATTATCCCAAGAACGCGAATATTTTGGCAAATACACCATTCGCGTATTCGTGCGGTGACCGATTTGTATTATCACGACGCCTTATACTATGTTTCGTGTCTCGGCATTTATTTAAATGTAGAAATAACAATTATGTATTTATATTTATGTCAGTGGCAAAATGGTGTCCTGCAATACAGAATTGTGTTGTTAAACTAATGTTTTTGTTATGAACTAGTTGATGTCTGCAACTTTGCTCTCAACTATACAAATACTGTTATCTTCTTGTTTCTAACCTCAATAAAATTGTTCCCTATTATTTAGTTAAGGTGACACTGTGGCCATATCAATTCCAGTATGGTTCGTTGTTTAAAATGTTTATGATAACTTTTTCTGGTATTGGACATGTCTGTAGGTAATTATTTTACACAAAACCGACAAGACTATTAAAAATAACTAAAACAATGTATTCTTTGTAATTTTATTGGTTTACATAGTACTTTGGAGCTAGCGGCACAGAGAGTAAAGTCCCACATACCTCAGTTGAAAAGGGAGGATCCTCCGACCGGACTGTTGTTGGTGTCTAGTGGGCAACTGTCCGTCAGTTGATATTCGGGCTTTGCATATGTTCTAATGGCACGGTAAACTCTGATATCGCGATTTAGGATTTTGTCCAGTTAGTTCGCAACTGTCGAGATAGATGGCGCTGCCAGTCGCAATAGTTGATTCTGCTACGTTGATTTTTTGTGGCGTTATTAATGTCGCCTACAGTACTATATTACCTATAAGTACTCATGTGACTAAAAACCAAAAAAAAAACAGATTTGAAAGTGTTACTTGTGCTCAAACTACACATACACTATTTTGTAACTGAATGTTGCCATTGTATAAAATTATTTAGTAGGATTCTAATATTATGTGTACAGTTTAGAGATTAATAAATGTTGAATCATAAACAATTTCTTTTTTTTAACTGACTTCAAAAGAAGAAGGAGGTTCTCAATTCGGTTGTACTGTAAGGGTTCCGTACCCAAAGGATTAAAACGGGACCCTATCACTTAGACTCCGCTATCCGTCTGTCTGTCACCAGGCTGTAACTCATGAACCGTGATAGCTTGACAGTTGAAATTTTTACAGATGATGTATGTATTTCTGTTGCCGCTGTAACAAATATAAAAACAATTAAATAAATGTGGGGCTCCCTCCCATAAAACAAACGTGATTTTTTTTGCCGTTTTTAAGATTCCGTACCCAAAGGGTAAAACGCGACCCTATTACTAAGACTCCGCTGTCCGTCCGTCTGTCACCAGGCTGTATCTCATGAACCGAACGAAATTGCGTATTTTGCTTTCCTGTGACAACTTTACCAGTGGTGTCTACGAATTACCAAATATTCAAAAGTAGCTACCTACTTACTAGTTACTAAAAAGCGAAAAAAAAATTAACTTTTTTTACAAAAAGAAATACTTAAAACCATTTCGAAATAAAAAAAACCGGCCAAGTGCGAATCGGACTCGCGCACGAAGGGTTCAAAGGGTAAAAACGGTACCCTATTACTATGACTCCGCTGTCCGCCCGTCGGTCTGTCTGTCACCAGGCTGTATCTCATGAACCGTGTTAGCTAGATAGTTGTAGTACACTTGACAGGTTTTTATTATTTTTTGTTATTGCGGCAATAGGAAAACACTTTCTGTTAAAACACACTCACTATTAAGGTTCATTAGATAAGCCCGCTGACGGACGAACAGACAGCTGAGATTTAGTAATAGGGTTCTGTTGGTAACTCTTCGGGTCCGGAACCTTAAAAACTATATTTCTGCAACATGCGACTTCTTGAGAGATAGGTATTAAGATATTATGTTATAAGACAGTAAGTTATCATTATAATTTCCTACAGGGTTACAGGTAAGTATCTATGTTCAGCATAATCCTAAGATCTTTGGGATTCCTCAATATTTTTTTTATTGTTATGAATGGGCTAGCTCTTGACCTCGATCACGCCCGATGTTAAGCGATAGATAAGGTCCATGATGAAGCGAGCGTGCCCAGAAGATGCCTTGAGGCACTGGTACTCCCACGCGTCGACGAAACACAGCAGGCTGCTTGACGCCGAACTCCGGTGGGCGGGTCGTCGCGAACCAGGTGGGCGTTAGCCCTACCACCGCAAGGGAAGGATTGGCCAGTCTTATTAGGTGTTGCGTGAGACTGTCCAGGATGCGCCGAGCGCTCGGTTCAGCTGTTGAGCGCCTGATGGAACAAATTGCGCTACACGAGGAGGCTCCTACATGCATCCTCAAGAAACGTCCCGGCTACCGTTTTTCATCGGGAATCGTAAGTAGGTGCCTAAATTGTCAACTTTGTTGAAGCAAATTTCGAGTTGCATTAACCATATTAATGTGTTTAGTTCCTCCGTTTAATACATTTTTAGGGTTCCGTACCCAAAGGGTAAAACGGGACCATCCGTCAAAGTCAAAGTCAAAGCATTTATTTCAATTAAACCATTTACAGTCACTTTTGAATTGTCAAGGTCGGTCAGTCAAAGAGGTGAAGCTATTTGCACGTTCCAAAGCGTAGATCTCTATGGAGAAGAACGTACAAGAAACTCCATGGACACTCTTTTTATTACAAAGTTGTGGTTACATTGTTCTTGTTGAAATTATTCATAGACATGTGAGAACGATGTAAAATGACGTGTACGACAAAAGCAAAAAGGAACAATTCAAAATACTAACAAATTAAAACAAACCGTGGCAGTTGAGAGATGACCAGTCCCAGCTGACGGAGCCAAATGATGACTGAAACACAAACTGCACCATCAGAGGCACTTGAGTGAGCATGGCACTCCCAACAGCCAGGGCACATTACAGTCTTACCCAAAAATGATGGTTTGACTTGAAGGTACACAGTACTCACACATGTGCCGTTAATGCATGAAATTATACAATGCAAAATTAGTTTGAGTCTATACAATGAAAAATCTACGTTCTTTCAATATTCAGCGGGTCTCACAACTGCTAAAAATAAAAATAATTAAATTACTAATTTGTGCGCCCTAGTGGCTGTGAAGCAGGACCAGCATTGAGCCAAGCATTTTTATCTTCAATGTAATCCCCCAACTTACAATAGGTATGCTTGCCTGCATATTGTGCGCTTAACACAAGATTTAAATTTTGTTTCATTTAATTCTAACATTTGGGGAGGTATTTTATTGTAACATTTTAAACAGTACCCCATGAAAGATGTGGCTACTTTAGCAAGTCTGAAGCCTGGTCGAACTAATTGGTTCCTATTTCTGTATATCTATATATATCTGTCGCCTCGTTTATTAAAAAGATGTAGATTCTTTCAAACGTACATAATGTTTTCATAGATGTATTGACAAAGTACCGACATGATGTTAATATTCTTGAACAGTTGCCTTAGAGAATCGCGCCGGCGGAGATTGTATATGGCTCTTATGGCTCTTTTTTGCAGAATAAAAATTGACTCGATATCTGCAGCCCGTCCCCATAGTAAGATACCGTAAGACATGATACTATGAAAGTAACTAAAATAGACTAGTCTCGCGGTATCAACATCCATAAGTTGGCGGATTTTCCTAACAGCATACGCTGCTGAGCTTAGCCGTCCTGCAAGAGATGCTAAATGAGGACCCCGTTGTAGCCTTGCGTCAAGCGTAATCCCCAGGAAAACCGTTCTATCGACGAATTCCAGTTTTTCCCTGTTCAATACTATGTCACAATCACTTCTTTTGACATTTGCTAAGGCAAATCTTATGCACTTCGTTTTATTCCCATTTAAAACCAAATTATTAGCAGTAAACTAATTATGGACCTGCATAAGGGCGTTATTTACGTCGTCAAGATTATTACTGCGTCTATTTATTTTAAAAATCGAAGAAGTATCGTCGGCAAACAAGACCATGATTAGTTTGTTTAGCGTCTGTCTGTCCGTCTGTCTCCAGGCTGTATCTCATGAACCGTGGTAGCTAGACAGTTGAAATTTTCACAGATGATGTATTTCTTTGCTGCTATAACAAAAAATACTAAAAAAAACTTATTTACAAATAAAAAACTTTTTCACAAAAAAAAAGAAACCGACTTCCAACAAATCGGTTGGCAAGCGACGGAGATATGCCCGAACAAACAGAAAAAATAAAAAATACACATCCGAATTGAGAACCTCCTCCTTTTTTAGAAGTCAGTTAAAAAAATGTTCCGACGAATTGAGAACCTCCTCCTTTTTGAAGTCGGTTAAAAATTAGGTAAATAAGTAAAAGAATCGCTTAATCATCAAATTCCGCTGTAGTAAGCAGTGTTCGTTCTGACTCAGATAAACAACAATTTTGTATGAACAGCACTTTTGTTTATGGGTGAAGTTCAAGTGCAATATAGAAGGTCATGTTATTATTTTAAATACTTTGTTTTTGTTTTTTTCATTTCATTTGGTTAATATTCAATGTAAAGCAACACTTGCTAAGGTTGGTCCGAGGATGGGTGATCATCGATCATCAAGACCCTCCGTGTCTGAGAAAGCTCGGCAAGCCGTTGGTCCCGGCTGTCATTCATAGTCGATGCGGGTTGTCGGAAGTCCAAAAATGAGACAACCAGTATTACCATAGACTATCATGTTTTCCAATTACTAGGTTGTGAAGGGCTGGATATGCAGTCACTCCTTGCATAATACAATGCGTTCTGCTCCATCCAGTTAGACTGCAGCCGACCCCATTAAAGTTTAGAATAGGCTAACCCTATGAAGATGAAATTTGGCACGAAGGTAGATTATATGAGTATGAGACGTCAGCAAAGAAAGGACTTTTGGAAAATCCCACCGATGAGGGGTGAATAGGGGGTGGTTTGTATGGAAAATCTTCTCTCTTCTCTCTATTTCTCCAGGATCCCATCATCAGATCCTGACTTAATGATCTTGGGACCACCTGGGAAGTATACTCTTTCAATCAAAAAAAAAATCCAAATCGGTCCAGTCATCTTCGTGTAATCGGGGAACATAATTATGTAAATAAAAGAAAGGTTCCGACAAATTGAGAACCTCCTCCTTTTTGAAGTCGGTTGAAATTGAATAAAATAAATATAAATTAAGTGGGCTCCCATACAACAAACGTGATTTTTTTGCCGTTTTTTTTATAGATAATGGTACGGAACCCTGCGTGCGTGAGTCCGACACGCACTTGGCCGGTTTTTGGTTGAAATCGTACAATAGAGTGCGAGAATTTCTAGAAAACTAATTTTACACATACCAATATCTAAAATTCATCATTTAAGGCGAAAGACGTCCACTGCTGGACTAGGCCTCCATCAACAGTCACCACTAAGACCCATCCTGCGCATCTCTCATCCATCTAATTCCTCCGGCTTTCGCTAGATCATTGGTCGACCTTGTGGGAGGACTTCCAAAGCTTTTTTTTAGGATGGGAAATCGTCAAATAGAATAGAATAGAATAAAATTCAAAAGCAGTTAGTAAAACTTATAACTATGTAAGTAGGCATTGACACTAAACAAAGAACAACAAAACAAAACAAACAATACTAAAAAAATAAATAATTATTTGATCACGGCAGTGGCACCCCATGCGAGATGGCACAACAGCGACCCACGTAATAACAGTCAAGGCGACTTGAAATCATGCTTAGGAAACTGTTGGAGCTATCCCACACCCTATTTTTTATGGATGGCTGAAACCCAGCCCACAAGGAGCCTTCGGCCCTCCGAAATCTTTTTGGCTGCCGTTACGGGGCAGCTCACCACAATGGTTCGCATGCCCGTGTGGTCAGGACGTATGGTGCCTTTTTTTTTTTTTTTTTTACGGGGGGCGAAATCCTCATGGATGTCCTCCGCCCTGGGGCGGGCGGAGGGGTCTGTCAGACTCTTACTGACTAAAACCACCCCAGTGTTCCATCTTCCACCTACGCCGGGGATCGCGGGAACATATGCGACTTCCGTAATCCCCGGCTGGTGCCGGCCCGCCACTGCGGGCCACATCTCGTACGCGGGGGGAGTGAGGTGTTTAACTCCCCCCGCGACGTCAGAGGGGCGCACGGGAACACCACGCGCCGCCACCTCGGGTCCGGATGAATGGGGGGCAACGGAAATCCCCAAGTCCGCCGCCCCCCTAACTGGGTCCAGCCCAGTTAGGGGGGCAGAAGGAGGGCAGCGTATGCCCTCCTCCGACGCCCGGTGCGCCTGCTGCGGGCCGGGAGAGCACTCGACATCTCCCTCTCCCTTTCCGCAGCCTCCTTCTGCGCGATGACAGTTTCGCAGAAGGAGATCACCGCGTCCCAGGACTCCTCACCGCCGACCATAGAACGTACTACAGCCGGCAGCGAGAGGTCACTGCCTACCACAGAGACGAGGGCACGGCGCGGCTCCTCCCAAGCGGCACACTCCGCCAGCGTATGCCGCGCCGTGTCCTCCCGACAGTCGACGTAGTGGTGACACCGAGCGTCCGGCTCCCTGCCTATGCGACACAGGAATCTCCCGAAGCAGCCATGCCCCGTGAGGACCTGTGTCGCCCGAAACGACAGGGAGCCGTGCCTTCTCCCGAGCCACAGGTCGAGCACTGGCCGGATGGCCTCGATAGTGACGAGGCCGGAGGACGTATGGTGCCTGCCTTGACTTATGCTCGGCAGAGCACCCCCCGTCCTGACAACGGCCACCACCTCCTCCTCCGTGACGGAGTCGTCTAGGCCCAAAATGCGCATGTCAATGCACTTGGTGGGCCTGGACACTCGGGCATCGTCCGCATTCAGGGACGCCCTGAGCCTTTCGGCTAGAGCGTCCGCGGTTGGGCCGCTGGCTGCCCCGGGGAGGCAAAACTTTAAAACACTGCACACTGGACGCACTGCAAGTTACCATCCCTACCTTGTTGCTGTTCCATCAATTCGCACTACGCTCTTCTGGATAAACTCACTCCATCGTCGACTTTGTCTCAGTCACATCTGCAGTGCGATTCTGTAAACATGTCGAAGTGAAAACTTAGGCGAAGTGAACAACAAGTGAGTTGTCAAAACCATACTAATAAGATAGAATGACAGCTCACTTGTCGTTCACTCCACCTCAGTGTTCACCGTGAGAGTCGACAGAATAGACCGGCTGACCTAGACTAGAGTCAAGAGCAAGAACATTTCAAATAAAATTTTTTTACAAAAACATACAACCGACTTCAAAACAACAAACACTACAAAGTATAAAATAACTATAATTTCGGAAGTCTGTGTTTAGTTATCTGCATAAAAAAGTAAAAAACACTGTCTTCCAAAATTATAGTCGTAAAATGACTATAATTTTGGAAGACAGTGTTTTGTTTGTAGTGTTTTTTGTTTCGAAGTCGGTTGTATTTTTTTGGAAAAAAGTTTTTGTTTTACTTTTTAGTGGTTCACATGTGCTTACCCCTACACAGCGTACCGGCGTGATGTTATATTATAAACTGGTGTAAACAATAGACAGATATGAGATTTCAGCAATCCCAGTCCATTTGCTATCATTATTGAGGAGTTCCGTTGCCTATCTCCGAAGTTCTCCATCAGATCTTCACCAAATTGAAATGGGACCACTCCGAGAAAGTACTCTTCCAATAACTACTACTAAATCGCTTCAAGTGTGCTTATAAAATTTTAAGAGTTCTCTCTATTTCTCCAGAATCCCATCATCAGATTCTGACTTGATGATCATGGGACCACCTGGGAAGAATACCCTTTCAAACAAAAAAAAAAGGTTCCGATTCCCACGAATTGAGAACCTCCTCCTTTTTGAAGTCGGTAAAAAAAGTAGATACCTACCTAAGTAAAAGAATCGCTTAGTTATCATATCTGCAAATTCCGCTGTAGTAAGCAGTGTTCGTTCTGACTCAGATAAACAACAATTTTGTATGAACAGCACTTTTGTATATGGGTGAAGTTCAAGTGCATTAAAGAAGGTCATGTTATTATTATCAAAACTTTGTTTTTGTTTTTTTTCATTTCATTTGTTCAATATTCAAAGTAAAGCAACACTTGCTAAGGTTGGTCCGAGGATGGGTGATCATCGATCATCAAGACCCTCCGTGTCTGAGAAAGCTTGGCAAGCCGTTGGTCCCGGCTGTCATTCACAGTCGATGCGGGTTGTCGGAAGTCCAAAAATGAGACAACCAGTATTACCAAGGACTATCTTGTTTTCCAATTACTAGGTTGTAAAGGGCTGGATATGCAGTCACTCCTTGCATAATACAATGCGTTCTGCTCCATCCAGTTAGACTGGAGCCGACGCGACCCCAGTAAAGTTGGGAATAGGCTAACCCTGTGAAGATGACATTTGGCACGAAGGTAGATTATGAGTAGGAGACGTCAGCAAAGAAAGGATTTTTGGAAAATCCCCACCATAAGGGGTGAAAATTTGTATGGGTGAGTTGTAAAATCTTACTCCAAAAAAAAAAAATACTTGGAACTTGGCACGAATACTGACCTAAATTAATAATAACTAATGTCAAAATTCATTAATTATTTGTTTTATTTTACATTTTCTTAATGTTTGTGATAAAGAAATAAGAATTAGGCTGAGCGCTGACTTGAGTCACGCTGCAGCATATTAAATATGCTGCAGCGTGACTCCTAATCAATGTGGTGCTGGACCGACAGGACCAAATTTTGGTCCTGTCGGTCCAGCACCACATTGATTGCGACAAGTAGGCTTCTGCTTCTTCTTCTGAACTTTGATGAAGCCATCCTTATCACACTCTTGCTTCGCTGGACAGCGCTGTATCGGATTCCCCGGAAGGGTTTCATAGCGACGGTTTTGCTTTCCCCCTTTCTGGTGCTTAGGTTGTGACGCAGCTGGTTTGTGTGCGGCAGCAATTGCGGCGTAAGCTACGCGTGACGAATTTTCTGCCAGCGCAGAGGGGCAGGGGGCGGCGGGGCACGGTGCATCGCCCTCGATATTTGCAATCGACGACGAATCCAATTTCGCCGATGCAAAACTGCTGACTGATGCATTTTGCGCGCCACCAGTCACGACGCTTGTTTACGTTGGCTTCGTCATTTAATTTTGTCCTACTTTCCGAAACAGCACTGCGTAGCAACACTATCTCGGCACGTAGTTCATGGATGGTATTTTCTGACTTTTCCAACTTGCACTGCACCTCGGCCAGGCTTGACTTCAAAGATGTAATATCCTTTATAG
Source organism: Melanchra persicariae (assembly GCA_947386135.1). Taxonomy (NCBI): domain Eukaryota; kingdom Metazoa; phylum Arthropoda; class Insecta; order Lepidoptera; family Noctuidae; genus Melanchra; species Melanchra persicariae. The sequence continues at coordinate 11,057,467 of OX376670.1, read as the reverse complement.
TAGCCTGGTGACATCTACGTGATTGAAAATAACGGGCGGTAACATATGTAGCTCCTTTGCTACCAAAGTCGTCACATTGTCAGGATCGGACACCTTTAGAAAGGTGATGATGTCTTGCTCTTCTCTGTACCATCTCTCCTCCAAGATGGCATTTGATCGAGCTTCTTAGCCGTCTGGAAGAGTAACATCTTGCCTTTGCTGATCTCATCTTCTTTGAAGCTCGATTTGCAAATCTGCATGATGCTCACCTCGTCCATAGTAACGATGGCATTCTGTATGAAAGCCAACAACTCGTTTACGATTAGTTGCTGCGAACTCATTGTATCAGGCAGCAGCTAAAGCCGCACACTGTGCGTATAACTGTGATAACACGTCCGTATGTAGACGTGCATCGCACTGCACTTTTAGGGGAGGAATTTATTGTTTGCTTCAACTTACGTCGGAATACTATGAACAAACTAAACGTGGGATAATTGAAACAGTAACAATTTTTGCATAATCAACGGGTTGAACAGTTGCGCTGATCCTGGGCTCGAGACAAGTGAGATTCTGTCAACTGTAGCGTGGTGAAGGCGATTGTCAATACGTCAAAAATGTATGGGGTTGACAGATGCTATCGAAATGTCACGTGATCAAATTCCAAAGAGTTTAGTATGTTTTATATGTATTAACCGTAAGGTAGGTGGCCACTTGGACCTCTCAATCAAATCAATATCCTTCAAAGTAGGTAAAAACTGACACTGTGCTTCTGAAGGATGGTAATACTTCATTTGGCGATATTGTTTCAACAGCGGCCAACCTGGCCTGCAATCTGTTACGGGATTTCTCGATCAACCACTGTAGTGCGTAATGTAATTTATTATGAAATTGATTAATTGTTAAGCAATGATATTATTATCTTTATAATATAATGTTTTATTACAACAAATTAAGTAACTATAAATATTTACCTTACAATCGATTACCGAAAACTTAAAAATCGATATCTAACATTTTAACGCAATTTTTCGGACTTATCAATATATTGACAAACAACGGGGTATATAAAAACCATATTTGTTTTGTTTTACATTGTAGTCTTCTGTATTTATTGTTAATAGGAGTTAATTAACTTAAAATTTCATTAATTAAAAATGTATTTTGGGAAGATAACAATTATTTTGCTAATCGTGTCATGTGTTGTGGTAAGTACGACCTTTCGTATAAGTACTTATGTATGTATATTAGATTTTCTACAAAAATAAATTTAAATTGCTTTATTTGTGAAAGGATTTATCTAAGAATACTAAGAGCTGCTGGTCGATTCTGTCGACATCTCACGGTGTTCACCTAGGCGGAGTGAATGACAATAGAGCTGTCATTCCATCTTATTTGTATGGTTTGACAACTCACCTGTCGTGCGCCCCGCCCGGGTGTTCACTTCGACATGTTTACAGAATCGCACTGCAGATTTCACCAACGAAACAACGCGATCAGTACATCTAAACTGCGTTTAAGAAAAATAGTGACACTGACAGCTCATAAGCGTGGTTTATACGCTGATCGCGTTCAGTTTCATTGGTGATATTCGCCCTAAATACCTCGCATCTTAGGGCTTAGTGCGAGTTTTTTAACGTACTCGATCGCGTTAACGTAAACGTTTGCTTATGTCGAATTGTATAGAGAAAAAAAGATTTCCGTGAGTGTCACCAGACGGCGCTTATTCAGATTCAATACAAATTGACGTTTACGTTAACGCGATCGAGAACGTTAAAAACTCGCACTAAGGACACTTAAGTAGGTACAGTCAGCCGCACATCGTTGTATCACTATTTTTTTAGGGGTCCGTACCCAAAGGGCAAAAATGAGACCCTATTACTAAGACTCCGCTGTCCGTCTGTCTGCCCGTGTGAAGGCTGTATCTCATGAACCGTGATAGCTAGACAGTTGAAATTTTTACAGATGATGTATTTCTGTTGCCGCTATAGTAACAAATACTAGAAACAGAATAAAATAAATATTTAAGTGGGCCACCTATTCTCGTAATGAAGTAATGAAACATCAAACTTTAGCATCTGAACATCTATAAATTTCAGATGAGAATGTTTTCTTGTTTTATACTTTTTGTGAATTTTCTGTAGTCGGGTTTTAGTTTTTGAACTGCTTTTGGCCGATTTGATCATATTCTTCTGTATTGCTTTTTTTCTACAAAATATCACTATTTATTTTCCCTATTAAATGAAATGTAATAAAAAAATAAAAATAAGCAGTGAAAAACAATGTGGCACTTTCTTGGTCAACAGTACCCGTCAAAAAATCTTACTCTTAAGTTGGATACAACCGGTGTTACAGAGCGTAATGTAACATGTTACAAAGCGAGTATTCGTGCAGTCAGTACGTGGAAACGCGCATGAACATGCGCATGTCAATTTATACGGATTTCAGGGCAAGGCGTAACATAACATGTTCGCTGCGAATGATACGGCCGTAACCCGGCTTTATAGACAGCTACGCTGTACTAGCTGGTGCCATAAGATAGGACAGGCATAAAGTAACGAGCAGAAAAAAGCTAGTAGGTACAAAATATTAAGGTTTTTTTCTTAATTTCAGATCAACGCCCAAAGGTCATCGAAAAGAAAAGTAACGAAATCAAAATCTAAAATTAGAAAGTCTAGCCTTCAGGGCCTTGGACTATCTAGCTGTGGGTGCCAGAATACTCTACTGGACATCCTGAACTGTGGGTGTCGAGGACCTGTGGTTGAATCTGTGTACGCACCTGTGGCTCTACCCAGCCCTGGACCTGTAATCGACGTACCTAACTACAGATATGCAGAACCTATGGAACTGAACCCTTTAGGATGCCTTTTCCCGACCACGGACATACCTAGTTATGGAGTCATGGCTTCATCGATGTCAGTGCCTACCATTGAGATTGTAACACCTGTGTTGGATGTTCCTTGTGGATGTCCCGGCCCCAAATGTGGATGCAACAGAGTGCCTGCTGTCAAACTTCCATCGTGCCCTCTAGCAGCTATAGATGTACCGAAATGTGGATGCCAAGGCCTACAGCTTCCTACTTACCCTTACGGTATCAATTCTGTCATTGAACTGCCTTCGTATGGACCTGCTTGTGGATGTCAGGGACCCTGTGACTGCGCAGGCACACCTATATCGGCTTGTGAATGTTTGGGACCTTGTAGCTGCTCCGGTATCCAGTTATCATCGTGCGGCTGTTCAGGCCCCTGCGGCTGTACCGGTATCCCTTTATCCGCCTGTGAATGTTTAGGCCCCTGTTCCTGTGCTGCAATGCCGGTCTCCTCTTGCGGTTGCACCGGCCCTTGTGGTTGTGCAGGTATCCCTGTAGCGTCCTGTGGTTGTAAAGGACCCTGTTATTGCTCTGGAGTAGCAGTATCATCCTGTGGTTGCTCTGGATCTTGTGGATGTTCTGTGGTACCAGTTTCTTCCTGTAGTTGCGCAGGGCCCTGTGATTGCTTAGGTCTAGCTGTTTCATCTTGTGGATGTTCTGGTCCCTGTAGTTGTGCAGGTGTCCCAATCCCAACTTGTGGTTGCGCGGGCCCTTGCAACTGTGTAGGCATACCAGCACCATCATGTGGATGTTCGGGGCCCTGTGGATGTCTTGGAATCCAGATGCCGTCGTATGGATGTCAGTTACCAGCGATAGAGGTACCATCTTGTGGTTGCGGATGTGGTGTCCCCGGTTGTGGATGTAACCCCAAGTATTTGCGACAGGTTACTCTGCAACCGCCTTTCTTGTGAATACCTGATTGTTAATGTTTAGTTAATAAGTGTAAATAAATTATGTGATATTATGATACTTTGTGGTTTTCTTGTTTATCATTACTATTAGGTACACATGCAGAGATCTAGAATATCCATGTCAAGACTGCATATTTTACATAAGAGCTTTTTTTCAAAAATATAATGATAATTATATAATAATTTAAAAAAAATGACTTTGTCAAAAAACCTGACCGCTAAAAACGACTGCAAAGTTCCAAACAAGTCGCTTTTCAAGCAGTCTAATGCAGTTTGTGGCCTCAGATCTGTGATTGAATTGCATAAGACTGCTTGAAAAGCGACTTGTTTGGAACTTTTTAGTCGTTTTTAGCAGTCGGGTTTATTTACTTTTGTTATTTCCTACATTTTAGTGAGTTACATTTTTGGAATCGTCTGCTCGTGCCCTTTATTTATATGATATCTCACTTGATAGGTTTTGAGCAAAAACAACAAACCTATCCCCTCTTCTTTTTAATAGGCGGGCGCCATTTTGAAAATTTATGTAGTCTATGTCACTCACTACCATAATTCTGACAAATTCAACGACACCTAGCTGACTGCCTAGCTGTAGGGCGGGTAAAAAACAAGTGCAAGTGCGAGTTGAACTCGAGCACGATAGGTTCCGTACCATTATCTATAAAAACGGCAAACAAATCACGTTTGTTGTAAGAGAGCCCCACTTTAATATTTATTTTAATCTGTTTTTAGTATTTGTTGTTATATAACGGCAACAGGAATACATCATCTGTCAAAATTATATTTGAGTTGATTGAATGAAAGGTAAATTGCGGTTTACGATTTATGACGTATTAAAAAAAACTACTTACTAGATCTCGTTCAAACCCGTTTTCGGTGGAAGTTTACATGGTAGTACATTATATATATATGGTTAAAATTTCCTTTATGGGCGGCTGATTTTGGGGAGGGGAGGGGTCGGGAAGGGGAGGGGGACGGGTCTACCCCCTTCTACCACCCCCACTACCCGGAGCCCCATGGTTATGGAGATACCCATGGTTAAAGTTTATAGGTTAGAATAAAAATTTTGATTAAAATTTCGTATCCAGTAGCAGAAAGAGGCAGGTGGGAGGGGGTGAGGGTGCCCCTCCTCCTCCCTGGCACCACTATCATGAAAAAGTAACTAACCGTTTCCAAAAAAAAAACATTTTTTGAAGCCTAACCCTCTTGCATCCTTAGTCCTCTTAACAGCAAGTCGGAGCCCCGCTTCGCGAGGCTCAAGGGTTTAAAAAAGAATAACGAGGTCGGGGCGAGTCGGGGTGCCCCATGTCCCGACTGACAGTCACGACTGACAGATCGAAACACAGCTATAGCAAAACAGCGTCGCTTCACGTTCCGTTCCACAGTGTAAAAAAAAATTGTTATTTCTTGTTTGAAAAAGTCAATGTAATTGCATGATACAGCCCGGTTATTCAGCATATTAATTACCCACCAAATTTAATATGTGAATACGTGAAAATAAAATGTAAATTATGTAAAAACCATGACATTAAATTGAATAAAATACACCTCTACCATAAAACGGAACGTAAAATGTCAACTTTGACGTCTACTATGACAATTTATCTAACCTAAAAATGTACAAATGGCGTATTATTTTCTAATTTTATGGAAACTTTAAAGATTTATATCTCGATAACCGTGACTCTCCGGGTGTTGAAAATTTGTAAAAAGCTTTCTATTTATGAGTACTATACACAAAAAAAAATTAACTTCCAAAGCCACGGCCCATAAAGGAAAGTTTATCCCCATAGATACCCCAGACGTATGGGTTTGATGAAAAAAAGTTTTTGAGTTTCAGTTCTAAATATGGGGAACCCCCAATATTGTAAAAATCTTAATGCGGTTCACAGAATACATCTACTTACCAAGTTTCAACAGTATAGTTCTTATAGTTTCGGAAAAAGTGGCTGTGACATACGGACGGACAGACAGACAGACATGACGAATCCATAAGGGTTCCGTTTTTTGCCATTTGGCTACGGAACCCTAAAAACGGCAAAAAAATCACGTTTGTTGTATGGGAGCCCCACTTTAATATTTATTTAATTCTGTTTTTAGTATTTGTTGTTAAAGCGGAAACAGAAATACATCATCTGTGAAAATTTCAACTGTCTAGCTGTCACGGTTCATGAGATACAGCCTGGTGACAGACAGACAGACAGACAGACAGACGGAGAGCGGAGTCTTAGTAATAGGGTCCCGTTTTTACCCTTTGGATATGGATACCTAAAAAAAACAGTCGAATTGAGAACCTTCTCCTTTTTTCGGTAAAAAATGAAAGATAGCGTTCCAAATAATAGAACATAACAGCAAAGTCCAGAACAAAAATTGGGCAAAGGACCTCACGCCACCTACAACATAACTTTTAATATTTTTCGGTACATTTCCTTGCCGCTCTTTACCCCTCTAATGAACAGGTGGACTGTTTTTTTTTCTTTCGAAGTTACGATAGGCATATAGGTGCACAAGAAATTACAAAAGGAAGTTAGATAAATCACGATTTGAATCGATAATCTAATCTATTCCGAAACCTTACATTATCGAATCTGGCAATCGATTGTTGTAACGTAACAGATAAATAAACTTGATTTCTTATAAAAACAATGATTTGAGATCTCGAGTATATTCATTTGTACTGCGTAGGAAAGGTAAGAACGGTTTCACTTATTTTTGGTTAGGTATATAACTGAATATATTAGAAGTTTAGCGATATTTACTCATTCTAAAATGTTTAAAAAGCCATAAAAAAATGGGAGGAGAAATGAGCTGTGATCCAACCGCTATGTGAAACCCTGACACAGCAGTCGCGCTGCAGACCGTGCAGAAGATGGTGGGGCCAACCAAACTAGCCTTGGACAGAACAGCAGGAAGTAACAGTAGTTGGGAGAAGTTTCGAGGCCTCTGCACAGCAATCGGATCATAGAGGCTTACAGTAACTGATATATTGGTATCTAAAGATTATCTTATCATAAAGACATTAATAGTTTTCACCTTCATTTCAGACAAAAATGCAGTTAACACGCTTTCTATTAATCCTCTCAATCACGTTAGCACCATCGAGAAGTCAGAAGCTAACATCAAATGCAGTAACATCACTCCTTCAAGGCATTCTGTCACCTAAGAACACTGAACAAGTGGTGCAAATGCTATCAACAGCAGCCAACAAGAAGAGGGCACTGCCAAATGCACCAGGAACAATCAACAGAAGATTTGCTGTGACTGACATCCCTAGAACTGTACTAAGAACTGAAGCGCCGAATAGAATGACACATCTTGTGCAAAGACCATTAGAAAAGTGTATGAAAAAGAATGTAGTTGTTCAAAATCCTAATAATGTCATCATACAGAATGGAAATCAAATTGTTTTGCCAAAAACCATGGTTCTGCAAAGAACACCTGAAACGGTTTTACCAAAAAATGGGATAATACAAAATGGAGGTGAAGCGTCACTACTCAGAAATGTTGTAAGGAAGAATGAAATGCCGAGAAGGGTCGTTGTACAAAATGACAACTTTGCTGTAAGGGTTCCTCAGATGAGAGTTCCAGAGGTTATACAGCAAAAAGTATTGATAAGCCAGCCTCAAGCGGCAGAATATATGCCCATGCGTCAAGAAAAATTGATAAGTCAGCCTAAAGTGACAGATTATGTGACGGTACCCCAGCAAAGAGTTCCAGTTCGTAATGAAAATCCTTTCCTGCCAGCTGCCTCCCCAGTTTCTCCATTGACAGTTTTGTCTTCAAGTGATATACCAACAGCAATGTCTCAGTCTAGAGGACAGTACTTGAGGAAGATTCCGATTCCACCACCGACTATATGATTTAGTTTTCCAGTTTGGAAAAAATGGTCACTGATTTGTAGATCGTAATTTTGGTTAAATTTATTTATTATGTTTTCTTAAAGAAGCAGGTAATGGCTATTAATGACATTGGTCACATTATTTTAGTTTTTAAGTTAATTTATTTGTATTTACAATGTGGGAAAAAATAAATTGATTGCTCTGTATTGGTTCGTTTTGCTAGTTTGTCAGTATTTAAATTGAATTACCTAATTACATATAGGTACTTATTACCAATGGCCCCAAATGATAGTATACCCATCTATTGACAGAGGTTTAATTATTTTACTATGTTTGGAAAACTTAAAGGCATGAGAAAGCATCTCCCACTCTAATTTATTTTCGTAAAAAGTTTCAAGTAAGTAAGTAAGTAAAATTTTATTTGTTTAAACATGGTGTACCTGATACATGCAAGATAACAATAAATATAAAGAGGAATCAATTTTAATATATAAAGAGGTTTTATCTACTTGTCAATAGTAGAAAGCTCTGGCAATTTTTGTAAAAAATGTGGTTAAAAAAGCCATTTAGCTTAAAGAATAAAAACGATAAAAAATAACAATTTAATGTCATCACACTTTTATTTCGATTAAATATGGCCAGGACGTTGGTGCCTATCTGATTTTAAAGGATGTATTTAAAAGCTCCTACTCCTCACAGTATTTTATACAAAATCACAAGTCTTTCTTTTTTCGATTTTCGTACAAAGCTCAAGTGGCTTCCGATACGACTTCGCCGGGATTCTCATATTTTATCTCTACTCTACAGTATTCTGTTCAATCCTACAACCCCCTCGTATCTTAAAAAACGTTTCAAGTTCCTTCATGACACACATAATAGATATCTTAGGTCATCGGAAAACTTGAACTTTTAAAACTATGGTTAAAAACCACTACCTCTCTCTTTAATCGTCTTTACTTGGTTTCTCTGCTGTTTACTTCATAATTGTTATTGTCTTTAAAAGATCGCTTTTAGCGATAAGGCCGCCCTTTGTGTCACCCTATGTAATGTTTTCTTCATATATATTTTCTGTAACTTATATGGTGTACATAATAAAGAAAAAATCTATTAAAATAAATATAAAAATAAATATAAAATCTATTCTATTCTAAAAATTAGAAAGACAAAAGGGAAAAGGGACTAGAGAGACATTTTTCCTGAAGTGTGAAAATACAGGCTATGATAAGTAGGTATAAGGAGTCTATTACAACGAGGTTTATCGTGTTGTTTAGTACTTTTTTATTTTATTTTAGACTAACACTTCGCCCGCGACTTCGTCCGCGCGGATTTAGTAGGTACTCCACAAACTTCAACGCCCCCTATACCCCCTTCCTTATAAAAGTTAGTTTTGGAAAATTAAGCACAACAATTTTCATTATTTACTCAATACTCAATACTCAGTACTTTATTTGCATTCCACAATGTGTACTTAGGTGGTAAGTTAAAAAAAAATTGATCATTATGGACCCTGTCGGGCACAGCAAAAGAATTAAAAATATAGTAACTAGCTAGTACTTAGCCATTTCTATTTATTTGAGGCCCTAGACAATGTGCCATTTAGGTAATTTGCGAATGCAACTGTCGAAATGCCAAAATTAAACTTAACCATAATAGTTAGAAACATAATATGTCTAACTATTATGGTTAAGTTTAATTTTTGTTATCGCGGACTTTTTTGTAGACATTGATGACCTCTATAAAACTGTAGTACATCACTTTGATCTATTGTCAATAGATTCCGCAGCGTACGCGATATAAGGATTTTTTCACACCTTGGGTTACATTATCGAAGTTTTCAAACGGATCTCTAACTTTTTTGAAAATATTTTATAACCTATAACCATCACGGATAATGTAGGATTCTATTGGAGAAAGAATTTTTCAAATCGGTCCAGTAGTTTCGGAGCCTATTCATTTCAAACAAACAAACAAATATTTCCTCTTTGTAATATTAGTGTAGACTAGCTTTTACCTGCGACTTCGTATTCGCATATCCTGTTTTTTTCGCGTACCTGTAAGAATTTCTCTTTCCCGTATTAGCCTATAGCATTCCTCATGAATGTGGTGCCGCTATCATATACAAAAATAATTTTCCTAATCCGACTGGTAGTTTCAGAGATAAGCGCTTTCAAATAAACAAACAAACTCTTCAGCTTTATGATATTAGTATTAGTATAGAAGCATAGATTATAATTATAATATTATTATACAGTATAGATGGGTTTGCTCTTGACTCTATCTAGGTCCGAGGTGACAGAGACAAAGTCGACGATGGACCTAATGATGAAAACCCTTGGATTCCTGATGGTTTGTTGTGGTCGGATAGGCAGTTCTCCATAATACTTACTATTATTCCGCTGACTGAAACCAGACTGACAGCCGTCTCGAAACCAGAGAGTATCTGATGGTACTCTAGCTTCTTCTAGCGGGTTTGAAATCATCCTAGGGGAACGTACTCCTGGGATAGAAAATATACTAAAAACGATAAAAATTGGTATGTACAGTGTTTAGGTGTCGCAGCTTAACAAACTGACTGACAGATACTTACAGTTAGTTTAAATAAATAGATGTTTACTTTACATTCTTTTTTTAGTGATTTAGAAAATTTGCTTATTATAAGCACCACAAGATTTTTATATTATAGGTAGCATCTTAAGTACTGCATGTAATGCAAATAAACGGTGTAATTTCAGGTTTTCACTCCGCGAAACGAATAATAGTAACCCTATCTGAGGAAAAAGCTAGGCAGTTAATAATGATGGCCGTTTTCAATACAAGTAGTTCGTAAGGCCAAGTGAAAAAAAAAGAATGAAATTCGTTAAATCAACAAAATAATTTATTCACTAAAATAAATAACTTAAATACAAGGAGGAGGGATAGGAATCTTCTTCAAATACTGGCACCTACTGCATGTGTTGGCAGGGGGCAACAAAGGAGAAAATGGCGCCAACGCAGACACTGGCGATGCGGCTGGTAGGAAAGGGTTACCCAATGGCAGGCCGACTGGCAACCCAGCTGGTAAAGTCGCTGGCAACGCAGCTTCGCAACCACAGGGCGCTTTTGCCACAGCCCTTGGCATAGGTGCGGGGACTGGCAAGGCAAGAGGCATCTCATAAGGAATCTTCATAAGTGGCAATGGGGCAGGATTGCCACATTGGCAGCCTGGCATCAAAGCTGGTGCTGTTTTCTGGTATGCAGGTGCAAATATTTGTGAATGGGCCTGTAAAAATAAGGAGGAAGAGGGTTATAGTTTATAAGGATCTGGTTTGCTGAATATTCAAGGTGTTACAGAAATGAAATAACTGAGAAGAAGTATTTGTACTCTTCAATATGAACCACTTTTATTTAAAGGTCAACTCTGAAATCGCGTAAACAAAATCCGTCTTTCTTCTTCAATGCGGCCAATCCGCCTTTTTCGGACGCTCCATTTCCATATTCTATGCAGTTTTATAAAAATAACGGATTTTTTTTATAAAACTGCATAGAATGTGGAAATGGAAAAGAGCTTAATGAATAACATAGAAATGGTGGAGATGATATAAAAAAAAAACGAGTAAACAATAAACGATTTGATTTGATATGCCTAGAAAGGAGGTTTCTACGAATAGAGAATTATGGGAGAAGAAGTCAAGTATATAATCATCGAATGACTCCATCCGCTCTAGGTGGAGCGGAAGGGAGTGTCAGACTCTTACTGACTAAAACCATCCGTATTTCCTAATGCCCTTTGCGTTCCATAAATTTTGGGACATCGACAGGAGGATGATTGGAATGTTTAGAAAAATAATGGAAATAACTTACACCAACGAATATGGAGAATGCAACAAAAATAAAATAATTCATTGTGTATTAGTTAACTTATTGAACTGTGTTTAAACAAATAAAATGACAGGTTTAAATACTGAATTATTATCGAAACTTTTGCAATGGATCTAACAAAGTTTTCATAATAATTTGATTGAGATAACACATATAAGTTTCTATTACAAACACCGATTTATTATTGCATTTAATAATAGATAGATATTATTGATACTAAGATTTGTATTGGGTTTCCTAGTAACGTTATGTTGGAAGTTGTTATGTGGGAAGGTTTTATCCTTCCCACATAACATAAATAAAAGCTTGTAATTATCTTCGTCAGATAAATAAAATCAGTTAATCGTACCTTTTTTAAGGATAGGAAATCATTAAATGACTTCTTCCTTTTTCCTTCTTCCTTCTTCCTTCTTCCTTCTTCCTTCTTCCTTCTCCCTTCTACTTTCTTCCTTCTTCTTTCTCCCTTCTTCCTTCTCCCTTCTTCTTTCTCCCGTCTTCCTTCTCCCTTCTTCCTTCTTCCTTCTTCCTTCTTCTTTTCTTCTTCTTTGTCTTCTTCTTCTTCAATTACACTATATAATATTGTACCTATGTTTGACAAATAAATGAATTGAATTGAATTGCTCTGGGTGGAGCGGAAAAAATTCCGAAACCCTGGTAGGCTCTGGCCCTAACGGGCACCGTCTACTTTGCTGACATCTCTTTGAGGCGCGTGAGGCGTAGAATATAGTGCGCGTCTAGTTGAGTACCTAACAGTAGATTTTGTGGTTTGGACTGTGTGATTGGCTCTTGCGTATTGGGTTCGATCACTACACAAATACCATACAGTCCTGCAGATTTATTTTGTTATTAAATTAATAAACGTACATGAAAAGTTAATATTATGCTAAGTGAAATCGTAGGTTCCCGGCTTGTGAAGGACAGTTTAATATCGCATATCACACAAAATAAACGAAAAAAAAATAACTTAGTCAAAAAACCCGACCGCTACCGTAAAAGTTCCAAACAAGTCGCTTTTCAAGCAGTCTGATGCACTTGGTGGCATTTTATTTAGTTCAATCACAGATTTGATGTCAACCACCAAATGCATCAGGCTGCATGAAAAGCGACTTGTTTGGAACTTTTTAGTCCCTTTTAGCGGTCGGGTTATTGAACAAGGAGAATTATTATTATTATCTCTTCAGTATTATTATTCCATTTATTCATTATCTATACATATCATTTACATTTTTTAATTATTTCTATAAAATCTAGAAAAATATATAAAACCAGCACTTCGCCCGCGACTTCGTCCGCGCGGATTTAGTGGGTACTCCACAAACCCCCTATAAAAGGTTAGTTTTGGAAAATTAAGCACAACGATTTTCATTAATTACTTAGCCATTTCTACTTATTCTATGGTCTCAGGAGGCCCTCGACAATGTACCATTTAATTAGCGAATGCGACTGTTGAAATGCCTAAATGTAGGAATTTAGTCACGTGACATTTCGATAGCATCTGTCAAACCTACACATTTTTGACGTATTGACAATCTCGTACGCCTTATTGTTTTATCGAAAACATTTAAATGACGTGGTGTTTCAACTTCATCGGACCAAGCATTGATACGATTCTCCCCAGTTCGCTCAAGCCGCGACATTTTTCTTACTCCGAGCATGTTTATTACCGTCGTAACTTTTGAACGAAAGGTCCGATTTGAATAATTTAAAGTGTAATTTACACGGACATAATCAACCTTAATTATCAAACCATTTAAATGGATAAGGATTAATATCATGATACTAAAATCACCATTTTTTATTTCACCATGGGATTTGCTTGAATAATATGAACAAAAAGCGGTCATGGTGACTTATCCATAATAGTTAGACATATGGTAATGCAAACTTTTTTATAGATATTGATGATTTCTATAAAACTGTAGTACATCACTTTGCTCTATTGACAATAGATTCCGCAGCGTACGCGATATAAGGATTTTTTCTCACACCTTGGGTTACATTATCGAAGTTTTCATACAGATCCCTAACTTTTTTGAAAATATTCTATAGCCTATGTCCATCACCGATAATGTAGAATTCTAATGGTGAAAGTATTTTTCAAATCGTTTTAGTAGTTTCAGAGGCTATTCATTTCAAACAAACAAACAAACAAATCTTTCCTCTTTATAATATTATTAGTGTAGATAGTTAAAAACTGGTAAAACTCAAAAACGGAGGTCAGACATTCAACAGAATACCTAAACTGTTGGTGTTGATTCAATTTCAAACTTAACCATCTTTAAATCGAAAGGAAAATGGTCGCCATCTTCAAAATATTTGGCGCGTTGCTGACCCAAACTCTGTAGCCCACCGGTATCGGGAACAGGGTCCAAGCTACCGGTGGTCAGGGCTTCTGAGAGAGGAACCTCCTAACGATACGCGCCGTGTCGAGGAGTACTGCTTTCTTAATTATTATTATTTCCTTTATTCATTGTACAAACTTGCACAACAAATGATATTTACATTTTTAAATATTTCTACAAAAAACATTTAAAAATATAAAAAATAGTAGCCCACCGGTATCGGAAACAGGGTCCAAGCTACCGGTGATCAGGGCTCCTGAGAGAGGGACCTCCTGACGGTACAAGCCGTGTCCAAAAGTACTGCTTTCTGGATCAAGCCCTTGATACAAATGCCCAACGAGAGCCTCTTGAGATGTTGGTCGAGGCTCTTGACTATAACGCCATTATTATTATTATTTCCTACTGGAAATCGTGAGCAAAGGACTCGTGGGAGGACTACCTCTGACTGGTCTTGATTTCTAAACTTTCCAAGTTCCCATCTGGCATTTCTATGGTGTAATAGTTTATCTAATCAACATATCAATTCAATACGTAATTAGTTTTACATAATAGTATTATGATTGTAAAGATTTACTGATTATATGTGCATACATAAACAGTAATAGAGACGACTTTGACTTATTTATAAAATCAGTTACATGTGTAACTGTGTATGTGGTATACCTATTTAATAAACATTAAGTTTCTCTTAGATTATTTAAGCTTAAATTCTCTGTTAAAAAGTGGTAAAACTCTAAAACGGAGGTCAGACATTCAACAGAATACCTAAACTGTTGGTGTTGATTCAATTTCAAACTTAACCATCTTTGAATCGAAAGGAAAATGGTCGCCATCTTCAAAATATTTGGCGCGTTGCTGATCCAAACTCTGTTATTGGGTGTAAGTATTTTTTATTTAATTTCAAAAGGTCATTGATAGTTTTTCTGAAATTATCATCATCATGCCCTTTCAGAAATCTATTTTAAACGTATTTATAAAACAAAGTCGGGTTGGTTACATCAATTAAATATTATAACTCAAGAATGCCTGGACCGATTTTGAAGATCTTTGGTTTGTTGGATTGATCCCTGCCACGAGTAGCAGAATACCTACTAACTATTAAATCATCGAAAAAATTATGGAGAAAATTTCGTACTCAATTTTTTGGCGTTTGATACACCAGGCCAATCCTTTAAGTAGGAGTCTAACTCGTCAAATAAATTTTAGTATCGTTTTTGTACCAAAAATTGCTTCCTTTAAGTTTTCTCTTAAAACCATTACAGCTACTTATGATGGGTGCTATTCTAGCGGTTATTGCTGACAAATTCAACTGCCCTATTCTAAAGCATCAAATGAGGGTGCTAATAGTATAAAATAGGGTTAGTAATTTGAGATAGTATAAAAATATTGTTCTTTGAATTCTAAAGGGTTACGAACTTTTTTCCATGGGAGCTGATACACCTAGCTCCCGGCCGCTATTTTGATTTTATTTGTAGCGCACGATCTAACATGCTGATATTATTATATGGATAGAAGACACTTAAACAAGTGTGTAAAAAACCCCGACCGCTAAAACGACTAAAAAGTTCCAAACAAGTCGCTTTTCAAGCAGTTTGATGCAGTTTGTGGCCTCAGATCTGTGATTGAACTGCATCAGACAGCTTGAAAAGCGAATCATTTTTGATGACAGTCATGATTGTCACATAGTGACTTTACCTCGAATTTTTTCGGCAACGTGATACTTTAGGCCACCATGTTTCTAATATTATTTGTTTGTTGAAGTGTTTTCTACCAATATGCATGCATGCTAGTTAGATCGTGCACCGCAACTGTGAAAAAAAAATTAAAATGACGGTGGGAGCTATGCCACAATGGTTATTTGCCCTTTTACTAATCATTAGATGATACGATGTCACCAATCATTGGACCTATGCAGTCTTTAATTGAAATTATAATTATTATTAAAAATCGTTTGCCAAGAACGGAGACCTTAAATTCCAGTAAATTTATTTACAGAATGTCTTCGCACAGTACAGACTCTCGAACCTGCCATGCGGACCACAGATTAAAAACGCCCCTTACAGCCAACCACAACCACCATTGATAAACTCTCTACTCTCAACATACTCCTCAAGCATGCCATTCGTCGACAAACTAAATACAATTGCAGCTGTCATTCAAAAGTTGCCGCCTAAATATCCTGGCATAGCTCATAAAAGGATTCATATGGCAGAGGCATTGAAGAAGACAGCTTTGGAAAGTTTGATGTTTGCGGCCAATGCTTGCAAGTGTTCGAAAAAGGCTGAAAGAAGAGTTCCCTTGCCTCAACGACAAATGACAGTTGGGAATGACGTTTTGGCTAAAAGGGCGGTAAATGTCAGATATGACAGGTATCATTGACATTTTGAAAGAAATCATTTATTTATTTCATTCTGGATATCTATCTGAGTAATTAATTAATTTTAAAGTATTTATTAAAAATTAAATTATTTCTTTGATTGTAATTTGTATATTATTTTGGTAATTTTTAGGGTTCCCTACCCAAAGCGTAAAATTACGTTTGTTGCATGGGAGCCCCACTTAAATAATATGTAATTAATTCTTTTTTTAGTATTTGTTGTTATAGCGGGAACAGAAATACATCATCTGTAAAAAATTTAACTGTCTAGCTATCACGGTTAATGAGATTCAGCCTGGTGACAGACAGACAGCAAACAGCGGAGTCGTAATAGGGTCCCGATTTTAAAAGTTTTTTTACCCTTTGGGTACGGAACCCTAAAAACGGGATCCTATTCCTAAGACTCTCGTCTGTCTGTCTGTCCGTCCATCTGTCTATCACCGGGCTGTATCTCATGAACCGTGATAGATAGACAGTTGAAATCACAGATGACGTTTTTCTACTAAAAACAGAATATAAAAAATATTTAAGTGGGGCTCCCATACAACAAACGTGATTTTTTGCCGTTTTTATAAAAAGGATTTTTATGGTGGTACGGAACCCTTCGTGCGCGAGTCTGATTCGCACTTGGCTGGATATTTAAATTAAATGAAGAGCTTAGCAATTACAATAAATACAGCAAAAATGTAGTATGGAAAGCGTGGATTTTTAACCCCCAACGCAAAAAAGAAAAACCGGCCAAGTGCGAGTTGGACTCGCGCACGGAGGGTTCCGTACCATTATCTATATCACCTAGGAATCTATTAGACACATAAAATAATTCAGATTGGTATTTATTTCTTTATCGCTAAGCATTTCGGAAGTTCTTCTTTTCGAGTCGATGGTTAACTCTTTAGATTGTTTGGACCCAGTAGGTGGCTGCGTTAATTTCAGCGGCATGGTATTAATTAAATTCTCCAGAGTACATGTGTATGGGCACTTGGGGCACTCCAACGTGTGGCTCATGGTCTGAATAGGGGAACCGCACTTACATTGAGTGTCCGAATGGTTAAAGAAACCCTATTTTTACAAGTTGTGTTTGCAGCGGCTTACCTAGATACGCAAACTTAAATAAAAAATAAATTAAATTAAATAAAAAACCCCTACGCAAAAAATACATAATACCCATTTTTTGCTTAGGGTTTTTTTAATTTTTATTTTAAGCTTTTCATCCTAAACTAACCTATTGGGCAATATATTAAACGTGAAGCGTTTAATCGACTAATCATACGTAGTAACACGGTACCAAATTTCGAATCGATCGGGCCTAAGGAAGTTAGTCAGATCCCCTCTTTAACTAGAAAAGAGCTGCTGATCTTCAAACCGCTGAACAGATTTTCATGAAACATGGCTAAGAACACTCGGGATAAAATTATCTATGACACAAAAAAAACTAAACGAAAAATGGTTCATCCGTTTGGGAGCTACAATACCACAGACAGACACGTTAAACTTACAACACCCCTCTCTTTTTGCATCGGGGGTTAAAAATCATGCACTGTTCTACAAATAACTATAATACTATACTCTAAATAATAATAATAATATCTATAGTCTAAATAATATCCACGAAACACAAGATTTTCCAGAGCCTTGTCCTTCCTCCAAGGGTTGCGGTGTCCTTGTCCTTCGCTACAAGGTCAGACCCTTGTAGCGAAGGACAAGGACACCGCAACCCTGAGTGTGACCTTGAGGTCAAGGAAAGCTCTCCTAGTGACCTTTGATCGAGGACGCTCCGATCTTAATGTGACACAGACAATGGTAGCCTTGATGTAATTCACAGGCGTAATTTGAGCTCCAGGGTAGGTATTTGGAAGTTTCATTGTTTCTAGGATATCTTACTAGCCCTCATCTGTCAGCGGCTTCGCCCACGTGAAAGTCTAACATTTTCTCATAGTGAAATACTCTCGAGTTATAAAGTATTAGCACTTCGCCCGCGACTTCGTCCGCGTGGATTTAGTAGGTACTCCACAAGCTTCAACGCCCCCTATACCCCCTTATAAACGTTAGTTTTGGAAAATTAAGCACAACGATTTTCATTAATTACATTTATTACTTAGCCATTTCTACTTATTCTATGGTCTCAGGTTCAGCGCAACTGTTCACCCCGTTCACCCCGTCAGGAGTTGATTATGCAAAAATTGTTAGGTACATCTGTTTCAATAATCCCATTTTTAGTTCGTTCATAGCATTCCGACGTAAAAACTTGCTGCAACCCCTGCTTCACCCCTTATTATGTATGTAGTTTATATGCGAAAAATCCAAACATTTGTTACTCTTATTGTTTTATCGAAATCATTTTCAACTTCATCGGACCAAGCATTGTTATGATTCTCCCCAGTTCGCTCAAGCCGCGACATTTTTCTTACTCCGAGCATGTTTATTACCGTCGTAATTTTTGAACGAAAGGTCCGATTTGAATAATTTAAAGCGTGATTTACACGGACATAATCAACCTTAATTATCAAACCATTTAAATGGATAAGGATTAATATCATGTTACCGAAATCACCATTTTTTCATATCACCAAGGATTTGCTTGAATAATTTTAACAAAAAGCGGTCATGGTGACTTAACCATAATAGTTAGACATATGGTATCGCGGACTTTTTTATAGACATTGATGACTTCTATAAAATTGTAGTACATCACTTTGTTCTGTTGTCAATAGATTCCGCAGCGTACGCGATATAAGGATTTTTTCTCGCACCTTGGGTTACATTATCGAAGTTTTCATACGGATCCCTAACTTTTTTGAAAATATTCTATAGCCTATGTCTATCATCGATAATGTACGATTCTACTGGTGAAAGATTTTTTCAAATCGGTTCAGTAGTTTCGGAGCCTATTCATTTCAAACAAACAAACAAATCTTTCCTCTTTATAATATTATTATTATTTTCTTTATTTAAGGTATACATATAAAATACATTTTTAAATATTAAAATACAAAGATATCAAATTATTTAAAAATGTAAAAAATAGTAGCCCACCGGTATCGGGAACAGGGTCCAAGCTACCGGCGGTCAGGGCTCCAGAGAGAGGAACCTCCTAACGATGCGAGCCGTGTCCAGAAGTACTGCTCTCTGAATCAAGCCCTTGATCCAGCTGCCTAACGAGAGCCTCCTAAGATGTTGGTCGAGGCTCGTGGCTATTAAGCCGTTGGCTGACACGACTATCGGTACAATGATTGCCGAATTCACATCCCACATGTCGACAACCTCGCGAGCCAAGTCAAGATATTTGATTTGTTTATCTTTCTCGGCTTTCACGAGGTTCTCGTCATGCGGAACGGTGATATCTACAATCATTGCACGCCTCTCGATTCGGTCCACCACCACTATATCAGGCTTATTTGCAATTTATTATTATTATTATTAGTATAGATAATTTATCTTAATCTAGGATATGTATGTAGTGTATTCTACCCGTGTGCCAAGTTTCATGCAAATTCGTTCAGTTGTAAAGATATTGTGAAGTGGTAAAACAGAGGCAGACAGAGAGAGACACTAGCATTTTGGAGTACGAATAATTAGGTAGATACTTGCTTGAAATATTGAAACAGTCACATATTTAGCCCCAATACAGCGAAAAGTAATTAATATTTTTTTCAACACATTTGCTCAAAAAATGCATGTACGAAGCCTGTACACATTGTTCGAAAGTTAAATTTTACACACCACACCATGGAATGTGCGGTAAAATAGGTACTCTCACCTAAGTACATATATAACCGCACGGTGCTATTGTATAGCGCCGTGCGGTAAAATATGTACTAAGGTATTCTTTTCGGTTTTTTCTTTTAATATCCATAAAAAAATAAATAAGAATATCACCAAGGAGTTTCACAATCCTAGAATAAGCTGAATGATCGAACCTCCTTGGAAGCGCATTTGCTCAATACGTTTGTCTCACTTTAATACTAAAGAGAAAATGAGAAAAGAATAATAAAATAAATAAATGAAAGATGTAGTTCTTCTTTTCACCACGCGATTGTGGCGCCGTTTGCAAATTCGCGCCATTTTCATATTAGAAATGTCAAAGATTGTTGCGACTTTCCGACTGATATCTAAAACAAAAAGTTTGTTTCGTTATCTATTGTACTGTTTTCTCGCAAATGTATTGAAAAACGTTGTATGATATACGTGCAGAAATTGGTTTTTACAAACTCGTGACTATGGTTAGCCCTCGACTTCGTCTCGGGCTTACATTCGTCTACTCGTTTGTGAAAACTAACTTACCGCACTAATATCATAAATAACTATTTCAACACATTTGCTAAAAAAATGCATTTACGAAACCTGTATACATTGTTCGTAAGTTGAAAATTATGCACCACACAATGGAACGTGTGGTTAAATAGGTACTCTCACCTAAGTACATATTTTACCGCATACTCCGATGTATAGCGCCGTGCGTATACTTTATGGTTTTTTTTTAAATTTCCATAAAATACATAAGAATTCTACCAAGGAGTAGGTTCACACTATAAGAATAACTAAGCTGAATGATCGATCCTCCTTGGCGGTTTTGCACAATACGTTTGTCTCACTTTGATACTAAAGAGAAAATGAGTCGAAAGATGTAGTTCCATTTGCAAATTCGCGCCATTTTCATATTAGAAACGTCAAAGACGCTACGTTATTGTGACTTTCCGACTGATAAATATAAACAAAAAGATTTTTTATTACCTAATGAACTGTTTTCTCGCAAATGTGTAGAAAAACATTGTATGACATACGTGCGGACATTGGTATTTACAAACTTGTGCTCGTTTGTAAAAACCAACTTACCGCACTAATATCATAACTATTTTATACATATTTTAACAACTTATTCAATTAAATAATAACTGCCCCGTTGGTCTCTTGGTCGCAAGCGCGGCTGCCGAGCGTGATGTCCTGGGTTCGATTCCCAGGTCTGGAAAAAAATGGAATTGTGTTTTTTATTTAGGAACTTCTCAGTAATAGCTCGGAGTTTGGAAGCTGGTGGTGTGACACCCCCATGCCTCGGAAATCAAGTAAAGTCGTTGGTCCTGTACCTGATCTCTCTCCGGTCGTACCGGATTGCCGTCTCATCGGACTACGAGAGTAAGGGAACAGCTGATAGTTTTTCTTTGTCATCATATCAGCCGAAAGACGTCCACTGCTAGACATAGGCCTCCCCTAAATGAGGGGGTTGCCATAATAGCCACGCTTGGCAGGCGGGTTGGCGATCGCAGTGTAGCTGTAGAAATGTACCTACAAAGAATGCTGCTGCCCATTCTCTGGTGAGTCCCTTAGTCGCAAAGTCAAAGTTAAAACGTTTATTTCAATAATGCCATTAAAAATCACTTTCGACCGTCATCATTTACATTTAAAATAATTTAAAGTGACTCTACTGTTCGTTCGTAAAGGTAGATTTCTATGGAGAAGAACGGACAAGAAACTCCATACTCCGATACTTCGCCTCTTACAACACCCACGGGAAGTGATGGGATGGTGCTATTCTTTTACGTCCGACACCATACGGATCTTTTTTTCTTTGGAATAATGGAAAATTTTCAAATGACTCCTTCCGTTCTTAGTGTCAGACTCTTACTTACTAAAAACCAACACCTCTTTGCGTTCCAGGGCCGCGGTGACTTTCGAATATATTTCGCAAAACAGCTGATAGTGCACCTGTGTTTGCTGTGTGAGCAAACAGGTGCACGATCAGCTGTGTTACTACTTGTGCACTGTAATATCTCCTGCGTTTATAACTAATCTCCGTTGAGACTGGCCACCGATTCAAATTCCGACGGGGTTTTATTATTATTAGATTATTTAAATTAAGGTTTAATTCACATCGTATACCTTTTCAATTTTCTCTTGAAAATAAAGTTTTAAACTTTATTTTTAATGTTAGTTTGCTTAGCTACACACTAACTCCAAACGTAGTAAAATTACAAAACGAATATGACCAAAATCACGTCTTGAAAGATAGAGGTATAAAATTCATCTTTATATAAAATCGAGATAAAGCGCGTATGCATTTATATATCATCAGTGTGTTGATAAATGCATCTATATAACTAGATAAGTATTTGCATAGATTTTAGTTGCACAATAATAGGGGCAGTAATGATAACTAAAATAGTAAAATGATTTTAAAAGGTTTTGGTGTTCTACAGATTTTCATTCAGGTAATGTAGAGTACTAATTTTAAGGTACTAAACTCATTTGTATGAATGTGGATAGATGGAAAGGGAGAGGAAGGCCTAAGATAAGATGGATGCATTGTGTGTGAAGTAATATGCAAGAGATGAGAGTCAGTTACAGTGTGACGGTTGACGGGGCAGAATGGCAGGAAGATAATAAGACTGATGATGGTCTTGTGCTGATTCAAAAAACCCTGTTTTGAATTTATTGTTTTACATCAATAATATATTACATTTCTTGTTTACAGGTAATTTCTGCTCAGATCTCGGCTCGAGATCTTGCTAGCCAGAATGTACTGAATGACTTGGTGAATACGCCACTGGCAGAATATGGTGGATCTAGAAGACAGATCAATAACTCGCCAGTTGGCTTGTCAGGAAACAGGAACGTGCCAGTAAACGTCTTGGTCAATGGCTTACCATTGAGAAATGGAATCCCATTTTTCAATTTTCCGCGTGGTAATGGATTGCCAAACAACTTTGCATTGAATAATGAATTGCCAAATAACTCTCCAATTTCGTCATTGAATTATCCATTTCCGAATATGAATACAATACCACAAACAGGACTACTACCTAATATAAATGGTATAAATAACAACGGATTGCCATCTAACAATATACCAAATGCATTGCCAGGTTTTAATAACGTGCCAAACGGATTGCCAGGTTTTAATAACGTGCCAAACGGATTGCCAGGTTTTAATAATGTGCCTAATGGATTGCCAAACTTTAATAATCTTCCAGATACTAATAATTTTCTAAACTTGGTCGACGTGCCAGCTGGAAATAATATTTTGAACTTAAATAATTTACCAGCTGTGAACCCAACAGCAAATAATAATAATAAACTCAATCCTACCGGTCTGCCAAGTTTTAATAACTTACCCTGTGGTAGCGGGTTGCCATCTTTGCCAGTTAGCAATGGAATGCCACTAAACAATTTGCCAAATGGCAATATTTTGCCACCAATCAACAATAGATTGCCATTTTTTAATAACTTTCGAATAACTGAGATTGGCATTGGAAATGGATTAGCAGACATTATGAGATTCCCACGAAATAACGAACCAGATGGCAATATGCCAACTAAAACAGATATGTTTCAAAATGGCAACGGAATGACACAGCAAGTTTCTAATGGAAACATACAAAACTACCAAAGCAACAATGGATTTTCAGATATTACGAATATTCCTCTTGCGAGCGCTTCGCCAACTATTGTACCAATAAATAAAGGATTTTCAAGTTTAAACCATTTTCCAATGAGTAATGGCGTTGCCAGTGGAGCTCAAAACATGCAACTTAACAATGGCCGAGATATCAGCAATTTTCAAAACTTCAAAATAATGCCAGTCAATGATCAAAGATTTGTCAATAATGTACCTAATATTGATTTTTCAGTTGCCAACAATTTTCCAGCGAATACTATCATGCCAAATGCAAATAGTAAATTCATGAATGCTATAATTAACAATGACATGCCACTTTCGAACGGAGGACATTTAAATGAAATTTTATTTGACAATAATGGCATGGCAGTCGATCTGCCAGAAAAGTACGTAAGAAGTAGCAATGACAACGGATTTTCATGCAATAATTTCCAATTTGGCAATGTTCAAGTGCCAGTCAACGAATGGGGTAATGAATTTGTAGGGGCAGGTGACCATAATTTAATGTCTGACGTTGTGCCATATTTTTCAAATACGCCAAACAATTACCAGACTTCCTTGGTGTCAAATAATTTGAGTTTAGCACAGGAGTTGGTAAATAATTTGCAAATAGAAGGTTTGGGCAATATGCCATTTTTAAATGGCTTACCAGTTGCTGGCATTACAGAAACAGTCACTGTATTAAATGGTCCGTATAGAAAATAATGTGCATATCTGTAAATAGTGTAATTCTAAAAATTAAATATTTATTTGGCTGTGTTATAAGAGTTACTATGATATAAATAGCTAAGTGATTTATTGTAATAAAATGTATCTTTACTCTGTTTTGTTTAAAACGAAGTTTTGTGTTTTAGTTCCTCCCTTTCATTCTTTCATCCTTATGTCTATTTTATTATCAGTACCTGGATGAACGAGCTTTGCTCAGTTTTTTTGGAAACGCGAATAAAACGACGTTTTCTAAAAATGAAACCTAGCTAGATCGATTTATCCCCCTCCCAAACCACCTGCATACTAAATTTCATGAAAATCGTTGGAGCCGTTTCCGAGATTCAGATTATATTTATATACATGTACCTCAAACCTCGGAAATACAATAACTTAGTTGGCAATTATATTTTCGAGCCGTTTGGGGTTGAAACTCTTGGACCGTGGGGTCCGAGTGCTCATGCGTTATTTAAAGAACTTTGCAAACGCTTAGTTGACACTTCGCGTGACCCAAGGGCTGGCTTTTACTTCGGACAGAGGATAAGCATTGCCATACAACGTGGCAATGCCGCCAGTCTTTTGGGCTCACTTCCAGTCGACAGCGATGCGGATGAATTTTTTGACGCCTTTTAGTTAGGAGTTTTCCTTTTGTGTTTTATTTTAAGTGTATATAGTTAAATCTTGTAAGTACATGTATATATACAAGAATTGCTCCCATTTTCGTGGCAGTCATAGTTTGTACTTTGTGCTGTAGTAAAACTATTGCAATTACTGTTTGAAATTATAAATGAATTAAAATACTATAATCCATATTACCGACTATGTTACAAAGGACATGATTGCATTAAATATTTCGACATAACTATAAGTACTGATATAAAAATTATTACTCTCCCAGGTCACGTATGGTTTATGCTACAGACTATACTTAGTTGTGCGGTTTTACTTTGTTTATTATTAGGCTAGCTTACGACAACCTTCTCTCCTGGTGAAAAATTAACACGCTTGCCTAAAAGGAACCTATTCACTTGTAGATATCAAGAAACATACCGGCAAGGAATGCCACTTTTTATGTGTACGCACAATCATTAATTAAACCCAAAAAGTTATTTTCGTACCGGTGGGAGGTACCTACCCTACATGGGTAGGTACCTCCCACCGGTACGAAAATAACTTTTTCCATGCAAATAAATAAATTATTGATTCATTGAGGTCCACTGTGCACCTTTGGCACAGGAAATTTTACGAAAACAAAATAATAAAGATCAGGGTATATCATGGAGATAACAGTATTTTCTTTCATAAGTCTTTACAATAGCATAGTTCCGAAAGAAAAATTGTTCTTAAGATTTTTGAAGCCGTTAAAAATGACGTCCCACACTCCACTCATCAGCGCCAGCGTCCGTGGTTCCAACTACGGTTACAACCTGTCACCCTTCAAAACACGAGTGAACAGGCATCCTCTTGTTTCCCTCGTTCCATCGTTGACCTCATCCATTGGTTTCTATCGAGCGAGATGGGGCTAAGGAGCGGGCTCATTGTAAAATACAGACAGACGCCCCATTACGTCTATTCTTATGCATTTTAATTACCGGAAGATAAAACAGGTTATTTCATATAAAAGTGGGTCACGTAAACATCTCTTGTTTTGTGCAACTGTGTTCCGTCACATACAAAATGTGTCGTTCTCTGACTTTCATTGTTTTACAAGTGCTAACGTTAGAGGCAAGTTGTTTTATGTGTTTTTCTGGCAAACATTTGGGAGTATTATCGTTGGAGTATTGTCCCAGGAGAAATTGTTTTATTGTTGTGATAACATGACCGGCCTCAAGTCTGCTATTACAATAGTGTCAGAATGGTCTATCACTGATTTCATAATTGTTGATTTTGACAAGTTTGGTAATCTACTAATATAAAAGCGTCATTATGACTTTCCAATGGTCAACCACTGACACTCCATTGAAAGAAATGCCATAGAATGGTAATCTCGTACAAAATGACAAATGAATGACAGACGTATGCGGTAATCTGCTAAAATTTTGACTATTCCTTCGATCAGTGACCTACCATTAGAACGTTATTGTGCAGTCATTGCTTTTCAAAGACATTGAATATTTTAGAACCACGATTCTATTACGAGACCATTGACCGACCAATGATCGACCATTATGAATTCAGCACATTATGAACTTGTAGCAAAATGACAATGGGATCTTGTTGGAATGACGAATTTATAAAAATAGCAGACTCGGGGCCTAAGTGACATTGTGTTTAGTAAAAACGATTTTCGAAAAGTTAAAAATGTATACCATCGCCATGCGCTACCGAAATGTCACGTGGAAAATTTTGTTTTTTAATAAATTGATACTCTGTCTACATAGAACGCACTGATGGACGGACCGCAGATATGCTTAGTAATGGTGTTCCGCTGGTAACCCTTTGCGTATAGAACCCTAATAATAACCTGCTTTCATCAAAGCTTAGATCGCCAAGGCACAATGCTACGCCCTTTTCCTATGCTCATGAATAAGTAAATTATTTTAAACTCAGACAAACATTTTTCCAGTATGCCACATCCTACCCCTATAAAGACTACATACTTGCGTACATACCGATTGAAGAATTAGTTTACTTATCACCAGAGGTAAGACAGCTTCATTTTAATTTTTTCCGTATCATAAACAATTAACATCATAAAATCAGTTCATGATTCACCCTCAGAGTTAGAATTTTTCATCGGCTTTTTTATTATTTTTCAGACCTTTGAAAGTTATAATTATAACTGGTTATTAATCTATTGGGGTCATCTTAGCCGTCACTTTTTTTTTCAAAATGGCTTCGCACAATAGGAAACGTATACACGAAAAAATGTCATGTGACATTATAATGTCGTAAAGTGTCACAATACCGAGATAATAAAAAATAAAGATATCCATGGAAGACATGGACACATGGAAGATTGTTCAACACTTCATTCCACTCCAAATCTTGGTAGTTTCACGTTTAATAATTTTCTATTTTATAGACTAAAGAAGCAATATCAACACCGTTCTCCAGCATTGATCCATTCTACGACCCCTGGTACTATCAAAGCATGATGATGCAATATATCAGGTCACACCTCCGACAGACCACAGGACCTGTTACCTTTGGAGGGCAGGTTGAAGCTAAAGGAGCTGTTAAAATTATGGGACATTTCGGAAACCAAGGATTTGGAAGTGCGTCAACTTTAAGTCATATTTTTTGTATTTTTATCTTGCAACCTTGCAACAAAGGTCAAGGAATAGTAAGGCTCGATTATCAAAGGGCCAAGACAAAGAGAGACGAAGCGCATATATGTCACGTGGTAAATATACTTCGAAGACTACCAGAATTATACGTATAGCAAGTTCATTAAAAATAAATCGGCACAATTTTATTTGCACAAGAAAAAGATTATCAGTGTATCTTTTTCTATATATACTTAACGTCGAGATAAGTGATTAGCATCACTTATCTCGACGTTTAGTATTCTTAAAAAAAAAAAAAAAATTGTCGTAAAAGTTCTGTTACCGATACTCATAGCATAGAGAACCCCAATAATAACAGATTTCTGGCAATGTTAATCACAATTTTTTTTAGTCACAATGGTAGGTATTCTATTAAATAATGAACTGGGTGCGCAGTATTAATACCTCTAGACTTTTACCCTACAAAACTACTTTACACATTATTTTTACAGCCTTAACATCCTACTCAGCACCTCCCACACCATTGACTGTAACCTCCCAACCAGCATTGCCAACAACCTCAAGTTTGCTTATGAACACAATGCCAGCAACCTCAAGTTGGCCGATGGACACATTGAAAACGGCTACATCATTGCCTACCTTAGCAACTTTGCCAGCAGTCACCTTGCCATCGGCAACTATCCACCAGTCATTTATAGACACCATGCCATCTACAGTCGCAGTGCCAGCCACACCCATGCCATTTATAGTGGTCACAACGACTGTTCCTACTGATGTTGGGTTGGCTGGCAATGTGGCCAGCCCGGTTAAGTTTAGTGGCATGGTACCAGCTTCTGGTCGTGTTAGGGTTTCTGCTCATTTTTGTTGATCAACTTAACGCATTGTGAATTATTAAGGAAGCTTTGTCAAGCTGTCTATTATAGTGTTGCCTATTTAGTAGTTTGCAAAAACATTCATTAACGTTTTTTTATATTGTTATATAGGCCTACATGGGCACTTACAAAATGTCAGAAGTATGTTCATAGTCTAAATGGGTCGTTTATTTTGGAGAAGAATTGACAAGAATTTCCACGGTTATTTTATAAATTGTTTTTTCAACACATTTGCTCAAAAAATGCATTTACGAAACCTGTATGCATTGTTCGAAAGTTAAAAATTATGCACCACATAAAGGAGCGTGCGGCAAAGTAGTTACTCTCACCTAAGTACATATTTTACCGCAAACTCTGTTGTATAGCGCCGTGCGTATTCTTTACGGTTTTTTTTTTAATTTCCATAAAAATTAATAAGAATTCCACCAAGGAGTTTCACATCACGAGAATAAATAGGCTGAATAATCGAACCTCCTTGGAAGCGCTTTTCCTGTATACGTTTGTCTCATTTTAATATTATAGAGAAAATGAGAGAAGATAAATAAAAAAAATAAAGTATGTGGTTCTAATTTTCACCACGCGCATGTAGCGCCCTTTGTAAATTCGCGCCATTTTCATATTAGAAACGTCAAAGATTGTTGCGACTTTCCGACTGATTTGTAGAGACAAAAAGTTTGTTTCATTACTTATTGTAATGTTTTCTCGCAAATGTGTCGAAAAACGTTGTATGACACACGTGCGGATTTGGTTTTTACAAACTCGTGACTATGGTAAGCCCTCGACTTCGCCTCGTGCTTACATTCGTCTACTCGTTTGTAAAAACCAACTTACCGCACTAATATCATAAATAACTATTTACAAATTGTATCATATTACAGTTATATTTGGTTGGTATGAGAGGACAGCTTAGACGAGTCAACATTATTATTTATTGTGTGTAATTTTGTTTGTGAAGTTATCTTCTAACATGGACATGTTAGAAGATAACTTAAAATACCAACATGTCTTTTGTTTGTCCTTACTAAGTAAAATTGTTTTTTTTGGTTTGTTTTTTATTGCAACGTCTGTTACCTACCCAATTATCATGGAATCAGTTATCTTTCTTTCTATTTCCTGCAGAATTGTGACGCTTCTATGGACTGATGTGATGTAACTGTATTTAATTTCATTATTAAAATATTATTGCGATGATTTTAATCTTCAAATTATCAAATTCTTTATCACCTCATCATTTTCTTCATCGACCGTATATTTCTTGTACATGTCCTATCATTTGACCGTTATCAACTATCGGATCAGTTTTTTTTGTAATTGTTTGACAAACACGCGCCTATATTGTTTCTTTTTCAACTTTAATTTACTTATAATCATTTTCTACCTCAAAGAAAAAGGTCTTCATTTTCAGAATTTTGTATTCCTATATTCTTATCACTTTTAAATTCTGATTAGATTTGAAAAACGTTTTTATATATTTTTGTCTTGTCCTTAATATTGTTTTTACATCTGTGGGTCTCGATAATATTTGTTTTGAAATGATTACTTGGTGCTGTTTATTATTTGCAGTTGTTGTACAGGTAATTTTTTTTTTCAAGTGATAATTTTATTCATCTAAGAAACTAAATTATTCACTATTAAATTATGAAAATTGCAACTAGTCTTCAAGCACGCGAAATTCATCATTTTTGTTTTATTTTACAGTATACATCAGCACAAATTCTACCATACGGCTTACCAAATAGAGCTAAAAATATTGCTAATAATGCTAGAGGAATGCCAAACGTTATAGCAATGAATAGAGGCTTGCCAAATGGAATTGGCAGGTCAATGCCAATTGCTGCAAATAAAATTGCAAGTGAACATATTAATAATCGGCAGAATTTAGCAAATCCTTACCATAAAAATGCAAACGATGTGGCATATGCAAACCAAAAAACGGAAAATGTAAACTTAGTCAATATTCTAGAGTCTAAATTGGCAAATGATATTACATCTACAGCACTAGAAAACTTTGCCAATACCAATCAAATGACAAACATTGCCACGCCTGCTGTCATAGCCAACGTACCAAACGGGGCAACTTACAACTTTGGCAATAGCCCCATTCCTATAACAGTTACTGGCAGATCAACTGGCAACCAGCCTGTGGGTATCACGATTCTGGCGGATAACTTGGAAGTGAAGGGCTTGGTGACTGTGGTTGGTAGAATGCCAATCTTTGGAGCGGTAACATTGAATGGCAATGTGCCATCGGATGGCAAGGCGTCTGTGAATTATGCCTGTGGTTCACCAGCTGCAGTTTAGTGTTGTTATTGCCTATTAATTTATTATAGAAATAAAGTTATTTATTGATCTATTCCTGTTATTTTTGTATGTCTAAATGATTTTCTGAGACTTATCCATAATGTAACCTTTTTTTACGGGGGGAAATCCACATAGATGTCCACATGAGGAGAGGTCTGTCAGACTCTTACTGACTAAAACCACACCGGTGTTCCATTTCCCAGATACGCCGGGGATCGCGGGAACGTACGCGATTTCCGTAATCCCTGGCAGGTGCCGGCCGGCCGCCTCTGCGGGCCACCTCTCGTCAGCGGGGGGAGTGAGGTGTTTGACTCACCCCCGGAACGTCAAAGGGGCGCACGGGAACACCACACGCCGCCACCTCTGGTCCGGATGAATGGGGCTCGACGGACATCCCCAAGTCCGCCACACCTGGACCCATTAGGGGGGCCGGAAGAGGGCAGCGTATAGTCCACCTGCTGTGGGCCTGGAGATCACTCGAAATCACCCTCTCCCTTTCCGTAGACTTTTCCCTATTGTCAATAGATTCCGCAGCGTACGCGATCGCTGCGGAATCTATTGACAACAGGGAAAAGTGATGTACCACAGTTTTATAGAAGTCATCAATATCTACAAAAAAGTCCGCGATACCATATTTATATAGATAGACTAGCACTTCGCCCGCGACTTCGTCCGCGTGGGGATAGTAGGTACTCCACAAACTGCAACGCCCCTATACATATCCCCTTATAAAGGTTAGTTTTGGAAAATTAAGCACAACGATTCTCATTATTGGTTCAGCGCAACTGTTCACCCCGTTCAGCCCGTCAGAGGTTGATTATGCAAAAATTGTTAGGTACATGATCTGTTTCAATATCCCACTTTTAGTTTATTCATAGAATTCCGACGTAAATTGAAGCAAGCTATAATTTCCTCCCCTAAAAACTTATTCACCCCTGCTTCACCCCTTATTATGTATGTACCTAGTTGATTTTCGAAAAATCCAAACATTTGATATTCTTATTGTTTTATCGAAAACATTTAAATGCCGTGGTGTTTTAACGTCATCGGACCAAGCATTGATACGATTCTCCCCAGTTCGCTCAAGCCGCGACATTTTTCTTACTCCGAGCATGTTTATTACCGTCGTAACTTTTCAACGAAAGGTCCGATTTGAATGATTTAAAGTGTAATTTACACGGACATAATCAACCTTAATTATCAAACCATTTAAATGGATAAGGATTAATATCATGGTACTATAATCACCATTTTTTATTTCACCATGGGATTTGCTTGACTAATATTAGCAAAAAGCGGTCATGGTGACTTATCCATAATAGTTAGACATATGGTATTGCGGACTTTTTTGTAGATATTGATCACCTCTATAAAACTGTAGTACATCACTTTGCTCTATTGTCAATAGATTCCGCAGCGTACGCGATATAAGGATTTTTTCTCACACCTTGGGTCACATTATCGAAGTTTTCATACAGATCCCTAACTTTTTTGAAAATATTCTATAGCCTATGTCCATCTCTGATAATGTAGGATTCTACTGGTGAAAGAATTTTTCAAATCGGTCCAGTAGTTTCGGAGCCTATTCATTTCAAACAAACAAACAAACAAACAAACAAACAAACAAACAAACAAATCTTTCCTCTTTATAATATTAGTGTAGATAGCCATGACCGCTTTTTAGGGTTCCGTAGCCAAATGGCAAAAAACAGATACCTTATGGATTCGTCATGCCTGTCTGTCTGTCTGTCCGTCCGTATGTCACAGCCACTTTTTTCGAAAACTATAAAAACTATACTGTTGAAACTTTGTAAGTAGATGTATTTTGTGAACTGCATTAAGATTTTCACACAAAAATAGAAAAAAATGCAATAAATTTTGGGGGTTCCCCATACTTAGAACTGAAATTCAAAATTTTTTTTTCATCAATCCCATACGTGTGACCTACTCATAGATCCCCATCTATGAGTAGGTCATCAAAAATGATATTGAGGTTTGAGGTTTCTAATACCATTTTTAGGGTTCCGTAGACAAATGGCAAAAAACAGAACCCTTATAAATTCGTCATGTCGTGTGGGTATTATCCATTCCTGTATCCGACTAAATTCCTGTTGGGTTGATGATAAATGTCTGTCTGTCCGTTCGTATGTCACAGCCACTTTTTTCCGAAACTATAAGAACTATAATGTTGAAACTTGCTAAATAGATATTGTATTCTGTGAACTGCATTAAGATTTTCAAACAAAAATAGAAAAAAAAAACAATAAATTTTGTGGGTTCCCTAAACTTAGAACTGGAACTCAAATTTTTTCATCAAACCCATACGAGTGCGTTATCTATGGGTAGGTTTGCTTCAAAAATGGTTTCTAATATTTTTTTTCTAAACTGAAATAGTTTGCGCGAGAGACAATGCCAAAGTAGTAAAATGTGTGCCCCCCTCCCCGCTGTAACTTCTAAAAGAAGAGAATGATAAAACTAAAAAAAAATATATAATGTACATTACCATGTAAACTTCTAGCGAAAATTGGTTTGAACGAGATCTAGTAAGTAGTTTTTTTTAATACCTACGTCATAAATCGTAAAAAGCAATTTACCTTTCACTCAATCAACTCAAATATAATTTTCACAGAATATGTATTTCTGTTGCCGTTATAGCAACAAATACTAAAAACAGAATCAAATAAATATTTAAGTGCACTTGGCCGGTTTTTGTTACACTTATTCAAGCAAATCCCGGGTGAAATCGAAAAATGTTTACTTATGGTATCACGGTATTAATCCTTATCCATTTAAATCTATACTTCTATACTATAATAATATTAAAGAGGAAAGATTTGTTTGTTTGTTTGTTTGTTTGTTTGAAATGAATAGGCTCCGAAACTACTGGACCGATTTGAAAAATTCTTTCACCAGTAGAATTGTACATAATCGATGATGGACATAGGCTATAGAATATTTTCAAAAAAGTTAGGGATCCGTATGAAAACTTCGATAATGTAACCCAAGGTGTGAGAAAAAATCCTTATATCGCGTACGCTGCGGAATCTATTGACAATAGAGCAAAGTAATGTACTACAATTTTATAGAGGTCATCAATGTCTACAAAAAAGTCCGCAATACCATATGTCTAACTATTATGGTTAAGTCACCATGACCGCTTTTTGTTAAAATTATTCAAGCAAATCCTTGGTGATATGAAAAAATGGTGATTTCGGTATCATGATATTAATCCTTATCCATTTAAATGGTTTGATAATTAAGGTTGATTATGTCCGTGTAAATCACGCTTTAAATTATTCAAATCGGACCTTTCGTTCAAAAGTTACGACGGTAATAAACATGCTCGGAGTAAGAAAAATGTCGCGGCTTGAGCGAACTGGGGAGAATCATAACAATGCTTGGTCCGATGAAGTTGAAAATGATTTCGATTAAACAATAAGAGTAACAAATGTTTGGATTTTTCGCAAATAAACTACATACATAATAAGGGGTGAAGCAGGGGTTGCAGCAAGTTTTTAGGGGAGGACATTATTGCTTGCTTTAATTTACGTCGGAATGCAATGAACGAACTAAAAATGGGATTATTGAAACAGATGTACCTAACCATTTTGCATAATCAACTCCTGACGGGGTGAACGGGGTGAACAGTTGCGCTGAACCTGAGACCATAGAATAAGTAGAAATGGCTAAGTAATAAATGTAATTAATGAAAATCGTTGTGCTTAATTTTCCAAAACTAACGTTTATAAGGGGGTATAGGGGGCGTTGAAGTTTGTGGAGTACCTACTAAATCCACGCGGACGAAGTCGCGGGCGAAGTGCTAGTGGTTTGATAAAGAAAGTTGATTAAGTCCGTGTAAATTACACTTCAAATTACAGTTAAACCGGACCTATCGTTTAAACGTTACGACGTTTATAAACATGCTCTAAGTAAGAAAAAACAATGGGTTGCACTCTGTTGTGCCGGTAGAAGTGAAAACTTGAACATTAACGTTGTGCATTTTTACAGATAAATCTCGTTTTACAGTTAACGGATCGCAATTTTTTCAACACAACTTTATTATTATTAACTTAAAAAATCATCAATTTTGAGTTTAATAGAGACAGCACTAATAATAAATATGTGCATTTTTGAATATTTTGGAATGGTTAGGGAATAATTTCGCACAAATTGCTTGATTTATCAGTATAAAAGTTCTATCATTTATGAGGTTAAATACAATATTCATTTATTGCACTATCGTACACAAACATGACAATTTATATTACATATTATTATTACATTATACGTCTTACGAATTTTCAATCAGGTCACGTGTCCTGACGCGAGTTTAACTTTTTTACCTATCTCAAAAAGTCTTACCAATTTTCGATCAGGTCATGTGTCCTGACGGTCACGTGTCCTAATGCGAGTTTAACATTTTTTACCCATCCCAAAAAGTGTATAAAACCGCTAAAGAAGTTATCACTTCAAAAATGACGCGGCTTGAGCGAACTGGGTCCGATGAAGTTGATAGGATGGATGTAGGTCTGATTCAAAGTATTTTAGCAAACCCTAAATCGGAGGCAGCAAAAAAAATTATGTAGTTTAGTATTAATCGTTCAGCAGTGAGCAGCTGTATTTTTAGTTACTCTGATTGTAAGCTTTCAGTTACATTACTATGAATTTTTATGTTATAAGGTATTATGGGGGTTTACATATCCTTATTGGACAAAAACTCTTTAATTTATATAAAAAAAAAAGATTAAAAAAAGAAGTTGGAACACGGCATTTAAATGATTTCGACAAAAAATAAGAATAACAAATGTTTGGATTTTTCGAAAGTAAACTATGTATACAGTAAGGGATGAAGGAGGGTGATCAAGTTTTTAGGGACATTATTGCTTGCTTCAATTTACGTCGGAATGTTACGTACAAACTTAAAGTGGAATAATTGAAACAGATGTAACAATTTTTGTATAACCAACCACTGGCGGGGTGAACGGGGTGAACAGTTGCGCTGATCCTGGGCTCGAGACAGGTGAGATTCTGTCAACGGCAGCGTGTCGAAGGCGATTGTCAATACGTCAAAAATGTATAGGATTTGCAGATGCTATCGCATTCGCACATTGTCTAGGACCTCCTGAGACCACAGAGTAAGAAGAAATGGCTAGGTAATTAATAAAAATCGTTGTGTCTAATTTCCAAAACTAACCTTTAAAAGGTGGTAGAGGGGGCGTTGATGTTTGTGGATTACCTACTAAATACGTGCGGACTAAGTTACGGGCGAAATGCTAGTATTTATATACATGGATTGCTCGTTTAAAGGTATAAGATTTACAATTCTTTCTTAGAAAATATTTTGACACTGCAGCTGAAATTGCATGGAGGCGCTTGAGGTAAGCCCCTTAGATTCTAAACCCAACCCAAGAATTCTTTTGTTTTATGATTATGTTTCTCTCTTCTTTCCTTCTCTTCATCTTATCGTGTGACTATTTTTGAATCTACTTTCTAATAATATCCACTCATTGGTACGGCATTCTTGGTGGGAAAAGGTAATTGGTAACACATTATAAATTAAAATCATTTATTTTACAACTAAATAAAAACACATGTAAAACATACACTTTAAATAAATACGACTCACAAAACATAACAGCATTTAAATTTATCACCTAGTATTGCTGGTTGCAGCCACAGTTATTGTTACTAGCAACACTGACTAACCCACCGGCTGGCACGGTGCCTTCAAAGGTCACATAGCCAATGACTGGCACATTGCCAGCCACTGCAGTGTTGCCACCTACTGGCAATTCACCGATTACTGCCACATCACCATAACCAACATTGCCAGCGTTTGGCATACCAGTCAAACCATTGTTTATGGCGTTATTAGCAGCTACGTTGTTTAATGCCAAGTTGTTGTTAAGTGGGTAGTTCGCCAAGTTAACGCCAGCAAAATTTCCAGTAGCCAAATTTTTTGCGGCAACGTCGTTGGCAGCCAACTTATTTGCGACAAAATTGTTGTTGGCCAAGTTGTTACCAGCACAATTTCCAGTGGCCAAGTTTCCAGCAACCAAGTTTCTTGCAGCTAGGTTGTTCGTAGCAAAGTTATTGACGCCGAAATTAGGGGATAGGCCATTAGGGGCCAGCCCATTCATGCCAAGTCCGGTTCCAAATAGCCCATTAGGTCCCAGACCATTGCCCAATCCTAGGCTGTTTGATGGTAATCCGCTCATTCCAATGCCATTGCCAAAGCCAAGAGTTTGACCAAATGCATTCTGTGAAAAAATAAATTAAGTAGTTATGAGAATCAAAGCAGAATAAAATGTATTACTTAAATGAAAAAATATTTTACTACTGTTTAGCAGTAGGTATATAAATGATTGATCGGAACAATATTTTGATGAGAATACATTTGACTGATTTTTAAATTGTTTATAAATTGTTAAGTCAATTTAAAATAGTAAACTTTTAATTTTTGTGACAGATGAATGGAAAGGCCAAAGCAAAGATGCTTGACAGGACCGAATGCAAGAAGAAAACGTGATACGCCAAAACCCAAGTAAACTATGATATTGGCAGGAAGGTGATGATGATTTATGAATGATAATACAATAAAGACAAATCTAGATAACTACATAATCTCGTATTAAATATACTATGACATAGACAAATTCTGAGCGCTACATACCTGGATTAAACA
This sequence comes from Melanchra persicariae, assembly GCA_947386135.1. Taxonomy (NCBI): domain Eukaryota; kingdom Metazoa; phylum Arthropoda; class Insecta; order Lepidoptera; family Noctuidae; genus Melanchra; species Melanchra persicariae. The sequence goes on along the minus strand of OX376670.1, from coordinate 11,020,115 downwards.
GAAAACTGATAAAATAATTTTAAAAGACGACATGATGATTCAATGAAAATAATTGTAATGAATCACACGACTCGGCCTATCACTTATATACTTCAGTGTTTCTTAACACAAATTCATTTATAGCTTATTGTAAAGATAGCGAGTGCATGTGATTGACTGATTCTGAAATGAGTTAAAAATCACGAAGTTAGATAAAAATATCTGTAGGAACCTACCTACAGATATTTTTATCTAACTCTATGTTTTTTAAACGTTGAGTCACCTAAAAATTACTTTTTTTAATGTGCGTAGATTATGAATATTATAGGCATATAATAAGCATTAGATACTCTACAGTCAAAGATGTAGACCGTTACATTTATCTCAACAAACCGTCCAGTTATCTAAGTCTTAGTTTAAGAAAAAGGTCAATCGTCAAATCGATTTGCAGTGACTAGACTGGGCAGCGTTCGGGAAGCTGCACGGTGTCTTCTCATGTCACATGCTACTGTGTTTCAAGACGAAAGACGTCAGTGCGTCATGCGTGTTACCAGTAGACATAAGGAACTAAAACGTCGCTTACAATAGACCTCATCAGAAGGCTTCAAGTTACCCAGCCCTTTGTGTAACTTTAAGCCTTCTCATGCTGATGATGAGCGACCTTAGCATACTAAGGTCTATGTCCAAGATATATAACCGCCTTATCGACTGTAGTGCCCTGTAGTTTAATGAGTTACAACAAAGTCCCGGGCAAAGTTTAGTACTATTGTAAATACTTATATATTATTACTACTAGAACTCCGCCCGCGACTTCGTCCACGCGGATTTAGTAGGTCCACAAACTTCATAACCCCCTCTATCCCCTTTTAAAGGTTAGTTGTGGAAAATTAAGCATAACAATTTTCATTAATTACCAAGCCACTTTTGCTTTTTCTCTGGTCTCAGGAGGCCCTAGATAATGTGCCATTCAATTAGCGAATGATACTGTCGAAATGCCAAAATGTGGGAAATTGAACCCGTGACATTTCGATAACATCTGTCAATCCCATACATTTTTGACGTATTGACAATCGCCTTCGCCACGCTACCGTTGACCGAATCTCACTTGTCTCAAGCCCAGGATCAGCGCAAATGTTCACCCCGTTCACCCCGTCAGGGGTTGATTATGCAAAAATTATTACATGTTTCAAATACCCCACTTTTAGTTTGTGCATAGCATTCCGACGTAAATTGAAGCAAGCAATAAAGTCCTCCCCTAAAAACTTTATCACCCCTCCTTCACCCCAAATCCAAACATTTTTTAGCCTTATTTATTATATAAATCTACACTTATAATATTTAATATATATATATATATATATATATAATATATAATATATAATAATATTATAAAGAGGAAAGATTTGTTTGTTTGTTTGTTTGTTTGTTTGAAATGAATAGGCTCCGAAACTGCTGGACCGATTTGAAAAATTCTTTCACCAGTAGAATCCTACATTATCAGAGATGGACATAGGCTATAGAATATTTTCAAAAAAGTTAGGGATCCGTATGAAAACTTCGATAATGTGACCCAAGGTGTGAGACAAATCCTTATATCGCGTACGCCTCGGAATCTATTGACAATAGAGCAAAGTGATGTACTACAGTTTTATAGAGGTCATCAATATCTACAAAAAAGTCCGCGATACCATATGTCTAACTATTATGGATAAGTCACCATGACCGCTTTTTGTTAATATTAGTCATGCAAATCCCATGCTGTAATTAAAAATTGTGATTATAGTACCATGATATTAATCTTTATCCATTTAAATGGTTTGATAATTAAGGTTGATTATGTCCGTGTAAATTACACTTTAAATCATTCAAATCGGACCTTTCGTTCAAAAGTTACGACGGTAATAAACATGCTCGGAGTAAGAAAAATGTCGCGGCTTGAGCGAACTGGGGAGAATCGTATCAAATCTTAGTCCGATGACGTTGAAACACCCCGGCATTTAAATGTTTTCGATAAAACAATAAGAATATCAAATGTTTGGATTTTTCGAAAATCAACTAGGTACAAACATAATAAGGGGTGAAGCAGGGGTGAATAAGTTTTTAGGGGAGGAAATTATAGCTTGCTTCAATTTACGTCGGAATTCTATGGATAAACTAAAAGTGGGATAATTGAAACAGATCATGTACCTAACAATTTTTGCATAATCAACCTCTGACGGGCTGAACGGGGTGAACAGTTGCGCTGAACCAATAATGAGAATCGTTGTGCTTAATTTTCCAAAACTAACCTTTATAAGGGGATATGTATAGGGGCGTTGCAGTTTGTGGAGTACCTACTATCCCCACGCGGACGAAGTCGCGGGCGAAGTGCTAGTCATTTATATTTTAGTTTCAACTTCATCGGACCAAGCATATGATGAGATTCTCCCCAGTTCGCTGAAGCTGCGACATTTTTCTTACTAAGAGCATGTTTATACCGGTATACAATGCGTTCAGGATGCTGCTGGGGCTGCCACGTTTCTGCAGTGCGTCGAGAATGTTTGCTGATACGCATACTGATGGCTTCGCAGCGATCAGACGTAAGCGTGCCGCGTCGCTGCTGCAGAGGGTCCGGGGCAGCTCGAACAGTCTCCTGAATGTCATTGCGGGGAAATTTGATTACCCGCTCGTCCGTTATTTGTCCAACCTGCATGTTTATTAACATAGTTTTACGGTCTACTAACTATGGAATTTACGAAATAAAATGATTATTATTATTTTCTTTATTAATTTTCTATACATATCATTTACATTTTTATATATTTCTATAAAAAATAAAACATTTAAAAATATAAAAAATAGTAGCCCACTGGTATCGGGAACAGAATCCAAGCTACCGGTGGTCAGGGCTCCTGAGAGAGGAACCTCCTAACGATACGCGCCGTGTCCAAGAGTACTGCTTTCTGGATCAAGCCCTTGATCCAGCTGCCCAACGAGAGCCTCTTGAGATGGTGGTCGAGGCTCTTGGCAATTACGCCATTGGCCGTGACAATTATCAGCACAATGACTGTTGTGTTCACATCCCACATGTCGATAACCTCGCGGGCCAAGTCAAGATACTTTGTTTCTTTATCTTTCTCAGACTTCACGAGGTTCTCGTCATGAGGGATTGCTATATCAACAATCATTTCGCGACGCTCTAGTCGGTCTATCACCACTATATCAGGCTTATTAGCCACAATAGTCCTGTCAGTGACGATAGACCGGTCCCAATACAATGTGCAATTGCCATTTTCGAGAACTACGGTACTTCCGATTTCATAAGATTGTATTGAAGAGCAAGTTGCTGATGGATAATCCTGGCTACAAGGTTGTGCCTGTGCAAATAGTCTCCGTTAGCCAGACTAGAACAACCGGAAATAATGTGGCGGATGGATTCCCCGTGCCGGTGACATGCCCGACATATGTCAACCGTACCGTTCTTCACAATGTATTTCCGGTAGTTGTTCGTCATCATAACTTCGTCCATAATCGCAAAGACAAAACCTTCGGTTTCCTCGAAGAAGTCACCAAAACGCAGCCAGGCTACGGACGCTAAAAAGTCTACATCAGCCCCATGTAGGACCCGATAAAAACGCCTGTGAAGCTCCTTGCTCTGCCATACCTCCATGCGGTCATTAGTATCTAATACCACAGGTTTACGCCAGTTCTCCTTAGCCAAGGAGAGCGTGGTACCTAAGGCCTTTGTCCACCGCTACCACATCCTGATGCGTACCCACGTCGACCTCAAGGAAATAGTCCCTAAGGCTGCATACCTCGCAGTTGTGCAGGGTCTTAGCATTTAAGAAGCCACGACCCCCGTACTTCCGCGGGATATATAGCCTCATCAGCGATGACCGTGGGTGATGCATCCGATTTGCGGTAAGCAGTGAGCGTACCCGCCTATCCAGGGCGTCAAGTTCCATCTGAGTCCATTTGAGTATGCCGAAAGAAAACATCAAAACCGGCATGACCCAACCGTTGAAGGCGCGCACCTTGTTTCCGCCTGATAAAAGACTGTTAAGAACTTTATTCAGGCGGCCAAAGAAGCGCTCCTTCAATGATTGTTTCATGTCAGCAGCATTGATGCCTAACGCTTCCGACTTACCCAAATAGTTGAAGGTTTCGGTTGAGGAGAGGGACCTAAGGTGTATGGAATCCGAGAGTTGGGTTCCCACGGATTCCATAATCTCCCCTCGCTTTACATGCATGACCGCACATTTTTCCATACCAAATTCCATCCTGACGGCGTTACTGAAGGTTTCTGTTACCTTCAGTAGCTTCATCAATTGCAAATTGTTAGGAGCAAAGAGTTTTAAGTCATCCATGTAAAGGAGGTGCGATATGACCTAACCACCTCTTCTCAACCGGTAGCCTTGGCCCGAACCCTCCAGCAGTATACTGAGAGGGTTGAGGGCCAGTATTCTTATCGGTTTGCGGTTCGCCTGGATCTGTCGACATCCTGGATAGCGAAGAACCGTCCTCCACTGCCCCATACATAACATCAGGAAGGTGCGCAGAACTGCATCAACTTTATACAACTCCAGCACCCTCATGAGCCATGTATGTGGCACTGAGTCATAGGCCTTCTTATAATCTATCCAACATGTCGACAGATCCTTTCTAGAACGGCGTACCTGTTGGCTAATGGCATCATCGATGAGGAGCAGCTTACTATTATTATACATCGGAGTATGCTATAAAATATGTACTTAGGTGAGAGTACCTATTTAACCGCACGTTCCATTGTGTGGTGCGTAATTTTTAACTTTCGAACAATGTATATAGGCTTCGTAAATGCATTTTTTGAGCAAATGTGTTGAAAAATAGGTTTACGCGAGTTCCAGATTTTGGTTCGTAAAAAAGGTTTCACTTAAAAAAAACCAGCCAAGTGCGAGTCGGACTCGCGCACAGAGGGTTCTGTACCATTATCTATAAAAACCGGCCAAGTGCGAGTTGGACTCGCGCACAGAGGGTTCCGTACCATTATCTATAAAAATCGCCAAAAAATCACGTTTGTTGTGGTGGAGCCCCACTTAAATGTTTATTTTATTCTGTTTTTAGTATTTGTTGTTATAACAGCAACAGTAAATACATCATACAGTGTGAAAATTATATTTGAGTTGATTGAATGGAAGGTACATTGCGGTTTACGATTTATGACGTATTAAAAAAAAACTACTTACTAGATCTCGTTCAAACCAATTTTCGGTGGAAGTTTACATGGTAATGTAAATCATAATTTAATGTACATCATATATTTTTATTAGTTTTATCTCTCTCTCTTATTTTAGACTAGCGACCCGCCCCGGCTTCGCACGGGTGTAAATGTGCAATGCTGATACTAAATATACTTACCTACTACATAATGTCCTTATAAACAACGTTTACAGATTTTTTGTCAATAGACAGTACAACGTGCCGCCGGCCGGGCCGATACCGCCGCACCGCTATATCCCTGCATTTTAATTCTGTAATATCTTCGGAAATATTCATTTAAATTAAATGCTGCAAATGGCCATATTGATCAATATTAAATGGACAATGTATTTAAGGTACTTAATTTGATAAGGATTAGTGCTGTATTGCTTAAAATCACTTCGTAAATAAGCCATTTTTCCCCGTAAAATGTAAATAATAAAAAATAGTTATTGTGGGTTATCCGTAAGAGATAGACATACACCATTAAATACTTTTTCAACACATTTGCTCAAAAAATGCATTTACGAAGCCTGTATGCATTGTTCGAAAGTTAAAAATTATGCACCACACAATGGAGCGTGCGGCAAAGTAGGTACTCTCACCTAAGTACATATTTTACCGCAAACTCCGTTGTATAGCGCCGTGCGTATTCTTTACGGTTTTTTTTTAATTTCCATAAAAATGAATAAGAATTCCACCAAGGAGTTTCTCATCACGAGAATAAATAACCTGAATGATCGAACCTCCTTGGAAGCGCTTTTGCTGTATACGTTTGTCCCATTTTAATATTATAGAGAAAATGAGAGAAGATAAATAAAAAAAATAAAGTATGTGGTTCCTTCTAATTTTCACCACGCGCATGTGGCGCCCTTTGCAAATTCGCGCCATTTTCATATTAGAAACGTCAAAGATTGTTGCGACTTTCCGACTGATTTCTAGAGACAAAAAGTTTGTTTCATTACTTATTGTAATGTTTTCTCGCAAATGTGTCGAAAAACGTTGTATGACACACGTGCGGATTTGGTTTTTACAAACTCGGGACTATGGTAAGCCCTCGACTTCGTCTCGTGCTTACATTCGTCTACTCGTTTGTAAAAACCAACTTACCGCACTAATATCATAAATAACTATTTTGTTGACCTTTTTAGGGTGTGAAATACTGTAGTACATTATTTTGATTTATCTCGTGGGGTTCAGCCAGCGTTTGCAATGTAAGCGCAAAAAATGTGTTTATTTACGATATCACATTGGAAACCTCTAAATGTATCAGTGTTTGTCTACAATATTATGCATGTATTATACATCATTTAAACCTTCCTCTTGAATCACCTATTAAAAAACCGAAAACTGCTTCAAAATCCGTTGCGTAGTTTTAAAGATTTAAGCATACATAGGGACGGACAGACAGCGACAGCGACTTTGATTTATACTATGTAGTGATAGTGATGATGATGATAGTCAAGTTACAGGGGGGGACACATTTTACCACTTTGGAAGACAAGTCTTAGTGTCTCTCGCGCAAACTATTCAGTTTAGAAAAAAAATATATTAGAAATCTCAATATCATTTTTGAAGACCTATCCATAGAACGTATGGGTTTGATGATAAAAAAAAAATTGAGTTTCAGTATATACTAAGTATGGGGAACCCCCAAAATTTATTGTTTTTTTTTTCTGTTTTTGTGTGAAAATCTTAATGCGGTTCACAGAATACATCTACTTACCAAGTTTCAACAGTATAGTTCTTATCGTTTCGGAAAAAGTGGCTGTGACAAAATTTATTGTTTTTTTTTTCTATTTTTGTGTGAAAATCTTAATGCGGTTCACAGAATACATCTACTTACCAAGTTTCAACAGTATAGTTCTTATCGTATCGGAAAAAGTGGCTGTGACATATGGACGGACAGACAGACACGACGAATCCATAAGGATTACTTTTAAACAATGTGTATTTTCGTTAATAAATTTTTAGAGAAAGTGTGTTGAAAATAACTGTTACAATTTCACGCGATATTTTACAATGTTACGGCGTCTGCAATTTTCCGGTGACATAGGTATGCATAACCAGAATAGTTTCACAATACGTGATGTTGTTCCTCACATGACGAACTGCATATATATGCAGCACTTTGAGTTGTATTTGGGAATAAGACAAGTTAATTTCAATAATTAATCTCCATATTATAATTTAAAAAAAACTTTAATTAAACATCAACAACATTAAAACATTTTTTTAAAACCTAATACAATCCGTTGTATCCACAACCAGCTCCAACACGACCATTGTAGCCCAAACCAGGGGCTCCCAAACCAACGAGACCAGGACCAGCCATACCAGAGCCGTAAGCAGCTCTTCCAGGAGTGATACCAGCTGAAGGACTAACAGCAGCACCAACACCTTCGCTCACGATGCCAACAGCGCCGCTTCCGCAGCCGTAGTTGATGCTACCAGCACCAGCAGTGGGTAGCGCCCCCTCCACAGCCACAGCACTCAAGAACGGCAGCTCTCCGTTGACAGCGAGCGCGCCTTCGATAGCGTTCTCAGAGAACACGGTGATGCCGGTGGGGGCGATGGGGGAGACGCTTTGGACGACGAAGCCGCCACCGCTTGAAGGTACGAAGGAGTTGGCAGCCAGGCCGTAGTTGGCAATAGCAGGTCCTGCTTTCAAGCCTCGTCCTGCTAAGTTGGAGCCGTAAGTGAGAGCGTTGCCAGCTAAAGCGAGTTCATCAGCCGCTAAGACAGTACCAGCGATGCTGTTGCAAGCACCGACAGCCTGGCCTGAGATGGTCTGAAAATCAAACAATAAGGGCATATAATTTTTGGGTCTGTTAGGCAATAGCTTCATATAAAGTTTTTATGGTATCAGCTACATCCGTCCACTTAGAATGGAAGCCGGTCCCAACGTACTTGTTTGTGCAAAGGTAGACAGATGAAGTTTATTAATGGAACTTACTCTTCAGTGACAATATCCATGACTTACATCGTCTTTTTCTTGGAACCTTTAACAATAAGTTCCAGATCCTTTTCAGAAGTTTGAAGGGTCACATTTCGTAATAAGCAAATTTGAACCTTAGGTTACTGTTTACTGTATAATCTGTCAGAAACTCTATGTACACCATTATAAGAAATAAGTAACATACCTTAACAAGAAGGGCTGAAGCAAAAAAAAGCACAATTTTAGCCTCCATGTTGTTTTTTTTGTAGTGTTGTTGGTAACGAACAAATAGTTGAATGATATTTTTGAAAAAGAATCAGAACTTTTATACAAAATTATCACAATAAAGACAATCTATGTGTTAACAATAGTGCGTGTCATGATAAAGGTTTTTATTTTACATCATAAATCAGAGAACTGTGTTGCGTTAATTTAGGAAACAAAAACTTTAATGATTAAATATGGTCAATCCAATATAGGCAGCCAAACCCAAGTCCAACTTTTTTATTTTCATATCCCGTAACAGTTCTGTGCCAACCGAGGATCGTCCTTGGGTATGCTTTCAAAGTACTCATAGGGAAAATCGTCGGTTGGAGCCCCATTTAAAAAAAAAAATTTAATGGGGCCACTGCTAGTCAGCCCCTCGTACGCCTACTAAAGTTTCGGGACCATATGGTCCCGAAATTGTCCAAAAAAGGATAGGTTTCGAATGACCGTAATTTTCTTTGGAAGTGAGTTGAGTTGAAGAAACTTTCCAATGACATAGGTTGGTAAGGATGTAAGGGTTTTTGCGTGTTACATTTATGCAATAACTTAAGTTCACTTGTGCGTCGAAATTTGACAACTTAATTCCACCTAGTCCGATCCATCATTGGACTACAAGACGTTTGGTAATACGCCACCGGTATATGGTGGAAATCCCAGCCATACGTTAAAATTTTTCGGGAGCTACCTGACAGTCTGTATTTGCTGATAGCTACAACCTAGAAGTCTGGCCTGGCCTTTCAACTAAAACTAAATACCCGGGCATCTATTTGGATAATCAGCTGAATTGGGTGAAGCACACGGAATATACCACCATAAAAGCCAGTATATGCATGTGGCAATAAAACGCATGCTGGGTAGGAACTGGGGCATTAGTCCCAATACAACCCACTGGCTATACACCACAGTTATCAAACCAATAGTCACATACGGCTTTCTTGTCTGGTGTCCCAGGACCGAATTGGGCAAGGCACAGAAAGACCTTGAAAACCTGCAACGACTTGCCTGTGTGGCAATCACTAGCAGTAAGGGAACTGCACCCACTGCGGCCCTAGAGGCAATGTTGGGACTGCCACTACTACATCTTATAGTACGGGAGGAGGCAGCCTTAGCGGCTTTCAGGCTCAGCACATCTGGCACTGTACGACCAGACTCCGGAATCAAGCACACACGCATCATGGAGGATGCCGTCAAGCGACCACCCATGATGATATTATCCAATGACAAAACCCAAAAGACGCACCATTTCCAGAACTCAGGGCACAAAGAGTTGAGAGAATATACACTGACGGATTTAATACAAGCACCGGAACTTGAGTTGGAGTTTACTCCAACGACCTCAACATAAAAATATTCAGGCCGTCTATCAAGCGGAATGCGTGGGTATTATCCAAGCGGCCCATGCCCTAGAAGCCAGGAGAGTTACGGATACTCATATCTGAGGGCACGATAGTGCCCCCGCCAAGACGAGCCAAGCGAAGCGCAAGGGCACTACCTACCTTTTCTCGAAGTGTTTTGTCGTTTTTTTGAACCCTCATAGAGTTGGTTTCCGATGTACCAGATAGTTCATATTCTCAGGATATGATGTTAATAATAGACTTATTAAACATACAAAGTCTCAATTGAATAGCGCTAATCTAAAATACACCGATTTCGTTACTGACACACTGACACATTGATGATCATCGAAATGTTTGGCTACTTGCTGAAGTGCTAGAAAGCTGAAATTTGGTATGTAATCTAAGTTTAGGATACAACCAACAAAAAATTCATAAACTTATAACTTTCGCCCCCCATCCCCTAAAATGGGGGGGGTGGAAGTTTGTATGAGACTTCAAAATGTTAGGGTACTTCCTGAAGTGCTAGAAAGCCGAAATTTGGTATGTAAACAAAGTCCAGTATACAAAAAAACACTACCGTGCCCCCAGATAAACTTATACCTTTCGCCCCCCATCCCCTAAAATTGGGGGGGGGGGCTAAAATTGGCTGTTTCGTTACTTACTTCAGAAACTAAATATTCGCATCACCTCCACGACGATAGCGAAACGGCGAAACCATAAATTTTTACTGATAAGTAGAATTTGTGAAGTTAGGGTCGGTAGAGTTAGGCCGTGTAGATTCAGAAGCTTGGCTCTACATGAGTTCTGATATCTTTTTCACAGGGCAAACCATATGTGGTCGTCTTGGCAACATTTTACATGAAATGTTTTTGGTGAGTTCGTATATTCTCCGACAGTGCATCCGTCCTCCAATCCCTAGAAAAGAATTACATCACCGCAAAACTCATACAAGACTGCCACAATGCACTAAAACGTGTCAAGGTCACCAACCGCAACACTGTGACGCTGCAGTGGATGAAAGGACACAACAGATCACTAGGAAATGACGCGGCTGAAGAGCTGGCCTGAAGGGGATCTGGTGCGATGGTTATTGGACCTGAACCCATAGTACTACTCCCTTTCACCCAGCTGTGCACGTGGCTACAAGAACATACCCACACAAGCAGAACGCTGGTGGGCCTTGGCACCAGGCTGTAGACAGTCCAAGGAGGCTATGCCTTCCCTAAACAGGAGAGTTACCAGGCGCCTTCTGCGACTGGATAGGGGCGGCAGGCTACGAATGGTGGCGGGGACCATCACCGGACACTGCTCACTGAACAAACATTTCCACACGAAAGGTATAACTAAAGGAGGAGGAGGAAACGGTATGGCACGTGCTCCTTGAGTGCACTGGCATTACCGAAATATGAAGGCAAACAATAGCGACACCTAATTCACTCACAGACATCCTGAACACAACTGTAGTGTTATTCTGTAAAAAAATCACCTTGAAAACTAAGGTGAAGTGAGTCAACTTGAGGAATGACAGAATAGCCTGCACTACTGTACTGCTATTCTATAAAAAATCCAGAAAAAACTTAGACGAAGTAAACACGAAGTGAGCTGTCAATCCATCCAGTCAAAGTGAAATGACAGTTCACTTCATACTCACTCCACCTAAGTTTTCACTGTAGTTGTTTACAGAATCGACCGGCTGTACGTAAAGTATTAAATAAATAATCAGCTCAAGAGAAAATACACTTCTGTGTAGTTATAGTTAGTCCACACGACACCGACTTTTGTCTGCGCAGGATTTGAACTCTGATTATCGAAACACTACAAAGTACATTAAAAAAAAACTTTCCACAAAAAAATCGACTTCCAAAATAAAATATAACTCGAATTTCGGAAGTTTGTGTTTTTGGTTGTTTCTTTGTAATTTAATACCGACTTCCGAAATAAGAGTTTTTTTGTGTTTTCTAGTTTTTTTTGGAAATCGGCTTTTTTTGTGAAAAAATGATTTTATCAAAAACCTGACCGCTGAAAACAACCAAAAAGTTCCAAACAAGTCGCTTTTCAAGCAGTCTGATGCATTTTGTGGCCTCAGAAGACTAATGCACAAAATTTTATGACGTGCCGGTGAAGTTGTAGTGCAGTTAAAAGTAAAACGTAGATGCTCACCCCTCGTCCTTCGTGTGAACGTTGGGGCTTGAGTTTACTTTTTTGCACTCACGAACTCAACACTCTCCAATTTTTTAGTTGTATAAGTTGGTTTATTTTATTTTTAACCGACTTCTAAAAAAGGAGGACTTCGAAAAGTGTTGTTTCGATCGAAACTTAACTGCAACTGCACTGTAACAGCACTTCTTTAGTTACGTCAATAGCCTACATATCTGTAATTGAACTGCATCAAACTGCTTGAAAAGCGACTTTTCCGGAACTTTTTAGTAGTTTCTAGCGGTTTTTTGACAGTTTTTTTTTTATTTCTTACATTTTAGTGAGTTGCATGTTTAGCCTATGTCACTACCACAATTCTGACAGATTCAACGACACCTCGTATGTCAAAATCCGTCCAGCCGTTTGGGTTGTAGGGCGTGCCCAGGGCGTGCCAAACGAAAAATGTAATGTGTAGAAAAATGTATGGCTTCGCCGTTTCGCTACCGTCGTCGTGGAGGTGATGTGAATATTTAGTTTCTGAAGTAAGTAACGAAACAGCCAAGCCATACATTTTTACTGATATGTAGAATTTGTGAAGTTAGGGTCGGTAGAGTTAAGCCGTGTAGATTCAAAAGCTTGGCTCTACATGAGATCTGATATCTTTTTCACAGGGCAAACCGTATGTGGTCGCCTTGGCAACATTTTACATGAAATGTTTTTGGTGGGATTTCAGTTCTTTTTGTAAGTTGCCAGGCAGTCTTTTTAGTGTTTACTTTTTCTTCTTTTCTTGGGGTGTATTTCTTGCACATCAGCAGTGCTGGTTTTCATAGCCCATTCTCCATTCAAACTTTTACCTCCCCCCAATTTTAGGGGATGGGGGGCGAAAGTTATAAGTTTATCTGGGGGCACGGTAGTGTTTTTTGTATACTGAACTTTGTTTACATACCAAATTTCGGCTTTCTAGCACTTCTGGAAGTACCCTAACATTTTGAAGTCTCATACAAACTTCCACCCCCCCATTTTAGGGGATGGGGGGTGAAAGTTAAAAGTTTATGAATTTTTTTGTTGGTTGTATATTAAACTTGGATTACATACCAAATTTCAGCTTTCTAGCACTTCAGGAAGTAGCCAAACATTTTGATGATCATCAGTGTGTCAGTGACGAAATTGGTGTATTTTAGATATCAATAAAATCTAAAGTATTAGAGCTACTCAACTGAGACTTTGTATGTTTAATTAGTTTATTATTGAAATCATATCCTGAGAATATGAACTATCTGGTACATCGGAAACCAACTCTATGAGAGTTCAAAAAAACGACGAAACACTTCAAGAAAAGGTAGGTAGTGCCCTTGCGCTTCGCTTGGCTCGTCTTGGCAGGGGTACTACCGTGCCCCCAGATTGATTGACAAATCGCTTGCCCGCAAGAATACTGTATTAACTGATTGAGAAGCGATTAAAGATTTTAACTAAAAATTTTGTGGTGTATCCATAAGATAAACAGATAATATTTTATTATTAATATAGCACTTCGCCCGCGACTTCGTCCGCGTGGGGATAGTAGGTACTCCACAAACTGCAACGCCCCTATACATATCCCCTTATAAAGGTTAGTTTTGGAAAATTAAGCACAACGATTCTCATTATTGGTTCAGCGCAACTGTTCCCCCCGTTCAGCCCGTCAGAGGTTGATTATGCAAAAATTGTTAGGTACATGATCTGTTGCAATTATCCCACTTTTAGTTTATTCATAGAATTCCGACGTAAATTGAAGCAAGCTATAATTTCCTCCCCTAAAAACTTATTCACCCCTGCTTCACCCCTTATTATGTATGTACCTAGTTGATTTTCGAAAAATCCAAACATTTGATATTCTTATTGTTTTATCGAAAACATTTAAATGCCGTGGTGTTTCAACGTCATCGGACCAAGCATTGATACGATTCTCACCAGTTCGCTCAAGCCGCGACATTTTTCTTACTCCGAGCATGTTTATTACCGTCGTAACTTTTGAACGAAAGGTCCGATTTGAATGATTTAAAGTGTAATTTACACGGACATAATCAACCTTAATTATAAAACCATTTAAATAGATAAGGATTAATATCATGGTACTATAATCACCATTTTTTATTCCACCATGGGATTTGCTTGACTTATATTAACAAAAAGCGGTCATGGTGACTTATCCATAATAGTTAGACATATGGTATCGCGGACTTTTTTGTAGATATTGATGACCTCTATAAAACTGTAGTACATCACTTTGCTCTATTGTCAATAGATTCCGCAGCGTACGCGATATAAGGATTTTTTCTCACACCTTGGGTCACATTATCTAAGTTTTCATACGGATCCCTAACTTTTTTGAAAATATTCTATAGCCTATGTCCATCTCTGATAATGTAGGATTCTACTGGTGAAAGAATTTTTCAAATCGGTCCAGCAGTTTCGGAGCCTATTCATTTCAAACAAACAAACAAACAAATCTTTCCTCTTTATAATATTAGTGTAGAAGTGTAGATGTATTAGTATGTACTCTATAATTATCTTTAAAGACATTACTTTATTTACCATTATTTATTAAATTATTTACACTTTTTACCACTTGTGACTGTATTCTTTTGGATTTTACTTTTGTTCAAGATGTTTAGTTTAAAAAGAAAACAGTATATTTTGAGAAATAATAAGTCTAGCCACACTTTTATTTTATTAGCCACGTGATCAAACTTCTCATTTTATAACTAAGCAACAGGAAAATGTGATAGCCTCTAATAAACTAATTCGTCTTTTTTACAACGCCAACTAAATATTCTAAGGAAAACGTCAAGTAAAGATCAACAATTATATTAACTTGTCCTTTTTATTTATACATTGCCACCTAATTACTAACTCAGCCACGGATTTTATATCTCATCACCATTTTACAGCGAGTTCGGGATTTGGGGCACCCCGACTCGGACAGGTTAGGTTAGAAGGGGATGGCGGGGTCAAGTGAGCGAGCGAAGCGAGCGAATAGACCCCGCCATCCCCTTCGTGGTTATTTTTTTTTATGATACTAATGAAATAGAAGCTAATAGAATATATTTTTTGATGTCATTTAATAGTATTTTAGAAGTTTACTGCTTGAATGCATGTTACAAATTTAGATGCTGAAAAATAACCACCATGCTGAGTTGTATTTAGAGTAGCTTGCATAGAAGATAACTAGTGGCTAAGATAGTATCATTCAGACGTTCGTTAATTGTGGCTGACTTAGTAATTTAGAAGGCAATGTAGATTTTTAGAGGCAAATAATGCTATTAAAAAGATGTCTGTTTAATTAGCACCCGTATATTTTCGACCTAATTTAAAAGGTGAAACGTACTTTTTTTAGTCGAACTGTATTATTAGGTCAGTTAGTGCCAAATTTTGACAGGATACTGTATTCTTCCGGACAAGCGAAATGTTATGATTTCATGAAATCATAACATTTGTCATCAATTGTAACTGAAAGAGTTGTATTGATTTTAATGATTGTAATACTTTAATACATACTTACTTACTTACTTACATACTGCAAATTGCAAAAACGTAAGAAAATGTGAAGCCTTGAAGCGTTAAGTCAATGAGCCCGCGCCTATAAATTAAAAACTTGAGAGGTGTCAAGGGACACCCGAATGGAACGAAGTTCCTTTCGATTAATTAGTGAAGGAATTGTAATTTTTTTTTTTTAAGTTATACGTACGGCATCTATAGCAAAAAGTGTCGTTACAACTTTTGGTCTTAATTTTTTCCGTCTAGCCCCCTTTCGCAACGCGCGATAAGGAACTTCGTTCCAAAAAGTAAAAGTGTGCTATAAAAATTAAATAGTTATTTATGATATTAGTGCGCTAAGTTGGTTTTTATAAACGAGTAGACGAATGTAAGCACAAGACGAAGTCGAGGGCTTACCATAGTCGCGAGTTTGTAAAAACCAAATCCGCACGTGTGTCATACAACGTTTTTCGACACATTTGCGAGAAAACAGTACAATAAGTAATGAAAAAAACTTTTTGTCTTAAGAAATCATTTAGAAAATTGCAACAATCTTTGACGTTTCTAATATGATAATGGCGCAAATTTGCAGAGGGTGCCACATGCGCGTGGTGAAGATTAGACCCACATCTTTCATTTATTTTTATTTATCTTCTCTCATTTTCTATGCATTTTCTCTAAATTATTAAAACGTGACAAACGTATACAGCAAAAGCGCTTCCAAGGAGGTTCGATCATTCATCTTATTTATTCTCGTGATGTGAAACTCCTTGGTGGAATTCTTATTAATTTTTATGGAAATTGAAAAAAAAAACCGTAAAGAATACGCACAGCGCTATACAATGGAGTTTACGGTAAAATATGTACATAGGTGAGAGTACCTATTTTAACGCACGTTCCATTGTGTGGTGCATAATTTTTAACTTTCGAACAATGCATACAGGCTTCGTAAATGCATTTTTTGGGCAAATGTGTTGAAAAAGTTATTTTTTGATGCAATTGTTTAAAAATCGAAGGAAAATGTTGAACTGTAATGGTTTTTTTTTAATTTTACCTAACCACGAAAAAAAAGTACGTGTTTATGCATTCGTTTTTGAACTCATATTAAAATTTGGAACATTGCGTTGTGAGTGTAGATAAAAATTTTATCGTCACCGCCGCAGACCATCCCGCTAAATAGATTTAATCTATTTAGCGGGATGGTCTGCGGCGGTGACGCGGTGCATTCCATATGGACCATACTAATTCGACGGGATACTAACTCTGTAAGCTGTGCCGATATTCAAAATCTCGGTTTTATAGACTAATAAAAAATTGGTAGTCTGTAAAGTCGGTTTACGGATGATAGTTTGACGTGACAACGTCTCACTCCAGCCGGTCGTGCCTTTCGCTCGCTCGTGTAGCGCTCTCGCTCCGATCGTAACGTTACAATGAGCATAGCGGGACAATGAGTCATCCTTTTTCGTGCGTGCAGCCGGCGTTCATCGATTTATTAGACGTTGTCACGTCAAAAAATCAAATCAAAATACAACATACGTTCTACAAATGATAACATAACATTTATTAAAAACAACAAATAACAAAACACTATCTAATATACAGCCCCGCAACCCAGACCAAGTCCAGGGCGTCCATTGTAACCGAGTCCGTTGTTCAGACCGTTACCATATCCCAGACCTCCGGACAGACCGTTAGCATGGCCCAGGCCAGCTGAGTAGGCCGTAGGGCCCACACCAGGAGCTACGCCTTCACTCACGATACCCACAACACCATTTCCGCAGCCATAGTTGATGCCACCAGAGCCAGCAGTGGGCAAAGCACCTTCTACTGCAATAGCTCCTAGGAAAGGTAGGTTTCCGTTGACGGATACAGCGCCTTCGATAGCGTTCTCAGAGATCACAGTGATACCAGTAGGAGCTATAGGCGAGAAGCTTTGGACTGCGAAACCACCTCCACTTTTTGGGGCAATTGCGTTTGCAGCGTATCCGTAGCCCAATGCGGGTCCGGTAAAGGGTGCTCCAATACTCAGGCCAGCTCCATGAGGTACAGCGTTGTTAGTGAGGACGTTGCCAGATAGAGTGTTACCAGCTAGTGTGTTGCCAGCAAGTAACTCTTCAGCTGCTGTAGCAATACTGACGACGTTGTTCACAGCGCCGAGGCATTGCTGTGCTGTGATTATCTGTGAAATGAAAAGAGGGTTTACTTTGATGCTGCTATGTGTTAGGATTTACAGTCGGGAGACTATGGTAAAATCCAATTAACAAAGATTTAATACAGATAAGCTTATAAGGATTAAACATGATTTTTGTGATTACGTCGAAACATATATTTCAGAATGCGAGGGGGTACACAAATGGGACTAGAATAGCAAATGTTCGTCAATACGATTATTCGTAAGTACAATGGGGAGACATCGATACGACGAGAAAATACTGGCAATACATATAATGGTTCATAGGAATACTTCGAAACTATTGTGAATTCTGTCATCCAAATTAAAAATAAACTTTCCAATTATATAAAACGTCAAAAAAACTAAACCTACTCAAGGATAGTGATTACTATTCTGACAAAATATTCCAAGCAGTCTGGTGCAGTTTGTAACATCAAATCTGTGAGAAAAGACAACATATTCGTATGAATGAACTAGTATTGTCATTGTTTTTTTATTATTATTATTGATACGCACGCGCTTGCCCACTATCTCTCCCTTTGTTTTGATTTATTGTCATATCGTCGTCTCTATCTTGTATACAGATTACTTAATATTTTTACAACGTGTAACAGAAAAAACGCAATACCTAAAAAGAGATAAATTGTACCCATCGTTATGAAAATTTTTTACTATGGGACCAACCCCGAAATCGCGGAAAATCAACTTCCCCATACATTATGTGCGCACAACTCACCAAAATGTACTGAACAGCTGATCTTTTTTCGCGGTTTTGGGTTTGGTCCCGTAAAAGTTGTTTCTTTTTTTTTTTCATAATAATAGTACAATGACCCCTTTTCAAGTATTACGTTTATTATGTTACACGTTGTATAATCAGTAATCGTTAAGTTTATATTTATGTAGACTACCAGTTTTCTAAAGAGTAGGTATCATGTTACCCAGTTATTGGGTCATTAAATTTAGGCTGTCTCGCCTTGTAAAATACTGGTTTACAAATGCATCCAGTTATCATCTATACCAATATTGTTGCTATTGACTGGAAAGCAGCACCAACATACTTGGAAAAAGTCCAGGTAAATGATAATGATAAGTTATGTTTTTATTATTTCTATGTAATGTTAACTCACCTTGACAAAGCAAGCGGAAGCGCAAAGAACAAGGAGAGACTTAGCGGCCATCTTCGATTTGTATGTCTGTCTGTAGGATACAAACTTGTGAATGATTTCCGAGTTTAGACTCGAAGAATTTATACTGAATAATTGCATTAGTATATTTAGTAATGTTATTTTGTAAGATTATTATTATTGCATTGTTGATAAGGACTTACGGTGCTGTCATGGTATATTATTTTATCTACACTCACAACGTAATACAACACCAAAATACAACAAAATCGAATGCATTAACACGTACTTTTTTTTCGTGGATAGGTTAAATAAAAAAAAAAACCATTACGGTTCAACATTTTACTTCGATTTTTAAACAACTGCATCATAAAATAAATTTTTAATTTTTATAGCACACTTTTACTTTTTAATTTATTGGCGCGGGCTCATTGACTTAAGGTGATCGCTTTAATGTTTCAAATTTTCTTACGTTTTTACAATTTTGTTATTTTGTTTTTATTATTTTTTTCTTTTCTTTTTTTTCTCAATTAAATCTTGGAGCTTTTAGACTTATAATGTGCTTACTATGTCTATAAACTTGTTCGTAATAAATTCTTTATATCTTTATGTATTAATATAATTATAATAAATAAAATCATCAATACAACTCTTTCAGTTACATTTGGTGTCAAATGTAGTATTTCATGAAATCATAGCATTTTGTCAATCAATTTGAATTTCGCGGGCTACCACGAAGCGCGCACCTTAAGTCAATGAGCCAGTTTTTATCACTGTCTATGGATGCGCGCGCTGCGCAGTCATTCGTATTGGAATAAACTATTTTTCCACTTATTTTATTTCAACTGTATGAGTGAAGATAAAATAGTGTATGCAACGGCATATAATTAAGTATTAAAACACTCGTGTGATGCTATTATCTATTATTAAAACACACACTCGTGTTTTAATAACCCCTTTTATATGATAGTTGCATAAACTACTATTATGCCGCTATATGCACTTTTAAGTAGGTAAAAGGTACCAAGCAAAAAGAAGTTACTGATTGAAAATTACACAAACATAGTAGGTACTCAATCTAGAAACTATTACCAGTCATTTTCGCAGGGTTCCGGTTTGAAGAGTACAGGTGCCACTTTGCCAGTTTAACAGGCACAATCAATTTGTCTAGCTTTTTCCAAACTAGGTTGGGTTTGGCTGCCAGTCTAACCGGATCTAGATGAATACCAGTAATTTACATGGAACGACTGACCTCCACAACCCAGTAACTGGGTAACATGATACTCCTTGGCAAGACTGCGTACAGATTTTCACAAATGATAAGTTCTAATTATTTATATCACTAGCACTTCGCCCGCGACTTCGTCTGCGTGGATTTAGTAGGAACTCCACAAACTTCAACGCCCCCTATAAAAGGTTAGTTTTGGAAAATTAAGCACAACGATTTTCATGAATTACTTAGCCTTTTCTACTTATTCTATGGTCTCAGGAGGCCCTCGACAATGTACCATTTAATTAGCGAATGCGACTGTCGAAATGCCAAAATGTAGGAATTTGGTCACGTGACATTTCGATAGCATCTGTCAATCCAATACATTTTTGACGTATTGACAATCGCGTACGCCACGCCACCGTTGACAGAATGAATCTCGAGCCCAGGTTCAGCGCAACTGTTCACCCCGTTCAACCCGTCAGGGTTTGATTATGCAAAAATTGTTAGGTACATCTGTTTCAATTATCCCGCTTTTAGTTTGTTCATAGCATTCCAACGTAAATTGAAGCAAGCAATTATGTCCTCCCCTAAAATCGTAATCACCTCTGCTTCACTCCTTATTATGTATGTAGTTTATTTTCGAAAACTCCAAACATTTGTTATTCTTATTGTTTTATCGACTACATTTAAATGCAGTGGTGTTTCAACTTCATCGGACCAAGCATTGATACGAGTCTCCCCAGTTTGCTCAAGCCGCGACATTTTTCTTACTCCGAGCATGTTTATTACCGTCGTAACTTTTGAACGAAAGGTCCGATTTGAATAATTTAATGTGTGATTAATATCATGATACTAAAATCACCATTTTTAATTTCACCATGGGATTTGCTTGAATAATATGAACAAAAAGCGGTCATGGTGACTTATCCACAATAGTTAGACATATGGTTGCTCTATTGTCAATAGATTAGACAAACCAACAAACAAACAAATCTTTCCCCTTTATAATATTAGTGTAGATAACAAAATCACATTTGAGTCGAAATATTTGCACAGGAGGTACACAAAAAGAAGCAACATAATAGTTATTTATGAAACTGTTGTATAAGAAAGCGTCTTAATATACGAGTGTGGGTATCACATACCTAATTATGTACAGTTGCATACAAAACTTTATCTACACATTGGTGTAGATAGGTGCGGGATGGGTGAAGAGGATTTATATCATGGGATATGAATCCTCTTTATAAGGTTCTTTTCTTATTCATGAAATCTAGGTACTTACGCCTTTTCATATTGTTTTGTCGACTTTTCTGGTAACAATTGGTTAGAAAAATCATTTGCTGCATTAGAAATATCTGGTGGTGTGTTATCAAAGTTTTTATCAGTCATTTTTGTAAACAACAAACTAATTTTTTTTTCAATAATCATATCGAACAAAAAAAATGGCAGGACACGACGTGAAATCGAATAAGATAAGTTTTTGAAGTGGTGATGGGTAAAAAATGTTAAACTCGCGTCAGGACAAGTGACCGTCAGGACACGTGACCTGATCGAAAATTCGTAAGGCGGATGATGTAATATGTAATAAAAATGGTCATGTTTGTGTACGATAGTAAATGAATATTGTATTAAACCACATAAATGATAGTACTTTTATACTGATAAATAAAGCAATTATTGCGAAATTATTCCCTAACCGTTCCAAAATATTCAAAAATGCACAACGTTAATGTTCAAGTTTTCACTTCTGCCGGCATTCCCGGAGTGCAACCCGTTTTTTGGGTTCCATAGCCAAATGGCAAGAAACGGAATCCTTATGGATTCGTCATGTCTGTCTGTCTGTCTGTCCGTCCGTATGTCACAGCCACTTTTTGGAACTTGGTAAGTAGATGTATTCTGTGAACCGCATTAAGATTTTCAAACAAAAATAAAAAAAAATAATAAAATTCGGGGGTTCTCCGTACTTAGAACTGAAACTAACACTTCCAAACTGACACTTCCAAAGTGGTAAAATGTGTGTTCGTGGTATGAATTTTAGAAAAAAAACATTGTCATGCACGCGCGTTTCACTATCACAGCTGTAAATGAGTGAAAATTTAGTTCTACTACTGAAGGCTTTTTGCGTTTAGATCTAGTGATTGGCACAGGCGA
The DNA here is from genome assembly GCA_947386135.1 of Melanchra persicariae. NCBI lineage: Eukaryota > Metazoa > Arthropoda > Insecta > Lepidoptera > Noctuidae > Melanchra > Melanchra persicariae. The sequence continues at coordinate 10,998,061 of OX376670.1, read as the reverse complement.
AGCTTTTGACGTTCTAGGAAATGGTGACTGCTAAACTTCAAAGATGGAGTGGATAATGATAATTATTAGTGGACGGAGACGGAAAACCTCTTGAGGCGGGTTACTAATGAAAGTGGGTCAGAGCTAAGCTTTGGTGAAGATGGTGGAAGGAAGTGATTCGTCATCCGAACTAGAACTGTCATCGAAACATGCAATTTCTTTCGGGATCAATGCTAAAATCTTAAGCGACTTTGTTAGGTTCAAGCACTGCAGAAAAAGAAAAAGAAAATGCTATTCGACATACAATCCACACCTCAACTGATGTTATTTTATATAAAAATGAACAAAAAAAGCCAGTTTGCATTTCTTTGTGTACTTGGCAAATGTACTTCGTGTATACCGAAGTCTATTTTGCGTCCTTGACTACGTACTTGGCAACGGAATTCACGGAGTACACACAAAGTTCCGAATTCATAAAATTGCGATAACGTAATTTACACATAAAATTACGCACGAGTGATATTGTTTATAATGTCCCTATGCAATGTTAATCCTAATAACCACAAGTGCCACCCAAAAAAAACATAGTAAAACTTAAAAAGCTTACCCGGGATGCAAAGACACCAGACCGCATCGAAGACATTTTGAAATAAACTAATATTTTTTCTACCAAAATACACAATAATTGCAAGCTAAAAATTACAATAAAAGGTATTTTTTTTAATTACTACTACAATTGTCTTTTTCAAAGTGTATGTCTTTGGTGGAGTACACTGCCTATTAAAGGGTTAAAACACGAGTGTTTTAATACCCCAATATTATAACATACATATGCCGTTGCATACACTATTTTATCTTCACTCATACAGTTGAAATAAAATAAGTGGAAAAATAGTTTATTCCCACATGGCTGATATTCTCATTGCGTATTCGAATGACTGCGCAGCGCGCGCATACACAGACAATAATAAAAGCTGGCTCATTGAGGTAGCCCGCCAAATTCAAATTGATTGACAAATGTTATGATTTCAATTGTAACTGAAAGTGTTGTATTGATGATTTTAAAGATTGTAATTCTATTAAACATATTTACTTACATACTGCAAATTGCAAAAAACGTAACAAAATTTGAAGCGATCACCTTAAATGAATGGGCCCGCGCCAATAAATTAAAAAGTAAAAGTGTGCTATAAATATTAAAAAGTTATTTTATTATGCAGTTGTTTAAAAATCGAAGGAAAATGTTGCATTCGTTCTTGAACTCATATTTGGAACATTTACGTTGTGAGTGTAAATAAAGTATTGTATGCAACTGTACATAATTGGGTATTATTGCATAAATAACTATTATTAACCCCCGATGCTAAAAGAGGGGTGTTATAAGTTTGACCGACTGTTCAAAGTTCTGGAAGCGGGTTTTACGTAGGGCACATTTTGACCATGTCGGACGTGTCGAGGCCAATCTAGCATCACACCCTCCGGGTAACAAGCAGTTTTGGTCCCTGTCAAAAGCGCTAAAACCTGATGGTTCGCTGGCTCACTCTGCAAGAAAGCAAATTTATTTGCAACTCTCTTTGCAAGCAATTTGCGTCTGGACACTGGCTCCAAGCAACCACCAATTTTACCACGTTGTGACTCTTCGACGCCGGTGCAGTCTAGACGTGAATAAGGCCAGCGGACCTGACGGCATTCCAGCCAGAGTGTTGAGGCAATGTGCACCTCAACTGTCTCCTGTGTTGACACGCCTGCACCGCCACTCTCTTGAAAAAAAAAACAACCGACTGCAAAACAAATAAACGGAACAGTGTTTTTTGTTATTTCTTCGTTTTTTGACACCGACTTCCAAAATTATAGTTATTTTATACTTTGTAGTGTTTTTTGTTTTGAAGTCGGTTGTTTTTTTTTGTAAAAAAGTTTTTTATTTTTCACTTTTTAGTGGTTAGCTATAACTAAACCAAAAAGAATCATCAAGATCGGTTCATAAACAATAAAATTATTCCTGAATAGATAACCCCAAAACCATAGTTGAATTGTATACATCTGCGTACACCTTCAAAGCGTACCGGCGTGATGATATGTTATAAACTGGTATAAACAATACACAGACATGCGATTTCAGCAATCCCGACAGGTTTGCTATCATTTATTGAAGAGTTCCGTTACCTAGCTATCTCCGAAGTTCTTCATCAGATCTTCACCAAATTGAAATGGGACCAGTCAGTAAAAAAACAATCATCAAAATCGGTTGACAATTGGCGAATATATCGCTGAACAAACATACAAATATAAAAAAATTCAGTCGAATTGAGAACCTCCCCCTTTTTTGGAAGTCGGTTAAAAAGAACGGTTCCGAAATAATGGAAGCTTGCGAATGTGTGACCGGTACCCAAAAAGGGAGACCGTGCTGACCCTGCACATTACCGTCCGATCGCCATTATCTGCATCCTATGCAAGGTTATGGAAAGGGCTCTGAACAGTAAGCTACTGACCACCTTGAAGACAATGATCTCCTCAGTGACCGTCAATATGGCTTTCGCCGGGTTTGGTCAACTGGCGATCTTCTTGTGTATGTCACGCACCGCTGGGGCGAAGCCATCGAGAGACACGGCGAAGCAATTGCCGTGTCGCTCGATATCTCGAAGGCTTTTGACAGGGTCTGGTACGCAGGTCTACTCAGCAAGCTTCCTGCTTATGGCATCCCAGCTGGTTTTTAGGGTTCCGTAGGCAAATGTCAAAAAACGGAACCCTAATAGATTCGTCATGTCTGTCTGTCTGTCGGTCCGTCCGTATGTCACAGCCACTTTTTTCCGAAACTATAAGAACTATACTGTTGAAACTTGGTAAGTAGATGTATTCTGTGAACCGCATTAAGATTCTCATACAAAAATAGCAAAAAAATAATAAATTTTGGGGGTTCCTCATACTTTCACACTCTACTTTCTACAACTGAAACTCAATTTTTTTTTCCTCATACCCATGCTTGTGGGATATCTATGGATAGGTCTTCAAAAATGATATGAGGTTTCTAATAACATTTCTTTCTAAACTGAATAGTTTGCGCGAGAGGCACTTCCAAAGTGGTAAAATGTGAACCCCCGCAGTAACTTCTAAAATAAGAGAATGATAAAACTAAAAAAATATATGATGTACGTAACCATGTAAACTTCCACCGAAAATTGGTTTGAAAGAGATCTAGTAAGTAGTTTCTTTTTAATACGTCATAAATCGTAAACCGTAATTTCCCTTTTACCTGCTGCTACGGAACCCTTCATGGGTGAGTCCGAGTCGCACTTGGCCGCTTTTTTTTAGCTGGATATCAGACTTCCTAAGTGAACGGTCGATTCGAGTAGTCGTTGACGGCTGCTCCTCTGTCCTCATGACTATTGAGTTCCTCCGGTTTCAGAAATATACTTCTCCAGCGCAACAACCGGTGGGGATGAAGTCCGTTCCTTGAGAGAGGCCATGGTAGAGCGGACAAATTTGACATTAAGCGTTGTCTCTCAGTGGGGTGATGACAATCTGGTCACTTTTAACGCCACCAAAACACAGGCGTGTCTTTTTACCGCAAAAAGGAGTCGTTTTCGGGGTGCATCTGTTCCTGTGACTGATCGTCTTGAGCTCCTAGGCATGAAGTTGTCATCCAGTCTCAGCTTCGGCGCCACCATCGAGTACAAAGCCCAAACTGCGGCCAAAAAGCTGGGCATTCTTAAAATAGGGTGAAGCGATACTTCTAGCCTGGACAGCTTTTAACCCTTTACAAAGCACAAGTCCGATCCTGCATGGAGTATTGTAGCCACCTTTGGGATGGCTCAGCTAAGTATCAGCTTGCCGCGCTTGACTCGGTGGAACGCAGAACTAAGAGGCTCATCGGTGACGCAAAACTGGTGGATACCAAGCTACATAGCTTGGACCATCGCCGTAAAGTTGCCTGCTTATCGGTCTTCTACAGATTGTACTTCGGTAAGTGTGCCCCAGAACTATAATTCCCCCTTCTACCTACCTTCTATCGGACATCCAGATGCACAGCATCTTACCATCCCTACCTTGTAGCTATTCCACCAATTCGCACTAAGCGTTTCCAAACGTCTTTTATAATGCGCACAGAGCAAAGGAGTGGAACTCTCTGCCTGCGTCTGTGTTTCCAAAAGCTTACAACCCTAATCTCTACAAAGTTAGAGTGAACAGGCTCCTTCTGGGTAAGCTCGCTCCATCGTAGACTTTGTCTCTGTCATGTCTGACATAGACTAGAGTTAAGAGCAAACCAATTACTAATAAAAAAAAAAACGGACAAACAGACAAATAGACAAACAGACAAACAGACAAACAGACAGACAGACAGACAGATAGACAAACAGACAATTTTTAGTTTGTCAGTTATTTTTATGCAAAAATATTCAATGTACAGGCACGGCAAGTCTTCGATTTTATTATAATTACTAGCTGAGCCCGCGACTTCGTTCGCGTGGATGCTCGTGACTCAGGTCGATGTTAAGGTTAAGCAATGCTTGCCGAGGTCAGCCTGTGGATGGGTAACCATTTTAAAACGTCGATACTCCTTCGTGCCTCGGATAACATGTTAAGTCGTTGGTCCGGCTGTCATTTGTAGGTCTTTGGCAGATCTTATGGATTCTCAGAAGCCAGAAAATCTGACAACAGTCTTGCCAAGAGGTACCTAAAGTGTATCCCAGGTTGTGAAGGTCAAACAGGAAGTCGCTTCACGTACCTAAAACTATGGTATTCAGTTGAATACGGTTTGACTGGAAACCAACCCCAGCTAGGCAGGCGATGATATTTTTAGTACTGAATTAATCGCTCCAGTGAATCGTTATAATATCACCCTAGAAAATCGAAATACGTTTTTTTGTTTCGATATGCGCGAAAAAAATCGTTGAATGTGCGCAAAACCATTATCAGATTTAAATACAATTACACATAATTACTCAAAAACTCGCGAAACTTGTGGTTATAGGAAATGAAAACAAAGTTTTGTTTTGATTTTTTAAGTTTTGCTAAATAATTGTTGCACACACACAGTTGAAGGATTCAGATTAAGTAACTAAGCCAAAAAAAAAAGTTTTTTGATGTAGGAATAAGCGTTTAATGAACTTAAATAACGTATGAAATCTTTATGAAACTTTAAAAAAATATATACATATTTAACTGTCTTAAAAACACGATAAACTATAAAAAATTGTCTTTTGAACTCAATCAAGTTACTGAATACAATTAAAAGTCGAGCTAAGCAAACAAATATTAGGATAACGTCTTTCTTTCGCGCGATTCAATAAATTACATCAAATGAACACCACCATATATTTCAGAATAAAGTTGAACTGTTAAAATATTCGTTTGGACCAAGAAGTCTACACACAATATAATGATAAATAATAAAAAGATATTAAAATATTCACTTCTCTCTTTTTCCAGAAATAACTCAACAATGTTATTAGAGGTATTCGTTAGTCTTTTTATCTTAGATAGGTTCGTTATCTTTGGACTTTGGTACAGAACCCTACAGACCTGATTCGCAAGTCGAACCGTCCAGTTCAGTACTGCTAACCAAGAACCAGAATTGTTCAAGGCCGACAACAAAAAACCGGTTAAATGCAAGTCGGACTCGCGCACGGAGGGTTCCATACCATTATCTATAAAAACGGAAAAAAAACCACGTTTGTTGTATGGGAGCCCCACTTAAATATTTATTTTATTCTGTTTTTAGTATTTGTTATTATAGCGGCAACTGATATACATTATCATTGAAAATTTCAACTGTCTAGCTATCACGATTCATAAGATACCACGATACAGCCTGGTGACGGACAGCGGAGCCTTAGTAATAGAGTCCCGTTTTACCCTTTGGGTACGGTAGTCGGAACCCTAATTAATCATCATCTTCCTGCCCTTATCCCATGTTACTTGAGGTCGGCGCAACACGTTTTTTTCTTCCATTTTGTCCTATCAGCCGTCAAACTATCACTAACTAACCCTAATTAATGAACCTGAATAAATCAGAGATTTTTACGAATTTGGACTCGAGACCTCACCCTATCACTGACTCGAAAAAGTTTTTTGAGACCGGATTAAATCTTTAGCGAACAACAACAATGTCAGCAATCGTGTAAGAGTCATAATGTAACGGAAAATCTTAACACCGCGATTCAGACAAACGCGTCATCAGTGCAACGCCATCTATTTGATCATGTAGTAAACTTACAAAATATTTGGCAGAGGAACACGATAAATAAGGAGCTCATTTGTAACAATAAGTAACGTCATGGTATTAAAATGTTCACTTTTATTTTACTGCTTATTAAAAGTTTCACAAATAACTCAACAATTTGTTTTGATGTTATTTTCATGCTTACCTGCATTTTATCTTTCTCAATAGATGGCGCCTAATAGTCGTTCACCGCAACGCTTAGCGCTGTATGAAGATCCTTACTAAAATTAAAAATTCAATATCTTTTGATTTTGTGGGTCGATTTTGATGAAATAAACGCTAAATGTTACTCGGGTTAACACTTAATATTTTTAAGAACTTAGCTTTCGAATCCAATCAGTGGTTTTTGCGTGATACTTCCCCTTCCCTCCGGATCGCCAACTAGTGCGGACGTGCCATCCAAGTCGATTATTATATATTTTTTAAATTATTTTATTTTAAAAATCAATTAAATTAAATAATTCAGTAAAGTTAATTCACTGTGAAGTACCAGGAGCGCGCAGTTGTGTTAGAGGTCGAGTTCTACAGCACGCGAGGCGAGAAGAGCAACGCACGCCACCCGTCCCTGTCGCGCTCACGTGAGTCACTAATATCTGACCCCGCCTACCTCTACGTAGTACTCAGTAATACCAGCGCCTAACGAACTGCGCAGAGCAACGCGCACTAACGCGACGAATTTTGGAAGCATCAGGAGTTTGACTTTTATTTCGTTTTAAAGAATGATGAAGCGGACACCACCTAAAACTAATACAGAAAACATGCCTCACCACAGCTCAGAGCCTGATTTGACATCACCTAAATTGGATTTAACTACAGAAAGAGTCACTGTACGGCAAAAACGCAAGCACGATTCTGAATTTGCGGTTGAGTTAAAAGCTCTCCGCGAAGAAATTATATCCTCCATTGCAACCATGAGAAAAGAACATAGCGAAAAATTTTGTATTATGCAGAGCGATCTTGACCAAATAAAAACCCAAAATACTGAGCTACAGAAAACTGTAGAATTCTTGAGCCATAAATATGATAATTTGCTGGATAAGATAGCCCAACTGGAGCAAGAAAAAAAGGACACACACGGATACATAAGAACATTAGAGGATAAAGTCGAAACTCTGGAACGTAATGCAAAATTATCGGGCCTGGAAATTCGTAACGTGCCTAAAAAACACGGTGAGAGTAAGGAGGATCTCGTAAATATTGTCAAAACCATAGCAGTTGCAGTTAACACTGAATTACAAGCACAGGAACTCAGAGATATATACCGTCTTATTAGCAACAAAAACCCCCAAACTGATGGACCAATTACAGTCGAATTTACATCAATCTTAACTAAAGAGAGACTTCTTACAAACATCAAAAAGTACAACCGGAAAAACAAAACCAATCGCCTCAACAGCTCGCATATTAAAATGCAGGGAAATGTTCCCATATTCATCTCAGAAAGCCTAACAACTAGGGCTAAGAAACTGTACTACCAGGTACGAGAATTTTCAAAACTAAATGATTACGCTTATCATTGGACATCGCATGGCAAAATTTACATCAAGAAGAAAGAAGGAGCGCCTACGATGAGGATCAACCAGGAGTCCGACTTAGAAGGTCTGTGCCTAAAACAGCAGAAGCAATGACTAGCTCCATTAATCACTATCGTCTGTCTTTTTGCTTATTTTGTTTGTACCTTAAATTTAGCGATTGCTGTTATGTTTATATTCTTCTTTTACTGTCTAAAAAGCATGCTCACTCACACAAATACAACCACATTATGTTACTTCATACATACCTTATACAATCAACACATATCACAACGAACAACTCTCATATTCTATTGTACTACATATATTCATACATTCACATTATTTTCCTATATGCACCTTATTTACAATCAACACTCATCACAACAAACAACACTCATATTCTATTGTACTCCATATATTAATACACATACACATAATAATAACATATTACACAAAATGCACATAACCCACGTAATAACTGTAATGAATGACTTCAACCCTAGAACTATAATTTACTGCGTATTGGCAATTAATAATCACTTACATTTAAATTCATATAGTCCAATCAAAACAAATTCAGATATTAATAGTCTACACAAGAAATACAAAGCCTCCAATGCATTTATTCCACGTTCGCAATGCAGGCCATTGCGAACGTGGAATATGATTTTTTTCAACAATGGGTCATCATTATATAAGTCACTTCAATTCACAAATAAAATTCGATCATAACTCTGATATCTCCATATCAGAAGATATAGACATGTCAGAACAGATTGAATGTCTATCACTTAGTGAAACAAGTCAGTGTTCGAAACTGCTTGGCTATGACAAAATAAATCGCGACAAAATAATAATGATCAGTCTTAACATTAGAAGCATTAACTGTAACTTCGATCTTTTAGTAGCCTTTATTGCTGCCTTAAATATGCAAGTTGATGTTATTGTGCTGTCTGAGTGCTGGATTAATATGAACAACTCCCCTCCCAATATGGATGGTTATAGCAAGTACTGGACTAAGGATTATCTTAATCAAAACGATGGTGTTGTCGTATATGTGCGCAGTGACCTCATATCATGCGCCTATGAGCCCAAATTACAAGAAGGAAACTGTTTAGCTGTAACTATTAAGCCCGATTATACTATCATTTGTTCCTATCGTCCGCCAAGCTTCAAAAATCCGAGTCGTTATCTGGAATCACTTGATAGAGTGTTATGTGATATTAACACAAAACATTTAATTTTTACCGGTGATATAAATATTGACACTTTACCTGAAAATTTGTCTAATATAGCTCAAGATTATTTAAATTTAATGGCAATGCACGGTCTTAAACAAGGAATCAACAAACCTACACGCATCAAGACATGTATCGACCATTTTATGATTAAATGTACAAATCCATGTAATACTATCGTATTTGAACAGCCAATAACAGACCATTGTCCAATTCTATTAAGCATTAATCTTCCAAAAGTAACAACAAATAATGCGATACAGAGTAAAACAGTGGTAGACCACAAAACAATACAAATATTACTCACAAAAGAGTCCTGGGATATTGTCTTTGCAACTAGTGATGCTAATATTGCAGCAGAAATAATAACTAATAAACTTTTAAACATTATTCGAAATAACACCATTACGGTAAAAGTTCCTAATAGATATAAACCACTGAAACCATGGATAACGAAAGGTATAGTGAAATGTATCAGAAGAAGGGACAAGTTACACAAAGACGTAGCAAAGACACCTAATGATATACTTCTACTGAATAAGTACCTAAAATACAGAAATAAATGTAATTTTATCATAAAAGACTTAAAAAAACAATATTATCAAGAAAGATTAAATCTAAGTAAAGGTAACATCAAAGAAACATGGAAAATTATAAAAGAAGTCTGTGACATGAAAAAGAATAACGAACCTACTGCAGAATTGTTACATATCGATGCCTCGCCTACGGAGTCTTTGAATAGGGTTAATAATTATTTTACTGGTATTGGAGGTACTTTAGCAAAAGATATACTAAGCAGGATGAATAAGACTGAACAGGAACTAAAACGAGAAGCTGTTATGAGTATTTCTCCTCCTAATTCTATGTCGTTTACCCCAACTGATCCTTACGAAATTAAGGGTATTATTTTGGGACTGAGAACCCAAAGTGCACCTGGATGGGACAAAATTACCGCAGAAATATTGAAGCAAAACATTGACACACTTGTTCTACCTATTACGTACATGTGTAATTTGAGTCTACAAACCGGTACATTTCCAGATATATTTAAAAGAGCTGTTGTCTGTCCAATTTTCAAAACGGGAAGCAAAATAGAGCCGAACAGTTACCGCCCTATCTCTCTCCTCTCAACCCTATCTAAGATACTGGAAAAGACTGTTAATAAGAGAGTGAAAAAATATTTAGAAAGTAACAATTTTTTTAGTGATTCCCAGTTTGGTTTCCGAGAAAACAAATCTACGGAGGATGCGGTACTAACTTTAACCTCAACCATAGTATCGTATTTAGATAGAGGAGACAAATGTTTGGGGGTCTTTTTAGACCTCCAAAAAGCATTCGATACAGTGTCTATTCCTATATTATTAACACGTCTGGAGAATGCTGGTATGAGAGGTGTAGTCCTAGATTGGTTCACAGATTACTTGTCCGAAAGATACCAATGTGTTAGGGTGGATGGCTATGAAAGCATTGACTCTGTGTGCGGATATGGCGTTCCGCAGGGTAGTACACTAGGGCCTACGTTATTCCTCATATATATAAATGATCTATGCAAGGTGGCTACCCTGCCATATTTAAAACTGCTTATGTTTGCTGATGACACAGTGCTGATCTTTCATGGCCAAACCTGGAATACGGTGTTTGAATTGGCTGAGACCGGTTTAGCTAGGGTAACAGCGTGGTTAGAAAACAGTCTCCTGTCATTAAACGCTAGCAAAACAAAATACGTCTGCTTTAGTAAAACATCTGTGGGTAAACCTTCTGTATCGTGCAATCTTAAAATACATACCTTCCCGTGTAACCGAAGAGAGCTCCACTCGAATTGCAACTGCGCGGCACTTACTAAAGTCGCCAGTATAAAATACCTGGGAGTGACGCTAGATGATCAACTTACCTGGACTACGCACCTCCAGTCGACTATAGCTAGAGTTAGGAAATTAGTTTATATATTTAAAACCTTACGCACAGTAGCCAATCGCGTACTGCTTTTACAGACATATAGAGCACTGTGCGAATGCATAATTAGATACTGTATTTGTGCATGGGGAGGAGCGGCAAAAACTCATATGATTGGAGTTGAGAGGGCTCAGCGTATGGTGCTAAAAGTGCTTCTATACTTACCGTACCAGCATCCCACTACTAGCGTATATGAATTGGCAGGAGTACTATCTGTGAGAAAGATATACGTATACGAAACGTTACGCAGATATCACAGAAAAATAGTACCATACTTACCTCCATCACAAAAGCGTGTAGTACGCTGCCCTGTACCTCGTGTTAAGTCGGCATTTGCTAAAAGGCACAACAATTTTCTAGCTCCCCATATATATAACCAATGCGATAAAATTTGCAAAGTAAAAAAACTAAATAATAACAAATTTAAAATGGTTCTAACTACTTGGTTGAAATCGATGAGTTATGAAGCAGTAGAAAATCTATTGATAATGAATTAAATCTTGTCCACTTATAGATACACACACACACACACACACACACACACACACACACCATCACACACACGCGCACCCTACACACACACAGACACACTAGCATTCAAGCAAAATTGTTGTTATAAAAGTTTCTTTTAATTGTGTTATTTTAATTTTCATCAACTTTTTTTTTTATTATTTTGTTTGTTATTCTGTTTTGATATAGATTCATAACATTGTCAACATACACAGGGGAAGACACTAACACCTGTAACACAGTATTTACTAGCGCAGGTGTTAGGGGATCCTACAAATTTTATGTACCTCTTTTTTTATATCAATAAAGAATTTTATTATTATTATTATTATTATTTTATACTGACACAAACATTTGGACAAACAGACAAACAGACAAAAATTTCAAAAATGGCATTTTTGCGTTGTGTACATTTTTCCTAACATTTCTCTGTTATTTTTATGCGAAAATATTCAATGTACAGACACGGCAAGTCTACGATTTTATTATATGTATAGATGTTTAGAATAGATGTGCTGCCATCTGTTCATTAATTATAAAAACTTACATAGACCAATATGAACATAATAATTTCATTTACAAATTACCAGATGTCGCTTCGACAAAATCTTTCTTTTTATCTAAAGATCTACATTATCGATGGTTCTAAGAAAATCATTGATAACTTACATGATTTATCAAATTAACTAAGTGGATTTCAAAATTCATCAATTTGAATATAAAAGGAATTTTAAGACCGTTCCGTAGTCATTAGAGAATCTTCTGTTTTAGAACAACGTCATGTCTTCTTCTTTGGTCATTTTCTGTGTTCAAATTTGCCTGACTCATGTTAGTTGCAGTTTATTTACAAGCCTTATCTTCCGTGGCTTATCCCAAAGGAACCTTTTTTGGGATAAATAGGCCCAAACCAATGTTATCTCTTTTATTATATCTGCGTCGTATTAGCAAAAGTCCACATGGCTCGAAGTATTCTTCGAGCCATGTAGATTTTTGCTTAGTGGATCGTTCATGTGGTTGCATTTTGAAGAGATAAACAGCCGTGACTGCTCTATGTCACAAATAAATAGTATAATTTTTGATTTTTTTTTAGTATGCCTACAGTCAACGTGTCAACGGACCTACAACGGTGAACAATGGACTTCAATATGGACCAAATACTGGCCCCCAATACGGTTCAAATAATGGCCTCCAATATGGCCCATTACAAGGACAAACGCAACTTGGGGGGGTCATGAACGGACTAGTAGTCGGACCCATGGGACCCAATCAAGCTCTTGGTCCGTACAGTCAAATTAAGCCAAATGGTCAAGCATTTGCTGGCATACCGAATCAAGCTTCTGCCAATGCAGGAAAGCAAAAACAAATTTTCAACGGTGCTGGCAAATCCAACCAGTTATATAATAGTGCTGGAATGCCAAACCCACCGTATGGCGGATCTGGCAACGGTGAAGTAGCTGTCAATGGAGAGCTGCCAGTCTCTGGCATGACGTCTGTAACTGGCCATGTGCCATTGACTGGCAAAGTGGCGTTTAATGGCAACGTGCCTTGTGGTGGCATTGTCACTATTACTGGCAGCTGTACTTCTTGTGGGCTTAATACCCCTTCTTATGGCCAAATACCAGTGTATGGCAATAAGCCTTACGGATATTAAGTTTAATCGTTTACTTATTTGTTTATTTTAAATAATAACGTAAATTATTTTATTTATGCGTAGTGTGTACTTAATAGAATATTATTTTGTTGAATAAACGAATATTGATGGAACATTTGCGAGCTTGATTTACTTCATTCCTCTATTAAATTGGTGCTGAACTCATAATAAATAAAATAAAAAGAAATGATACAGCGAGCAATGGAACGAAGTATTCTTAGAGTCAAACTCAAAGACCACATTAGGAACAGTATACTTCGTTCCAAAATACAAATCACAGACGTACGCAACACAGCCGACAATCTTAAGTGGAACCAGGCTGGCCGCATTTGCCGTAATCACAAAAAAACTGGGCAAAATAACCACCGATTGGATTCCGAGGAACAGGAACGCTGCGACGTGGTAAGCACAAGAAGAGATGGCCAGACGTGTTGGGCTCCTACCTAAATGATTGGTCAAATGTAGCAACAGACAGAGAAAAGTGGAAGCAAGGAAGGGAGGCCTTTGCCCTACAGTGAGACTCAACAGGCTCTTAATAAAAAATAAATAGTGTGACAGACAGAAAAATGGAATACAAAATCGTTTTGCGGCGACTCTAATAGAGCGAGATCTAGGAGCCCGAAGACATAACTTATTTTCTGAGTTACTAAATGTCTGGGTTTGTTACTGTTAGTATAATATTACTAGCACTTCGCACGCGACTTCCTCCGCGCGTATTTAGTAGGTACTCCACAAACTTCAACGCAAAGGTTAGTTTTGGAAAATTAAGCACAACGATTTTCATTAATTACTTAGCCATTTCTAATTATTCTATGGTCTCAAAAGGCCCTAGACAATAAGCCCATTTAATAAGCGAATGCGACTGTTGAAATGCCAAAATGTAGGAATCTGATTACGTGACATTTCGATAGCGTCTGTCAATCCCATACATTTTTGACTTATTGACAATCGTCTACGCCACAACACACTTGACAGAATCTCACTCGAGCCCAGGTTCAGCGCAACTGTTCACCCCGTTCACCCCGTCAGGGGTTGATTTTGTAAAAACTGTTAGGTACATCTGTTTCAATTATCCCACTATAAGTTTGTTCATAGCATTCCGACGTAAATTGAAGCAAGCAATAAATTCCTCCCCTAAAAACTTAATCAACCCTGCTTCACCCCTTATTTTGTATGTAGTTTATTTAAAAAAAAAAAATATTTATTAATATTCTTTATTTTTACATTTTTTTCTGTAGTGACCAACCAATCGAATTTGAATAAATAGCTTACAAACATAATTTAAATAGGTAATCTCAAGGCGTCGGTTAACCTCAGCAAAAGACGATAGTTTAAACACGGAAATCAATTTAATATTAACACACAACAACTTGTAGAACTAAAGATCTTTAACTTTGTCATTACGGCGGAACCTTTTACAAGTTTTAGCGGGAGCGTACGCGAGCCGCGGTTGGACGAAAAGGTTTCGGGCGCTCGTCGGAGTGGGCGAACCAAAGAGTATAATAATAATATCGGTAAAGAGAGCCCTCTTCAGGCTTTCTAAGGCAATCATGTTTGAACACGAGCTCCATCTGGATTTTGGATCCGAAACTAATCACAGTATATATACCTACCTATACCTAGATAGTACTATAGCGGCTTCTTCATGTTGTAGCAAAACCAACCCAACACAATTTATTGTAAAATCTATTGTAAATAGATTTTACAATAAATAAACACAGTAAGTTGGAGGAACAGAGGGCTCGACTCGACAACTTACTGGAGGGAGGGAGGTTTTCACAGCGAAAATACACAAAATGGAACAGAGAACTACACAAGAAGTAGCCGCCATCGCGCCATTTTGAGAAGTAGGAAGTGGTGTGACAACTTAAAATGTTACAAATTAGAATATTTATATGTATGATATTTTTATTTATTTGGTTAAATAAGTTATTTGTTTTTTTTTAAATGAACGCTTTTTTTAAAAACACTGAATATCTAAAATATTTTAGGAACAAATATATTTAAGAATGCAGCGCCATCTGTAAAAAATATGAGTACTAATGATAGTTTTCGTTACACACCCAAGTAACAGATGGAGCTACCATCTTTTAGAAATGTCATTTATTAGGCTCTGTCCCCCCCCTGGGGCGAACGGTAGACGCCGCAGCGCAGGTGGCGCGCGGGCTGGGCTCATGAGCGGCTACGAACCGTACTACATAAAAAAATACACACACCCATGACGAAAAAATTGATAGGTACCTTTTGCAGCCGCCATCTTGGATTCACATTTTGACAGCACTATCGGCTTCAACACCCTCGAAAATCATGAAAACGATACCCATGACGAAAATATTGATATAGAATACCTATTGCAGTCGCTATCTTGGATGTACTTTTTGTTATCACTATCACGATTGCACTATCAGCTTTAAATACCCTCAAAACCGCCGCATTCATGATTTAGAAGTAAGTTCACGAATTCATTATGATCGATCACACGGACTTATACGTAATTCGATAACGATTAAATAACAATAACTAGAAATCATTCTTACCTTTCAATATCAGCAGGAAGTTTAAAATACAATAGCTCCGGTTGTGATGAAGCCGAGTTCAAACAGCCGTATACTACGTAATACTTTCCTGGCATTTTCAAAAATAAAAAGTTAAACGTGACCTTGTCTTGACGCGGCACTTGCTACTGCGAGTCCCGCGAAGTCACCTTAGGAGTCTCGTCGGTGTGCATGTTTGTGCGAGTGTGCCGTTTCGAGCGTTTGTAGGCAGTTTCCCTACTGTCCATATTTATATTGTGCTTCGAGCTTGTTTATTACCATCGTATCTTTTGAACAAAAGGTACGATTTGAAAAATTTTAGGTGTAATTTACTCGGACATAATCAACCGTAATTATCAAGCCATTTAAATGGATAAGGATTAATATCATGCTACAAAAATCTCCATTTTTCATTCTCCATTTCACCAGGGATTTGCTTGAATACTTTGAACAAAAAGTGGTGTTCGGGCGCATCACTACAAGATGGCAACGGGTGTGCGCGCGCCCCTCACTATCAAGGTCACCTTTGTCGCGTTTCATGACCATATATGGCAATGTGCGACACACAGCAGCGAGCCCCGCCCACAGCCAGCCAGCGCCGGGAACGAGAGAAGGAGTGGGACAGCGAGTGCAGACCGCGCGGCGCCGCGTCGGTGTCGCCCCAGTATACTATTGTAGTCTTTATACTATTGGTGTCGCCACTCGCCCGCCAGTGCCCTTCTCATAAGCACGCGGAGCGCGAACACAATCTTCAGAATTCAGACCAGAACTTAAACTTATCAGAAAGTCTTTTTATTTTGAAGTGTATTACAATATACACCGCATAAGGAACCAGCGTTCGTTTTTCATTCGTCTCCAGACCTACAATACCTACTACAGAGCTATCGAATTCACGGCACAGCCGTAACAAGTGGTCATGGTGACTTAACCATAATAGTCAGACATATGGTATTGCAGACTTTTTTGTTGATATTTATGACCCTATAAAACTGTAGTACATCACTTTGCTCTATTGTCAACAGATTCCGCAATGTACGCGATATAAGGATTTTGTCACACCTTGGGTGTAACCCATCAAAGTTTTCATACGGATCCCAAACTTTTTTTAAAATATTCTATAGCCTATGTCTATTACGGATAATGTAGGATTCTACTGGTGAAAGGATTTTTCAGATCGGTCCAGTAGTTTCGGAGTCTATTCATATCAAACAAACAAACAAATCTTTCCTCTTTATAATATTAGTGGAGATGAAACGCACCCCATCATCAGATCCTGACTTGATGATCATGGGATCAACAAAAAAAAAGAAAACCCAAATCGGTCTACCCAGTTAATAATAATAATAATATTTATTTATTTTCTCACCACAATATTAAAATATCTGGGGGCACGGCAGTGCCCCGCCAAGACGAGCCAAGCGAAGCGCAAGGGCACTACCTACCTTTTCTCGAAGCATTTCGTCGTGTTTTTGAACCCTCATAGAGTTGGTTTCCGATGTACCAGATAAATCATATTCTCAGGATATGATGTCAATAACAGACTAATTAAACATGCAAAGTCTCAATGGAATAGCTCTAGTACTTTAGATTTTATTGATATCTAAAATACACCGATTTCGTCACTGACACACTCACTGGCACACTGATGATCATCAAAATGTTTGGCTACTTCCTGAAGTGCTAGAAAGCTGAAATTTGGTATGTAATCTAAGTTTAGTATACAACTAACAAAAAAAATCATAAACGTTTAACTTTCGCCCCCTATCCCCTAAATGGGGGGGTGGAAGTTTGTATGAGACTTCAAAATTTTAGGGTACTTCCTGAAGTGCTAGAAAGCCGAAAAAGAAGAAAAAAATAAACACTAAAAAGAATGCCTAGCAACTTACAAAAAGTACTGAAATCCCACCAAAAACATTTCATGTAAAATGTTGCCAAGACGACCACATAAGGTTTGCCCTGTGAAAAAGATACCTATCAAATCTCATGTAGAGCCAAGCTTCTGAATCTACACGGCCTAACTCTACCGACCCTAACTTCACAAATTCTACATATCAGTAAAAATGTATGGCTTGGCTGTTTCGTTGCTACTTACTGATGTGTAAAATTTGTGAAGTTAGGGTCGGTAGAGTTAAGCCGTGCTGTAGATTCAGAAGCTTGGCTCTACATGGGATCTGGGGCTCTAGACAAGTGACATTCCGTCAGCGGTAGCGTGGCGAAGGCGATCGTCAATACGTCAAAAATATATGGGATTGACAGATGCTATCGAAATGTCACGTGATCAAATTCCTACATTTTGTCATTTCGACAGTCGCATTCGCTAATTGAATGGCACATTGTCTAGGGCCTCTGATATTTTTTTCACAGGGCAAACCTTATGTGGTCGTCTTGGCAACATTTTATATGAAATGTTTTTGGTGGGATACATATTACATGGTGTCAGACAACATTTTTAATATTGTGGGAGACTGGTGCCTAAACTAAGCTCTAGGCCTGTATTTCAGGACACCAGTAAAGTTAATAGGTTGTGGAAGTCTGGTAGGCAGCTGCTCCGTGTAAAATACTGGTATTCAGTTGAACAATATAAATGGGAAAAGGCTAGTCAGATGATGATGAGACCGATATTTAATCTTCTTCTACCTCACTTTATCACATTGTTTGGTGTCGAGTCTCCTGACTTTCTTGCACCAAATAAAACAATCATATTGTGTTGTCGTCTTGTGCAATTGAGCTTTTTTTCAATTGAGTTCCAGGTGGGCGGCCGCTCCTTTCCTTTAATTCTGAGAGTTTTTATCCAGTTTAAACTACCATCGTCTTCGCTTGCTCTTAAGATATGGCAGATATTTAAGGGAGTCACTGCTGATAATAGTTTGATATACGTATTTTCATCCATTCGTAGATAATTGTGGTAATCTTTCGGCTCAATATTAAATTTTTTCAATAAATGGACGTGGGAGTATTTTTTTCTTTGCAGTAACCATGATTTGCACCATTGTTGTCGGTATCTTCGTTTACATTTCTTTTTTTTCAATAAAACAAACAATAAACCTATTAACGCCACTCGGCTGCGTCGAGATCAAGCAGCGGGCCATAGTTTCAACTAAGAGTTTGTACAGACTTTCGTGCAGGCCTTTTACATGAACCGACTGCCTATAATACTTCCAGAACCCAGTAACTGTGTGACACGATACACCTTGGTAAGACGGGTGTCAGATTTTCTGACTGCTGACTACTCATTACGACTGTCAAAGATGTTCAAATGACAGTCGGGACCCATACCTCGGAAACTCGGTTAGTAACAAATGACATAATCACATTATGTCTTCAATTAGTAGCTTAAAAACGTGATTTTCATCAAATTTAATTCAAACGTCAGGTGCATTATCTCCAAGCAAAAACAGATTACTTATTTCATATTCTACTAAATGCTATCTAACTCACGTAATATATTTGTTATTTTAACATCGATTCCGAAGAAATATTGTAATACTTTAGTATATAACGTTGGAGTGTTTCATTCAAAATCATTCAGTTGTTGGCACCAATACGACTACTAACAAAATGATCGCCAGAGCTTTATTTGTCTTCTGCGCTTCTGCTGTTTTGGTTCAGGTTAGTATTTTTATTTTATTTAGCCAAGAGTCAATAGAGTTATCCCAGAAAGATTCTGAAATATATTGTTTTGGTTTTTCTCCATTAAACGGTGGTTGCATCACCATCGTCATTCGAAGACACAAATGTTTTAACAGTTGCTGTTCTTATTTCAGACCATCTCAGGCCAGGCCATCGGTGCTTGCAATAGCATCGCCGGGACAGCCTTAGCAGCTGAAGAACTTGCTTTAGCAGGCAACGCTCTTACTTACGGCTCCAACTTAGCTGGACGAGGTATAGCAGCAGGACCCATAGGCTACCCCGGTATTGCCAACTACGGCCTGGCTGCCAACTCTTTCGTGCCTTCAAGCGGTGGTGGTTTCGTTGTCCAAAGCGTCTCCCCCATCGCTCCTACCGGCATCACCGTGTTTTCTGAAAACGCTATCGAGGGCGCACTCGCTGTCAACGGAGAGCTGCCGTTCTTGAGTGCCGTGGCCGTGGAGGGAGCGCTGCCCACGGCTGGCGCTGGTGGCATCAACTACGGCTGCGGTAGCGGCGCTGTTGGCATCGTGAGCGAAGGTGTTGGTGCTGCTGTTGGTTCTTACGGTGCTGTTGCTCCTTCCGCTGGTATTGCTCCTGGGAGAGCTGGTTATGGGTCTAGTTTGGCTGGTCCTGGTCTCGTCAGTTTGGGAGCCCCTGGTCTGGGTTTCAATGGTCTTGCCGGCCCTGGCTGTGGCTGCAAAGGAATCTTCTAGGGTTTGAATTTGTTATTCATTGTTAAGTGTTGATTTTTCTGTTGTCTTTAAATATAATGATGAATATTCTTAATTTCTGTTTCTATTTATTATGTAACTAGCACTTCGCCCGCGACTTCATCCGTGCGTATTAAGTAGGTACTCCAGAAACGTCATCGCCCATTAAAGGGGATAGACTTTAACGGGTAGTTTTTGAAAATTAATCGTAACTATTTATAATAATTAATTAGGTGGCCATTTTTGCTGCTGATCCTGTGGTCTCAGGATTAGCACAACTGTTGGGGATTGATTATGAAAAAATCGTTAGATCCGCTTCAATTATACAAATTTTAGATTGTACTTACCAATTTCCGAGTAAAGGAGATTGCCCAAAAACAGTATCGCTTTAAAGTAAAAATGTATGGCCTTATAAATACACGCTTCAATAAATTATAATAATATTTTCAACACATTTGCACAAAAAATGCATTTACGAAGCCTGCATGCAATGTTCGAAAGTTAAAAATTATGCACCACACAATGGAACGTGCAGTAAAATAGGTACTCTCACCTAAGTACAGATATTACCGCATACTCCGTTGTATAGCGCCATGCGTATTCTTTACGGTTTTTTTTTATTTCCATAAATATTAATAAGAATTTTTCTTTTTTTTTAAATCGTTGCCCCACACTAGGATTTTCTCCTGTATCGTGGGTGCGTTTACAAACATTTAAATTCACATACACAAACAGACAAAAAAGTTTGTTTCATTACTTATTGTACTGTTTTCTCGCAAATGTGTCGAAAAACGTTGATGACACACGTGCGGATTTGGTTTTTACAAACTCGGGACTATGGTAAGCCCTAGACTTCGTCTCGTGCTTACATTCGTCTACTCGTTTGTAAAAACCAACGTGCCGCACTAATATCATAAATAACTAGTATGATATATAAGTTGTGGATGCAGATGTGGATGCTCGTGACTTAACAATAACAGCAGCACGGGTAAATATTAAGGTTAAGCATTGCTTGCCGAGGTCGGCCTGTGGACGGGAAACCATTTTAACATACCGATATTCCTTCGTACTCGGATAACATGATAAGTCGTTGGTCTGGCTGTCATTTGTAGGTCTTTGGCAGATGTTACGAATTGCCAGAAGCCAGAAAATCTGACACCTGTCTTGCCAAGAGGTACCTAACGTGTATCCCAGTTATTAGGTTGTGAAGGTCAAACAGGAAGTCGCTTCACGTACCTTAAACTATGGTATTCAGCTGAATCCGTATTGACGGGAAACCAACCCCAGCATAGTTGGTGAAAAGCTAGGCAGGCGATGATATTTTTAGTAGGTGAATCGTTACAATATCACCCTGGAAAACCAAAATACGTTTTTTTTTATTCGAAGCGCTAAAAAATATCGTTGAATGTGCCCAAAACCATTATCAGATTTTAATACAATTTTACACATAATTACAAAAAAAACTCGCGAAACTTGTGGTTACAGGAAATAAAAACAAAGTTGTTGTTGTTTTGTGCAACGCCATCTATTTGAGCATATTAAAAGTTTCACAAATAACTCAACAATCTGTATTGATGTTATTTTCATGCTTACCTGCATTTATCTTTTTCAATAGATGGCACCTAAGAGTCAGTCACCGCAACGCTTAGGGCTGTATGAAGTTCCTTACTAAAATTAAAAATTCAACATCTTTTGATTTTGTGGGTCGATTTTGATGAAATAAACGCTATATGTTACTCGGGTTAACACTTAATATTTTTAATAACTTAACTTTCGAAACCAATCAGTGGTTTTTGCGTGATGCTGACACAAACAATTGGACGAACAGACAAAAATTTCAAAAATGGCATTTTTGCGTCTTGTACCTTTTTCTTAACATTTCTCAATTATTTTTATGCGAAAATATTCAATGTACAGACACGGCAAATCTACGATTTTATTATATGTATAGATAGTACTTCGCTCGCGACTTCGTCCGCGTGGATATAGTAGGTACTCCACAAACTTCAACGCCCCCTATACCCCCTTATAAAGGTTAGTTTTGGAAACGTGACATTTCGATAGCATCTGTCAATCCTATACATTTTTGACGTATTGACAATCGCGTACGCCACGCCACCGTTGACAGAATCTCACTTGTCTCGAGCCCAGGTTCAGCGCAACTGTTTAACCCGTCAGGGTTTGATTATGCAAAAATTGTTAGGTACATCTGTTTCAATTATCCCGCTTTTAGTTTGTTCATAGCATTCCGACGTAAATTGAAGCAAGCAATATGTCCTCCCCTAAAATCTTAATCACCCCTGTTTCACTCCTTATTATGTATGTAGTTTATTTTCGAAAAATCCAAACATTTGTTATTCTTATTGTTTTATCGAAAACATTTAAATGCCGTGGTGTTTCAACTTCATCGGACCAAGCATTGATTACGATTCTCCCCAGTTCGCTCAAGCCGCGACATTTTTCTTACTCCGAGCATGTTTATTACCGTCGTAACTTTTGAACGACAAGTCCGATTTGAATAATTTAAAGTGTAATTTACACGGACATAATTAACCTTAATTATCAAACCATTTAAATGGATAAGGGTTAGTATCATGATACTAAAATCACCATTTTTTATTTCACCATGGAATTTGCTTGAATAATATGAACAAAAAGCGGTCATGGTAACTTATCTATAATAGTTAGACATATAGTATTGCAGACTTTTTTGTAGATATTGATGACCTCTATAAAACTGTAGTACATCACTTTGCTCTATTGTGAATAGATTCCGCAGCGTACGCGATATAAGGATTTTTTCACACACCTTGGGTTACATTATCGAAGTTTTCATACGGATCCCTAAATTTTTTGAAAATATTCTATAGCCTATGTCCATTACCAATAAAAAAGTATTCTACTGGTGAAAGAATTTTTCAAGTCGGTTTAGTAGTTTCGGAGCCTATACATTTCAAACAAACGAACAAACAAGCAAATCTTTCCTCTTTATAATATTAGTGTAGATGTAGTTTATTTTAGAAAAATCCAAACATTTGTTATTCTTATTGTATTATCGAAAACATTTAAATGCCGTGGTGTTTCAACTTCATCGGACCAAGCATTGATACGATTCTCCATTGTTCGCTCAAGCCGCGACATTTTTCTTACTCCGAGCATATTTATTACCGTCGTAACTTGTGAACGAAAGGTCCGATTTAAATAATTTAAAGTGTAATTTACACGGACAATCTTAATTATCAAACCATTTAAATGGATAAGAATTAATATCATGATACTAAAATCACCATTTTTTATTTCACCATGGGATTTGCTTGAATAATATGAACAAAAAGCGGTCATGGTGACTTATCCATAATAGTTAGACATATGGTATCGCGGACTTTTTTTTAGATATTGATGACCTCTATAAAACATCACTTTGCTCTATTGTCAATAGGTTCCGCAGCGTACGCGATATAAGGTTTTCTTCTCACACCTGGGGTTACATTATCGAAGTTTTCATACGGATCCCTAACTTTTTTGAAAATATTGTATAGCCTATGTCCATCACCGATAATGTAGAATTCTAATGGTGAAAGAATTTTTTAAATCGGTCCAGTAGTTTCGGAGCCTATTCATTTCAAACAAACAAACAAACAAACAAACAAATCTTTCCTCTGTATAATATTAGTGTAGATTTCGTCGCTTCATTCTTCAGATATTTTTTTAACCATGTAGATGTTAAGAGATAATGAGATTTGCTGGTTCATTTGAATAAATTGCAAGGATTTTTTAAATGATTAATTATTTACTTTTAAGTACATACCTATTGAAAAAATAAAGAATGTTCTTATAAGTTATGATAATACTATGCGTTTGATTTACAATCAATTCCTTACAACTAGTTACAATTATAAGCATACTGATTCTGCAAATTCGGCTTCATTAATTATTATATTGCGGTTTTTTCCCCGACTCACTCAAAGTAGCGAGGGTCAGTCCTATTTACAAATCTGGGAGTAGAACTGACCCCGGCAACTACCGACCGGTGTCGGTCTTACCCGTCATTTCGAAAATATTCGAACGAGTGTTATACAACCGTCTAAACGCGTATTTGACCGAGAAGGGATTTTTAATCGATCAACAGTATGGCTTCCGCCCTAAATCAAGTACTCTCACGGCCTCAGTTGATTTAATAACTAAAATAAAGACACACATTGATAAAAAAACATAGTTCTAGGTATTTTCATTGACATAAAAAAAGCGTACGATACGGTAAGCCATCAAAAACTACTGCAAAAGTTAAGCAATCTGGGTATTTCAGGCAGCGCCCTCGATATGTTCACGTCCTATTTACAAAACAGACAACAAGTTGTTAAGAGAGACAACTTTACTAGCTCGATGCAAAACATTACATACGGATATCCCCAAGGCTCAGTAATTAGTTCATTATTATTTCTTATATACGTTAATAACGTTAATAAAATAGGGCTGACAGGACACTTAACGTTATACGCAGATGACACTTGCCTCTTTTATTTCGACAAGTCTGTAGAAACCATTCTAACTAATGCTCAAAAGGACCTTGACCTTCTTCATGAATGGCTCAAATATAACTTGCTAACAATAACACAACAAAAACATCATTTATGATTTTCGCAGCAAAAAACAAACCGCTACCTAAACTTACACCACTTACGATCAACGGAGAAATAGTTAAACGATCTAATCACGAAAAGTATCTCGGACTGTGGGTAGATGACAAACTTACTTGGAAGCTACATATAAATCATATCGAAACAAAATTAATTTCACTTTTAGGCACGTTACGAAAGATCACAAAATGTATTCCGAAAAAATTACGTCTAATTATTTACAACTCGCTAGTGAAATCAAACCTAGAATATCTAATTGAACTGTGGGGATCAGCCGCTAAATCTAACTTAAACTCGCTCCAAAGAATACAAAACAAAATTATCAAAGTATACACTGATTTCGATGACAGTTTATTGTTCAAGAAAACAGCAATAGCACATAGAATACTCTTAACAAAACTCACTTATTCTCTAAAAACTTATTTGAGCGCGACCGTTACCCGCTCGAACGTGTCACAGTTCACCGGCATTACGTCAACTCACTCAAGCGCCTCTAGCGGACGGCATAGTAACTAACGCTATTGGGTTGCCACGCTATAAAAGTACTATTTCATTTTCACTACCTACAGCGTGTAAGGGACATCGACACACTAACGAATACCATGGATCCAGGACATGATTCTGAACTGAATTTTTCGTCGGCTTTTTCCTCATTTTTTCATTTTTTTCAAGCGTTTTTTTTACTTTAGACTGTTCATAATCGTTATTCTTACCCAACCCAATGTGATTTTTTATAAAAAAATAGTTAAATCACTACTTTCACTAAAAAAAGCAATGTAAATAAAACTAGAATTAGGCATCTGCTCAGCTGTTTTGTTGCAAAAGGTCAACGCATCCTGCCTAATAGCAAAACACTAACTAAACCATGTGTGTGTAGCGTCTAACATACCGTCTAGAAAAGAAATTTTTCATGTGTGGTCTATAAACCGATCATTAGCGAGATTAAGGACTTCTACAATTTGGTTAATGACATTAAGTGTAGCCTTTTCGTGAAGTTTGCGTTACTATGTCCCTAACACTCTGTATATCCAACAATAAAACTATAGGAAAAAACTAATCTACTAAGTCTCACACAACTGTGCACATATTACACCTGCATTTTAATAAAAAAAATCACCACGAATTCTGTACAATCAAACATAAAACTACATAAAAAGACACCTACATACAACACAAGAAGTAAAAATAAGTTTCAACTAATGACCACACGTGCACGGACTAACTACGGCAAGAAAACAATATTGGCTGAGGGAGCAAAACTATTTAATGATTTACCGGAAGATTTAAAGAAGTGTAATAATATAAACCTATTTAAAGCAAAGCTTAAAAAACATATAATTATGTACCCTGTAACGTTACCAACACCCTAGAGGCAAATGTATTTTTTAAATGTAAACTAAAACTTGACAAACGTTTGAGAACGACTGGTCCATCCCGCGGTTCTACATATTGTGTCAATGTACACACCTGCCGAGCTTGCAGAGGAAGTTGAGGCATGTCGTGTACTGTGTGCACTGAATATTGATGTATTGACCCCACTTTTGATAATACCAATTTTACCCATCGACTTATGGTTTGAGCTGTGGCCACCGTAATAGGTTTTTTAATTGTTAGTATTAAGTTGTTTATATTTTTAGCTCTTAGATTTTTGTAATAAATATATGATTTGTAATAATCTATGAGTACGGCAGCAGGGCAAATATTTTTATTTTCTACAAAGCAGGGCAGAAAAAGTACGGGTTGTTCTCTTCCTGGAGCAGAAGCCTTGATAGCGTCTGTTATCACTACTTTTACTCCATTTGACGAGATATTGATATTCTATAGTTTTATTAGGTAAAGAGTTTGGACTCGCTGTTCCGTACATAAAGCCAGTAAAATAACGAATTTTTTGGTCAATTGACTTAGGTCTAAATTTCGGTTCGGGTACCATTTAGAAACGAGATTATGTACTAATTGCGGATCCTAGGTGTGTATGTATATTTTGGCTTGCTAGGTTTAAGTTTATAGGCTCCTTTTAACAACCGTTTGATGCATTCATCAGAACCGACGTTGTTGCCCAATAGTAACGAGAGTGCGGATCTGTGGGAATTCAAAGATCCATACGAGGCGCCTTTTTTGAACTCTGTTGTCAAAAAAGAGATACCTTTGCTGCCGTGCTCTCAAAGTATCAATTTTGTTAATTTTGCAGAACTGCCACCAGAGTTTGTATGAGACGCTATATTATTTTTTGGTGTTATCAGAAAGCGATGCTAACATGAGGTCTATTGCTTCTACGGGGATGTTACGTCGGAAGGCTTTTAAGAATTAAAGAGAATGGGGGAAAAACGTAGAAAAAATTGAGTTTCCAATTAATTGTAAATGCATCGACAAACGACGCGTCTGGGTCGGGAAACCAGGATGCGTACAAATCACATTTTTCATTAATGCGAGAAGCGAACAAATCGATTATAGGTTGACCTAGTTTACGAATGATAGTTTTAAATGCTTGATCTGATAAACCCCCTTCTATATCGGGGTTAATTTTTCTTGATTCAATATCAGCTTCGATGTTTTGTTTGGTATTAATATAAGATGCGAATATCCATATATTCCGCTTCTCGCACCATTGCCAAATTTAGTAAGCAAGATCGTTTTAGTGAGGATTTGTACTCCTCCCATTCTATTAACATAACTCAACGCTGTGTTATGGTCAACTCGTAACAATATGGAACAATTTGATCCATGAGCGCGATTACGATCACAAAATGCTCCCCACCCTGACCCCCATTCGAAGCATCGGAAAATATTTCCAATTCAAAATCGGGGTGTCGACGAAGTTTGTACATGTAAAATATTTTGTGACCACCAATTTAAATCGTTAAGTATGTATCGTTCCAGGCTTATTTTAGAATTATAATCGTTATGAAATATAGGTATTCATTAAAATGTATTTTTGGTGCTCTAGGATTTTGGTATATAGCCACCCGTATTTGACGCTGCTACGAGAACGCCGATTAACCAATAAACCAATAAACTTTTTAACAAGCTGCGCGATATTACGACGTTTGTCCTTAGGTAAGGAAACCGAAAGGGTTGTCGTATTATAGATGAAACCTATGAATTTGCGCTCTTGTTGGGGTATTATAAATAAGCTCTTTTTATAATTTATCACAGAATCGAGACAAGTTAAGAGCGTGTACGCCGTATGTCATTTCATACAAACTTTCAAGTCCTTATTCTTCAAAATGAATGAACCGATTTAAACGAAACTTGGTATGCATACGCTAGATATCCAGGTTTAAATAGTTATCAGAAAACATTTTTGAAAAAGATTTCAGAGGGAGAGAGAGAGCGATTTTAAGTTTTCTATAGAAAGTGAAAAATCACTATATCCTTCCCCCTAAACTCTTTTTCGAAAATGTTTTCTGATAACTATTTAGACCTAGATATCTAGCGTACGCGTACCAAGTTTTATTAAAATCGGTTCATTAATTTCGAAAAATAAGGATTTGAAAGTTTGTATGAAAAGTCGTACCGCGTAAACGCTCTTAACACGTAAAAGGACATTGCTCGTCGTCCATACATAGCTCGCCTAAGATTCAACAGGGAGGTGTATTTACTCTTTGTGTTTTAGATAATGTATATATTCGATTAAACCTAAATTAAAACAACGGACACTTTTGAGAATTTTGAAAAAATCAAAACACTTTCAGATTTTGAGGTTATAATTACGTCAATGAAAACTTTCGGTATGTAGCAATAACTTAGCATTTATTACTGAATGTAAGTACGACACATGCGCGCTTCTTGACATTGAACTCTAGGAGTCGGGAGTCTTATGGAGTTGATAGATAAAATCGGAAAAGTAAGAAAATGCAAACGAATTCAGTACGCAACCAACGCAAACGCAGATCGAGCACAGAATGCGCGCGCCAAGTGACATTACATCTGTCAATTCGTCAACTGTCAGTGTCGATATTATTGCTCGTTTCAAACAGCACTTTCAATCGAGTTTTTTTGATAAGGCTTATTATGGTTCCGCGACATCATAGCGGACTGTTTGTAACTAAAAATCATTATCGTATATCAAGTGTTGAGAATACTGACGCTTGTCTGTGTCAAACACTTATTAAGAGTGCTGTTACAAAGACTTGGCTGTATGAGCTATAATACCTTTGCCTATTAAAAACCTCAAATTGAACCAAAAAATAATAGAACTATTACCGAGGATTATGACGGAAGCTAAGAACGAAAGTGAATACTTTTTAAAATGTTTTCGAAATTAAAAAGTGTCCGTTCTATTAAAATATAAGTAATGTATATTATTAAAAGAACTAGTAATTATAGTAAATATTTCATGCATGTTGGATCATAGGCCAATTTTTACAATGTCCTTTCGATAACGTTACTGAGACACTCGGTGTAGGTTTTTCCGATACATAAGATGTCATCTAAGTATATGACCGATTTATGTCCCTTATATCTAAGGTAGGTTAACCTCCTTCATAATTTTTGTAAACACTCTAGGAGTGTAAACACTCTATGACCAGTGCGTGTTGCCAGTGTTGCCAGTGATGACCTATGGACTCGAAACGTGGTCGCTCACAATGGGCCTCATCAGAAGGCTTAAAGTCACCCAAAGGGCAATGGAGAGGGCAATGCTCGGAGTTTCCTTGCGTGATCGAATCAGGAATGATGATATCCGCAAGAGAACCAAGGTTACCGACATAGCCCGAAGGATCGCCAAATTGAAGTGGCAGTGGGCAGGGCACATTGCTCGCAGAACAGATGGTCGATGGGGCCGAAAAGTTTTGGAGTGGCGACCGCGTACCGGAAGACGCAGTGTTGGAAGGCCTTTTTTTTTTTTTTACGGGGGGAAATCCTCATGGATGTCCTCCGCCCTGGGGCGGGCGGAGGGGTCTGTCAGACTCTTACTGACTAAAACCACCCCGGTGTTCCATCTTCCATCTACGCCGGGGATCGCGGGAACATAGCGACTTCCGTAATCCCCGGCTGGTGCCGGCCCGCCTCTGCGGGCCACATCTCGTATGCGGGGGGAGTGAGGTGTTTAACTCCCCCCGCGACGTCAGAGGGGCGCACGGGAACACCACGCGCCGCCACCTCGGGTCCGGATGAATGGGGGGCAACGGACATCCCCAAGTCCGCCGCCCCTGGACCCATTTAGGGGGGCCGAAGGAGGGCAGCGTACGCCCTCCTCCGACGCCCGGTGCGCCTGCTGCGGGCCGGGAGAGCACTCGACATCTCCCTCCCCCATTCCGCAGCCTCCTTCTGCGCGATGACAGTTTCGCAGAAGGAGACCACCGCGTCCACCGAGCGTCCGGCTCTCTGCCTATGCGACACAGGAACCTCCCGAAGCAACCATGCCCCGTGAGGACCTGTGTCACACGAAACGACAGGGAGCCGTGCCTTCTCCCGAGCCACATGTCGAGCACTGGCCGGATGGCCTCGATAGTGACGAGGCCGGCGGTAGGGCGTGAAAGCCTGTTCCGCCATTCCGCCACCAGGACCTCGCGCAGCTGCGACCGACGCAGCTCAAAATGTCGCTGCGTCAGTCGCTCCCTGCGCGCCCGCGCGTCCTCGCGCTACCGATGCATTGACGCGAGGACTTTTGCCTCCAGGTCCCAGGGCGGAGATCCGGCCAGTGCGCAAGCCGCCTCGTAGGAGATCGTGCGATAACCCCTGATGACTCTGACGGCCATCACCCTCTGCGGCTTCCGCAGAACAGAGATGGTGCCGGCCGTCAGGTCAGCCGCCCAGATCGGGGCCCCATACAGGGCCATCGATCGCACGATCCCCACGTACAACCGCCTACAGACGGTGCTCGGGTCCCCCAGATTGGGAAGCAGCGTTGACAGCGCCCCAGCCGCGCCCAACAACTTGGGCGCCAGCCGTCGGAAGTGGGGTCCGAAATCCCACCGGCTGTCGAGCACCAATCCCAGGTACTTCATGGTTGACTCGACAGCGATACGGGCCCCACCGACCACGATGTGTGATCCCGCCGGCGGCGCCCGCCAGGGGCCATGAAAAACTATGGCCTCCGACTTGTTGAGGGCCACCTCCAGGCCAAGGCGCCGTATGCGACTCACCACCTGTGAAACCGCGGCCGTCGCCAGCAACGCTGCCTCCCTGTACGAGCTCCCCCGGGCAGTGACCAGCGTGTCGTCAGCGTAACACGTCAGGTCCACTCCCGGCTGGAGCTCGCCTCTCAGCACCCAGTCGTACCCGATGTTCCAAAGGGGCGGGCCCAAGAACGAACCCTGCGGAACACCGCACGACATGGGGTGCTGGTGTATGCCATCACGTCCCAGATAGGTGACACACCTCTCCGCTAAATAAGCCCCAATGACGCGGCGGAGGTAGGGAGGCACTCGATGATAGCGTAGTGCCTCCCGAATACAACTCCAGGGCAGGGTGTTGAAGGCGTTGGAGATGTCCAAGGACACCGCCAACGGGTGATGTTGGCGGTGTCCTTGGACATCTCCAACGCCTTCGGACACCGCTTCCTCCGCCAGGACTCTCACACGCGATATCGCCATGATAGTGGAGCGCCCGTGCCGAAACCCGAACTGGCATTCGGCAAGGTCCGGCCCCTCTCCGCACAAGTGGCTGACGAGGCGGGCTGCGATTATACGCTCGAACAGCTTTCCCACCTCGTCCAGCAGCACTATGGGCCGGTACGCGGACGGCGAGTCCGCAGGGCGCCCCACCTTCCTGAGCAGGACCAGACGTCCAGATTTCCACTGAACGGGAAACTGGCCCTGCTCCAGGCACGCTGTGTAGAGTCCTCTCAGTTGGGGCTCCAGCTCCTTCAGAGCGAGGGCTAACGCGCAACCGTGAATCACATCGGGCCCCGGGGCAGTGTTCTTCGCCCGGAGCCGCATCACGGCCGCTCTCAACTCTGCTTGTGTCACCACAAAGCCATCGACGGCGGAGTACGCTCCGCTCGTGCCGGGAAGAGGGCTGCGATCACGTCCTCCAGCAGCTCTGGTTGGAGACTCTCCGTAAGCGGGGGCGCCCATGGTCCGAGTTTCCCTCGGACCGAGCGATAGGGACGCCCCCACGGATCCCCGTTGAGAGTCGCCAACATCTCCTCCCTGGCTCGCGTCTTCGCCTCGCCGATGGCCAGCCACAGAGCCTTCTTAGCCGCGCGGTACACCTCATACAGCGCGGCTTCTTCGTCAGGGACCCGACGACGTCTTCTCCGGTATCGGGTGTACTGGCGCCGCACTCGCACGCACGAGATGCGCAACTGCGCGATCTCGGCGGACCACCAGTACACCTGGCGCCTTCCGGGTTGTGTGTAGACCCGGGGCATGGACGCGTCGCAAATTTGCGTAATCGCCCCGTGGAACCACTGCGCCTCCTCTTCGACGTCGACGGGTCCGGTCGTCGCCGACTCCCGGATCCAGGCCTGGAAAATAGCGGCCTTCTCGAGTAGCTCCCTGTCGAGGCGCTTGCGCGCCCAGCGCGGACCGTCCATTCGCGGGGCCAATGGGCTGCGGCCGCCCGCGGTCTGGGGGGAGACGTCGAAACGGATGTATCGGTGATCCGATAACGTCTCCACCTCCACGGCGACACGCCAGTCGCGGACACGGCTCGCGACAGCGGGGCTAGCGAACGAGACGTCCACTATAGAGCCGCCCCGCTGCCGCACGCACGTGTACTCCGAACCCCTATTCAGGACGGTCAAGCCGGTCGTGACCACCCACTCCTCCAACGCCTCGCCCTTGGCATCGGTGACCGGGGATCCCCACGCCGCAGACTTGGCGTTGAGATCCCCGAGCAACAGCACCGGGCAAGGGTGGTACCTGTTCACGACGGCACCCAACTCGACAAGGAAGCTCTCGAAGTCGGCAAGGCTCTTGTTGGGCGAGAAATACGCCCCAATAGTGACCATGCCGTCCGCGAGGGCGGCCACCCAGCCGTGACCTCGGGACGGGTCAGCAAGAGCCCCGCCAATGATGGCAACTGAACCATCGAGGTCCCCCACCCAGTTGTCACGGGGAGGGACAAAATACGGCTCAGCGACCACCGCCACGTGAATCGACCACTCTGCCATGCTCTGGAGCAAAAGGTCCTGAGCTCTGGCACAGTGGTTGATATTGCCCTGGAGGAAATGATAGTGTGCCATTATTGGTACTCCATTTCCTCGGGTCTCTCTTCCTGGGGCCGGGAGTCAGCCGAAGGGCAGCTAGGTTGCGAGGGGGGTGCGGAACCCCTGGCAGACGCATCCACATTGTGTTTTTTCGCCCTCTTGGCAGTGGGCGCGGCGCAGGCCTTGCCACCTAATTTGTGTCCCGCGGGTTTTCCCGCAGCCGCACAAATACTACAGTTTGGTGCTGCGAAGCACTGGGCCACTTTATGGCCGGGCTGGCCACAGCGATAACACTGATCGCTGCGATCAATTTCGGCAGTGCACCGTACCCGGACATGCCCAATACCCAGGCATCGGTAGCACCGCATGGTCCTGAGTTGTAGCAGCCTCACTCTCGCCGCAACCCAACCCACCAGCAAACGCCCTCCGTCTTCGCCACCGTTACCGGGCACCGCACCCAAATCGTGCCGAGCCCACCTGCGTCGAGGCGAATTTCGCCCGCCCGTAGGTTTTCAGGCAGGCACTCGCCGACTCGGGCAATAGCTGCCACTACCTCCTCTGGGGTAACCGAGTCGTCCAGCCCATTCACGCGCACTTCCGCCATTTTTATGTGCCTGGAGACTCGGATGTCCTCTGAATTGAGGACTTCCCGCAATTTAGCAGCCAGGGCGTCCGCCTTTTCGCCATTCGAAGCACCACCCACCTCCATTAGTCGTGCGCCCGTGGCAGCTATTTTGCAGCGAATGGACGGTATGCCAAGTTCAGACAACTTGAACTTGGCTCTCGCCTCCGCTAGAACCGCCGCGTAGGTGACGCCTTTTTCCACGGCTCCAGGCTGCAGCGTGATTGTGACAGCTGCAGTGCGTGGAGTGCGGATTTTGGGCGGCCCTGCACTTCTTGCTGCAGCTTGGCCCTTCGGCTCTGGCACCTTGGTACCCTGGCGGCCCTTTTTCCTTTTTACGACCGTTGACCAGGCCTCAGTGATTCGCCCGGCTACGGTCGCATTTTCCGTGGCTGGTTCTAGACAGGTAGTCCCCTCGTCGGTCTTTTTAGCCCCGGCCACAGTCTTTTTGGCCGCCTCTGCTGGCTTTTTGTTCCCAGCCACGGGCTTTTTGCTCCCCTTCGCTGGCTTTTTAGCCCCAGCTGCTGGTTTTTTCTGCCACTTGCGAGAGACCCTCCGTTGAGCCATCCTCTCTCCTTCGGTTGTCCGCTGCGAGTGGCGGCCGGAGGTTCTGGGCTGGGAGAAGCCTCGACTCCAAACCCTCGAGACGAGCATTCATCATGCCCCCTACTTGGAGCATGACAGTCCGGGCGATTTCTTCAACAAGCTCGGCTTGCAGAGAGCCAGGTGCTGGAGTAGACACAGAAGGTGTGGAAGCAGTACGCTCTTGGTGCCGACTAATGTCGGCCCTTAGAACGGCGAGTTCGCGCCGAATGACCTCGAGCTCGGATTGGAGATTGTTGTTCTCCTCTTGCAGCTTTGTCGTCTCCTCCGAGGTCGTGCGATCAAGCAGGACTTCTACCGCCTCCTTTATGGCATCTGCTGCCTCCTTTAGAGCCCGTGTGAATGTGCCCTTTAAGTTTCCTGACTTCGTGGCCACCTTCAGGATCACATCCACACCGTCCATTACCTGGCGGTTTAGAGCTGTTGCCGTGAAACCCTCAGAGGCAACGGTGGCCCTAGACCGTCTTTCTCTCGCCAGGCGAGACATTTCTTCGACCTCTTCGACCGCAACTGCCTTTTGGCCCTCTCGCCTAGCGGCATTGAGCTCCGCTTTAGTACTCACCAATGCAACGGAGTGCTCGGAATCACTCCGTTCCACCTGCATAGCACCGTCGGAGTCACTCACTCCACTGGCTGCCGGCGTGTCAGGGCGCTTTAAAAAAGCGACCCCGGGCGTCACGCGACGTTACCGTAGCTGTTGCCCCTGAAGTTATCATACGTCCTCTTCCTCTCCTCCCCGTCGGCACCTTGGCGGCCGGAAGATTCTCCTCGCTCGATGACAAACTCACCGACCTTGTTAGGTCCGTCTTATCGCCGCGCGACCGCTTCCTCCAAAATTTTGAAGGGGAGTGTGGTGAGCCTCCTCGGCTCTCGCTGCCGCTTATGGCAGACGGCGCTTTGTCCTCCGCCAAAACTGGCCTATCCTCATGTTTTTTATTTGTTTGGGTTTTAAATTTATCCATGTAGTTCCCACGAGTCGATATGGGTACTAAATGTCCACCAAGCAGAGCCTAGGTACTTGGTAAGCCTACATACTGTAGAGTGCGGCAGGTGCTCTACAGGGGAAGCGCTCACGACTGGACTCCCTCCAGCCATTCATCCTCTCACCGCGCTTCAAAGCTTAGGATTAGGTGGTTTTTTATCTTAGAGGTGGCCTGACCGCCTGGCCCAGAGGAAGGCCAGGCGGTCAAGCCAAGCCCCCGACGGCGGCATTAAACATGCCTCCGTCCGCTGTCCGGCCAACCCGACTCAGCGGACCCGCCGAAAGCTCTCTCCTCAGGATTGCTCCGAGAGGAGAGAGTAACTGCCGCGTTGGTGCTCCTGCACCGCAGCGGCATTGGCCGCATCCTTTGCCAATCGACGACTGTCGATCGGGCAGGAGCGACCCCATCTCCGCAGAAATTCGCCACAGACAATAGCCCCTCCGACATGGAGAGACTATTGCCCGTGCCCAGGGTGCACCGGCCCGACAACTGCTCTTTCCCCCGAACGGATTCGTAAGGAACCAGCAGCCGTCAGGCACACGAGGAGGTTTTCTGCACGCACCCCAGTGTTGGAAGGCCTCCCACAAGGTGGACCGATGACCTGGTGCGGGTCGCGCAGGACCGGTGGTTGTGGCGACACTTGGGGGAGGCCTATGTCCAGCAGAGGACGTCTTTCGGCTGATATGATGATGATGATGACTCTAGGAGTAATGGAAAGACCGAATGGCATGGTATTAAATTCGTATGTTATGGTTCCCGGTTTTTAACCGACTTCCCAAAAAGGAGGAGGTTCTCAATTCGACTGTATTTTTTTTTTTTTTTTTTGTGTTTGTTACCTCATGTCTCCGTCATTTATGAACCGATTTGAAAAATTCTTGTTGTATGTGAAAGGATATACTTCTCGATTCCCACTTAAATTTTATCAAAATCGGTTAAGCAGTTTGGTTTTTAAATCCGAATAGCTGGAAAAAATATGTGGAAAAATCATACGAAATTGCATATTTTTGCTCCTGTGACTTTCCAGTGGTGTTTTTAGGTGTACCACTAAAAAGTGAAAAATAAAAAACTTGGATTTTATTTTTCACTTTTTATTATTTATTTTGGATTTCGGAAGTCGGTGTTTTTGGTTGCTTCTTCGTTATTTGACACCGACTTCCGAAATTAAAGTTATTTTGTACTTTGTAGTGTTTTTTTTGGAAGTCGGTTTTTTTTTTGTGAAAAAGTTTTTTAACCGACTGCAAAAAAGGAGTAGGTTCTCAATTCGGTTGTATTTTTTTTTTTTTTTATATATTTTTTTTTATGTTTGTTACCTCAGAACTCCGTCGTTCATGAACCGATTTGCAAAATTTTTTTTCCCCTTGCTTGATATGCTTCCAGATTGGTCCCATTTTTTTCAAAATCCAGTTCTGATGAAGGAATCTATGAGAAATCGAGGGAACTCCTCAAATATTATAGGCAACCATATAGTTATTTTGGTATTTTCATGGAGAACCTAAGCATCTACAGTCAAAAAGTAACATTTGATGAAGTGGAACTGGTGGAGAAGATCAGAAACCAGTGGCCAACGGAACTTGACACTCGCATATATATCACAATGCAACTATGACAATGCAAATAAACAAATGATTCTGAATAGTTATGTTGAGAATGGTATCATCGAACTGATCTGATGATGATGGAGCTGGATGGTAGGCACTGGAACTGCGTAATTAATCAATGTATCCCAGCCGTGTTTGGGCTTATTAGAATTGTCATGAGATGCACTTTGGCTATAAGGTACTATCAGACTGTTCTGATGATGGAACCGGAAGGTAGAAGGTAGGCATGGGAACTTCATAATAAAACAATGAATTCTAGCAGTGTTAAGGTGAGAAAATGCCTACTGAGTACTGCTAGTTTTTCGGTTTTTCGTAAGGCGAGAACTAATTCGAATTTGTAACAAAGGACATTTTTTTTATTTGAAATAGACACATCGATATCGATCCCTTCACGGGAATAAAACGTTTAAAAAAAAACAGTGTACAATATTTACGACGTGGTACCTTTTTCATAAGAATATTCAATGTAGGAACGATATTAACTTCGTTGCGTTCATTTTAATAAAAAAAACACTAACCGGCGAGGAATAAAAAAAAAATTACGAAAAAAAAACCGCCTTCAAAAAAAACAAACAAAAACCGTTCCCACTAAAAAGTTGAAAATAAATATTTGAATTGCTTTAAAGAAACATAATTAAAAAGTAAACTTATTTGACATTAATATTTTGCAAATATTTAAAATTTATTACTTCTTTTTGGAATCGGTGCCAGCCAAAGCAAGGAAATACGAATAGGCAATAATTCCTAGAAAAACTACCTCTAACTTAACTATAAAACTACCAAGATACCAATTGCATACACATATTAATTAAAAGACGAATACGGACTAGACTAAATTCGAAAAAAATTAACCAATATGCACAATAATTTCTTTTAAACGAAAAAAATATACTTATAAAAAAATTCCAGCCACTTTTTAAGTAAGTACTTTGGCATTTTTAGCATTGTCTTTATGCATCTGTTTTTAAATTTTGTCATTGCGGATCAAAAAACAATGGCACGGGATATTAAATATAACTAGATACTTATCAAGTTCCAACAATAAAGCTGCTGGCACCGGCTCCAAAAAGAAGTAATAAATTTTAAATATTTGCAAAATATTAATGTCAAATAAGTTTACTTTTAAATTATGTTTCTTTAAGCAATTCAAATATTTATTTTCAACTTTTTAGTGGGAACGGTTTTTGTTTGTTTTTTTTAAGGCGGTTTTTTTTTGTAAAAACTTTTTTCATTTTCGAATTGAAAACGCAAGTATTTTCTAAATGATTTTTGATTGGAACTTGCAGGGAAAAAAATTTTTGGAATAAGTTTAGAGGCAGTCCTAAATGATCTTTCATTTTGAAGTGACATTTTTTGAAGAACTGATTAAATGATTTTTGATTTAAGATGAATCTTTTTTTCACCGTTTGGCTTAGGTGATAAAAGTATGTGAGATATAAACTGGTCTTTTACAGGTTCACAAACGTTAACCGCACCTAAGTCTATGAGTTTGTTAATGGCGATCGCCATATCACATTTCTCTTGTTTAGACCAAAATGTTTTGGTTGTATTATGGGGTTGTAGTACTCCATCTGATAAAGGAATATTGACACCTTGACTAATTCATCTAAGAACTGTCACATTATCGGTGATTTTTGCCCATCAATCATAATTAAACTTAATTCTGACTGCATGTACCTGAGTCAATGACGTCGTGTTGGAGCACGTTGCTTGTAGTTGATCTTCGACTGGCTGGATGCAGGGGGAGCTCGGTAGTTGGTCCATTTGTGACCCCCTCGCCCCCCCCTGGTTTACAATAGCCTCAGAGGCTTTAATTTTTTCTGAAAGTCGTTACAAGTCGGATAAAATTCGGCCATTTTCTTGTCCCGAAATCTAACAGATTCCGGTATGGCCACAGAAACCTCAAGGTTAAGCGTTGGTGCTTGAAGTAACGGGCAGTTTTTGGGTATGAGGTAATTTCTCAAAAGAATCTCCCTATTTTCTTTTGTCATACCCTTTTTTAGCAAAGGTAAATAAATGGTAAATATTGTTGCGGGATTTTTATGAATTTTCTCGCCAAATTCCGGTGTCGCGTCTGTGATTTCGCCTAATGCCGCCAAAATATTTGGGTGGATTGGTCACAACTTCTGGGTTAGGAACCACTTCGCTCGCTGGTGGTTCTGGTGGTGATGAATCTGTCCACAGTCTCAGGGACTGGGTTTTTAAATTCGTTAAATGCTCACAATGTATCTAGGTAGGTACATGTATTTTTCCTTCGTGTATGACTCTCGGTCAACCTCCAGACTTAGATTGTTTGCGTCATGTCTAGCCATCGTGTATAACTCGCGGTTACCCTTCAGGCAGACTTATAGACACTGTATTGCACATATTTATTTTTCCTTCGTGTGTGTCTCTCGGTCAACCTCCAGGCTTAGATTGTTTGCGTCATGTCTAGCCATCGTGTATAACTCGCGGTTACCCTTCAGGCAGACTTATAGACGCTGTATTAATATAATAAAACATTTAATTCAGAATGAATCAAGTTCCATAATTTGTTAGTACTAGTATAAAATGCCTTATATCTAGTGTTAGATGGATCTGTTAACATTTTTCGTAACTTATGAGGGTAGTCACAACTTTACTCGGCAAAGAATTCGTGAGTACATAAGAACAGTTTCACACGTGATTCTAGTTCATAAAAACCATGTTTGTTCTATTTATAGCCATCGTGTTATCTCGGATAACCTCCCGGTATCATTAAACCTTCGTGTTGCCATCGCGGACAACCTCCCGGTATTATTGGGTTACTTAGTAAAGTAACTTATGTATTTAGCCATTTTGTTACCATCTCGGGCAACCTCCAGGCTGCAAGCAGTATTTTAACTTTTTATTATCACTTTTCAAACACTAACAATGAGAAATATGTACTTACTTGAAGTTTATTCCGAATCTGATGACGAAAAAAAACTTTTATTCGACGACGATAAGCCTTCTTTTCTAACCTTCGTATTTTATTCTTGTAATGCACAATTTTACGTGTATTGTTAAGCCACTGTTATTTTATGTTTTATATTTTATGTGTAAAGATTTAACTTGTTGTTTTTTGTTTATAACACCTGTTTGTACAATATTTGTATAAACACTGCACATAGTGAAACACTTAATTATAAATTACTCCACCAATGTTCAACATTTTATGTGACAAATAAATATTTTGAATTTGAATTCAATTTTCTCTTCCGCGTTTCGCTTGTACTTGGTTTAATATATTTTTATCTTACCGTCTACTTATTTAGTTTTGAAGACGTGGTTCGTTGCAGCGCACGAAAAAGGATTGACGGTTACAACTGACCGACACGGCGAGGTGGGGTACGATGTTGCCAGTTTATAAAAAAAAAACTCTAATTAGACGTGCGTACTTGCTAGCGCAAGGGAACCGGGACTACATGGTTAAAAAAATATCTGAAGAATGAAGCGACAAAATATAATCGTAATTTGCAACTATTTAGTGCAAAAAATGCAATAGTATTTTTCATAGAAATACAAAAAACAACTATATTAATATAGATTGGGAATTTTCAAAGTAAGAAATAACCGCAACGGACCGACCATGATTTGAACTCGGGCCTCGTTATTTGCGAATTCAAAACTTAGTTCATACGGCTACCAGCACGACATATTTGCGCGAATTTTATCAATGCAATGGTAAGAACAAGTCGCCTCTGTGACTGTGTGATGCGTATTCAATGGCACAGAAAAATAATAAAGATGTTTTTAAACTCAGTGCGACGACAGTTCCTTAGTCTGTGGAATGCGGATACTCATACACGTGCACACATACCCACGGAAGTATCGTGCTCGCTCGGTTCGTAGCAATGTAATCTTTAGCGTTCTTATGGACTTTTGCGGCCTCACTGTACATCATATATTTTTTTTAGTTTTATCATTCTCTTATTTTAGAAGTTACAGGGGGGACACACATTTTACCGCTTTGGAAGTGTCTCTCGCGCAAACTATTCAGTTTAGAAAAAAAATATACTAGAAACCTCAATGTCATTTTTGAAGACCTATCCATAGATACGTATGGGTTTGCTAAAAACAAAATTTGAATTTTAGTTCTAAGTATGGAGAGCCCCCAAAATTTATTGTTTTTTTCTATTTTTGTGTGAGAATCTTAATGCGGTTCACAGAATACATCTACTTACCAAGTTTTAACAGTATAGTTCTTATAGTTTCGGAAAAAAGTGGCTGTGACATACGGACGGACCGACAGACAGACATGACGAATCCATAAGGGTTCCGTTTTTTGCCATTTGGCTACGGAACCTTAAAAAGTACGTGTTTATGCATTCGTTTTGAACTCATATTTGGAACATTACGTTGTGAGTGTAGATAAACATTTTTATAGTTTACGCATTTTCTTATCTCACAAGAATTTCTATTTTATTTCACCATTCTGTCTTCAATACTCAACTATGTCTTAATAAGTTTAATTACTTTATTTTCGTTACAACATTTAGGCTTATCGTTTATTTACGAAGAATTACAATTGCCTATATTCCAATAATTCCTGGAAAATTACTCTGTGGCTTAGTATAAATGCTTTTAACAGTGGAACGGATATCATTCAACCATCAGCAGTACCAAGCAAAGTACACTACAATGTCAGCCAAGACTATTCTCGTCCTTTGCACTCAGGCGCTCTTCATTCAGGTAAAATATTGAATTGTTTTATCTACTTCCATGCTACAAAATCCTTTATAAAAGTTTCTGAAACAGTTAGCATACTGCCAACATTATAACAGTGTCATAGTAACCATAATAACATTCAAAGCTGTTATAATGTTGTACCAAATTTCATTAAGCAATTTGTCTGCTTTTTAACCGACTTTAAATAAAAAAAGAAGTTCAAAAACTAAATTCGACTACAGAAAATTCACGTTCTAAAACGTATGAACCAAGAAAAAATAGCCATAGTTGTATGCTACCTAGTCTGGTGAAACAGTATGTTTATAGTAATGAAACATCATCCCTAAACTTTAGGGCAAAGTGGCATACGATCACGGCTATGTTTTCTTGTTTTATACTTTTTAGAACGTAAATTTTCTGTAGTCGGGTTTTAGTTTTTGAACTTCTTTTTGAAGTGAAAACTTCTTTAGCGACGCTGGGCACTTTTTGTAACGGGGAAAAAATGTTAAACTCGCGACAGGTCACGTGACCGACAGATTCGTCAGATTGAAAATTCGTAAGACGGACACGTGAACTGATCGAAAAACTTTGATTTTTCTGAGAGATAAACTTTTTAATGTTAAATAATTGTAACAGTTCTGAAGTGTTAAATTTTTAATCATCACTACATAGTATAAAACAAAGTCGTTGTCGCTGTCTGTCCGTCCCTATGTATGCTTAAATCTTTAAAACTACGCAACAGATTTTAAAGCGGTTTTTAACCAGTATTGTACACCTTGAAAAGGTCAACAAAAAAGTCCGCAATGGTAGTCTATCTCTTAAGGATAACCCACAATAACTATTTTCTATCCTATACATTTTACGGGACAAAATGGCTTATTTACGAAGTGATTTTAAGCAATACAGCTTATCCAATTAAATATCTTAAATACATTGTCCATTTAATATAGGTCAATATGGCCCTTTACAGCATTTAATTTACATGAATATTTCCGAAGATATTACAGATTTAAAATGCAGGGACATAGCGGTGCGGCGGTACCGGCCCGGCCGGCGGCGCGTTGTACTGTCTATTGACAAAAATGCTGTAAACGTTGTTTATAAGGACATTCTGTAGTAGGTAGGTACATTTAGTATCAGCATTGCACATTTGCACCCGTGCAAAACCGGGGCGGGTCGCTAGTACGTCATAAATCGTAAACCGCAATTTACCTTTCATTCAACCAACTCAAAAAAAAATTCACAGATGATGCATTTCTGTTGCCGTTATAACAAAAAAATACTAAAAACAGAATACAATAAATAATAGGTCTTTACCTATGAAATTGGTGGAAACTGTAGGCGCAAGGTCTGGTGAGTAGGGCGGATGACGGAGAGCTTCCAACCCCAGTTCTTGCAACTTGGAGACCGTCTGCTGTGCAGTATGAGGTCGCGCGTTGTCGTGCAGGAGCAGCAGAGACGAGCGTTTGACCAATGCTGGTTGGAGATGTGCCAGCTTCTCCATCATTGTGTTCAGCTCTTCACAGTACACATCTGCAGTAATGCTCGCCCCGTTTGGTAAGAAGCTGTGATGAATCACACCGGCGCTAGACCACCAAACAGTGACCATCACTTTTCTAGGGGTAAGTTTTCGTTTAGGGCATTGTTTAGGTGCTGAACCAGGATCCAACCAACTTGCTGAGCGCTTGCGGTTATCAAACAGAATCCATTTTTCATCGCAGGTAATAATGCGGTTCAAAATTCCTTCATTTGTGTGTCTGTTGAGCAGTGCAAGGCACGTCTCGACGCGTACTTCGCGCTGGCGATCATTGAGTTCGTGGGGCACCCATTTGTCAAGCTTTTTTACCTTGCCAATTTGACGCAAATGGACCTGATATTGTTTTGACGCTAACGTCGAAAGATGCTGCTAATTCAGCCGTAGATTCTGTATCAGCTTCCACAATCGCCTTTAATTCGTCATTGTCGACCAAAGTCTTCGGACGACCGCGAGGTTCATTTTTCAGGTCGAAATTTCCAGAACGGAAGCGAGCAAACCAATAACAGGTGGTGCGTTGGTTTGTAGTGTTAGCTCCGTAAACGTCGTTGATGTTGCGCGTGCCGCTTGTGCCGCGTTGCTGCCACGACGGTACTCATATTCCATAATTACTCGAATTTTTAACGTATCCATGATGACGAAAAAGATTGAAATGCGATGAAAATGTAACAATAATCAATAAACAAATGACTACTTTTGG
Source organism: Melanchra persicariae (assembly GCA_947386135.1). NCBI lineage: Eukaryota > Metazoa > Arthropoda > Insecta > Lepidoptera > Noctuidae > Melanchra > Melanchra persicariae. The sequence goes on along the minus strand of OX376670.1, from coordinate 10,954,682 downwards.
AAAAAAAACCATGTTTTTAAAATAAAATTTATTTGAAATTAGAATTCTTAGCCAAACAAAAATTATTTTGATTTGAAATGGCCAGTACTGCAGAACGGCAATTTCATAGGTAAAGACCTAAAGTTGGGGCTCCCATACAACAAACGTGATTTTTTTGCCGTTTTTTTATAGACAATGGTACGGAACCCTCCGTGCGCGAGTTCGACTTGCAGTTGGTCGTTTTTTTTTAATGTATTAAAACTCTTCTACAGATTAATTATACTTATCTAGGATTACTCACTTTCGCTACTTCGTTAACAGTTTAAAAAAATATTAAATTAGACAATACGAGATATTTGGGTCATACTCAGAAAATGTGTACATTTGGTATCTTTTCTTGTCCCGTAACTTCATATTAAAGTAAATCCCACCAAAAACATTTCATGTAAAATGTTGCCAAGACGACCACATCAGGTTTGCTTTGTGAAAAAGATATCAGATCTAATGTAGAGCCAAGCTTCTGAATCTACACGGTCTAACTCTACCGACCCTAACTTCACAAATTCTACACATCAGTAAGTAGTAACGAAACAGCCAAGCCATAAATTTTTACTGATATGTAGAATTTGTGAAGTTAGGGTCGGAAGAGTTAGGCCGTGTAGATTCAGAAGCTTGGCTCTACATGAGATCTGATATCTTTTTCACTGGGCAAACTTTATGTGGTCGTCTTAGCAACATTTTACATGAAATGTTTTTGGTGGGATTTCTGTTCTTTTTGTAAGTTGCTAGGCAGTCTTTTTAGTTTTTATTTTTTTCTGGTTTTTAAATGTATTATTCTATTTTAAATATATTTTCTTTTTCTATTTTTCTTTTTTAAATTTCGGCTTTCTAGCACTTCAGGAAGTACCCTAACATTTTGAAGTCTCATACAAACTTCCACGCCCCCATTTTAGGGGTTGGGGGGCGAAAGTTATAAGTTTATGAATTTTTTTGCTAGTTGTATACTAAACTTAGATTACATACCAAATTTCAGCTTTCTAGCACTTCAGGAAGTAGCCAAACATTTTGATGATCATAAGTGTGTCAGTGACGAAATCGGTGTATTTTAGATTTTAGATATCAATAAAATCTAAAGTATTAAAGCTTTTCAATTGAGACTTTGTATGTTCTATTATTGACATCATATCCTGAGAACATGAAATATCTGGTACATCGGAAACCAACTCTATGAGGGTTCAAAAAATGACGATACACTTCGAGAAAAGGTAGGTAGTGCCCTTGCGCTTCGCTTGGCTCGTCTTGGCGGGGGCACTACCGTGCCCCCAGATACCTAATATTAGGATACATTTAATTTTTTTCCTCCGTGTTGTTATGTCTGTCTATTAATGTAAAGATTTTTCTGGTATTTTATTAACATTAATTTTCATTAAAAGAGTTTAATTTTGGAGTGTCAAAATCTTCATACATTTTTTAACCAACTTCTAAAAATTTCGATGTTTGAATTTTTTTTATGTTTGTTCGCGCATAACTCCGTCGCTTGCCAACCGATTTGAAAAATTCTTATCATGATGGAAAGGGTATAATTCCCAAATGGTTCCATTTAAATTTTATCAAAATCGGTTTTGTAGTTTGGTTTTTAAATTAAAATAGCTTGAAAAAATATGTGGAAAAATCATCCATGTATACGAAATTGCGTATTTTTGCTTTCCTGTGACTTTCCAGTGGTGTTGTTGGGTGTGGGGTACCACTAAAAAGTGAAAAATAAAAAACTATTTCACAAAAAAAGAAAACGTCTTCCAAAAAACAATACAAAGTTCAAAATAACTCGGAGGTCGGTTTCTTTTTTTTGTTTTGTGTCCCAATTACTATTACACATTTTTATTTAGAGATGAGTTGTTACGAATAGTCATCGCTTTACTTAACATTGACTATGGCCATATTATTCTTAATAAATCGAGTAACTAAAAAGGGGCAATTTTATTCGTAAATCATTAATAGAAGAATTAATTTTAATCAAACTAATAAATAAATTTTGTCCCAAAATTATGAAGTTTCATTGAAGGTTAGTAACACGCAATAAAACTTGAAACGTTATCATTTAAAGTGGTCTAAATATTTTTTCCTATTCTGGCAACGCTATTACTTACGTCAAAACACTGTCACGGCAGCCATTATGTTTTCGTCGTAGTCATGATTACCCTTTTTCTGACGCAGTCGGATAAAAAAAATATCTTCGCTTACAATTGGTTTCTGTATTTTATTTCAGTCGGCATTCAGTGCTTGCACCAGCCGCGCCGCGGTCGAAGCATCTGGAATCGGTTCCCCCTTTGGATTCAGCGGTCTTTCTCCAGGCTTCTCTGGCTTGGCCTATGATCTTGGACTTGCCGCTCCTGCCTGGGCGGCATACGATGGAATAACTTACCCTGGAACTGGCTGTGGCAGAGGACTGGCATATGATGGGTTCTACTCTCCTGCTATGGAATTCAGTGCTACCAGTGGTGGAGCTTTGCCTGTGACTAGCTCCTCAGCCATGGTTCCTGTCGGCATTTCTATCATATCAGAGAATATGTATGAGGGTGCTTTGAATGTCGCCGGTGAGCTGCCGTTCGTGGGTACTACTGCTTTCGATGGTGTGTTGGCTACCGCTGGGTCTGGTGCTATCAACCATGCTTGCGGAAATGGGCTGAATGCTATGGTAAGTTCAATTAGATTTTTGTAATCTTTTTACTTGGTTATTCCCACGTTATTTTGGAACGTAATTTCAGTATTTTTTATACTTTTCAAAATATTCGATAGTTGGTTGATATAACATTTTTTAAGCTTGAGGTTTTGCCTGAAATGTAGCAAAAATCTAAAATGTTTAAAACAAGGATATCATTACCTGCAACCGTGAATAATTACTGATTTTCCTTTTTATATTTCCAGTCTGCTCTCAGCGGGACTTCCACTCCTGCTTCAGTAGCAACAATGGCTGGTCCAGCTTTCGGCAATGGTCTGGCATACGATGGACTCTATGGCACTGGCTTGGCCGGTGCATCCTTCGGTGCCAACGCTTTTGCTTACGACAGACTGATGGCTCCTGGTTTTGCGGCTCCCGTCATGGCAAACGATGCTCTGCTATACGGTGACGCTGCATGGACCGGAAGAGGTCTTGCTTCCGACGGTATTGAAATCACCCCCACCAGTGGTGGAGCCCTCCCTGTTTCCAGCACCTCTGCGATCCCACCCACCGGCATTGCTGTAGCATCAGACAATGCTTATGAAGGTGCTCTGGCTGTAGCTGGTGAGCTGCCGTTCGTGAGTACTGTTGCTATGGAAGGTGTGGTGCCTTCTGCCGGTGCTAGCGCCGTCAACCATGCCTGTGGTAATGGCAGGAATGCCATGATCAGTGAGACTGCTGCTTTCGGTCCGGCTGGTGCGTATGCCCCTATGGGTGCGTTCGGCCCTAGTGCTGCTTTTGCTCCTAATGCGTTCGGTCCTGGATTTGGTGCTTCAGACCTTGGCTACCGTGGTGCTGGTAGAGGTTGTGGTTGTGCTTTCTAGGTGTTTAATTACTTTTAACTAAGATAAAATTATTGTTTGGTATTCAATAAATGTTTTATAAGTAATGCGTGAAATTTTCATTGGCCCTGAAACATTATGCCTATATATTGAAGGTGGTTTTAGGGTTCCGTACCCAAAGGGTAAAACCGGGACCCTATTACTAAGACTCCGCTGTCCGTCTGTCTGTCACTAGGCTGTATCTCATGAACCATGATAGCCAGACATTTAAAAATTTCACAGATGATGTATTTCTGTTGCCGCTATAACAGCAGGAGTCCAGCATGTATGCGAGTAATCTATCTGGGGGCACGGTAGCCCCCGCCAAGACGAGCCAAGCGAAGCGCAAGGGTACTACCTACCTGCCAGAGTTGCGGAATATGTTCGAAAGAGTTACCGCGGCCCTGGAAAGAAAGGCACTAGGAGGACTAAGGGTGGGTTTTAGTCAGTAAAAGTCTGACACTCCCTGCCGCTCCACCCAGAGCGGGAGGGGTCATTTGATGATTTCCCACCCTCAAAAAAAAAAAAAAAAAAAGGGTACTACCTACCTTTTCTCGAAGTGTTTCGTCGTTTTTTTGAACCATCATAGAGTTGGTTTCCGATATACCAGATAATTCATATTCTTATGATATGATGTCAATAATAGACTAATTATTATTAAACATACAAAGTCCTTTTCTGCTGCTTTTTTATTCTGCTGGATCGGATAACAGCGGCGTCAGTGGACGTGAATTCAATATCGCCTTAATATGGACCAACGTGGTGTTAAGCTCTTCGAATGTTAAGTTACAATTTCCCAACACTCGCCTGAGATGAAATTTAGTTTACTTAACACCCGCTTCCCAGATTCCGCCAAAGTGAGGAGTATACGCAGGTATAAAATGAAATTTAATTCCATCATTAGCCAGTTGCTCGCCCAAGGAATTGCAATTAGATTTAAGGAATTTTGAAAGTTCATTACAGGCACCGAAAAAGAGGTACCGTTGTCGGAGTAGATGTCACTGGGTTTTCCCCGTCACGAGATGAATCTAGATAAAGCAAGTAAATACTTATTGCTGGTTAAGTCACTCACCAGCTTTAAGTGAATAGCCTTGGTGGTGAAGCACACAAAGATAGCTATATACACTTTTATCAGCCTACATCCCCGACCTTGCCTACTAGCAGCCATGATGGGACCAGCATAATCCACACCAGTGCTTTCAAAAGGATAACCGCCTGGAAGAAGACGCTGCTGTGGCAAATTACCCATCATAGGAGTAATTGTTCTACCCGACATGCGACAAAAACGCACGCAATTACGATAACAACTCTTTGCTAAGCTTCGTCTGCCTATGGGCCAATATGAATCCCTAATCGAGGCCAGCAGTAATTGAGGGCCTGCATGCATGAGCTTTACATGTTCAAATTCAAATAATAACTTTGTAAAGGACATGGCTAAATGGAGAATGGACGATTGCCCTTAGAATGTATAAATATGGTACCTAGCAATATGTAATGCTGAATAGCTGATTATTAGTATTTCGTTTAAAAAATGTTTCAGGAACTGTTTATATCTTTGCAATCCTGAAAATAAAATCATGTTACTCCTACGTCAATACGTTTCGAAAAAACTTCAAACAAACGGCATTGCTATGAATTTTTGCGTAGGCGTTTGAATGTATCTGCGATTTTATTGATAAATTGTATTTTGATATAGCGAGCGACCCACCCCGATTTCGCACGGTGGAACTTACTTACCTAACCTACTTGAGTAAATATCTACAAAGGGGTAATTGCACCAAGAAACATGATACAACTTAATTTCTGCAATCCGCGAAAATACGCTCCCGCTCGCGTGTAGGTACACGCGAAATATTAAACTCTCGTCAAGCCTTACTACTTATCCAAATGAGTTGAAATAAAGACAGTTTTCACAGACAATTTAAATAATGGTTAAACATATTTGAAAAGATTGGGATTAATATTAACTGATCCAAACAAACTAAAGATTATTGAATTTGAGGTAAGTAAACAATTCTGCAGTAGGTAAGTACTTTATCAAATATTACTCAAGTTTTAAGCTGCACACGCAAGGAAAGCCCTCAGGATTTTTCTGACTTGATTTACATTCAATAATACCTACACGAATGTACACCTAAACCTGCCGGAAGAACCAATCTACCTCATAAGCAGTGACAACCCCATCAAAATCTCTTTCTACATTCGTACCGACAGACAAACGCGCCAGGGGGACTTAGTTACCTAGTATGTGTTGATTGATAAATCCAGCCTTAACAAGATAACGAACGCACTGAGTAACCAAGGAAATAAAAGATTACCTATTGAAATAAAACAGCAAAAATACGATTTATTTATTTATTCAATATTCTGTGTGTCTTACAAGAACATTATCAAAAAATGGAGCTGATAATGTGTTCTGGTGTATCGCCCATCCTCAGATACCAGCACTGTTATGACTAGGAGTGTGACGAATATATTAGTATTAGTTAAGAGATTAGTAATATTCTATGGATTCACGTATTAATAATTTGACGATCTGATATATGCTTGTAGGCGACATTAATATCGCCACGAAAATCAACGTAGCAGAATCAACAAATGAGACTCGCAGCGCCATCTATCTCGACAGCTGCGAACTAAATCCTAAATCGCGATAACAGAGTTTAACGTGCGATAAGAACATATACTAAGCCCGAATATCATCTTTCGGGCAGTTGCCTACCGGACAACCAACAACCGTCCCGTCGCAGGATCCTCCCTTTTCAACGGAGGTATGCGGGACTGTACTCTCTGTTCTGCTACCTCCAAACTGGTGACCCTCGACGTTGAACGTCAGCGTAGCATTCGTGCAGCTACTCCATCATGACGTCATCATCATCACTTCTCCTCAACGTGACCTCAAGCTCTCGAGCAGCGAGTCATACAGCCAGCCAGAACCATCGGCTTCTACGGGTATCCTGACCACCAGCATGCAGCGGACGCGCATTCCTGGTCAGCATCCTCAGCCTCTATCATCAACCTCATCAGCGACCTTGGCAAGCACACTGCACTTTCGGCCAGTCACATGAAGAGTCTTGAAGAACCTCTCCTGGTTGACGCCAGCAGGCACGTCAGCACGTCACACAGCTCCGACTCACCTTGGCAAGCACACTGCACCTTCGGCCAGTCACATGAAGAGCCTTAAAGAACCTGTCCTGGTCGACGCCAGCAGTCACGCCAACAGCAGACAGTTCCGGCTCACCGAGAACTCAGCGACTTCCAGTTCCGACTCACTGGAACCAACCTTCCACTGGCCTGGCAAGCGTCTCAAGATATGGACGAATCATCCACTATCGACCTCCGGTCTCCGGAGGAGGGTGATGTAGGAGACATTAATACCGCCACAAAAAATCAACGCAGCAGAATCAACAAATGAGACTCGCAGCGCCATCTATCTCGACAGCTTCGGACTAACTGGACAAAATCCTAAATCGCGATATCAGAGTTTACCGTGCGATTAGAACATATGCAAAACCCGAATATCAACAGTTGGGCAGTTGCCCACCAAACACAAACAACCGTCTGGTCGGAGATCCTCCCTTTTAAACGGAGGTATGTGGGAGTTAACTCTCTGTTCCGCTACCTCCAAATGCTAATATTATTATACATTCACATAATCCATAGATTACTAACATGCACAATCTTTATCATAATGTGAGATTCCATTCACTTGGCACAGATCGGCGGGATCGGATTCACTCAATCACCCTGACATGTAGTCGTGTAGTTCTTTCTATGGATTCACGTATTAGTAACCCGACGAACTGATATATGCTAATATTTAATATTCACATAATCTACAAACTACTTATATGTACAATAATATTTAACATAATTTGTGATTCCATTCACTTGGCACGGATCTTCTTGGATCGGATTCGTGAAGTGATACGTAGTATTAGGTTTTAGTTAAATATCACTGATCCTCAAATATAAATTAAGATATTGTAATTTATTCTAGACTTATATATTCGTATTAGCTAATACTGATATATATCGATATTAACCCATCTTTAGTCATGACACTCATGACAGACAACTGACGTTGGTTTTTGTTATAATAAGAGATGGGATTGAACTTCAAGTGTAACAGAATCGATAAAATAAACGAAAGGTTTGTAAAAAAAATGAATTTGTTTTGGCGACCATTATTCAGTTAATATTTCTCGTTACAAAATACATAGGTAGTAAGAATAAACGAAGAAGCACATTCCGAAGCTTTCATCTATTTTTATTTGATTTCGATTAGAATAACGTGGAATCGAGTGAAGTTGATTGTCACTTTAAAACAACCCTGATTTCCGAATCAAAACTCAATTAACAAACAATAAAACAGAACACCGAATTGAATGCCATAATTCCCGCCAAAATCTCTGATTGTCACTTCTTAGTTCCGAAGAAGTTTCCAATCATTTTTAGACATAATTGTGACTATTCAAGAAATCCGCCGACCGCCTACTATGTCACTATTTTTCTCGCTAGCCGCCAACAAATGTCATTTTCTAGAATATTTTGTCATATGAGTGGCGCAAAACTAGCACAAAAAACCAGAATGTTCTAAACATCCTTTCGCCAGTGGAAAAAATCGAACTAATGTTTTGCCTTATGTTTGAAGTATTTTTTCCCACGAAAAAAACATAACCGTAGACATATGAGGTCAAAACGAACAAGGTAGGTACTGAGGAAGTCATTATGACGGTCATCACTTGACAATGAATCGAGCTAAAGCCTCACGAAGTGGTTTCGAAGATCATAAAATGCATGTTGTCGATACCAGCTTATGATCCCCATCGAATTGAGTCTAGTGAAGTTAAGCCAAACATCATAATATCCAATGATCCAAAACGATTCCAAGTCGCCCGAAGTGCGACCTCTCGCGTCCGGCCCTGGTTCAATCCATGGATGGGTTTTAGTCAGTAAAAGTCTGACACTCCCTGCCGCTCCACCCAGAGCGGAAGGGATCATTTGATGAAGTCCCATCCTTAAAAAAAAAGTCGCACGAAGTGTTAGTATTGCTTATCCAGCCATAATTAGGTAGTTTCAGAAAATAAATCGATTTGATAACTGTTTTCAAAAATCGATTTAATTACAGTTTCTATTTGACATTCTGGAAAAGCGACATGACCTCTCCCTAGCTTTCCCTTTGATCTTATGTTGTCAAACAAAACAAGCCTAGAAAACAATTCAGATACTTTTTTATGTCTTGCAGTTTATTAAAGTTCTATAAAATTATTAAAAAATAAATAATTCACGAATTAATATTTCAATATTTCGAGTTAATGTAAGATTCTTATACATCCTTAGGGCGGTCATTTAGCCATGTCCTTTGTGAGTGGACTGTAAAAGAATAGGGTATTTTTTATCAAAAGAAAAGTTTGAATTTGCGCGTCCTCAGACACGCATGATTTTATTATCATCTAAGAATATATTAAATTTTAATTGACTCAACACGGGAAATCTCACCAGGCCCGGACACCGGAAGGATTGACAGATTAACAGCTCTTTCTTGATTCGGTGGGTGGTGGTGCATGGCCGTTCTTAGTTGGTGGAGCGATTTGTCTGGTTAATTCCGGTAACGAACGAGACTCTAGCCTGCTAAATAGGCGTCGTCATTTAGGTGTGCGTGGCTCCGTCACGCAACTCACTGGCGACGTATTAAAATTCTTCTTAGAGGGACCGGCGGCTTCGAGCCGCACGAGATTGAGCAATAACAGGTCTGTGATGCCCTTAGATGTCCTGGGCCGCACGCGCGCTACACTGAAGGAATCAGCATGTTCTCCCTGGCCTAGAGGCCCGGGCAACCCGCTGAAACTCCTTCGTGCTGGGGATTGGGGTTTGCAATTATCCCCCATAAACGAGGAATTCCTAGTAAGCGCGAGTCATAAGCTCGCGTTGATTACGTCCCTGCCCTTTGTACACACCGCCCGTCGCTACTACCGATTGAATGATTTAGTGAGGTCTTCGGACCGACACGCGGTGGCTTCACGGCCGTCGGCGTTGCTGGGAAGTTGACCAAACTTGATCATTTAGAGGAAGTAAAAGTCGTAACAAGGTTTCCGTAGGGGAACCTGCGGAAGGATCATTAACGTGTAACGCTAATAGTGTACTTGAAAAATACACGACGCGCGTGAACGTAAACAATATCCTAAAATAAGAAATTACAAACAAGAGTATAGATACGCGCGCGCGCGCTCGTACGACTCTTCGAGCGCGAGCCCACTCGAGAGAGATGAGGCTCGCGTGGACGATGTCGGTACTTGTGCGCTGTGCGCGTCGTACTCGCGTCGCGTCCTGACACGGTGCGTAGACTGGTAAAACAGAACCGCACCACGAGCGCCGTAGGACGCGTTCGTGAACACGATCGTCCCTCATACTGCGGTGGGATCAATTTTTTTTTCATTTATTTTCTCAAATAAAAATACCCATATATATATTGATTTCTATGTAACATTAGAATAATCATCCATGTGGTTAATATGTTTGATTGATTTTAAACTATTACCCTGGACGGTGGATCACTTGGCTCGCGGGTCGATGAAGAACGCAGTTAACTGCGCGTCATAGTGTGAACTGCAGGACACATTTGAACATCGACATTTCGAACGCACATTGCGGTCCGTGGAGACACATCCAGGACCACTCCTGTCTGAGGGCCGGCTGTATAAAATACAAATGCCACATTGCGTTTCTGACGCATATGACGGTTCTGCGCGTGGCGTTTGCCCTTTGACGCTTTCAAACGTTACTGGGCCCTTCGCGTTGTCCGTTCAAATATAACGATGATTGTTATTATTATACAATAAGACATTTTGTCGAACGACGCGTGTGTCGCGCTCTAGCGTGTTTCGCGTACGGGCGTACAAAAGAAACGCGACGGACGTGTGAAGACACGTGCGCTCGCGACTCTTCGGTCGGTGATAATATCGCTAACCAGCGAGGGTTGCGACGCGTATCGTACGCGAATCTCTCGCCCGTGACGCGCGTTGCTCGTGCTCGACGAGCGCGCACAACGTGTCGTACGACATGCGTCTTATATAAATGTATATTATAACGATGTTGCATTATTATTAATGCGCCAGTAGGCGGACTCGACGTCCGAAGAGCGCATCGGCGCCGTCGTCGTTCTCGATTGCTCGAGTTCGATTGCGTCGTCGTAACGCTGACGGATATCGCGTCTGCCTCATTTTTTTATCGTTGGCCTCAGATCAGGGAGGATCACCCGCCGAATTTAAGCATATTAGTAA